>JASSKH010000040.1:695000-1895000 GCA_031763025.1 Macrocystis pyrifera
TAATAGCATTTTCAATAATATCATTTTTTAAAAAAACAAAAAACGCTGCTGATGATGAGGATTTCCTGCACACCTCGCCGAAGCAGCTGGCGTAAATCTGCCCATCATTGAGGCGCACTTCCTACGTAACGTGCCCGAATAGAATGATGGTACTGTTTTACGTAATGAGGCAGGGTTTTGTCACGAAACCGTACGAGTTTTTTTTTTTTTTTTCCCCGATGGAGTTATCTCATTTTTCCGGTGGCTACCAATCCCAGACACGGAACTCTTACCCTAACCCTATAGCCCTAACCGCGCGCCTGCTTGGTTGGTGTTCCAGTGGGTCGTTGTGGAAGGAAGGACTCCATATTGTTTTCGCTATTCGGGCATATATCTAGCATCTAGGAACTTCGCCTGAAAGGGCAGAGGTTTACGCGAGAATCACACAAGCTGCTTGGCTGGTGTGCCGTTTGCCGGTTGTGTTCGTTGTGCTTATTGGAATGACTCTATTTTCCGTTTGGGCACATTGAAGGGAAATTTTGTGTGCATGGCATATATCGTGAGACTACGGAGCGTGGCCCGAAAAGGACCTGGAAAGGTTCGCCACGCTACAACAGCATGCAGTGGTATAACAAAATATCATGTATGCGCGCCCACGGCGATGAGGATCGATCGCGTTATCCTCATGATGTACGCACGGTCCGCCGTGATTACGAGAAGGGTGCTCGCACCAGCCACTGAATGAATGAATAAATAATAAGAACGAGAATAGTTCGAAGAAAAAATAACTGACGACGTGTCTCCCGTGAAAAAACAAAAACAAAGGACGACGGACTCGGCACGCGCAAAGACAAGAAAATAATAGGCTCACATCACGAGGACGAGAGCTCAAAGGGGAGAAGGACGTGACGCACAGGAGAGGAGCACTACAGAAGTAGTATAGGACTCGTTCACCTCTCGTCCTGCCGATCAGTGGCGCCAAGCGTGGTAAGTAGGTGTAGGTGTGCGAATCGCTGGGACGCAGTCTGATGATGATGACGTATGTTACCGTGTACCGGTCGTATGACGCAAGAAACCACCCCGGGGAAAATAGCTTCGACGGTAGATGTTTTTTTGCTTCTTGTATCACCCGGGGTGGTAGTTTCCTGTGATGAGGTGGTATCTAACGTGCCCCCAGTGATATTGTACATGTTTTATTCGAGTTTGGCAATATTTACCACCGGGGGTGATTTCTACTTTTAATAATAGTGGGGGTGATAGGAGTCCAATGTTCTTGCATAAAAAATGATTGGCGCAAAGCGCGAGAGCGTGAGTTAGCTACATTCGATGAAACTCGACGAGCGGTGGAAATGCTGAACCCTATGCGCGACAAAAAATAAAGGCACGTACCGAGGGGGGGAAGGGACGACACCTGTGACCACGGCTTGTCCAGAAGATCGCTGAGAGTAAAACCTCCTTCGAGTTAGGCTGGATAGTAAAAGTGATGACTCAAAAAAAAAAAAAAAAAAATGGGAAATATTTGCCAAACGTGGCACACCCACCCCGGCCACAGGGGGGTGATAGCCATGGAGGTGATACCGCAAGCCATGACAATTGGCACATGTTGATGCTTTCAGGCTGCTACCAGGGGGGAGATAATAAGGGGGTTGATACCGCAAGCCGCGTTGATTGGCATCGCCGGGTTTTGAGGCGCGACGAGTGCCGGGACCTCAGACATGGGGGCTGGCGCCGGACTTTTTTGCTGCTGCCGTGAATGGCGTGGCACGCGTTGCCGTGGCTGGCTCGTCTAGCAGCGCTGCTGCCGTGCAACAGGTGGGGTGGTTTGCGGACGGACGAAGAACGAAGCGATCGTGGTCCCGCTCGTGGCTAGAGACGCCCCAGCAGACCGTTTTGGGGCAGCTGACTTCTCTCCGGGGCCACAGCCGCGTTGTGCCCACGGTGATAGGCCGCCCGTTCGGAAGGCTCTGCACCTGTTCGATGTTGCCGTCGTTCTCCATGATGTACGCTGCCGGAAGATATCGCTACCAACATACAGCACTTTTGTGTAGGGGGTCCCGCGGGGGTGATATTTTTTATTCTGTTCGGAAGGCGTATCGGCCCAGGGGGGTGGTATCTAACGTACCCCGGTAATAAATTTGCTTCTTTATGTACTTTATTCTATTTTTTTTTACCACCTGGGGTGGTTTCCTGTGGTGGGTGCTATCTGAGAGAGCGGTAGTATCTTATCGTACATCATATCTGATATACGGCGGTGCGCATAGTTTTACACTGCTCTTTACTGTTGTTGTACTATGTGTACCCGAATTCGGAAAATCGAAACCGAAACAAAGCTGTGATGTTTCCGTTTTTTTTTTTCCGAGGTTGATGAGGAGACCTGAGCTTGGGTAAGCGCAAATAATTAACTCGAGCAGTTATTGCTCATAGACGCGTAAATGTCTGGGTGTAGTCTGTCTGGCTTGGTGTGATTCAAGCAGCTGCAACTCTTCTGCGGAGATCCCGGCGATAGCGATGTCTCTCCAGATGTGATGCATATTTATTTGTGGATGACTTAAGAATTCTAACGATCGGGAACGCGGTGCGAGGCGCCCTACCTCACACTTCTGCATGCCCTTCGGCATGCACTTGGGAATGGACTACATTAATTATTTGTTGATATTTCGTACCTGGTATACTTTTTTGCTTCTGCTCCCGCGCCTTATGGCAAGGTCGAGCGACGCACCACCAGGCGCACGAAATTTCGCTGGCGTTGATATACGAAATATAAGCCATGGCGCCTCGGGCGCAGGGTGCGCCGTGCATGGATCCTCTTTTACGACGCTGTCCATCGGAGAACGACATGCGATTGAGGACCTCGTCATTAAAGCAAAACGAGAGGCGATTCAGGAACATGTTACCCGAGACCAGGCAGCTTGCAAGGAGCATGCAACCGCAACCGCACAAGAGGAGGCAAATAGGGAGGGGACCACTCAAGCCCAGGACAAGGAACCTAGGAGCAGATCGAGCACCCACCCCAAGCCGACCCAGTGCAGGATATATTGTGAAAGCAATTCTTGGGCGTCAGCTACAGGCGACTTCCAGCAGCGAGAAAGGCGAGTGGGCAATTTGTCTTGGACTACTGCAAGAGAAAGGATGGGAGAGAGTGTGCGGTAACTGACGGGGCAAAAATCATCTTCCCTGTGGTGTCGAGTATCCCAGGCTCCGCCAAAGGAGGCACACCTGGTACTTGTCTGGCGGATTCTAGCACTTGTACTTCGTAAATACTTCAGCCACCCCATACGTAGCCATCTCTACTCACATAGCTGGTGTTCGATTAGGTTGGAAAAGGGTGCAAGTAGTTCGTACCCGACAGGTACGGTCTACGTACGTATCAGCTTTAAGTCGCATATAGCTGGTTTTCGATGAGATTGGAAAATGGTGCCAGTAGTTCGTACGGTCTGACAGCTTTAATTTGCAGAATTGAAACTGTTGGACCGTACGAGTTTCCGGCGCCCTTCTCCAACCTAATGGAACGCCAGCTATGTGAGTACAGATGGCTACCGTACGGAAGGGGTGCGCCTGGAGTATTTTCGAGCTAGTCCAGTAGAGTCCGCCAGACAAGTAGGCCTCTTTTTACGGAGCCTGGGATATTCGACACCAGGGAGCATGAGTTTTGCGCGTCGAGCTCTACAAAAAGCTAATAATAGAGGTATTGGGATAGGGTCAGAGGAGGAGTCCACGGAGCAAGGAGCTTCACAGTAGAGCGATAGGGGTCTGGTGGGGGCCGAGGAGGAGCTGCTTGGGGATGGTGGAGAGGAGCAATTGATGAACGTGGAAGAGGAATCAACGGAGGAAGGAGCTTTACAGTGGAGCGATAGGGGTGCGGGCTGAAGAGGAGCTGCTTGGGGACGAGGGAGAGGAGCAGGTGATGAACATAGAAGAAGAATCAGCGGAGGAAGGAATTCTGCAGGCGAGCCAGAGGGACCTGGTGGGGCGTGAGGAGGAGCTGGTTGGGGATGAACAGGAAAATGATATGGATCAGGAGGAGCATGGACTGGAGGCGGTGGAGAGACATCTACTACAGCGGAAGCGGCAGTAGCAGACACAGCCGCAGCAGCAACATCGATCGACAGGAGCTACCAGCTTCGACCCCCCCCGCGCCGTGGCTACCCCCATTGCCAGCTGAGCGCGAGAGCAAACAAGATGTGAGCGGACAGGGATGCGCGGATGTCCGTTGGAAGAATCGGCTGGGTGGTAGCTGTGGGGAGGACAAAGGTTTGGGGTATTGGGGGTTGGTGGTGGGCAATGCGCTCGAAAACGTCGGGCAGACACGTGCCTTCATTTTTATCGCGCATAGGGTTCAGCATTCCCACTGCTCGTCGACTGCCATCGAATGTTGCTGACTCACGCTCGCTTTCCGCTAATCAATTTTCATTTAAGAAAATGTCCTTTTACGAGGTATGCACTCGATGAGACTTGCTACGAAGTTGGTCTGGCACGCGGACCACCTACTACCAAGCCACGGGGGACGCCTATAAGGGTCGATCTTAGCGAGGAGTGTTTTTCAGTTTTTTTTCAGTATTTTTTCGAAATTTCCATATTTTCACTATAGGCACGCGGACCACCCACCAAGGGACGCCTATAAAGGAGTGTTTTTCAGTTTTTTGCAGCATGTTCCCGAAATTTCGATATTAATAAATACCGAAAAAAACTGAAAACAAAAAACTAGCAGAAAAAACTGAAAAACAGTCCTTGTTAATCAAGGGTCGATCTTAACGAAGAGTGTTTTTTTTTCAGATTTTTCTAGTATTTGTTCCTATAGGAAAATACCGAAAAATACCGAAAAAACTGAAAACAAAAACTGAATGTATAGTCTAGTCCTCGTTAAGATCGACCCCAAGTAGGCTATCTAGTAGTGCATGGTATCAGGTACCAGGGACGTTCTGTCTAGTAGGCTGGATGCTGCATCGTACCTGGTAGACCTTGATCGTTTGATTTATTACAGTAGGTTTATGCTAAGTTTAATGTTGCTATTAATAATAGTGAATGGCAAATTGATGGCGAGTTGTGAAATTTCAGCATCTCTGTTTGCGTAACATCACACATACGTGCGTGTGAATTTCAGAAATTCGATATTAAATTATCCGTTTCGGCCTATATTTTTTGTTGGTGCTCAATCCACCAAGCAATCGAACGCACCTGGTATATGAATAAGCCCCGTCTCTGGATGGCATGCGCGTAGCTTTTTCCTGCCTGTGGAGATTCCGGACTCGTGCGTATGTATATGTTGCTTGATTTTAGCACTCCTTTCAGCTTGGGAGTGGGCATAAACTTTTACAGCAGTACCTTGCACACTGCTGATTCGAGTAGCGAGGAAGGACAGCTGCTGCAGTAAAGATATTAATATGAATAGTTGTATTTTTACTTATTCCTAAACTCCGATGTACTCGAAAATCCACAGAGATCTTGCGATCGGTCTTCAGGACCAGTTAAAACGAGTGTATCGTGCTCTCACGAATGTCGGCTCTACGGTCCTGTCCCATGCTTTCGTCGAGTTCAATCCTTCGGGAACGACATTGCTATCACCCAGGCGGACAAGATGACCTTAGCCGCGGCCGGAGATCGGACTGGAGAACGAAGGTCGCGGCAAAGACATCCGATCCATCTCAGACCCGTAGCCGGGAGGCCGGGGGGGGGGGGGGGGGTGTACTCATTATCATGCATGGCCGTAGTCGTATGACCATAGACCCTCGCATCCCTTCAATGCCGGGACAGAGCACGTCAGGTTTTCACCGACCAGGCAGACATTGCTTGCACCAAGCACGAAGCGCCGTGAGTTGTTGGGCGAGTCGCATGAAGGGTGAGCTGCATCCTGCTCAGAACCGCTTCTGAGGCGGATTTTCTTGCATATGGATGACAGCTTAGTCGATGAATTGATTTAATTCCCGGTGTGACCACTTCCAGAGACAGCAATGGGTTTACTGTGTAACTGCCTCGTGGGTGCCTTACCATATTCACACTACGTGATACGATCATCGTAGCCGGGAGGGGGGGGGGGGGGGGGGGGTGATGCGCGCGCACATACATAGTACGTAGTAAGTGCTTGGAGTCGAGACCCATGGAGAATTTGTTTTGATTTTGCTACGTAGTAGCGTAGTAAGTGGATTGTGCATCCTCTTCCCGCGCGTGTGTGTATGTATAGTATGCAACAATAAATTTGTTTGCTTGGGTTTTTTTTCGTACGCTTGTTGAGTTGGAAAATGTTTGATTTTTCTGCGTGTACGCTGGGTCATTTTAGGTCACCCCCCCCACCCCCCGCCGCCGCAAAGCAGTGCGATAGTTTGGACACGGGATACCTGGTATTCTTTTTTTGCTTGTGGGGGCTTATATTTTCCCGTTGGAAGTTGGTTGGTTTTGTTGGAAGATCTAGTTGGGCGTATCTGGATTGTACTTTTTTTTCACCTTCCCCCCCGGCCATGCAGGGTTTTTTTAATACTGTAACAAGTTATTATTTATGTTACTGCATAAAGTACGGTCATGTACGTAGGGAGGAGTTAAACTGTTAGACAGTGCTGTCCGCGCGCGTACCTAAGCATTTTTTATTACTGCTTTGATACTCGGCGGTATGCAATGGGTATTTATAGTGGTTGGTTTGTAAGGAAGACATAGAGTTGGTAAGCTGTACTGCTCACTAATGAAAGGTCGAGAGATTCGGGTGGTATTATACTGACTTGGAGGGGTATTATGTTTTGGTTTTGAGCTCTTGGAATTTAAAGGGCGGTGTCTACACAACCGGATGGCGGTTGTGCGTGTGATCCTGTAGTGGCTTTTGAAACTACTGCGGTAAACTTGTGTCGACCTATTCCACCGAACTGAATACCGTTTGATTATCGCGGACAGAGGTCCCTAGTTACGGCAGTTAAGTGTTGGAGGGACTGAAGTTTTTGCCAGTCGGTATGGTTTAGAAATCTGCTTTCAATTTGAGTTTGGGATTTTGGATTTGTTTGGTGTTTTCTCATCAGGGAGGCAGCTGTTTGGCCCTAAGATGGGTTTTGGTACTTCTGTGTACAAGTTGATAGCACTACTACTTGTAGTTGCTAAGTGTATGGCAGTATGGACCTAGGGACCGACTACTGTTAGCAGGTTGATGCCTTTGGCTCAGCTCTGGTCATTCACACGAGGTGCTTGACAATGATGGAAGTTATTAGCTCTTGTGTTAGTTGCTGCTTGCCTCGCCAGATGTCTTCTGAACGAAGGCGCGAGGTGCTCATCAGAAAAGCAGGCCATAACGCCTGCCAGGTATGATGAGGGGACACTTGCTACAAACCATAATGCCGCAACAGGGGATAGGGGATACCATAACACTAGCCCACCCTGAAGGGCCATACATATATGCAGATTCATAGAAAACTCAGGCCCGAACCAAACCAATCCGGAGAATTCGGAGAATGGATCGAAGATGTGGCATTTCACAACCCACTCCCACACCTCTAGCTTGCAAGGCTTTAGCTGATTACACGTGGACACTGCGAATCAGACAACTAGTCCGAAAGTACGGATACGCGACAGCAGGTAAAACAAGCAAGAACATACCCGGACGCTAAATCGAAGAACAAAACTCGAGGAAGCGGTGCGGCTCGCGTAACCAGGAGCGACATAAGCTATGGCGAGTCGAGCAATGTACCCTTCGAAAGTACCTGAGAGCGAAGCATAAACAGGGGGGAAAATGTTATACTGCCCGCTGCGAAGGCGCGGGGTGCTTTGAAGAAATGAAAAACAAACGGAGGGTGTAACGCAACGGAACAAGTACTGGCGCGATGGAGCTCACTCGAATAGTTAGAATAGTGTCGGAAAACAGAAAATCAGGCATTGAGAGAACCCGAGATAGTCAAGACCCGATCCCATAAAAGAGGGCGGAAAGGACGCGTGCGAGATTCGCTGACACTGAGCGCGCTAGAACACGAAACATACAATGAACATATATCGTTAGGGCCTATTGTTAAGGTCTTAGTCCGTTGGGCTATCGGCAAAAGGTTGACAATTCGCCTACTACCAATCAATCTAAGTCTCATTACACTCTGCAATATCGCGCGGGAGGGGGCGGAATGCAACCTGTCGCTCAAGAACGAAATATATCACCTCGGCCTGCTTGGGGATATTAAGAAAGCGGAGGGGGAACGCATGAACAGCAAATGTGGTCAGACCTATACCTAGGGCAACCTGTAAGATGCGTACAAAAGGTTCTCGAACATGGCCTCGGGAAAACCAAAGAGGGCCAAGGGATACAAGAAAAGCAACAAAAAACTCGTACGACTGGATACGCTGGTACTGCAGAATCGAAATAGGCGCGAGAAGGAGTCAAGAAGCGAACAATCGTTTCAGTCGCTGTCGAAGAGGGGGCGAAAATAATCGTAGGCACGGAATGTAAGAGACGCATGACCGAATGGCAAGGAGGCAGAAGTTAATCCAACCGTTAGCCCAATCGGCGCAAGAACTCGGCAGCCGATTGCCGTGAAAGCAGGGAAACGGCTGCTGGAGAGTTCGTGACAAGGCAAACAATCAAGACACCTACGGCACAACAAAACAAAGAAACCACACAAACAGTGACGCGATACCAACCCCAGCCCCGGCGACTACAGAAGATACACATGCGAAAAACTAAAATAGGCTATGGGGACGTGTTCAAGTCGGCAGGGCCTATAATTCAGCTCCGCGGGACTCGTCAATGTTGCGCACAATACCACGCATGAGGAAGCTTCCTTGGTGCACTTGCAGACACCACGAGCCGCGAACGGCTCCATTAGCCATAGTATACCGAGCAGAAGATAGAGCGAGCTTGACTGGTCCGGGGTCGTCCGAGAAGCTAACCACGTACTGTCCAGGAGTTGAAGTGTGCGCGGAAATTTTCTCGAGCCACCAAAGGTTTGTTGCCTGGTATAAACGGGTATAACGGTATATGTTTCCGGTATTTTTAATTGTTAAGCTCCCATCCGGGGTCTAGGTGGGAAGGGTCAACTGTGGGGTCAAAGTTCCTGATGGGAACAGGATGCCAGGTGTGTTTGTTCTTCACATTCAACCGTTCATTCTTTCTACTCCTCGACATCCGTGCATTGTTGTTGTTGTTCTCACGTTAAGGGGCCCCTTCGGTCGAAGCTTGTTGAAGCTTGCGCCATTTCTAAAACCAAATTTTTCTTTTCGCGCTTTCTACTACAGCGCACTAATTCTGGTACAATGACGGCATGTAACCACTCCCTACCAAACACAGCATAGCTCCATTACTAGACCTCGGATCATCTCCCGACCGACGTATAGTCCGTTCGTTATGGCCTCAAGGAGGTGTTGGGGCTATTGGATCTGCAAGGGATTGCAGCCATTGCTGTGTTTGCATCACGAAGCGAAACTGCTCAGCAGCAAGAACTTTGACGATTTCGGAGCTCATGTTTGGCATCTGCACTCTGCTAGGCCGCGTAGGATGCTACGGATGTTCGTAGAGTCCAAGCCTGGACGCCCTGACCTCCACACAGTCTGATGACAATGTACATAGTCATTGTGTAAGAGGACACGAGGAGAGACAGCGCGAAGAGCAGAGCAGAGAGCTCGGGCTCTCCTCCAGTGCACGGAAATGTTCATCATATCGCCTGCCAAAATGTACGCAACCGTCTACAAGTCAGGTAACCGTCGATGCTGTAACGATTCCAACGAACACCCTCCCTGGCTCTTCACAGCAGTAACGAGACGGAAAGGACATTCAAGACAAGCTAAGAGCCTACAACCAACAACAGTCCTGCAGGAGGAAATCCGGTCACCGAGTCAAAACCCCGTGTATAGCACATATACTACGAACCATTGCAGACGGAACAACGGCCGCGTTCCAAACGATGACCATAGCCAAGCACTAACTGCCAAGTGATGCCCTACTCACCCATGCCCTTAAATTAGATTGGGATGGTGACCTGACAAATCGTTCGTCGCATTTCTGCTCTGAAGCATGGCCCTTATGGAATACTGTCAATAACCCTTACTTACGCTCCAACGGCAGATTCAACAAGGACCCACGGAGAAACTTAGAAGGGGTCGCAGCAAGGGATTTTGTCCAAATATCCGCATGCTGGTCTTTTGAAACTACGAACTGAATGTCGATCTTCTTCACACGAAGCTCTCGGACAAGATGCAAGCGCACGTCCATATGCTTGGTCCGGGCAGAACTAAGAGGGTTCTCAGCCAATGCTATGGAATCCTTGATATCCTTGATGCCTGGACACATGATCTGCTATGGTGAAATAAACGGCAATACTGCGCCCGTCAACAAAGCCCCCTTCACCCCTTCACCTAGGGCGACGTACTCTGCCTCTGCTGGGGACAATTAAACACATCTCTGCGTGCCACTTGCCCAACTGACTTCCGCACCCTCGAGGGTCATTGCCGTCCCCGATACTGAACGCCTTCCGTTCGACTTATCAGCATAACCAGCATCACTAAGCTCAGTCAAATCCACTCCCGAGCCCCGGCAAAAAAAAAACAATCCCAAAAACCTGGTCCCGTGAAGGTATCCCATAATCTTCAAAACTGCCTTCCAGTACCCCTCTATAGAGTTGTGAGAGTGGCGCGCCACAGTACGCACAGCGTTCGAGATATCCGGCCTCGTCATGGTCAACAGCCACGTCAAGCTGCCCAAATCCTCCCTGTATGGCCAATTTCCTTTGGGTTCGCCCTCCTCTCTTGGACCTCGTTCCACACCGGGGTTCGCGGGGATGTCAGAGGAGCAATCAACGCCAAAATTATTCAACATGCTCTCCATAAACGCCTTCTGTGTAATCTCCCGGTCGCGTTTGAAAGCATAACCAGTGTACCAAGTCAGCTCGCCGAGGTTAGTCGTGGGGAAGTTCGCAACTAACGCGGCATGGCAGTCTCTGCATACCTCGTCGGATCCTGCGATCACCATGCCATTTGCATGAACGGCCATTATCAATTCTACCTTGCCGTCCACAACCATGCGAGGCACACACGGATCAGACCTACACTGCTCCAGATCATACTCCACCACGGTCTCTACCAATAATCCGGCCCACTGCCGTTCGCTCTTCTTTAGACCGTATTGTGAACTGTTTAGGCGAACGGAATTTGCTGACATGTCACCACACCCGCCTGGTGGTTTCGTGTAATCTCGGCGTCGAATTTCGCGCGGACAAAAGCTTGCGCGACGTCTAAATGGGAAATATTCTAATCATGCTCATGGGTAGCAGCTGCCATTGTTTATCTGACGCTGACGAGGGAATTGTTGGAAACGTTTGAAAGCAATTTTGATCCTGCACCTGGCTAAATCCCTTATCCACGAGTCTAGCCTTCGTCTTTACTATCAGGACATCCTTGTCCGTCTTGTAGGTAAACACGTACATTGCTTCGCACCTACAGGTTGCAGCGGTATCGGGGCTTCTTTTGTAACGGTCGTTTAGTCCAACTCAACCTCCATTGCCTCGTGCCACGCCGCTTTATGTTTTCAAACGCTCAACATCTGCTGCCGACTGCGGCGGCGGTTCTACGTCTTCCGGGAATCACTCGGCTTACACACGTCGAATTTCCCTTTGGTCTCCACAGCAGGTCCTCCCATCAAGGCTACTGTATCCTCCGTCGTCCAGCATGTACTCCTCAGGATACTCCAAGACATCTTCCACAAGTACGCTGCCGCAAGCAGCGCGTCCTCGACCTCAGGGTTCAACCTTAGCCGGTGTTCAGCAGGTCCACCCTCCAGGCGTTGACTCTGACCCCGGTCCGGCCCCGTACTGTCGCGGGGGGCCGCCCCCAGCTGCTGAGCTCGTGTGCTGCCCTCCCCAACAGAACCTGGGGGGGATTCTCACCGTTCCCTTGGTATGTGTCGGAGGCTGATGCTGCGCCCGGATCGCTTTCGGCCCTTCCTACCGGGACCGAGGAGGCGTCCACGGCGCCCCCTTGAGACGAACCCATCGTCTCGGCTGTTTCAGCGCTCCCTATCAGGGCCGAGGAGGCGCCAACCCCATTGAGACGGACCCATTATCTCGGCTGTCCCGTCACCGGTATCGCCGGCGGCAGGTCCCCGCTCTACGCGCTCCTGCAAAAACGCGTCCAGATCAAAATCCCACGTCACATTGAGGTCGTCGCGAGATCATCATCCAGCTCATCCATCACCCCCCACCACCTCGATCCGACGTGCTCTCGTCGTCGGTGACGGACCCCCCCTCTGCCGTAGATGCAGCGTCATTTTTCTGGGCAGGTACAGGTGGAAAGAGGGCGATACGCGTTGCCAGACGACATTGCGCGTGGTTAGCACAGTGGTTTGCCTAGTCAGTGCTCGTACTGAGCCTCGGGGGTAGTTGGGTGCAGGGCTAAGGTAAAAACACTCCTGTGTTTCCGCCTGGGACTTGTTTTCCTTCTCAACCTTGCAGTAGTTAGGCTTGAGGAAATATAGCAATACTACCGGGGAGGAGCTTCTATTCCACAGCTCATGCGGTGAGTTACTCTCTGGGTTAGCAGTCGTTGCTGTGTGGTTCAAGGCGTCGCACGCCCAGTGGGACTGCTTTCACCCACAACGCCGCAGTGGCCGGCAATTGCGGCCGTCTCATTCAAACCTCGCGCGTGCTATGATACCCCATGGAATTGGAGCTTCTCGGCCGTGGTGAATTCCTGCTTGATACCTCGTGATCTACACAGATCCCCAAACTTCCCCCCGCGGAATTCACGACCCCCATCACATCGGACGGTTTCACCTTTAGAAGGGACATCGCCTGCAATTCCGCAGCGTCCGACTTGTGTCGCATAAAGTACACCCACGTATACCGTGAAAAATCGTCGCGCACGGTGAGAGAATACCGGTTTCTCCCAAGAGACTCTACCGCCTTAGATCCGCTCGAATCCACAAAACCCTCCGGCTTTCCTGGTCTATTCGGGCGTGCGTGGACTGCTTGATGCTCTTGCGAAGAACCTTCGCCATGGAGCACCTCCTGCACTCCAGCAGCTATCCCTCGTGGACGATTCCTTGCTGCTCCACGATCTTGCGGAGTTGGACCCTGTGAGAGTGTCCAGCAGCGCAATGGAAGTCGTTGATCTTAATCGCAGAGATGGAGGGCAGCTGCCAGGGGCGAGTACCGCACAGGCATTTTCCCTGCCACCGCAGTCAACCCGTTAGCCCTAAAGGCTATAAAGGGTCCTGCTCAACGGAAGCACGATTGAACGCTCTGAGTTGGGTCTGACTACAACTCCCGTGGGGAGCCCTTTGACAGTGTGCCCGTTTTTGACATGGGCAGAGAACACAGGTGGTAGCAGAGGTCCGGCACGTGCGCAACCTTAGTCGTCAACACTTGCACGAGACCCATTTCCGGACCGAGAGACACAGTATATGTCACTGTATCCTTCGATCGAGCGAGTCGAGTCATCGGCAATTTCTTAGCTTTAAGTTGAATATCTTCTGTAGTTCATACTGCAATCTCCTCAAGGCGTCATGTGAGTCGACGCTCCACTATCGCCAATACAGACCTCGGCTTCTACCTGTCAGACATCCTTGGCTTCTGGCGTTGGTTTAGATCGTTACAGCACCGACGGTTACGTAAGTATTAGAGGGTTGCGCATATCTTGGCAGGCGTTTTTGTGAATTTTGTCGCGCGTTAGGAGAGCTCGAGCGCTCTGCTCTGTTCTTTGTTCTCTCTCTCCCTCCTCGTGTCCTCTAAAGCAAGTATATACATAATGGCATCACACTGCGTAGCGGTCAGGGTATCCGGGCTTGGGCTCTAGAAACACCTGGTACCTAACCTCAAACGTTCAAGATACTAGCAGTGTGTTCGTAGAGTCCAAGCCTGGAAACCCTGGCCGCCACGCAGTCTGATGAGATAATTTATGTCATCGTACTACAAGACACGAGGGGGAAGAGAGAGCGAAGAGCAGAGCGGAGAGTTCGAGCTCTCCTCCGGTGGACAGCATAATTCATAATAACGCGTGCCAAGATATACGCTACCCTCTACAAGTTGACGTAACCGTCGATGCTGTAACGATCCAAACGAAGAACGGACGGCCTAAGTAGGGGTTAAGGTAGATTCGCCTACTATTATTATGATAGATAGTGTTCAGTGTTGAACACGAAAATCTGAGTTAAAACAGTATCAGTAGCCTGAGAAACCTCTCTTTTTTCAAAATCGTCAGCGGGTAGCAGGTATTGGGAGTTGGTTTTAGGTACAAGTCACTTTTCGTGATGACGAAATCGTCGGATCGATCCATCGCCTGACACAAAAAAATACCCACGACCTACTCTGTCTTATACGGCCATCAGACAGATGGTTCGAGCATTAGAAGTGGATAAACGTCGTTTTCGGTATAGGGAGCCATGAACGGTCGAACATGTATCATAAATAGTATTACAATCCAACAAAAAAAAAACGGATCTGATGTTTCAAAAGCCTCCAGTGTTTTTTTTTCACGAAGGCGCCCCTTAACTCGTCGCCACAATGCAGTCCGTGGTCACAGGACAGGGTCCAATAATTCTGGAGTGGAATATTTCCTCATCGGGAGTAGAGGTGGGCATCTTGTGGAGCAAAAAGAAATAACAAAACCTGATAACTTAGAGACATTATCAAAACAAAATACGGATAAAACCGAGTTTTGTCAGTCGGTTTAAACCGGTCCAGAGGGGTCGAACACGCTCTGCACACTGTAGGCAAGTTGTAGCCGGTCATGTACAACCATCAAGAGAATTGTAAGAACGTCGTTCTGACAACGAGCGGAGAGGCTTCGAGCGATCGCCTGTGGGAGCGGTCTTGTCTTTTTAAGTGACACAATTGATACCAGGTATAAAACATTCAGTCGAACGTGGGCCAAGTTGTTATCGACACTCACTCCAAAAACAGGAAAAAAATCTTGAATCGGGAAATTTAGATGAAGGTACAAACAAAACGGGACCGCTTGTTACAGGTAGCTTTCCTCTTCAACGAAACTCAGGAAAATCGGGGAGAACTGTAAATTACATTGCGTGCCAAACTTATACTTGAACAGATAGAAAGCAATAGAAGAAAAAAAATGGGGATGGATGTACATTCAGCTATACCAGGTACCAGTAATTACCGGTACTCAATTTCGCGGATAGGTGTAACTCCAGCAAACGGCGGAACGTTTCTTCCTCCCGGGCCCCCCTACTAGCAGAGAGGTAACTTTGTCAAGGCGGCCTCATACTTGCAGCACCCCGTTTGCGTTCGAGGAAAAAATCGAAAACACAACCAACGAAATTCCGCCGCACTCAAACCGTACCACAAAAACCACAGCAGCCCAGCGACCGCGACCACTTCGACACGGCGTCCCGCAAAACAAGTCCCACAAGCTAACCCCAGCTCACCCGCTTCTGTATATACCGTGTTTGTGGTTTTCGGGCGCGTACAGCTTTCGCAGTAAAAACCACGAACGTTACAGACAAACAGTACACGGCAGACAAACAGATTCATTCAAAAATGGAAGCCTGTACGCACGCCGGCAAAAAGCTTTTTTTGCCGTATAGGCACGAAACGGTCCCAATATTAGTACGAGAGAGTCAAATAAGGGAAGGTGGCTTCACACTTACTTGCAGCAGGCCGTGTGCGCTCGACATAAATAAAGTGAGCAAAAAAACAACACGAAATCTCGCCGCACTCAAATCACACTAAAACCACGGAAGCCCGTCGACCGCAACAACCTCGACACGGCATACCACGAAACAAGCCCCGCGCACTACAGTAGACCACGCTCGCCCGTTTCTATAGATCCCGGGTTTGTTGAAACCCCTCGTACATCTCTCGCAATCAGCAAAACCACGAATTTTACAGACAAACAGTACACCGCAGACAGACAGACAGACAGGCAGACAGACAGACAGACAGACAGGCACACAGAAAAATTAAATAATGGAAGCCTGTAGGCACCCCGGTACTACTGTAGAAGAAAAGTAAATGAGTCAATGCAGCCTCATGCTTGCATCAGACCATGTGCGTTCAAAAAAAAAAAAAAACGAAAAAAAAACAACAACGAAATCTCGCCGCACTCATAACACACCACCGAAACCACAGCAGCCTGGCGACCGCAACAGCATCGAGACGGCGTGCCATGGAACAAGCCCCACGCGCTAGCTCAACTTCACTCGCTTCTATCGATCTCAGGTTTGTTGAAATCGGCCGCGTACATCTCTTGCAAAAAGCAAAACCATGAATGTTACAGCCAGCAGACAGGCAGGCAGACAGACAGACTAAATAGGCAATGGAAGCCTGTACGCACCCCAGTAAGAAGAGGATTTTTTTTGCCTATAGGCTAGAAACGGCCTTGTTATAATAACGCCTCCATATATACAGTATATGTGGAAACCCCACGAAGTCCAGTCTTGAACTTTCACGCAGTAGACAGACAGCACTGACTGGCAAACAGAGACAATCAGACGGGCAGACAGACATAACGAAATAACCAGAAGCAAGGCTTCGTCCTTACGGAGATGCCTGCTGGGGACCGCACACTCCCCCCCCCTCTCGCTGCCGAGTCGGTTGGCCTCTACACAGCGCGATCTTCGGGGTAGGCTTGAAGGCAACAATCAAGTAGTAAACCAGTGACAGGTCGCATCTGCATGACACCCGGATAAGACGTCTTTCCTTCCCCGGACATTAAGGCAATGGGAAAAGCTTATGTCGGGTGTTTCCCGTAGGTACCTGCCTCGGACAGGGGTAGCGTACCTCCCCGACAAAAAAGGAGCAGCTGTCCCCCCTCTTCTTATATACCTGGTACATAGATGCCCACACGTACACCCCCCCCCCCTCGTCCCTTTCTTGCAATGCAACCACGAGAAACACCGATAACAGATGACGAAAATGGAGAATTTCCTCATTGAAATTCGTCGGGGATATTCGCAACAACCCGATTGATGGTTTCCAATGTCTTGAAGGTGATGCGTAAGGGTCGGTCGTCTTTACGATTCGGGCAGCGATGTAACGTGTTATAATATTGATGCGCAAACCGACCCCCCTCCCTTCTCCTCATCATGACCACCCCAACTCGCTGACGAACAGCGCGCCCCTTCCGGGTGATGACAAGCCGGTCTACTCTTGTATTCCTGTCTTCGATATGCGAAGACCATGGGCCGCGATATGCAAGGATGCCACATGACCACTTTATTCTGTCAAGTAGGCGTTGCTTGTGCTCTCGACCATTGTGCTGGTGGGTCGAAGTATATGTACTATGTGTACGGGTATGTACAATGTAAGGTTCGGCCCGTTCCGTATTGGTGACTGTGCCGTTGTCTCACCAATATCAGGATCGAAAAATGTCTCGGTAGACCACGCACGCTCATATACATATCCAGGAACGGTTGTTACACCCTTGACAGGTGACTGTACAGGCGGGCACGGGAAGCACTATGCCGCCTTGCTGGTGCTGGACAGATGATGACCCGCCCAGAAGATCGATGATATGGTGAAATGGCCGCTTATGTGGGCGAATAAATCCTAGAGAACGATAGACTTGGGAGTCTGGTGGTGGTGAGAGAAGTAAGAGAGGGTGGGGCAGGCCTGCGTTCTCTCTCCTAGCTACTTGGGCGCTAAAACAATACATACAGAAGGACACCGTGAACAGCAAAAACAGTTGGTGGGTGTCCCTTAAAAAAGTATGTGTCATAGTTATGCCCGCGCACTGGTCGAACCGGCGCGCAACAAACCGCAACATCACACGTCGTGTTGTTGTTGTCACTGCTCATCGTCCCCGGTGTTACTCGTCATATGCTCGGCCTCAAAACATTCTACTGTTGGATCCAATGCTACCTATAAGAAAGCTTCTAAACTGTACTGGTTGTAACTCAAACATCTTCCCGATATTCAATACAACGCCGTGGTAATTAGGGGTCTGCCCGGCGATTAAACAGCAACAGCGTCGTGAAATAGGGAAGACACACGTACATCGCGCAGTAGCATGTCCTTCAAGACCGCTCATGGCCTTACGTATGCCTGAAAAACATAGTTTGCACGTTTGTCGCACCAGGGGTGTCTCCGTGCTGCTACCAGGGTGTCCCTTAGGCCTTGAAGTAGTTGATCACCCCGATGAGGTACCGGTGGCGGTGCTTGCTGAGAAATTTCGTTCCAATGTCGGCTCAGCTGAGCTCGGTGGGAATGTAATGGGTACCAATCTTGCTCTCTTGTATTAATTCGCGAACATAGAAGAGCCTAAGAGCCACGCGTTTCGCGCGCGAGCTGTAAGTCTTGTTCCTGGCCACGTGCAGGCCCAAAGTGTTGTCAATGTGCATCGGGATGCACTTGAACGTTTCCTCGAACCCCCGCTCCCACATCACGCTGGCGTAGTAAATAGCGTCCTTCATCGCCAGCATGATGGAGGAGCAGGGGTTTAAGGGAACGTTCAAGTGCATCTCGACGCACATCGACAACACCTTGGGTCAGTGAAGAGCTTCCTTCGTCGCCAGTGCTGCTGCCACGAGCTCGGCCTCCATCGTTGACTGGACCGTAACCACTTGAATGCCTTCCTTGAAGCTCGCTGACCCATTGCACATCATCATGATGTACGATGGCGTTGACTTGCCGTTGTCCGGGTTGATGCCGCAGTTGGCATCTGAGAACGCTGTCAACCTGACCCCCCTTGCCAACAGAATATGCTGAAATCGATACTGCCGGTGAGGTAGCGGGGTAGATGCTTGGTTGCTCCCATATGCGCTTTCTATGGGTTCGATAATGCCCTTTTTGGCTGGTTGACGCGGTAGAGGATGTCGTAGCGGCTTACTCAAGCCAGGTACACGACGCTGCTGACGATGGACTGGTTCCGCTGCGTGTCTGCTTTGGTCAAAGGGGTCCCTTTCCCTCGTTGATAGATAGCTCCGGTCCGACGCCGATCGTGTGGACCGGTTTGCACCCCCCCATGCCGTATGTCTCGAGCACCGACTTGATGTAGTCTGCTTGCGAATTGGTGAGCGTCCCTTGCTTGCGTCACGGGTGACTTGCATTCCAAGCGCCATCGAGACGTCACCCATGTAATTGGTGTCGAAGAACTGCACCAGCTTATCTTCCGCCTTCTTGAGCAGCACCTTGTTCTGCCCCACCAGCAGAAAATCGCCGACGTAGTTGGTGAAAATGATCGTGTCCTTATTCTAGCTCGCCAATATCGGTCCTTTTTTGGTTACTGGGTTATAAACTCCGTCCTTGTGCGTGTGTATGTAGATGCAGGGGTCGGACTTGTGTGGCCTGAATCCTATTGAGATCATGAAGTCGTCGCTATTACCATGCCAGTTGGCCGGTGCCTGAGAGATTCTGTAGGGGTTCTTGCGAAGCCTCATCACTAGGTGGACTCCAGTCTTGTCTGTCTCCTCGCGTCCAGGCACCATTTTCACGAAGATCGTTTCGTCGACGGGAGAGTTTATATATACCGTGTGGACATCGTACTGCAATATATCGAGGCTTTTCTCCGCCGCCAGAGCCAGCACCGTGCGGATGCTTTGAAGACGTATCACTGGAGTGAACGTACTCCTGCAGTGAATCCCTGCTATCATCTCCCAACCGAGAACCGCCACCCTAGCCTTTGTTTCGCTCCTGATATTTTGTACTCACCGTGAGCCAATGAGTTTCGATCTCGCGGGGACCGAGGTGATGGGAATGAGGTCGTATACTTCATGCTTGATCAGGCTCGCCATCTCGTTGTCTTCTGCTGCCTCCCAGAAAGTAGCCTCCAGCAGCTTCCTCGCCTCTTTAAAGGTGTTTGGAACTATTATCACTTTCCTTTCCCCCTTCGAACGCTTTTGGAGTTGCGTGCTAGTGGTGGCATAAGCGTAGAGCAGTTCCTGGGTGTGAGCCATGTTCGGCAGATCTGCGCCGTTGTAGAGGTTGAGTTGCTGGAGCTCGCGCAAAGTACGCTAGGTAACCAGATAATTGAGCCCCCCAGCGACGGCCGCCGCTCAGCGCGTCACCGCAGGTGTAACCTCCAGAGTTCCACCGGACTCTTGTTGCCCCACGGACGTCGTTCCTCCAGCTCCTACGGTGGGCACCCGTTCGGCGCCGCCTGCCTCCGGGGGCAGGTAGTTGCCGTTGGCTGGTGACGACGGCGGTGGCTGTTTGCCGCTCTGCGACTGCGGCCCAGCGTGTAGCAGTTGTCCTCCCTGCAGGTCAATGTTGGTGAGTTGGCGAAGCCTTGGCAGGATCTCGGCCAGTTCCGGGGTAGCGGACTGCATAATCGGCGAGGTTGGGTTGTCTTGCGAAGCGTTGACGTTGAGATGTTGTGTGAGGTCGCGAACGTTCTGCAGTAGGTTATCATCCGTCAGATTCGTGTCGCCACCACAGACGGGGCCCTCGCCCTCGTCGTTGTAGTCGCCCGGCGGTGGAATTCTCTATGACGGTATTTCTACGAAGATCACGTTTCTGCTTTCCGACACCTTGCACGTTGCGGGGTTGTACATGTGGTACACCTTAGTGTCTTGGCTGTAGCTGCACAGCCTTCCTTTCCAGGCCTTATCGTCTAGCTTCTTGGTGTATATCTCCATTTGGACGAAACCTCTGGTGCCAATGGTCCTAGGACGCAAAAAATCCAAAAGTCCTTGTACGGGACTACCATGTCAAGCACCGAGTGTTGTCGAGTTTGCAAGGTAGGTGACAGCCCTTGCAAGGTAGGTGACAACCCATACCGGTTCTCCCTGAAGGAACTTCAGCAGTCCGCTGTCCACCAGCAGGCATCCGGTTATCGCCGCAAGTGTGCGGTCCTGATACTCTGATGCGCCCACCTGGTTCGGTGTGCTGGTCGCCACGATCTCCAGCTTGATGGCCGTTTGAAGGCAGTAGCTCCGGAACTCTTCTCCAGCGTACTCGCTGCCTCTGTCCGCACGGCATCGCTGAATGTGATATCCTAGCGGCACCACCACCCCGTGCGTGAAAATTCGCAGGGACTCGGCTGCCTCTGCCTTCGATTCGAAACGAAGGCTTTCCTTCCACTTGGCCTTCTCGCCGATGCACTTGCTTACGTACTGAACGCCTCCTAGTGCAGTCGGTGTGATAGACCCCAACATATCCGTGTATAATAGCTCGAAGGGTTGTTCGATGTTGATTGTTGTCGTCTTCGGGTGACCTTGTTTGTGCTCTTCCCGACGAGGCAGACGTCGCAGGGCGTCACTCCCCCTTCGAAGCTCACTCTGTTGTCGTCGATCTTGTCGAGAAGCTTCACAAAATTGCCGTTGATGTGTCCCATTCGGAGGTGCCACGTATCCGATCCGCCTTGGCTGGTAGTGCCACATTCGGCGCATCCACCTCCAAGTTGGACGGCAAAGGGTGGCAGGTACCCCCGACTTGTTGGAGCAGGAGGCTGAAGCTTTTCACCTCGATGCGCAAATCATCCGGTGCGAAGGCGGTGATTATGCAGATCGTAGCACTACCAATCGTGGTAGTAAGTGAAGCCGCTCGTCTCGATGCTCGAATCATCCAGTGCGAAAGCAGTGATTACGCCCTTAGATGTTGCTACGGGACCGAGAACAGACGTTTCGCCAGTTCACTTACTACCACGATTGATAGTCCTACACTCTGCCTCTGCCCATGTGTGTCGATGACGATGTCGCTGATGATTCCAGTGGCGTCCCCTGTTAGCTCGTGGTTGCCTGCCGTGGTGGTGATCTTGTGCGGTACCGCCAGAGTCTTGTAGTTGGACAGATGTCTCCGGAGTCCAGGGGTGATGTAGTCGTCGAAATATCGTCCGGATGCCCCACTGTCTACTAGTACCTGAATGTTTCCGGTGGTGACCGCCCCGTCGTTGCTGTACCGTTCAATCACGGCCAACGAGGCCGAGGAGTCGAGACGTTCTCCAAACAGTCCTACCGTTGCTGCTAAAGGTCCATTTACCGGGCGGTCTCTCCCGAGCACGACTAACGGCTTGGCTCTCCGCTCATTGTCGAGTGCCTCATCGAAAGAGGTGGTAGGCTCGGCGTCGTCCGCAGCAGCAATGATTGCCATACTCGAAAACCCTCCCTGGAAACCCGCCGCTGCCCCCGCCGCGCCTGTCGATGGCGTAGGCTGGCGTTGCTGTCAGCCGCTGTTATCGAACAAACATGGGTGGCTCACGTTGGTGAAATTGGAGCTGTCCTGGCATGGTTGTTGTAAGTTAGTGACGGTGACCTGCTGTCACGGGTGCTGCATGCCGACGAAGTTAGCGTGCTGGCACGGGTGCTAGATGCTTGCGACTTTGGCACTGCCGTTGTTGTCCTGCTGTTGTTGCACTTTGCACTCGGCGTCGCTGTGAGCCATGGGCCTGTGGAAGGAGCAACACTTGGTCCCGCCTCCGCCTCCACCGCCGCCCTGTGCCTTTTTCGCTGACGGCCTCCTGTTGTCCTTCTTCGGGTAGCTGGGGCCGTACTTGGAGCAGGCCTTTAGGTAGTGGCGTTGCTATCAACATATGTTGCAAGTTATCCTGTTTAGGTAACCTTGCACATGCATGGCCACGCCGCGGCCTGTAACAGACGCTGTGCTTGAGGGGTGGGAGAGGAGGTCAGCCTACATGTTCCGCATCGTAGACATGATGTCCTCCGGCGTAAAGTCGTGGTCTCTGAAGCTAGTGTTCCGCACGAACTCGCACTCCGGAGGAATAGGAGTGAGGATCATGCCGCTGAAGTATCCGTCGGTGATCTGCTAGGCAGTTCCGGGCGGTCTCTATGTGGTACAGAAACTCGTTCGGGTCCTGACCTTCTGGAGATTTGTGCTGTTCTGGCAGTCATAAAGCTCCTGACGAGTGTGCCGCAGGTGTTATACTTTTCCTTCAGCCCCTTCCAAGCCTTCTGTCCGTTTTCGAGTAGCTCCTTCGCCGTGCTGCTGGCGTAACACTTCACTACGATGGCGGATCCCCCGCTCGTGGCCAGGAAGAACATGGGGTAGAGATTGGTGTCGTTTCGCTTCCATTATGTCAGATTGTCGTCCCCGGTCGGGGTCGGCTTCTTACTCCGCACTAGGATGCTGTAGGTATCAGGGGTTGATATGCCGAGGAAGGCCTCGAGCTTGTCCGCGAAGTCGATGAACCCGTGCGGCTACTAAAGCATGCTACTGTTGGAACCAATGCTACTTAATGTTGCCCCTCCGTTGCAGCAGTACTCGTGCTGCAGGATATTGCCCCCCGATTACAGCGTTGGCGATGAACATGGATCAGAGATGCAGGTGTTCACGCCCGGATATCTTTGACAATATATATGTGTTTTCTTGCCTTAAAAGTCGGACTTGAACGGTGTACCAGGTATAGATGTATCAGAATACGTCAAAGTTTTTTGTACATGGGCGTCTATTCCGGGCGTGCTCTGTGGAAACGCTTGTACGTCGGAGAACGTCGCCACAAAGAAAGTGGCTATCATCGCTCTTAACCCAACCCCCCGTCCTCCTTCTCCTTTTCGGTATCGCACCCGCTAACCGCAGCGGCGTGAGCGACACACGCAATGTCCCCTTCCACCACCCGTGCGTGAAGGTGCCTCAACTACCGTCACCAGGGCGGTCGTCAGAAAGGAAATTGGCTCTATCGCGACCGTCGTCGCTACCGTCCCCCACGTTGTGAGGACTGGCGCGGAATAGCGCCCGGTGGCCATGATGCTGCGCTACAGGGGGGGAGGGGGAGGCGTACTCATTTGATACTTGCCTTAGTCATTTGACCATTGACCAGGCATCCCTTTCGAGACGGAGCACCGTTCCTACTCCTAATAGAGACACCTCCAAGAATTGAGCGCTCAATATGTTGTTTCTATATATTACATAGAATTGGTTTGCTAATCTTATCCCCTTCCTGTCTGGCCGCCTGTGGCCACCATCCATCCCCTAGGATAGCGATCGTTTTCTCGCTGCTATTCAGTGTATCAAACTCCTCCATGTCATAGTCGTCTATTTCCCTCATCTCCTCTTCTAACACATCCCGTTCCTCCTTGCATATTTCACATTCTCCTACTATGTGAGTTCTATTCTCTATTGCTTTGCCACACGGGCACATCTATGCATCTACTTCCTCCTCCTCCCGGCTACTGGTATACCTCTTTCTTCTTTCTGGCAGGTCCAGGTCACCTACACGAAAGCGCAGTTTCAGCGTTTTCGCGAAGTCCATTGGGCCATGCAAATACGTTTTCATTCCTATTCCTTCCCTCATTCCCCCTTACATCTCTAAGTGTTTTTCCGATTCCACCTTGTTTTTTGGCGCTAGCCTTTTCCTTCTTTCTATCCTTTCTTCTACTTCTGCCTTGTATCTCTCAAACTTCCCGGCGGGCATCATCTCTTCTTGGTTTCCCCCTATATCCTTCCATACTTTCTCAACTACGCCATCCCATCTTATTCCAGCTCGCCTTTTTGTTACTTTCTGCCATGCAGCTCTATCAACTATGGCTGGCAACCTCTTTTTTGGTATGTTCCATACTTTATATTGCCAGTTCAATTTTATCATGTCTCTGTTGGTCTTGAGCGGGTGCATTCCCACTTCTGCTCTTAATACTGTGTGATACTAGTCGTACTTGCGCATCTTTATGATTATTTTAGCTGCTGTCATTTGTACTGTTTCCAACTGTTTTACGAGTTTCGCGTCCCCTTCCCATATTTCTCCTGCATATTCTAGCTTTGGTACTATCGCATTCATCAGGATACATCTCTTAATCCTAGTGTCAAGGTGCGAGTCTGCTAGGATCGCATCCATCTTGCTCGTGTGCTTTACCCTTTCCTATTGATTTTGCTATGTGTGTATCCCAAGAGCAGTCTTTTGAGATCTCTACGCCAAGGTATGTATACTGGTCTACGATCGGCAGTTCATCTTCTCCCCAGTTCCAACTGAAATTTACCGGGTTTATCTTTTCTTCGTTACCAACAACTACTGGGCATTTCTTGACGTTCGCCGTCACCCTCCTTTTCCTGGTGTATTCTAGCGCCTTCTCTATTTTTTTCTGCAACCCTTCGGGTGCTTCTGGTAATCCCATGCAGGGGGGCGGGGAATAGTATGTTCACAGTGGAAAGGGTGGTTTCCCGTTGAAAGAGGCATCCGTCTGATGGCTGAAGAACGCCCAACAGTGGCAGTGCAAATGGCCAAATGGTCGGTCAAGGAGGTTTGGTTGTTGAGAGCGGCGCCTGAGTAACAGACTATTTCCAATCGAAGGAGCTAATTAATACCATCGAGGGAATGAAGTAATACCACGGTTTGCGTCATCGTGCTCACCGACGCCCGCGCCACCACCGTGTTGGGCAACTGCCCGATCCGGGGGAGGATATGGCACCTACCGGGGAGTATCAGGTGTCGTTCACCCTTGCGGTAGGTCGGGTAGCGGGCGTGCCTTATGACACGACGCGATGGGTTGAACGGAACCAACAGAGGGCGCGAAAGGGCCTCGTCGCGTCAGCCGAACCCGCCGCCACAATCCTGACTGTGCCGCTATCATGTTTCACAATCAGCGTCAGCTGTGGTAGCAGCCGCCGTAGTCGCAATCATTAGGAAAAGCTCCACCTACGGCAGCCTAACTTATGGCCGTGGCAATCATAGCCGGAATCGCAAAGACCACCGGAGCGAGCAGCCGTGGTCGCCGCCATCGCGGCACGTTCGGGGAGCACCGTCGAAGTGGTGATCAAGTCCTGAGCAGCGGCTCTTGGGCCGTTTCTTCAATCGCAGGACAGCGAAACCGACGTGTCTCGCAGCATGCCCCGGCGGGTTCAACATCAAACAGAGGATCCGCGACCAGGATGTTTCTACCCATTCGATGCCAACCTGTATCGGAAGGCAAAGGCTCACCGGAGAGGAGGGTGCAGCTGTATCGCTTCGTGTTCGCGGGGGTTAACAGGTGCTCGAGATGGGCGAACAAAGTATGAAGGAATCGCCCTAATTTTTTTTATTTGGGGGTGGCGGATCGAACGAGATTGCCTGCTCGAGCGAATATCGGAAGTCCGATGATTCCGCACGTTTCACACGAATACCCATGGAGCTTCTGCTATTTATGCGGGGCATCGCTGTCGGCCACGAGCGATGCAGGGGGGGGGGGGCTCGGAGCCGACCACACCCGTAGGCAACGGGCCGTGGCTCATTGAGAAGGGGACGTTGGAAGTATGGGTCGGTGGCTCCAACGGGTGGTGCTGGCGAAGCCCTGCAATTCTCTTCGGGCGCCGTACGAGCATTACGTCATAGTGGTAGCCGTTTGCTTGGATTCATCCGACCACGCCAGATGCTCGTCTTCTCCAGGGGGGGGGGGCACCCTGGACGGTGACGACTTGCACACGGGGCTGGAGAACGTTGTGGTGGAAAAGGACGAGTTTCCCTGGAGCCCCCATGGCTCCCCAAGAGACGGTAAGAGAAGAAAAAGGCAGGCGGTGAGTGCACCCTAACGCGGCCATCGGGTGAAATTCTGCGAGTGAGCAGGAGCGCGTGGGGGGCGTGCTACTAGTAAAAGAGGTGGGACGCACCATAGCGAGGGACGGCACTAACAGGAATCTAGCGCGCGAGCGCTGGACGGAGCCGTCTCGGGTATTGGTTATTGTGCAGCCAGGCGTCAGTTACAAGGCCATGCTGGGTGGCTGCCGGGTCAGGAAGAGGGCGGTGTTGACAACCAATGCCAAAGCTATGTTGTGGCCGGTCTCAGCACCGTCGAAGGGGGAGCGGGATCACTAAAGGACATCCCAGTCGGGAAACATGTCGTCCGGTCGTCCGCAAGCTCTGATGAGTTGTTTCGTTTGATGATTGGACGCGTCTACGATATTCAGACGTCGCACTGGCGGGTGCCACACCCTGACGAAGCCTGGATGGAGACAAGTCGATCCGACTTGACCCACTGGGATGAGGGCTACCAGGGCACCGGAAGCCGGGAATAATCTCAACGCCAAAACCAATATCTGGCGGGAGCAAGAACAGCTGGTCGGATATTGAGCGGTAGGCGCACTCGGCTGCCGGGATGGCCGTGTCACACCGATCCTGACATGAGCCCAGCACGGGTGGGTTTTTGAGCGCCGGGGCGACGGGATTCAACACAAAAATGCGTGGCGACCGTCCGAACCAGTGGTACGCTGAGGGCCTATTAACATGGCCAGGATTGAACCATCGGAATCTCCCTGTCGAAACAACATGGGTTACTGAGGAAATGTTGTCGGATAGGAACGCCTTGCTCTGCTTGCTTAAGGCCGCGCTGACACCCCCAAGATGCTCCTGGTCCCCGGGTGTTCGGTCGCTCTAATCTCTAGATGTTTTATAAAAAATATCGCTATTTTAGCACGCTGCGTTCAGAACTTCGGCTGGTTCGTGCTTACCTGGGAGCGACCGTGACTCGAAAACAAATCGTCACTGCAGCTTGTGTATCTATCGAGATTGCTTCCCGTCGAGTTCTCAACAGAGGCCTACACCTCGACTTAGAGGTGCCGCAGTGGTCGAAACTGGTCGAAATTTGGGGTGCACAAAGTGAGACAGAAAAAAAAAACAGTTAAACGTTTGCACTTCATTTGCGGACAGCTACTGCTCCTCACAGGAATCTACAGCCTGCGAAATTGAGGGATGCTCCTGATGAGGTGTGAGAGGCAGTCGGGTGCGCCAGACGGCAGTCATAGGCAGCCAGAAACGACTCACGAGGTGTTGTCGTGTACTCGAAGTCGCGTGCGAGTAGCAGAAAAAGCTAAAAAAACTCAATAATGCTTCGTTTCATGCGCGGGAGCATAGTACATTGGGTACATCACAGATGAAGAAAGGGCCTTCACTAACAGTGTTCTCCAGGCGGATGATCTATCTCTTTTCGAGCCGTCGTCGAAGATGCCGCGGGAGGAAAAACTACGTTCCCATGATAGGTGCCTGGTAGTAGAGTTATTGGGGCCAAAAAAGGGCGAACGAAAGGGCTAAAAAACTCAGGATTCTTGTATATTTGCATCAATTTTTCTAAAACTGCGAAATACGGACCTTGGTTTAAATCCCCCCTTAAAAGTTCAAGTTGTATTTACAATGTTGCCGAAACACCTACGCGCGGTTACTCGACGCATTCTTGAGGGTACTAGAGTAACGCATTCTTGAGGGCACTAGAGTAACCTTAATCAAAGCACGAAAGCACCTGCCTGATATTTTTAAGTACCACCAAAGAATCGAAGGCAGTCAAAATAAATCAAACACGAACGATCGTGCCACTTGTTTTGTCGATCTGTGGCACATCGTGCATCAGTGTCGCCCTTGCCACCATGTTCGATCCATCGCTGATTATCCATCCTCATTGTATTGACTACTGTAGCACGGCACAACAGTGCCGCGCTACTGCACTACTGCTGCATCACTGCAAACTATGATGGGATTCAGAGGCTCTTGTGGGGGAAACTGAGAAGTACTCCGCCCGGACTCGAGCACCAGATGAGACAGCCGAAGGTGTGATATCCAGGTCGTTTTCTGGTCCGAGGGCTGACGGCTGCTGCTGCAACAGTACTGTTCAAGTTATAATAGATTGTAGAGATTTGTTTGAGTTTAATTTCATCATTTTTAATTGGTTTGACACGCCATCGTGGACGCGACGTTGACTGGCGTGCGAAGCCAAACGAAGCCAGCTATCTCCTTCGCCCTTCCTTCCAAGAGGCAACGCTCTTTTGCTCATGCGATGTCGAAGTGTTCCCGTCGGCTCTGTCTGTGCTGTTTTCGGTCTTAGGCCAGCCGAGAGTGCCCTAGGTGGTCTGGAGAAGTTCGACAAGAGAAACACGACAGTTTGGTCAGGTTGTAAGGCCAAGGGACGCGCCAAGGTTCGAAGCCGTAACGGAGATCACCAAAAGAAAAACAGGGCAAGGATACGAAAAAAGAAACACCATCTGTCTTCGTCGTGCAGAGGTACTTGATGGAAGCCGCTGATGTAGCAGGAACAGGCCTGGTTCTGTGTAGAGTGCTTGTCTGCTTGGTCAATATAAGTCTTTGAACAAGCTATCCTGTGTCTATCATCACCTTTAGAGGGGCCGGCGCGACAATCATCGACATACGGCCAGTTGGTACATTTCCCGCCTTCGTCGCATCCCCACCAGTACTCGCGTTCCTGTTGTTATCATCTTTTGACGCTTGTCGCTTCTTCCCTCCTTCCGCAGCGACTGCGTGATTGTCGCCGCTGCTGCCGCGCGTCGCAACGCCTCTACGAACGCGAAATTCTTTAGCCGCGCTTCCCTCCGCCTTGCTCGTACAGTTGATTTTTCGTGCACGCAACCCATTTTCAATTTCTACGTGCCCCTTGGCGCTATCTCTTCCATCACCGCTACTGCCGCCGCCACCGCTTCCACCACCGCCGTCACCGCTACCGTTGCTGCCGCTGGTGTGCCGTCCACGCCCTCTCCTTTCGATACGGCTTGCATCGCGCCCAGCGTCATTGCCCTGACTGGAGCAGGATTGTGAAGGTTTGTGGTCATCGCTGGCACTATCCTGGCAGTGTCCGCTACCGCCAAGGCTGGACCTCGATGACACCGTGCCTGCCACCTTTCCAGAAGCAGGCGATTCTAAATATTGTCCTTCAACGGTGGCCCGCAAGACATCGGACAGGCTCTCCTCGTCCCGGCCGCCAGAGGCATTGGTGTTGCCCACGCCGACCCCTTTCTTCAGTTGTTCTATCCCGCACACAGGAAGGCACGGAAGGGATGGTGGGGGGTGGGGGCGTACAGGTGACGTTTGAGGCATGGTGCGCACCGTGGTGTTGAGGCCGTGCAATGTGTGTATGTATATACCTGCAGGTGTGGCGACATGTGTGCCTAAGTATAGTTCGGGCCAGGCTGCGATAGGTGGGAAGGGAGGGAGTGTGCGATCAGCGTGTATAATAAAAGAAAAGGAATTGCCAGAAAAAACACAGGATTGATAACGCTCCTTCTCTTTTCGTTCGGCGAAGGTTAAGGTGCGTCTTATCCTCTTGGATGCGCCAGACTGTCTGGGGCAGCCGATAGATGCTTCTTGGCCGACTCGTCACTCCCTGTGCCTTCCTCTTACCACCCATGCCTTTCTCACTACGTTTCTTTCGGCTTCTCGCTCTCGTTCCCACTTCTCTATTTTCTCTGTAGGTATGTTCGTTTACGTATCCGTCCGTCTGTCTGTCTGTCTGTCTGGCCGCCGTCTTCGGTTTATCTGTCTGTCTCTCTGTATAAGATGTTTTTCTCACTTATTTTCCCTCGCTTTCTCCTGCATCATCTATGTGTATGCACCTGTCCTACTCTGGTTGCCCCCCTGCCCTCTCGTTATATTTCTCCGTATGTGCTCGAGTCTCTACCTCCCTCAATTCCTTCATTTCCCTCTCCCTCTCTCTATATACCCGCCTCTCTCTCTCTTTTTCTCTGTCTCTCTCTCACTTTACACCTTGCTCCCTCTCTCGGTCACTCTCTAGTTCCTCTTACCATGTCTGTATAACTCTCCCTCCCCCCCCTCGCCCCTTTATTTCCCTACCCTCCTTAACCTCTCTCTCTATGACACACCGAAGCGACGGTCTCTGACCGCCTCTTGAAAGTTGCAGGCCAAAGCTGCTGTCAGCAGCCCTTCCCCTTGCTGCTCTCCGTCCTCCATCCGCAAGTGCTCAGCGTATGCCACGCACTCTCCCGCCTCCCTGTGCTTTTGTAAGCGGAACTCCTGTGTTACGAGGGGGGTGGGGGGGAGAGGAGACAAGGAAGGGAGGCACGGAGGGGGGGAAACCTGGTTTATCACGTTTCGCGTCTCACGCATGTTAAGATAGTATTGTGGTCCCGGCCAGGGTGCGCATCTGCTGTTATAGAGCTAGTTGGTGCGAACACGCCTCAGCAAGACAACCGTGGACGAAAGAGGTAGTCCCCCTTCCCATCGCCAGGCCCTCTCCCTTCCACCACGACCGCCGATTGCAGCATAGCAGCTCTTGGCGATGAGCAACCACGCTGAGCGGTCCACCTGAAACGCGTCGTTGAGCTGCCGTTCTTGAGCCTTGAGCACCGCCTTTCGCCTCTCCATGCGGGCTCGCTCTTCCTCCACACTCCGGTAGTATTCTGATGGGATACACACAGCGGTGAAACACCAGGGGAGAGGCGATCACACTCACGCACGTGGGAAGGGCAGTTGCGAGGTCTTCGAACACCTCGAACACAAACACCACACAACACAATGCAAAATCTAGTGTGCGTAAAGGCCGTGCGTAGAGGGGGTGGGGGTGAGGATTGATCACCCACGTATGTCATGACGCGTGCTGCCCAAAACGGTCGAGGGAAGAGACCTGCCTCATGGGGGGGGGGGGGAGGATTGCTTGCCCCCGCCCTCGCTCAGGTAACAGCGGCGGCGGCCGGCTCTTTTATGCAATGCTAAAAGAGATGGAAGGAACGGACGGGCGGTGAGTGTCGCGAGCGCCGAGAGCGCAAGTACAGCATTACACTTCCCATGACGCAGCAATGAAAAATATTTCCGTTCGACACTTGACTTATTTACACAGCTAATGTTGGCAATGTGACGCCTTTTCTTGCCAGACGTCCACCCCGATACAGTAGTAGTAGTGACACCAGAATCGTAGATAACGTCACAAGTCAATCAAAGTATCTTCGACCAATCAAAATCCCCCTTTAAATCGTTATGGCCAAATAATTAATCAGAAACTTGCAGGCACGCTTCCCGTTTCTATCTTTGTACCATTGCGCGTGCTTCTTTCTGTTATATGAGTATGCGCATCGTGTGCCAGCAGGCATCTTGCAACGGGCGCATCGCAGAGCACAACTTGGAAAAAAAAAGCCTCCTCACCGCTGTCGGCTGTTTCTCGCACGTGGGCGAGAGCCTTGGCTTCCGCCGCTCGGTGAATTTGTCGCCCAAGAGCCTCGGCGTCTACCGGGCGATGGTCCAGCCGCCGCATCATCTCGCAGCTCGTGAGGACGGTGATGCGGTACTGGGGCTCCAGCACCACCTGCATCGGTGACGCGCCGGACCATCAACCATTAAACACCGTGAATCCCCCGTAGCCCATCACCCGGCATGGATCATCTATCATCCGTCGTCCATCGTCCAACCGTTCATTGTCCCTTCATCCCAGCATTTATCGCCTATCATGCGTAATGCATCGTCCATAGTTCAGCATCTACTCTTCATCACCCATCATCCATCATGCACCCCCGAGGGTCAACCGAATACAAAACAAAACAAATAATCGCGAAAGGCGTGCGATCGCCTCTCTCAACCAATGGCGACAACCTTTGTTCCAGGGAGGAGGGCGCGTTTTTTTTTTTCGGTTTGGCCGGCGCGCGCCCCCACTCGCCCCCGCGCAAGAAAACGAACGCGCGACGAGCGGTGCTCGTGACGCTGTGTTGCGTCACACGCTCCCTTCCCAACCCCGCCGCGCGCCCCGCCCACAAGAAGGAACGCCGAGAGCAAGGGAATCTGGTGGATGCGATAGATCGTATCGTATACCTAGTATAGTAGTAGCTTTAATTGAACACGGCAAAACAGAAACAAGAAACACAGATCCCCAGCCTTTGCTGGGCCCCGGGAGTATACTCAGGGGAGTCACCGATCCGACTATTTCTTCGCGAGACGTGCAGCACAACGTCTGCGACTGGCGCATCACACAGCCTAAGGCAGCACGCGCCTTGACGTACGTATACGGAGCGTGCAGATTTCAATCCTGAGCACCAACAACCCCGTTGGTCGATTTTTTCAGCTTGAAGTACCGCAGTTTTATAACGTACCAAAATTATTCAGGAAGACATTTCCCGACATCGTTGTAGCACGCACCCCCCCCCCCCACGCCACGTAGATCTAAGTCGCCCCTCCAAAATGACGCCAGCGTGTGAAAAGGAGGCGAGACGTACAAGTGTCTACTTATCACCTCGGACGGGGTTCGTGGGTGTTCGCGAAACCCAGCGGAAAGCTTCCGGTTCAAGGATAAACTAGGGGGGAACAGTAGAGAAAAGCGGAAGGGGGGGGGGGAGTGGGCGAAAGCAAGCTCACCGGGTTTCCCTCCGCAATGACTTCCTCGAGGCCGGAAGGACGCGCAAGGGCTCTCGCGAAGGTGGACAGGGCCGAGAGCCTGTTTGACGAGCAGTCAAGGAAGCGAAGGGCCTGCAGCAGCGCCACCCAGTCGATGGAGCTCAGCTCGTTGTCTGCGCGTTTTTTGGTGGGCGCACGCGCGCGCGCGAGGACGGTCGTGAGGGAACCAGGAGGGGAGAGAGAAAGGAGTTTGAGGATAACGCCACAGGCTTTGCTCAACACCCGTCGGCACGCGGCAAGGAAGACATACAGTCACACCACCGGCTCTCTCATGGCAAGGAATGCCACAAGAACGAGCCCGATAGAAAAATCTAGAGTGCCTTAAATTTCCGAGGAATAAGAAATCCGGGAACGGTGATGATTGGAAGTGGGTGTGGAACACACCTCTTCTTCCTTCAATACGAAGTAGAGCCTGGACCAATATCCTGCTTTCTTACGTGTGAGAGGGCCGATATTGCCCGCGCATCGAATCAGATAGTCTCGAAACCCACCAAAAGCATGATTACAATGTACGCCGTAGCGTACCATTCGAACAAATATGGCGGGTAGGAATCGGACAAAAAAGTACGATCTTGACGCATATCATCCAGTATACACCGCTGAGCCGCCCATCCCCCCCGCGTCTCTCGATCGCAACAATCCATGGTGGCTTTGTGGCTGTGCCAAGTATTGTAAAAGGTCACAGTTCAGTCGCTGCGATAAACGAAGCCGACGAGGCGAGAGGAGAGCCCAGAGAGAGAGCGAAGGCCGCAGTAAAACAACTTCAAACACAGGTTTATGAGACGTACTTACAGGTGCGAAACGTGCAAACCATGGCATTTGCAAGCAACACATTTCGGGCAGAAAATCGACACAAATCAGAGTTGTATACCAGGTACCTGGTATGTGTTTATGTACAGTGAAGTTGTAGAAAAGTTAACTGCACCCACTATTTTGGGGGCAACTTGCTCGAAATTCGTGTGGAAATTTTTCTTCAGCAGTATTAGGAGTTAAGGTAAGCGCTACCTCGATACGAATTTGGTACCGCCGCGTCATCCGAACCTGAAACGTCCACTCGCTCGAGTGACGGCAGAGAGACCGCGGCATCCTCCTCGAAGCACTCGAGACAATTGCTGGCAAGCCTGAGCTCCTTGAGGTGTCGGAAGGAACCAGGGGACCGCGGCGCCTCCATGATTGATATCAAGTTGTGCGACAGGTCCACATGGCGAAGGGTCGAGCCCTTCCCCAGATCCCCCAGCGCTCGAGAGGATTCCAGCTGGTTGTTCACGGCGACAAGCACCTAGTGTGTTTTAGTTGTAGCGCAAAATTGAATAAAAAAAAAACGATTGGTGAAAGAGTTGACCGGGTTTGTTAAGGGCGAAGGGTTGGCCAGTTGGTTTTAAATCGAAGAGGTAATCGAACGTTTTGAGGGGGAGAGGCAACCGGCAAAGGGTTTTTGCCAAGAGGTATATACGGACAGGTGATCAATAGTCTTCTCCTCCCGCGAGAGTTTGGTCTACACGATCGACACTCTTTTGGTTACTAGCCACGAGTAGTGAGGGATGACTGATCGTCAAAACAGTATTTGCAGAGCCGCGCTACGCTAGGAGTTTACTCGTTGAAGCCCCAAACATTTCCCGCTACTGATGGAGCTCCTCGATGGAGGAGCTACCTCCCCGATATTGTTGGGCCCAATGCATACTATATAGATAAGCATTCGTTCAGAATGCTCAGGCTAAACTATTTCTGACCTACGGGGGCTCCCCAACTGAGCAATCGCTGGGAAGTCACTTGCGTTCAACGCTATTTCTGATGTGTATTTTAATAGGGCATGGTATCAATCATGGGTTTGCACTTTCATGTTCCTCGGGGTCTGGTTGCTGCCGGTACTGAGGTATAGAGCGCTGCAAGCGAGAGGAGCCTAAGAAAATAGTAGCTGCATGCACCGCCATATACCGTAGCATGCGCCTATTACGGGGGTCCATAGTTAACGGGACCAAATTTTGTTAGAAAAAATAGGTAAATATATAGGTTTTATGTATACCGTAGGTCCTATTAACTATGGACCCCCATAATAGACGCCTGTGAATGGTTAACAGCCCATGGGACTTCGTGTCGAGCGTGGCTTACAAACAAGCTTTTTCCTGACCGCTTGTTGGGGCCCCTCGAGTGAGAGGGGCCTCAGAAAGTTAGGCGCCACTCCTATCATGGTACGGGTCGACGAAGAGCGAAAGAGAGCGAGCGTGAGAACAGGGGCGCCGTTAGCTTCGGGAGACAGTCTCAGCCAAAACGAGAGCAGCGAGAAGACGCGTGTGATACGAAACGCGGCGCTGCTGTAAACGGAGCAGGAAACGCTGATTTGACTCGGTGCCGCATGGGCGACGATCAAACCCTGCCCACACCGATTCACTTATATATTGTCACCCAGAATTTTGCTGTTTCGCTCGTCCCGGATACCCCCATACCCACCCGTCTGGTAGAGGATTGATCCCCCCCCCCCCCCCCCCCCCCCCCCCCCGAGTCTAGAAACACGCGGAAACGCACCTGTATATGGCGGAGTTCCTGTACAGCGTCCAGGTCGTCGATGAGGTTGTGCGAAACGTCGAGAATTATCTGTGAAGAGCAGGAGAGTTGGTGAACGCGCACGGGTACTGTGTCGGGCTTGTGGTCGAGGAGCTTTTGCGTGCCGAAGCCGGATGGCAGGCACGAGGCTAGGGCGGGGAGCGCATGGGGATGCCGCTTGCAGGGAGAGGAACTACCTTGGGGTTAACCTTTCATACCCCCGTTCGGCCCGTGTATCCTTCCTTGTAATATTTTGGAGCTGCTCGACAGCAGTAATTATTTCGTGTTGGGTTCCTCAACGTTCGTACCGAGCATTGCCACACCGCAGGCACAACTGTCGACACCTCAGTTTCCCCCATATCATCGACTCTCCGCCTCTTACAAAGACAACGTCAGTGCAGCGGTTAGACTCCGAGATGGATGGTATCCTAACTCTAACCCCGTGGTTATGTGTTTCCATTCACCGTTTGAAAGGCTCCCAGGTCGTGTCGACTCGCGGCAACACTCCGTCGCCGACCCGACGTACCCGACCCCCTGCCCCATCATTCCGGCACTGTATGGGTGCGAGGGCCTAAGGCCATAGGACTAAGACCACGCGTGACACGAGTACATCCCCCTCCCCCCCCCCCCCCGCCGAAAATGCTCCTGGCCGGACCGAGACGGGGGGTCATTTACCACGTTACAGAGACCAGGCTGGTCGGTGATGGCTTCGATGTCCCTCAGTCGGTTGAGGGACGCGTCCAGGAACACACAACGCCAAGAGCTCGCGCCCCCTTCGTCCTGCGACGGTGACATGTTTGTTGGGACGCGCCATGACTATAAATATTTATATATATATATATAATTAACCCTTTTTGGATCTCAGATGAAAAAACTGGCGAACACAAAACATGGCGATCTCAGCAACATCATCGACCGCACAAGCAGTCACGGGGGGTGCTGGGGTAGGGGAGAACAAAACGTATCCGGCAGTACATACCCCAACTACAATGCAGGAGTTTCGTACGACACGTGCGCTGACAACGCGTTCGGCATGTGCATTTTTTTTTACGTACGTACGTGCTGCGCCCTCCTCACAACGTGGTAACGGACGGATAGAAAACAAATATTTCTTCGCTTTGTTATGCGCGATATCGTATATACCTGGGTATTGAAAGGGTTTCGCGGTACCTCGTTCTATCTTGTAAGATTGTGTTCGATTTACAGCCCTCGGAATTGAGCATCACCAAACGAACGGTTCTCCGTCGTGGAGGGGTGAACCATAAGTGATGCACCCTTTTGCGGTAAACAACTACAGCAATTGTAGCCTCACGCTGCTGCTACTATTCGTGAACCTGGGTCAACCGTGGTCCACGTGTACGCTCGTGGGCTACGGCTGCCACCACCGCTGCTACTACTGCTACTGCTGTTGTAAATCGTTCAAGAAGAAGGGGAGTCCAAATTAGTTACATCCCGGAGTATCATTTTTTTGGTGTCGAAAATGCCGATGTGCTTGTTTTGCTTTCGTTTTGGGAATCCCCGCCAGAGATCTGGTGGCGCTTTTGTTGCCGGCGATCGACAGAAAAAACCGAAATCTTCAGTTTTTACGTCGTCGGCTGTCGCTATGCTTGTTTCATACTCATGGACAGGTGTATAAAAGGGAGGAAAGTCTGGAGGGGAATATATCATCATCACGAATCGAGACCCGCCTGCCTGGCTTTCGGGGCTGAATCAGCGGGGAAGCGGCTGCTCTTTACGTGGCGACTGTAGTTTCATGAAGCACTACAGGAGTCTCTTGCCACTGACGCTTCCGTAGGTGACGCGACGAGAGGACTAGAAATTCGCAGTTTGCATGCGCAAAAAAACAGTACGGTTATTGTCGCAGGAGAAGCGATATAATTAGTAGACGGACACCAAGGCTGAAACCAGTGCCAGTACTCCGCTGTACCAGGCACCCTAGAGCAACCTCGAAGGTGCGGCGATCGACCGCGAGGACCCTTCGCTCGGCGTGAAACGTTCGGACAATTGAGGGTATTTTATATGGGTCTGTCTTGTCGAGTAAACCGCCATCTAACTCCTCTCTTGCCATAAAGTGGTGTTGGGTATCGAGACATATTTCGACGGGATACGACATCTCGAGATCAGTCCCCATACTGCGGATATGGATACGATATTTCGATATATCGTATCTTGATATATCGCATGATATGGATATGATATCACGACATACAGCGGCATATGATGCGATGTAAACCGCTCGGTACGCAAATGTATGTTTTGATCGCGAAATATCGCATGATATAAGATACGATATGATGTCGGGATACACTTGTCGGTATTGATATCGAAATATCCCGAAAATATCACATGTTATACCGAGAATTCTAGATACGATGCTCAACACTACCATAAAGCAGCACGTACGAGGAAGACACGCCGCTATTGATGGGTTCCGTTTCATGCACGCGTGGCCATAAACCTTGGTGGTGAAACGCCATCTATTCCCTGGAACCTGGAACGCAAGAAACACCTTTTCATCAACCTTACTTTCTGTCTCGTCTTCCCCTCATCTCTTTGCCGACGCCAACGGCATCGCTGAGATACGGACGACACCATCACCGGCTTGCAATATTTCCAGCCGTGAGCAGTGGTGTCCGTAACTGATGGCACGTGTGCTGTGTATGCTTACCTGGGAGCGACCGTGACTCGAAAACAAATCGTCACTGCAACTTGTGTATCTATCGAGATTGCTTCCCGTCGAGTTCTCAACAGAGGCCTACACCTCGACTTAGAGGTGCCGCAGTGGTCGAAACTGGTCGAAATTTGGGGTGCACAAAGTGAGACAAAAAAAAAAAAACAGTTAAACGTTTGCACTTCATTTGCGGACAGCTACTGCTCCTCACAGGAATCTACAGCCTGCGAAATTGAGGGATGCTCCTGATGAGGTGTGAGAGGCAGTCGGGTGCGCCAGACGGCAGTCATAGGCAGCCAGAAACGACTCACGAGGTGTTGTCGTGTACTCGAAGTCGCGTGCGAGTAGCAGAAAAAGCTAAAAAAAACTCAATAATGCTTCGTTTCACGCGCGGGAGCATAGTACATTGGGTACATCACAGATGAAGAAAGGGCCTTCACTAACAGTGTTCTCCAGGCGGATGATCTATCTCTTTTCGAGTCGTCGTCGAAGATGCCGCGGGAGGAAAAACTACGTTCCCATGATAGGTGCCTGGTAGTAGAGTTATTGGGGCCAAAAAAGGGCGAACGAAAGGGCTAAAAAACTCAGGATTCTTGTATATTTGCATCAATTTTTCTAAAACTGCGAAATACGGACCTTGGTTTAAATCCCCCCTTAAAAGTTCAAGTTGTATTTACAATGTTGCCGAAACACCTACGCGCGGTTACTCGACGCATTCTTGAGGGTACTAGAGTAACGCATTCTTGAGGACACTAGAGTAACCTTAATCAAAGCACGAAAGCACCTGCCTGATATTTTTAAGTACCACCAAAGAATCGAAGGCAGTCAAAATAAATCAAACACGAACGATCGTGCCACTTGTTTTGTCGATCTGTGGCACATCGTGCATCAGTGTCGCCCTTGCCACCATGTTCGATCCATCGCTGATCATCCATCCTCATTGTATTGACTACTGTAGCACGGCACAACAGTGCCGCGCTACTGCACTACTGCTGCATCACTGCAAACTATGATGGGATTCAGAGGCTCTTGTGGGGGAAACTGAGAAGTACTCCGCTCGGACTCGAGCACCAGATGAGACAGCCGAAGGTGTGATATCCAGGTCGTTTTCTGGTCCGAGGGCTGACGGCTGCTGCTGCAACAGTACTGTTCAAGTTATAATAGATTGTAGAGATTTGTTTGAGTCTAATTTCATCATTTTTAATTGGTTTGACACCCCATCGTGGACGCGACGTTGACTGGCGTGCGAAGCCAAACGAAGCCAGCTATCTCCTTCGCCCTTCCTTCCAAGAGGCAACGCTCTTTTGCTCATGCGATGTCGAAGTGTTCCCGTCGGCTCTGTCTGTGCTGTTTTCGGTCTTGGGCCAGCCGAGAGTGCCCTAGGTGGTCTGGAGAAGTTCGACAAGAGAAACACGACAGTTTGGTCAGGTTGTAAGGCCAAGGGACGCGCCAAGGTTCGAAGCCGTAACGGAGATCACCAAAAGAAAAACAGGGCAAGGATACGAAAAAAGAAACACCATCTGTCTTCGTCGTGCAGAGGTACTTGATGGAAGCCGCTGATGTAGCAGGAACAGGCCTGGTTCTGTGTAGAGTGCTTGTCTGCTTGGTCAATATAAGTCTTTGAACAAGCTATCCTGTGTCTATCATCACCTTTAGAGGGGCCGGCGCGACAATCATCGACATACGGCCAGTTGGTACATTTCCCGCCTTCGTCGCATCCCCACCAGTACTCGCGTTCCTGTTGTTATCATCTTTTGACGCTTGTCGCTTCTTCCCTCCTTCCGCAGCGACTGCGTGATTGTCGCCGCTGCTGCCGCGCGTCGCAACGCCTCTACGAACGCGAAATTCTTTAGCCGCGCTTCCCTCCGCCTTGCTCGTACAGTTGATTTTTCGTGCACGCAACCCATTTTCAATTTCTACGTGCCCCTTGGCGCTATCTCTTCCATCACCGCTACTGCCGCCGCCACCGCTTCCACCACCGCCGTCACCGCTACCGTTGCTGCCGCTGGTGTGCCGTCCACGCCCTCTCCTTTCGATACGGCTTGCATCGCGCCCAGCGTCATTGCCCTGACTGGAGCAGGATTGTGAAGGTTTGTGGTCATCGCTGGCACTATCCTGGGAGTGTCCGCTACCGCCAAGGCTGGACCTCGATGACACCGTGCCTGCCACCTTTCCAGAAGCAGGCGATTCTAAATATTGTCCTTCAACGGTGGCCCGCAAGACATCGGACAGGCTCTCCTCGTCCCGGCCGCCAGAGGCATTGGTGTTGCCCACGCCGACCCCTTTCTTCAGTTGTTCTATCCCGCACACAGGAAGGCACGGAAGGGATGGTGGGGGGTGGGGGCGTACAGGTGACGTTTGAGGCATGGTGCGCACCGTGGTGTTGAGGCCGTGCAATGTGTGTATGTATATACCTGCAGGTGTGGCGACATGTGTGCCTAAGTATAGTTCGGGCCAGGCTGCGATAGGTGGGAAGGGAGGGAGTGTGCGATCAGCGTGTATAATAAAAGAAAAGGAATTGCCAGAAAAAACACAGGATTGATAACGCTCCTTCTCTTTTCGTTCGGCGAAGGTTAAGGTGCGTTTTATCCTCTTGGATGCGCCAGACTGTCTGTGGCAGCCGATAGATGCTTCTTGGCCGACTCGTCACTCCCTGTGCCTTCCTCTTACCACCCATGCCTTTCTCACTACGTTTCTTTCGGCTTCTCGCTCTCGTTCCCACTTCTCTATTTTCTCTGTAGGTATGTTCGTTTACGTATCCGTGCGTCTGTCTGTCTGTCTGTCTGGCCGTCTTCGGTTTATCTGTCTGTCTCTCTGTATAAGATGTTTTTCTCACTTATTTTCCCTCGCTTTCTCCTGCATCATCTATGTGTATGCACCTGTCCTACTCTGGTTGCCCCCCTGCCCTCTCGTTATATTTCTCCGTATGTGCTCGAGTCTCTACCTCCCTCAATTCCTTCCTTTCCCTCTCCCTCTCTCTATATACCCGTCTCTCTCTCTTTTTCTCTGTCTCTCTCTCTTACTTTACACCTTGCTCCCTCTCTCGGTCACTCTCTAGTTCCTCTTACCATGTCTGTATAACTCTCCCTCCCCCCCCTCGCCCCTTTATTTCCCTACCCTCCTTAACCTCTCTCTCTATGACACACCGAAGCGACGGTCTCTGACCGCCTCTTGAAAGTTGCAGGCCAAAGCTGCTGTCAGCAGCCCTTCCCCTTGCTGCTCTCCGTCCTCCATCCGCAAGTGCTCAGCGTATGCCACGCACTCTCCCGCCTCCCTGTGCTTTTGTAAGCGGAACTCCTGTGTTACGAGGGGGGGGGGGGGGAGAGGAGACAAGGAAGGGAGGCACGGAGGGGGGGAAACCTGGTTTATCACGTTTCGCGTCTCACGCATGTTAAGATAGTATTGTGGTCCCGGCCAGGGTGCGCATCTGCTGTTATAGAGCTAGTTGGTGCGAACACGCCTCAGCAAGACAACCGTGGACGAAAGAGGTAGTCCCCCTTCCCATCGCCAGGCCCTCTCCCTTCCACCACGACCGCCGATTGCAGCATAGCAGCTCTTGGCAATGAGCAACCACGCTGAGCGGTCCACCTGAAACGCGTCGTTGAGCTGCCGTTCTTGAGCCTTGAGCACCGCCTTTCGCCTCTCCATGCGGGCTCGCTCTTCCTCCACACTCCGGTAGTATTCTGATGGGATACACACAGCGGTGAAACACCAGGGGAGAGGCGATCACACTCACGCACGTGGAAAGGGCAGTTGCGAGGTCTTCGAACACCTCGAACACAAACACCACACAACACAATGCAAAATCTAGTGTGCGTAAAGGCCGTGCGTAGAGGGGGTGGGGGTGAGGATTGATCACCCACGTATGTCATGACGCGTGCTGCCCAAAACGGTCGAGGGAAGAGACCTGCCTCATGGGGGGGGGAGGATTGCTTGCCCCCGCCCTCGCTCAGGTAACAGCGGCGGCGGCCGGCTCTTTTATGCAATGCTAAAAGAGATGGAAGGAACGGACGGGCGGTGAGTGTCGCGAGCGCCGAGAGCGCAAGTACAGCATTACACTTCCCATGACGCAGCAATGAAAAATATTTCCGTTCGACACTTGACTTATTTACACAGCTAATGTTGGCAATGTGACGCCTTTTCTTGCCAGACGTCCACCCCGATACAGTAGTAGTAGTGACACCAGAATCGTAGATAACGTCACAAGTCAATCAAAGTATCTTCGACCAATCAAAATCCCCCTTTAAATCGTTATGGCCAAATAATTAATCAGAAACTTGCAGGCACGCTTCCCGTTTCTATCTTTGTACCATTGCGCGTGCTTCTTTCTGTTATATGAGTATGCGCATCGTGTGCCAGCAGGCATCTTGCAACGGGCGCATCGCAGAGCACAACTTGGAAAAAAAAAGCCTCCTCACCGCTGTCGGCTGTTTCTCGCACGTGGGCGAGAGCCTTGGCTTCCGCCGCTCGGTGAATTTGTCGCCCAAGAGCCTCGGCGTCTACCGGGCGATGGTCCAGCCGCCGCATCATCTCGCAGCTCGTGAGGACGGTGATGCGGTACTGGGGCTCCAGCACCACCTGCATCGGTGACGCGCCGGACCATCAACCATTAAACACCGTGAATCCCCCGTAGCCCATCACCCGGCATGGATCATCTATCATCCGTCGTCCATCGTCCAACCGTTCATTGTCCCTTCATCCCAGCATTTATCGCCTATCATGCGCAATGCATCGTCCATAGTTCAGCATCTACTCTTCATCACCCATCATCCATCATGCACCCCCGAGGGTCAACCGAATACAAAACAAAACAAATAATCGCGAAAGGCGTGCGATCGCCTCTCTCAACCAATGGCGACAAGCTTTGTTCCAGGGAGGAGGGCGCGTTTTTTTTTTTCGGTTTGGCCGGCGCGCGCCCCCACTCGCCCCCGCGCAAGAAAACGAACGCGCGACGAGCGGTGCTCGTGACGCTGTGTTGCGTCACACGCTCCCTTCCCAACCCCGCCGCGCGACCCGCCCACAAGAAGGAACGCCGAGAGCAAGGGACTCTGGTGGATGCGATAGATCGTATCGTATACCTAGTATAGTAGTAGCTTTAATTGAACACGGCAAAACAGAAACAAGAAACACAGATCCCCAGCCTTTGCTGGGCCCCGGGAGTATACTCAGGGGAGTCACCGATCCGACTATTTCTTCGCGAGACGTGCAGCACAACGTCTGCGACTGGCGCATCACACAGCCTAAGGCAGCACGCGCCTTGACGTACGTATACGGAGCGTGCAGATTTCAATCCTGAGCACCAACAACCCCGTTGGTCGATTTTTTCAGCTTGAAGTACCGCAGTTTTATAACGTACCAAAAGTATTCAGGAAGAAATTTCCCGACATCGTTGTAGCACGCCCCCCCCCCACGCCACGTAGATCTAAGTCGCCCCTCCAAAATGACGCCAGCGTGTGAAAAGGAGGCGAGACGTACAAGTGTCTACTTATCACCTCGGACGGGGTTCGTGGGTGTTCGCGAAACCCAGCGGAAAGCTTCCGGTTCAAGGATAAACTAGGGGGGAACAGTAGAGAAAAGCGGAAGGGGGGGGGAGTGGGCGAAAGCAAGCTCACCGGGTTTCCCTCCGCAATGACTTCCTCGAGGCCGGAAGGACGCGCAAGGGCTCTCGCGAAGGTGGACAGGGCCGAGAGCCTGTTTGACGAGCAGTCAAGGAAGCGAAGGGCCTGCAGCAGCGCCACCCAGTCGATGGAGCTCAGCTCGTTGTCTGCGCGTTTTTTGGTGGGTGCACGCGCGCGCGAGGACGGTCGTGAGGGAACCAGGAGGGAGAGAGAAAGGAGTTTGAGGATAACGCCACAGGCTTTGCTCAACACCCGTCGGCACGCGGCAAGGAAGACATACAGTCACACCACCGGCTCTCTCATGGCAAGGAATGCCACAAGAACGAGCCCGATAGAAAAATCTAGAGTGCCTTAAATTTCCGAGGAATAAGAAATCCGGGAACGGTGATGATTGGAAGTGGGTGTGGAACACACCTCTTCTTCCTTCAATACGAAGTAGAGCCTGGACCAATATCCTGCTTTCTTACGTGTGAGAGGGCCGATATTGCCCGCGCATCGAATCAGATAGTCTCGAAACCCACCAAAAGCATGATTACAATGTACACCGTAGCGTGCCATTCGAACAAATATGGCGGGTAGGAATCGGACAAAAAAGTACGATCTTGACGCATATCATCCAGTATACACCGCTGAGCCGCCCATCCCCCCCGCGTCTCTCGATCGCAACAATCCATGGTGGCTTTGTGGTTGTGCCAAGTATTGTAAAAGGTCACAGTTCAGTCGCTGCGATAAACGAAGCCGACGAGGCGAGAGGAGAGCCCAGAGAGAGAGCGAAGGCCGCAGTAAAACAACTTCAAACACAGGTTTATGAGACGTACTTACAGGTACGAAACGTGCAAACCATGGCATTTGCAAGCAACACATTTCGGGCGGAAAATCGACACAAATCAGAGTTGTATACCAGGTACCTGGTATGTGTTTATGTACAGTGAAGTTGTAGAAAAGTTAACTGCACCCACTACTTTGGGGGCAACTTGCTTGAAATTCGTGTGGAAATTTTTCTTCAGCAGTATTAGGAGTTAAGGTAAGCGCTACCTCGATACGAATTTGGTACCGCCGCGTCATCCGAACCTGAAACGTCCACTCGCTCGAGTGACGGCAGAGAGACCGCGGCATCCTCCTCGAAGCACTCGAGACAATTGCTGGCAAGCCTGAGCTCCTTGAGGTGTCGGAAGGAACCAGGGGACCGCGGCGCCTCCATGATTGATATCAAGTTGTGCGACAGGTCCACATGGCGAAGGGTCGAGCCCTTCCCCAGATCCCCCAGCGCTCGAGAGGATTCCAGCTGGTTGTTCACGGCGACAAGCACCTAGTGTGTTTTAGTTGTAGCGCAAAATTGAATAAAAAAAAACGATTGGTGAAAGAGTTGACCGGGTTTGTTAAGGGCGAAGGGTTGGCCAGTTGGTTTTAAATCGAAGAGGTAATCGAACGTTTTGAGGGGGAGAGGCAACCGGCAAAGGGTTTTTGCCAAGAGGTATATACGGACAGGTGATCAATAGTCTTCTCCTCCCGCGAGAGTTTGGTCTACACGATCGACACTCTTTTGGTTACTAGCCACGAGTAGTGAGGGATGACTGGTCGTCAAAACAGTATTTGCAGAGCCGCGCTACGCTAGGAGTTTACTCGTTGAAGCCCCAAACATTTCCCGCTACTGATGGAGCTCCTCGACGGAGGAGCTACCTCCCCGATATTGTTGGGCCCAATGCATACTATATAGATAAGCATTCGTTCAGAATGCTCAGGCTAAACTATTTCTGACCTACGGGGGCTCCCCAACTGAGCAATCGCTGGGAAGTCACTTGCGTTCAACGCTATTTCTGATGTGTATTTTAATAGGGCATGGTATCAATCATGGGTTTGCACTTTCATGTTCCTCGGGGTCTGGTTGCTGCCGGTACTGAGGTATAGAGCGCTGCAAGCGAGAGAAGCCTAAGAAAATAGTAGCTGCATGCACCGCCATACACCGTAGCATGCGCCTATTACGGGGGTCCATAGTTAACGGGACCAAATTTTGATAGAAAAAATAGGTAAATATATAGGTTTTTATGTATACCGTAGGTCCTATTAACTATGGACCCCCATAATAGACGCCTGTGAATGGTTAACAGCCCATGGGACTTCGTGTCGAGCGTGGCTTACAAACAAGCTTTTTCCTGACCGCTTGTTGGGGCCCCTCGAGTGAGAGGGGCCTCAGAAAGTTAGGCGCCACTCCTATCATGGTACGGGTCGACGAAGAGCGAAAGAGAGCGAGCGTGAGAAGAGGGGCGCCGTTAGCTTCGGGAGACAGTCTCAGCCAAAACGAGAGCAGCGAGAAGACGCGTGTGATACGAAACGCGGCGCTGCTGTAAACGGAGCAGGAAACGCTGATTTGACTCGGTGCCGCATGGGCGACGATCAAACCCTGCCCACCACACCGATTCACTTATATATTGTCACCCAGAATTTTGCTGTTTCGCTCGTCCCGGATACCCCCATACCCACCCGTCTGGTAGAGGATTGATCCCCCCCCCCCCCCCCCCCCCCCCCCCCCCCCCCCCCCCCCCCCCCCCCCCCCCCCCCCCTCCCCCCGAGTCTAGAAACACGCGGAAACGCACCTGTATATGGCGGAGTTCCTGTACAGCGTCCAGGTCGTCGATGAGGTTGTGCGAAACGTCGAGAATTATCTGTGAAGAGCAGGAGAGTTGGTGAACGCGCACGGGTACTGTGTCGGGCTTGTGGTCGAGGAGCTTTTGCGTGCCGAAGCCGGATGGCAGGCACGAGGCTAGGGCGGGGAGCGCACGGGGATGCCGCTTGCAGGGAGAGGAACTACCTTGGGGTTAACCTTTCATACCCCCGTTCGGCCCGTGTATCCTTCCTTGTAATATTTTGGAGCTGCTCGACAGCAGTAATTATTTCGTGTTGGGTTCCTCAACGTTCGTACCGAGCATTGCCACACCGCAGGCACAACTGTCGACACCTCAGTTTCCCCCATATCATCGACTCTCCGCCTCTTACAAAGACAACGTCAGTGCAGCGGTTAGACTCCGAGATGGATGGTATCCTAACTCTAACCCCGTGGTTATGTGTTTCCATTCACCGTTTGAAAGGCTCCCAGGTCGTGTCGACTCGCGGCAACACTCCGTCGCCGACCCGACGTACCCGACCCCCTGCCCCATCATTCCGGCACTGTATGGGTGCGAGGGCCTAAGGCCATAGGACTAAGACCACGCGTGACACGAGTACATCCCCCTCCCCCCCCCCCCCCCCCCCCCCCCCCGCCGAAAATGCTCCTGGCCGGACCGAGACGGGGGGTCATTTACCACGTTACAGAGACCAGGCTGGTCGGTGATGGCTTCGATGTCCCTCAGTCGGTTGAGGGATGCGTCCAGGAACACACAACGCCAAGAGCTCGCGCCCCCTTCGTCCTGCGACGGTGACATGTTTGTTGGGACGCGCCATGACTATAAATATTTTTATATATATATAATTAACCCTTTTTGGATCTCAGATGAAAAAACTGGCGAACACAAAACATGGCGATCTCAGCAACATCATCGACCGCACTAAGCAGTCACGGGGGGTGCTGGGGTAGGGGAGAACAAAACGTATCCGGCAGTACATACCCCAACTACAATGCAGGAGTTTCGTACGACACGTGCGCTGACAACGCGTTCGGCATGTGCATTTTTTTTTTTACGTACGTACGTGCTGCGCCCTCCTCACAACGTGGTAACGGACGGATAGAAAACAAATATTTCTTCGCTTTGTTATGCGCGATATCGTATATACCTGGGTATTGAAAGGGTTTCGCGGTACCTCGTTCTATCTTGTAAGATTGTGTTCGATTTACAGCCCTCGGAATTGAGCATCACCAAACGAACGGTTCTCCGTCGTGGAGGGGTGAACCATAAGTGATGCACCCTTTTGCGGTAAACAACTACAGCAATTGTAGCCTCACGCTGCTGCTACTATTCGTGAACCTGGGTCAACCGTGGTCCACGTGTACGCTCGTGGGCTACGGCTGCCCACCACCGCTGCTACTACTGCTACTGCTGTTGTAAATCGTTCAAGAAGAAGGGGAGTCCAAATTAGTTACATCCCGGAGTATCATTTTTTTGGTGTCGAAAATGCCGATGTGCTTGTTTTGCTTTCGTTTTGGGAATCCCCGCCAGAGATCTGGTGGCGCTTTTGTTGCCGGCGATCGACAGAAAAAACCGAAATCTTCAGTTTTTACGTCGTCGGCTGTCGCTATGCTTGTTTCATACTCATGGACAGGTGTATAAAAGGGAGGAAAGTCTGGAGGGGAATATATCATCATCACGAATCGAGACCCGCCTGCCTGGCTTTCGGGGCTGAATCAGCGGGGAAGCGGCTGCTCTTTACGTGGCGACTGTAGTTTCATGAAGCACTACAGGAGTCTCTTGCCACTGACGCTTCCGTAGGTGACGCGACGAGAGGACTAGAAATTCGCAGTTTGCATGCGCAAAAAAACAGTACGGTTATTGTCGCAGGAGAAGCGATATAATTAGTAGACGGACACCAAGGCTGAAACCAGTGCCAGTACTCCGCTGTACCAGGCACCCTAGAGCAACCTCGAAGGTGCGGCGATCGACCGCGAGGACCCTTCGCTCGGCGTGAAACGTTCGGACAATTGAGGGTATTTTATATGGGTCTGTCTTGTCGAGTAAACCGCCATCTAACTCCTCTCTTGCCATAAAGTGGTGTTGGGTATCGAGACATATTTCGACGGGATACGACATCTCGAGATCAGTCCCCATACTGCGGATATGGATACGATATTTCGATATGTCGTATCTTGATATATCGCATGATATGGATATGATATCACGATATACAGCGGCATATGATGCGATGTAAACCGCTCGGTACGCAAATGTATGTTTTGATCGCGAAATATCGCATGATATAAGATACGATATGATGTCGGGATACACTTGTCGGTATTGATATCGAAATATCCCGAAAATATCACATGTTATACCGAGAATTCTAGATACGATGCTCAACACTACCATAAAGCAGCACGTACGAGGAAGACACGCCGCTATTGATGGGTTCCGTTTCATGCACGCGTGGCCATAAACCTTGGTGGTGAAACGCCATCTATTCCCTGGAACCTGGAACGCAAGAAACACCTTTTCATCAACCTTACTTTCTGTCTCGTCTTCCCCTCATCTATTTGCCGACGCCAACGGCATCGCTGAGATACGGACGACACCATCACCGGCTTGCAATATGTCCAGCCGTGAGCAGTGGTGTCCGTAACTGATGGCACGTGTGCTGTGTATATTTTGCCCTCCGGTTGTAGTTAAGCACGATACTGGCTACACTGACTACTCGGCGCATAAACTACTTTCACTATATACGCCGATTATTTGGTTTTTATTGTTCTGGGAGGAAATCGGAAATCGGCGTTTGTAACTGTCGTTTCCCCTTCCAGAGGAGTTGAATTCTTTGTTTTACCGCTATGAAATACAAACGATCTCTCATACGTAGTGGGGTTGCTGGGGTCGCGACGCTCATTGGCGGTCAGAAGCACTATAAAAAAGCAGTTTGGTGCTGTTCTTTCGACGCGTTTTGGACGAATCATTCAAGTTATGGCGTGGAACTTGGAGTCGTCGACAACCAATGTGTATTGGCGCGTCTACCTGTCACATCTATGTCACGGCTGCTGGTCGTTTGTAAGGGTTGTACATATATCTATCGAGTGCCGCTTCGCTCGCGAACTGTCTCCACCTCTTCGTTAGGGGGGGTGTCGGGCTCCGTATGTGACGTAGACGTTGAACTGTAGCAGTTGAATCGCAGTATTGCACAAGTAGTAGTAGTAGTAGTAGTAGTAGTAGTAGTAACAATTACTACTACTACAACTACCACTGCTACTGTAGTCCTCCTCCTCCTCTCCCCTCCTTTTCCTCCCCCTCTTCCTACTACTGCTGCCAAAGCGGTAACGGGGCACGTACACGGTGAACGCGAGAATTCACGTTGGCTAGTATCCTTCGGGACTGCGGCAATCGAACGTCTGCCTCGTATTTTGAGTCACCTTGTCGCCACCATCACCATCAGATTCCCAGGGAGACCGGCCCTCCGCTGGAACACCAACGAGCGATTCAAGGTCGCACCAGTGCAAGTCGAGCCCCCAAAATCCGTCGGAAGGACCCTGGAAGCCACGACAAGTTCAGGCCAGGACAACGTTAGGTGTCGCTAGAGCTTCACATTGCCAGGCAATCATCTATAGAGGTACTCATCTTGCGATTCGCAGCATTACCTCTTGAAGCAGTGACATAAACCCCTCCTTTTCGAGTACGGCAGTGAGTGCGCGCGGCCGTGACCTGCGTAATTTGCGTCAAATAGCCCATGGTCTCCTCGCCCAAAGTTCACAATCGAGAGAGGCAACGCTAGACAAATATATCACCACCACCACATCCACCACTACCACCAACAACGACAACAACAATGAAAACAACAGAAACAGAAACAAAATCAAAAACAACAATTATTAATAGTAAACAGCAGTGGCATACGCTGCCTGTGACCGAAATTATCTTGAGGCCGGTGCCCGGTCTGTCGTGCCACGTGTATCTGGTGTCTTGTACATACAACACTATTACCTGGTACGTCGGAATACTGCGTTGAATTTCGCGATGATCAGACTTATTATTAATTAAGTAAAATAATGGTACGAGTAACAAATGTACTAATATTACTCGTACTGTATACGGATGTTCGCATACCATCACGCTACGATCCGCCACCGCCACTGGTGGTGTAATTTGGAGGAATCGTTGCTGTAACATTTCTGGGACTTGGAGGCAACGACGAACAGCACTGCTGGGAGCAATATGTTGCCCTCTGAATAATGCTATCCAAGGGATCTGGCTTATGGAATTCCAGCACGCTTGTTGGAACCAACCATACACTGGAAATAGTGCTGGTACGCGTACCTTGTTGCGATCGTAAAGCGTCGCTACTATATACAAGTAGAACATTATGGCCCCATTTCCAGCGATTGCCTACGACTGCGAACTGAATCAAGTACTTACGGGACCGTAAAAAATGAACGGGCCGCTGCATCGTAATGTTGTGCGAGGACTCGACCGTACCGCACGGGTGGGCGCTATCCCCCATTACGAGTTCCTACTGGAGGTGGGCAAAATATAGACCTTCTGTACTTTTTCTTACAAGCACCTGTAGGAACGTAAAAAATCACGGACGGTGCGTGTTAAATTTCCCTATACGATATATGTTCTGTGGAATTTGCGTGTAATTTTAGGTTTATTTTTTTACGTTTCAAAAGGCGCATGGGGTCTAAAACATCTCGTCGAATAAAAGTTTGTGGGGTGTCAAGAAGTGCCACGCAACCAAAAGGTGCAAGAATGCCAGCTCCGCTGTGAATCGCGATTTTGGTTGTGAAAGAGGCGTCGTCGAGGGTAACGGCGCCCCCGACGAGGCAGGGGCCATGTTCTGGCAGCGCGAGGGAGGGGTCGCTACCAGGGGTGACAGCCAAAATCTCGAGGCTGGTCTGGGTAATCGGGCCACTAATTTGTGGCACAGGACGCGTTTCCAGAGTGGCGGGCGGGGTTTAGGTGCTTCTTGGCGTATTCCGTGTTATTTTTTTTCTCGTTTTTGGCGTTCACTTTTCGCTTTTCAATGCAACTTCCTCGCCCTCCCCCCCGTTGCGGATAGCATGGTGATCGCTTTCTTCGTTGACGATTTATTGCTATCCCTTAGGGCTAGGCCTTCCTTTCTTCTTTTTTTTTTTACGTACCTTCTCGGCTTCGTTGCCTCGCCGTTCAGAGGTGTGGGAGTGAGTTTTGAGGAGCCGCATCTTCGACTCATGTTCTAGTTAGTGGAATCGGGGTTCCGCGAATTTTCTGTATATATATACGGCTCATCAGAGTGGGCTAGTGATATGATACTGCCTTGAATGAGGCTGAAAACCCGGTAATTATCTGAGTTCAAGTATTAGGATCGTATTTGTAATACTTGGGAGGCGTATCGTACATGGAAAACCAGGGGTTTTCCCAGCGAGGCACGAGTTCGGCTCTTAGTCTCCGCGTGCACGAAAGGAATAAAGCTGCTCTTCTTATATTATCTCTGAGCAAACAACACACGTGAGTACCAACGAGTACCGGCTTAATAGGCAAACCTGTCCAGGGATACAAAATGTCCCGACCTCTGATCTTAACAAAGGTGTGTACATCCTCGTACATGAAAGGTACAGGTCTGTCTTTTGGATTCGCCTAACTACGTACTACGTTCTGTTCTGTGGACTGCCGTGCGGGATGTTTTACGATCTATAACTCAAGTACGAATACGCAGGTACGTACTTGCTTGGCATGTGCGTAGAATTTCTGTATTTTGGCCACCTTCCATATGACCTCGAAATGGGAGGGCCCAGTACACCCAGGCACCTGTGTGCACACAGGCTTTATTAATAGTAGCATATATAGCCTCAATGTAGGCGTTCTGCTATTTCTAAGGCCGCGTTTCTTCTCCAGTACCGACCTTGCTACCGATGGAGATGCCTGCTCCGTATGGTAATGTTTCCAGCCGATAGGCTGGGGTCGGGGATCTCTCACAAGACGCCCTTCGAACGTTTATGTCCGCGTCCATGCTCTTGGGCATAGCGCAATGATGGTCTCCCTGAGATTTGACATCATCATCAGCAGATGTGTCATTTTCGGCAACGTCGACCAGTTTCGATATATCTCCGTCGGTGCCCACGACGCATTCAAAGGCTCTGCGCGATACCACTTCTGAAAGAGGTAACTGCCTCCTGACCCTGTACACTACGACCCCGCCGTGCTTTTTGCCCCGCGTTTTTTCGTCGAGCTGCTGCTGATGATCTCGGTTTGGATTTGAGATATTCTCGCTGCTGCGCGCTACCTCCACTTCGTCAGCCAGAGACAGTGAAGGCGCACTAGAGAAGGAGTCAAATGCGGATGATATCGAATGTTGGTCATGCCGACATTCATCGAGCACGGTCCCGTCACTTTTTTTGTCCGGTTGGGGGAGCCTCTGCTTCAAGGTAACGCTGGAGCCCGAGCTGCCTCTATGCGCACCTCTGTCGACGTTTCCCCTCGCAGCGGTGTTGCTGCTGTTGTTGCTCATGGCAATGCCGTCGTGGCGCTGAGCACCAGCGTCGCAGCACCAAAAAAATACCGTTATCGAGCGTTTGTACCATGAGTTGTGTCTCGAGCCGCGCACGTGCCGACGCACGCAGGCAAGAGCTAAGCACAGCCTACGCGCCGCGGCGTCGTCGCAAGTATATACCTGGTACCTGGTACGTGCATGTAAGACAGCACTGAAATGAGACGGATTTATTTTTCTATGCCCACGTAACGAGCTCGTGCTGGGGCGTTCAGCAACTATGCGCCGCCAAAAAAAACGCGTGCAGGCACCCTTCCAACTGTCCGCTTTGCCCAGCATCCCGGCACTCAGCGCCTTAGCGACTGAGCGCGCAGCGAAGAGCGCTCAGCGTCTATCATAGCGCATCCGGTAGCGCTCGTCCAACGCAACGCGGCGGAATTTCTCGTTCTGAAGGGTAACTTCGTAACTCCTATTGGTCGCCAGTCGATTGGCCCGCTTCCCAGTCACGATCTCCGAGTTAGCGCAGCTATCTCCGAAAATAATTTATTTTAGGCAAGTTGAATTTTCTCTCGGCGGCACGTTTGCCGTCGCACCAGCACGCACGGCATATCAAAACATCAGACCCGAAGCCCATATTTTTATATCCCACCCACCACAAGGCGCTCTCGTAATTTTACCGCGAAGGACCGAATTAAAGCAGGGAAAACAGCTCGCGGCTCGCCCATCAGCTTCCTCCCATGGTAGCTGAAATATCTCCGGATGGCCGCTTCCGCTTCGTGAAGGCAAGGACAGATGCGGTGGCTGCTGCGGGTCTCTATACCATTGCTTGTTGTGCTTTTACTCTACGAACGTGTTTGGGTCTGCTGCTCCTCCTCTATGACCGCTGTGACCGCGATGTTGTCTTGAGCTTCTAAAAGCTATAGGTTCTTGTCATGGTGCAGCGAGGTGCATGTTTGCTGGACCGAGTGCGGCATCCGTATCCCCACGCTATCTGCTTGAGCGCACGCGTCTCGTCCCGTCCCGTCCGGCACCCCCCCCTCGCTCTCTCGCCACGCAAGGAGCCGTGTCATCGCTGATCCGCCGATTTTTTAGATGTTGACCGGCCTTCTTGGTCCCCGGGCATGAATTTCAACGAAAACTCGGAAGCGTTGCACCGTTGAATTTTTCTCGACGGATTATCTTCTTTCGATATCATATGACCCGTCTTGCGTCCTGCTCTGTTTATCGTGCGCTCTCTGCTCTGTGCCGGGGCTACAGGAAGGGTCGTGCGGCGGCGCAGGGACGGGTTACGACACAGAGAATGGACTGCTGGTGGGCTGGAACGTTTTGAATCTCAGGTGGGTGGTGGAGGACGGGTGTGTGCGACTGCTGTTGTTGTTGCTGTGTCTTTTTTTTTTGCTCTTCGTGTGGCAGCAGGAATTAGTTTTTCCAACGACGAAAGAGGCTGATAAATAATGTGCCTCGAAACAGTCAACAGTAACAAAAAGCCTTGCGTGTTGTTGCGAGAGAGACAGGCGCAGCAGCAGCAGCAGCAGAAATTATTGCAGCAGGGCCTTCTTGGCGTATCATAGAGAGAGATCGCAGCGAGCCTGGCACAGACAAGCAAGCAAGCAATCCAGCACGGGCATGTAGGAGGAAATGATTATATATAAGCCTGTGCGCTTGCTTGGCGCGGTGGTCGGCATGCTCTTTGCACGCCCTCGACTCGCGAGGGACAGAAATATGGAAAATAGATTTGACGCCCTCGAGAAATGTCGGTGTTGCTCCCCCTCTTTAGGCATGGTACGATATTATTTTAGTTATCATAGCTTCCTTTGACAACCTCCTATTCGATTTACGTACCAGGTATTTTTGCGTCGTACTTGAATGTTCTCTCCACGAGCAACCACACCAGATGGATCCAGCATCATCCAGCACACACCTATGCACTAGCTACTATGCACCCCTTCTGTACTGTCTACTATCCTACTTGCTGCTGCCGTCAGCCAGTTCTACTGCTGGATCGATGCGAGCCGATGACGCGAGAGAGTTAGGTATCGTACAATGGCCACAAGCTTGAAGCTTCTATTAATAGTCATTGCAAGACATGCATCCCAAGAGATGGTAACAGGGAAAAGGAGATGAGCAATAGGTGTGACAAACAAACGCCTTTTTGAGACGATATATACTACTGCTGTGTTTTTTTTCATCTCCAACAGGGAAATGGCTGTGGAGCATCGAGAGTCAGCGAAGCGCAGCATCGAGCTTCTCAAGAGGTTGAACCACAGCCACGTCCTCGGGGTTCACAGCTGCTGGGTAAGTGGGGAGGATTAAAGTTTATTAGGGCACTGCTACTCCTGCACATGCTATTGCGATGTACCTTGGAGACTCAAAAAGTCATACAATTTTTTAGAGTAATTTTTTCCGTAGAGTCGCTTGGCCTTTCACTTGCAACCTGTTTTTTTTGTTCGCTGGCAAATGCTGGGCCAAAAAAGCAACAGGAACATCTGGACGGAGTTGAGCCGAGAGCCGAGGATCGGCGCCGAGGATCCCGTGTTGTGCCGAGAACAAAACGAAACTTGAAAAGCCGAGAGGATTCGATGCGGTAGTCGCTGATCCAATCAGCCTCTTGCGAGTACCTATCATACCTCCACCCTTTCTCTGCGCTGCGCTGCGCTGCGCTGCGCTGCGCTGCGCTGTGCTGTGCTGTGATGTGCTGCGCTTGGAGTGGACGATGTTGAAAGCAAGCGTACCATTTCTGTTGCCGGCAGTGAACATATCTAACAATCGCAGGTGCCGTATCATCCAGCAATACAATATATACGTACAGACTCACGTCCAGCAGCAGTATATCACGGTGCAGCAGTATATACACAAGATGTGTACCAGGGTAGCTACCTGAACAGCCGTGGCTGTTCATTTGACACCATCAAAGGATTGGGGTCGGGTCGTGGCTGTAACAAATAGCAAGGGTGCCATGGTATAGCGGTACAAGTATGGTGTGCGTGCGGTCAACAATCGCGTCAACCTACATATATACTGGTACCTGGTACCTATCATGTAGACCGCAGGTATAATTCGGTCGATTTGTTCGTTGTTTTCCTCACAAGCCTTGTTCGATCGTTTCGTTTTCCTTGGTACTATCTTGCCGTGGCAAGGCGCATCATGGGCTGCTCAGCCCGCTGCTGTTCAGAAGTACGGCGGCGGCCTACGTAGATATTATATTGATATTAATAGTGGTGTTCGTAACTCAGACGGAACGACACCCACCATGAGCACCCTTCGTCAGAGCTGCGAATCGTACTGCTGTTTTTAGTATAGCGAGGTGTTTCGGTAGCTTGGTAGGTGGTCCGCGTGCCTGTCAAGATCAATTTCGTGGGTTCAAGTCCCACCGAGTGCATGCTCATAGGGACTTTTTCTTGCATAAAAAATTGATAAGCGGAAAGCGCGAAAGCGTGAGTTGGCTACATTCGATGAAAATCGACGAGCAGTGGGAATGCTGAACCCTATGCGCGACAACAAATAAAGGCACGTACCGGAGGGGAGAAGGGAAGACACCTGTGACCACGGCTTGTCCAGAAGATCGTCGAGGGTAAAACCTCCATACGAGTGGGCTGGGAAGTAAAATACAAAAATAAAAAATAAAAAAATAGTAAACATCCCAGATACGAGCCGTGTCTTCGGACTTCGGAGGGAACAATAACATTTGACGCTCGTATCCATTAATACTTGAAAGTATTAAAAAAAAAAAACTACCAAAGCACGACGAGACGATAATACTTAAAGCAGGCTCGATTTCGACCGGTACCATTATGCGCCAGCACTGAAACAGCAGATCGCACGTGAGGGCCGGGGTACACAAGACAATCGAAAGTTGGTTTACACCAGTTCACACGTGACAGGCACACCAAGACACTGGAAATTTTAAATACTCCTTGCAAAGTTGAGCATCAACTATTTAATCAATCGAACTCACAGCTGACGTATTTCAAAACTTATAAAATACTCCTGTAATGCAGCTGCCTAATGTTGCAGCAGGTCTTGACGTACAAGTACGTGTTTGTTGGTGAATCTCACTGATCGTACGTGTTCTTGGCCTCTGTTCTTGGTGTATGAAAAACAAACCTGTAAAATTGCAGAGGCGGGTGATCCAACAGCGCAGGAGGTGATGTTCGTGTTTTCTGCAGGCAGGCTATTGCGGGGGGGCATAGTAAATAGGACCAAATATTGTTAGTAAAAATAGCGAAATATATAGGTTGTTGTGTATGCCGTAGGTCCTATTTACTATGGTCCCTCTTAACAACGCGTGGCGCATTTCGATCTTACAGCTCCTTGTTCCGTATAAACTTACCTGGTATGAAATCGGTCAGTACCGCGGTATGTATGTAATGGCGATTGCAGCGTTGACAGACCAGACCGCACGAAGCGACGCGGACTTCTGGATTACATGGTCACATTCACATTACTTTCCGAAGTACGGGAGTACGCACACGTACAGCAATATATAGTGGTACCTGACACATGTACAGCAAGCAGCAGTAGTATTAATAGTATGACTCGTATACACGAGTATGTACCTGGTGTATCTCGTACCTCCTATTACCTGTATCATACACACGCCCACAACATCACAGCATGGTATTTTGGTACAGCAGTACTCGTACACTCCTATAATATGTACCCATGCTCTGTGCTGCTGCGCGCTCATAACATCCGCCGGATAAGGCCGCGCACGTCTGGGTGTTTTTGGTCGGATTGAAAAGTTGCGGTCCCTAAACTCCTTTTGCACCTGCACCTTGCTGGTACAGCAGTATTATATATCGGTTCGATTACTGGGTATAAAATATTACAGATTATAGATGGCAGTTCACGTACGTACTTGCTTTCGCTGTATTTGCAGCTGGAGTATCCTTCTCTACATACATCATTGAGATGAGTTCTGTTTATTTATTGGTATCAATATTAATATTGATAGTGTTTAACATAGGCCGTACCTGGTATGCGGCTTTGACTTTGAGACAGGGTGAACTCTCATCACGCTCTTCTCCCCTCCCTCCCAGACCCCAAACCCGAAGACACCAAGGGATACATGACCACCAGCCCCTTCAATACGATACGATTAATGCTCGTACCTGTAATCTGGTGTAATGCGTGGTTTTGTTTACAAGATCCCACGGGTTTATGATGTCAATGATCGCGGCACCACCGCCGCAACTTCATCGTTGGATTACTGCTGTAGAAGCAGCACACAAACAGGAGCTATGCCGGCATCTTTTAAGCACGTGAACACCAGCAGGAAATACGCAGACACCAGCAGGAGTTACGCAGTTGCTCAGTGTTACTATGATTGTGCTTTTCTCTTACATATATGTATTCTCCAGTAAGTCCTGATACGAAGCCAGGTTTTAGACTATGAATAGAGAGGTAACAGCAGTGTGGTGCCACCGCAACATTTCGCCACATATATTTAACCCTGCGTTACCATGACACATGATACGCGTTGCGCGCGATCGTCAAGTCAAATGCTTGTGATTCCGTCAGGGTGATGTTTGCTCTCGGGTGCTCGTGAAAACTATTGTTAATAGTAGGATTTAACATTAATTATACAGCGGTCGCTGCAGGTTCAAGTTATCCCCTGGTACTATTGATGTGTATTCCAGCAGTACCAGGTAAATCTCGAACAGGGTCACATAGAGCCGGCGTCCCAGGTGGCGTGGTAGGTGGTCCGCGTGCCTAGTTTTAATAAGATCAACTTGGTGGGTTCGAGTCTCAATGAATGCGTACCACTCCTACCGTAAAGCATTTCCACTGCTTGTTGATTTTCATAGAATATTGCTAACTCACGCTTTCGCACTTTCCGCTATTAATATTAATCTTTCATGCAAGAAAAAGTCTGCGCGATAAATATGAACGCAAGTACGGGGGGGCAGAAGGGACGACACCTGTAGATCGCTGAGCGTAAAGAAACCTCCTACTCGTACGAAAGTAAAAGTGAGGGGTGTCACCGATCTACAGCAGCAGTAGTACAAACAGCCAGAACTTTAGTGTGTGTATGTTCTTCACATTAAACCGTTCTTCTACTCGTCGACATCCAGCAAGCCCAGTGTCCGTGCTGATTCTTCACCCTAGAATGATACGAGCTCTGTGGTTAGTACGTACGTACCAGTATATATTAGTCAGTACTTACATTTCGTGGCCGAAAAGCGCAGACCTCCGTTTCCACACTTACAGGGAAGGACTTTCGTCATTCGCCTTTCATGCGCGCATTCATGTTGATCTCTTGATCTCCATCCGACAAACTATCCCCATTCGATGGCATTGGAATGTGGTTCAGCATAGGGGGGTAGACAGCAATACATCAGCGCCTACTCCACGTCGAACCCGGCCGAAACCTTCGTTTGAAATCGAATCTTCAGCTTGGGACAGTAAACGTCTCGCCGTACAATACTCATAGGAGCTTCAGTCCACAGAGTAGTCACCGGTATTATTCTTCACGAAGCCATACACACCTACGAGGGGTCAGGGGGGGGAACGGGAGGAGTAGAAGGGAAACCGCGGTAGAAGAGAGTAGCAAAGAGACCGCAAACAGGGTAGCAAGGTACCAGGCCGACTGACAGGTTGGACTTTTCTTGCTACTCGTACCGCCAACTGCTGCGGCCGTTCGGTATGTATTGGCTGGGTGCTTTGATTTTTTTTTTTTTTTTCCATGACTCAACTTTTTCCTATATTTTCCCCTTCTTATCCTTATGAAAGAAGTACTACATATTGGGTGGGTGACGAGCGTATTTTGGCCCACTCATTCTTTCTCTTTTGACTTGGTTAAGTGTTCCCCGGCATGCATATTTCCCTTTTTCCTCCCGTTTCTTCCCCCTTGCACGTCCATTTTGGCTCATGCTCGGGGTATGTGTCTGAGCTTTGGCTTCCCATTTTATTTATTTATTTGGGATTCTTCTCCTTTTCTTTTTCGTTTTTGTTTCTTCGCTGCTTCTCTTTCTTTATGGTGTATTTTAGTTGCTGGCGTTTGTGTGTATGTTGTGTCGGCCGCACCTAGTGCGAAGGCATGGTATTGCGTAGGCTACTAGTGCATTACGGTGTGTTATCTCTGTGTCGTAGTCTGACCACAGAGCTCGTATCTTTCTACGGTGAAGAATCAGCACGGACACTGGTCTTGCTGGATGTCGACGAGTAGAAGAACGGTTTAATGTGAAGAACATGCACACGAGTATCACGCCCGATCGCCGTATCACGCGCTGCTTGCAAGGGTCAACAGGGCGGTACCGCTGTTCTCTACCTGGTATTAAATAGGAATATTTTCATAATGTCGGACTTGAATACTGCGGTATACCAGGGAACTGTAGGATGATATGTACCGGTAGCTCGCTTATCGAGGGGGGCAACATGTGCTCGACGGCATCCCCCACTCCGAAAACATTGAAACTGTCGTAAAAGCAAGCAGTGGACACACAGACACGTAGAGATGCCCCACCCCGCCCATGCCATCCATCGGAGCACTTGCCGTGCTATTTCTACGTTTGCGAACCGCATTCGTAGCGCAAAGGGAAGCGAAGGGGAAGGCAGGACGTATACGATTTGATGCTTTGGTTTTTTCAGTAGTTACGGAGCGCGTTCGTATGTTCGCTGGTTCGTACGTACAGGGCCAGCAGGAGACAGAGAGTGCCTCTTCGTTTTTTTTTGTGTGTGTTTTAGTTCAACAGGGTTCGAAGTTTCGAATATTCGAACCCCACCAACGGGGGTGATAACATTCACAGATACACCTTGCATGAAAAAAAGGCGGCAGACAAACACAGCAGCAGTTAAGAGCATGCTCATATGCTCATATCAATCATGATTATTGATGGTATAGTCATCAATTCCGCCATCAACTCATTCCCCTGTACGACTGTAGTACCTGCCTAGGTACAGCAGCAATGGTCCATCAGTATTATATGCTGTTATGGGTGATTAGTGGGAAGGACTTGTATTACGGAGATTTTTTTTTCATGATGCTCCGCCAATATTTCTTTGTTTGATTTGATTTGCATCTGATTGGTCGACAAGTGAATCACCAAGCAGGCGTTTTGACTTTTGATTCGAATACAACAAAAAAAACGGATTCGACAACAAGGTTTTTGAGACTTCTTTTGCTCTCCGTGTTATTCAATTTAGGGACTGTATCCAACTCGACGTGGCATGTTCCTGAAACCGAAGCAAGCCACGCGAACTTGGGCCGTGTCGTAAACTGCTTCGCGAGTGAAATCCACTATTTTCGAGAGACAGGGCCACCGGAGCAGCCGCAGCGCGAGGTCCGACGACCCCTAGCACAGAGTGAACCATACGCGATGCCTAAAAAATTACAGGGCCGTCGCAAACCCAGTTTTCCATACCTCTTTGCCTCGCAAACCACACGAGCACCGACCAGATCACGACTTCGCTAAAACGTTCGGTCGCTGTATCCCCGTCGCTGCTGCCTGCGTGGGGCCTCGGGGCTGCGCCAGCCACCCAAGACATCCCCAGATCGATAGCCTCTACGCCTGTGCTGGCAGAAACAATCGGCCGCTGACCGTGGCGCCCCGGGGAGGACGCGGGCCGACGCTCGCCTAGTTGGTTGCCCTCGGGTGTTCGTTGGCCCTTGTGCGTTATTCGATTCTTCAGCAAAATACGCTATTGATAGTCCTCGATTAGGCCCAAAGGCATATTTTTCTAGAAACTCTATTCAATCAAGTGAAATCAAATTCCTTTTTTCGTATTCGATTATCATGAAAAAGGTTTCTCGTTGAAGACGGGCCCCTAAGGTAAACCTGTTCCTCCTGTAGCAGAGTGTGAAAGGTGCGTAGACTATTACATCTATGGTAGTAGTAGTAGTAGTAGTAGTAGTAGTAGTAAGTAGGAGTACTCTTGCCATCCGACAATGTAGCATGAGCTTCAACGCTGATCACTCATGAAAGTACCCCGAAAGAAGACTCCATTTTGCTGTCCTTGCTCCTTTCTTCTCATCACGTACGTACTCGTAGACTATGAAGAGAGTTTGAAAACGAACACTTGCCTCTGTCGCTCCGGAGCGCTGTTTATCATAACACCACCGTACGTACGTACCTAATAAAATCTCAAAACATGATACCACACTGCTGTAATACTGCTGTACCTGGTGCTATACTCTCCACGTCAGGTGATCGTAACACCGCGCCTTTCTTTTTTCTTTTCTCGCTTTCGGGTGTTCGGAGGGCGGAGGTACTAAAGCAGGAGTGGCTGCTGCTGTTGCTGCATGCAGACTACGTGACATCAACTCGTATCATGACATCGTAACATCGGTGCCACACTACTTATGTCTGTACTTGCGTGCTGGTTTGTTTTTATGTTATTATATATTAATAGAAGGTTCATGCACCTATATATGATATATCCTGCATCATAACAAATACGTACGTACGTACGTACGTACGTACGTACGTACGACGGACGAGTTTCCATACTGATTTTTTCGACAAGCAAGCGTCGTTTCCACAACTACCATCTTTTTCTGTGTGTGCTCCCCTTATTTTGAAGAAAATGCCGAAACCCCAGGTACAAAGAAACACGACAAACCAACCAACCTTCCCCGCACGAGTTTTCTCGAGACCTTGCCTTGGAGAGTGGAGAGTGCAAGCGCAAGCACCGAGCGATGCATGCTTCTATGGAAAAAGCTCGACGAGATTTCCGAAGCCACCGCCGTCTTCCGTTGTGTGTGTGCCGTGCCCCCCCTTGTTCTGGAGAAAATCACATTAAACCGTTCTTTCTACCCGTCGACGACCAGCACAGCCAGTGTCCGTGCCGATTGTTCTGCCCTTCGTAGAGAGATGCAAGTTCTGTGGTCGCAAAAACTACGCCACAGAGATACCACATTGTTCTGCAGCAAGGAGAGTAGACGATGCAAATGCCATGCCATATTACTACTGGATACGACCGGCACGATATACACGTTCTATAAAAGGGATGAAACAAAAGAAACAAATAAAGAAATCATGTGCGAAAAAGGGGAAAAAAAAAGTGGCGTGCCTCGCCAGGGGATGTGGCAGACATTACAGAACTAGCTGAAGAAACACCACCACTGCTTGCTGCATACAAAGAACCAAGGGGATACCAGGCAAATGCGTAGACTACAAGTAGTGATTCCGGTGTTTTCTTCTTTTTTTTTTATCATTTTTACTTTCCAGCTTAACTCGTAGGTTTACCCTCAGCGGTCTTCTGGGACAAGCCCTGGCCACAAGTGTTGTCCCTTCTCCCCCCCAAGTACGTGCCTTCATTTTTATCGCGCACAGGGTTCAGCATTCCCACGGCTTGTCGATTTTCATCGAATGTTGCTTAACTCACGCTCTCGTCGCTTTCCGCTATTAAATGATCAATTTTTATGCAAGAAAAAAATTGAAAAATATATGACGAATACGTATATATGCACTCGGTGTGACTTGACCCTACGAAATTGATTATGGTGGGCACGCGGGCCACCTACCGAGCCACCGGCGACGCCGGCCACAGGTGTACGATAAAAGTTACCGTTGGCTCGTACTTTTTTTTCCTTGTACTGGTGTCCTTTTACTTTTAATAATAGGCTATATCGGTATTATTGTCTACACCATGGTTGACGACTCGTCGACGGCTTTATTATTGTTCCATTTAGATGACGCGTCGACGCCTCTATTATTCTTTTAGACGACAGACGGACGCCGTTACTGACTGTTTCATTAAAGCTGCTATTTTTTACGTAGGTTCACACCAAAATGTTATTGTGTTCTTCACAGCAGTAAACCGTTCTTTCTACCCGTGGTCTGCTGCAATATCATATCTATCAGCTATATCTCTCTGCTGCTGCTGCTGCTGCTGTAGGATAAACAATCAATATTCACTGACTGGGTGCACTTGCAAGGGATTGAATACAGGAGCCAGAAGGCGTGTTGCGGAGGGGCCGCCGAAGGCCAGAATATGCGATATATGGGTGAATATGTGCCCGAAAACCACGTGGCAAAAGCCCATCCGTTTGGCCCCGTAGAAACTTTTTTTTTTTTTTTTTCTTCCTACAAGTACTTCGAACGATCTGCATTGTCTCGGAAACAAAAAAAATTGCCTGAATACGGCGAGCAAGACTCGCGCAACGTTTTTCTCGCCGGTTGCCGAAAACTGTTTCGCTCGGCACAACGCGCGCCTTCTGCGCCTGTTGCGGCAAACCGCGATGCCCAAATGTTGCTTCAGCGCAAAAACGCGAGACAGCACGCGTTGTACTGATGTAGTTCAGAGTTGCGGGTTGGGTAGAAGAGAACGGTTTAATGTGAGGTTAACGCACAACCACGCAGCATGTGAACAGGCGGAATTGGACTCGAGTCGATGAGAGAAGAAAAGGCTGAATTCTTCGCGAGTACTTGACAATTGTGTGAAATCGAAGGCACGAAGCTTGTGGGGAGAACTATGATATGAGCTGTGACCCTCCAATATAAGGTACTCTGCGCGTAGCATTGCAATATACCCCATGTAGGTGGGGAAAGAGGAGGATAGCCTGCTATGGGACCCCGGATCTGAGTTAAAATATGCATACATACGTATAACATAGGAGGGGAAGAGAAAATAACGGCAAATCTAACAAATGGGAACGAGAAAAAAAAAAATGACCTGAGGGTAGAAGCTGCTTTCTGGTGTGCCGTTGTTTCCGCATGTTCATACTGCTTTAAAGAAAAGCCAATATACCTGGCCTGGTAAATGCTATTTCTCCTACGTGTGCACCAACACATACATGTTTCTCCAGCGCCTACTCGTAGAATTTGCTGTGCCAAAAAGTAGTTGGTGTGTACATGGTACCGTGGTACATATTTAATAGTAGTATCGTTAGTGTGTGTGTTCTTCACATTAAAGCGTTCTTTTTCTACCTGTCGACATCCAGCACAACCAGTGTCCGTGCGGATTCTTCAATCTTAGAGAGATACGTACAAGTTGTGTGGTCACCAAACTACGCCACATGCAGATAAACTATTATTAGGAGTAATACGTTGTGCGTATGTATACTTGGTACTTGGCCGTCCGACATTTGAAAAATCCGTTTACTGTTCGGAGTATCGATAGTTTCCCCGCCGTGGTTATGTTGTTTCTTGACTTTCGTCGGTGCGGTGTTTAATTCGTTTTGTTTAATACGATCCTACACTCCTTTTCTTTTTCTTTTTCTTGTTATTTTTCGGTTTGGTTTTTTCGTTGCTTCTCTTTCTTTATGGTGTATTTTGGTTGCTGGCGTATGTATGTATGTTGTGTCGGCCGCACCTAGTGCGAAGGCATGGTATTACGTGGGCTATTAATGCATTACGGTGTGTTGTCTCTGTGTCGTAGTCTGTGACCACAGAGCTCGTATCTTTCTAGGGTGAAGAATCAGCACGGACACTGGGCTTGCTGGATGTCGACGAGTAGAAGAACGGTTTAATGTGAAGAACACACACACACATACATACATGGAGAATCGTTTCAAAGTTACTCTATTAATACGAGTATACCAACCTGGTACTCTATAAAAGTACCTGCGAATAACACCAACGCTATCTGTGCGTTGTACCAAGGTATCAAATAGGATGCCTTAATCTAGTCCGCAGTGGTCATAAGATAACCCGAGGACAGACTCGAAAGCTGACTCCTGGGGTGGAACAGAAGAAATCATTTGAAAGGTGACAAAATTAACTCCTACGTACGTCACGCATGTAGGAATACACCGAAAACCGACCCGTTTTTTTTATATCGGGTTTTGTGTTCCCTGCCCCCTACGCCGATAACGCCTACGTATATGTATGGAACCCCCGGAAACCGACCGAAAACGTTTTCGATAAAATGCGGAAGAACCGATCGAACCATTTTCGTTTTCGGTTCACAACACTGCTGTCATGAATGGTGGTGGCTACTGCCTTTCTTTGCTGTCGATTACCAGAGGGTATAATTGTGTCCACCTCCACCGTCTGGTGCAGCAGCCGCAGATACAGCATGAAGAAGGCCACATGACACGTAAAAGTAAGCCACGTGCTCCCGACATTTGCGCAACGAACCAGTCGAAAAGTTGACCTTTCGGTTGGTTTCATCGAGAAACCGACTGAGAAATGGACCGACCCCGAAGTGGTCGATTCGGCTTCGGTTCGGCTTCGACTTTATCTTTGAAGCTAACCGAACCGACCGACGTCCTCGACAAGAAAATTCGAAAAACCGAATGAGCCGTTTTAATTGTCGGTTCACTGCACCGATCATGGCATATCATACGTAGAGCTGTGAGTCGGCGCGACTCAAGTGACCAACTACTGCTGTATATACGAAGTAGTCACGATCTGTCTGACTAAAAATGGTCGATTTCCGGATATCCCGACTATCCGACCTATTTGGTTTCCATACGTATTTTGTAGGAATAGTTGTTGAATGCAGGATGTAGTTGTTTTTTTTGGAAGGGGGTCCTCGGCCGGGAAAGGGCTGGTTTTGCTCTCTTCGCTCGCCTGACGTGAGTCGGCAAATCGGCTAGCCTTCAGCTGGCTTCGACTAAAGTTAGTTGGCTAGCGGCACCTACCGATTACCTGGTAGTTTTTAGTCGTAAAATCCTGTCGACTCACAGCTCTAATAACACAGCAAAAACCTTCTCGTATATACTCAGGATCCATCGTACGGGTTGTCATCCAGTATTCGGTCTGATTATTTTTCCTACAGACAACAACGACAGAACTTTCGTGGTCCAAACCTACGAAACGTTGTAAAAGTAACACAAGTACATACGCATCGCAAAAATAAGGAAAAGTGGAATAAAAGGGAACCATGTTGGTTGTCACGTTGTACGTCCACGAATGATGCTTCGAGTTATATGAAAAATCGCTGAATGATGCGGGGGCTAGGAGACTGACTGCTCTGCCCCCCCCCCCCCCCCCCCCCCCCCCCCCGGCGTGCATACGCTTCCCCTACACGTAAATAAGTTACACTACGTATGTAGCAACCTTGCTTAGACGGGACGGCGAGTGTATCCCCGACTACTCCTGGGTTTGCCCCACGAGCGCTCATGCCATGGAGGCGGCACGAGCTGAAGCATCCTTCGTCGCCGCCACGTGCCCGCGGTTAAACACGTGCGAACACGCTTGGGTCCTCTACTTTTCTTGTGGAAGGAGCCTCTACTTTTCTGGCAGGAGGAGCCTGATGCGCCCTCCCTACCCTCCGGAAAAGGTTGAGGACGTACAGCAGTAGGTGTGCTCGCGGGTGAAGAACAGCGGGCACGTGGCGGCGACGTTAAACGCTTAGCTCGTTCCGCCTCTGCTATGCCGCAGGCGCTCGGTGTGGGGCAGACCCAGGAAGGAGTAGCGCGGAATGTACTCGTCGCCCTTCCTGTATTGACCAGGTTGGTATTACTGGGGCCCATAGTTAATAGGACCTATGGTATACATAAAAAACTATATATTCACCTATTTTTACTAACAATATTTGGGTCCTATTTACTGTGATCCCCCGTAATAGATACGATATACCAGGTTCTGAGTTATATACTGCCATACGTACCAGGTTTTGTGAGACGACACACAAGCATTCGTGATGACCGTGGGTGGGTGTGATCCGTATTCGGTATTCCGTATTCGGTAATCAGTATCCGGTGTGGTTGTTCTATCGCCATAGTCTAGTCCGCGGCCCGCGGGTCACAAAAATACCGTACCATATATCTGGCTCACGAGGCGGAGATCTCAGTGTCGGATGGTGTTGAAAAATGCGAAACCCTGGAGAACGATCTTGCGGTTATCGCGTGACACTCTTGTGTACGTGAATGTTTTCGCTTGTTTTCCCTCCCTTTTTTTTCTTGTATACAACCAGCTCAACTTGTGGGAGGGCTTTTTTTTTATGCCCGCAGCGGCATTCTGGACAAAGCCGTGGTCGCAGGTGTCTTGCTAGAATGTTGGACGTCGAACTCGGTACGTTATCGACGAACAAACAAAACTATTAATGGATACTTGTTTTGCGATTTTGATATTTTTTTACACGGAAGCTTTCGTTCAGTATCAGAATGAAAAACACGGGGATGCCAGGGTGATGGGGCAGAACATGGTCGACGCGAGACCTCGCACCGCAACACCTGCGGGAGTGTACCGTAAGTAACTACAGCAGTCGCCTTGATAGCATGCTTGGTAGGTATAAATAGCGTTTTCCGTTGCTTTCGCACCTGTAATAATTTGTAGACAGCTCTGAAACCTGGAGCAGTACATGGCCCGTAGAAGGCGGGATCGAATTTTTACACCCAAGCTTGCAAAACATGAGTTTTGATTAAATTTTCGATCTCACAGCTTCGGTTTTTTGTTTTAGTGTTTTCCTTCATAATCGAAACTTGGATGTATCGGACGACATCCAACACTACCCGTATAACACGCAAGATAATACACCCCCTCGCAACGGCTGCTGTGGCGAGGCTGCTTGTGATTTTTTTCAGACCCGGTGCCCTCCAAAACATGCCTTAAGGAGGGCACGCACAGCGAAAATGGTGGCTCTGGAAATATTTCGTGGAGAAGGTTGCATAGACCCATCGCTCGGCGTATACATAACGCCCTCCCCGTTGTCGAAAAACCCAGCTTTGAAAATCGTGCGAGGGGCAAGTGTGTTGTCTTGCGTGTGTGTTGTACGGTAGTCTTGTTGCCTCCTTCGAGTTTCTTTTTCTTTTTCTTGCACATGCCTTCGTTTCCGTGCATACATATTATGCCTGGTGTGGGGTTCAGCATTCCCAATGCTCGTCGATTTGCATCGAATTTGGTCACACATGCATATCCTGGTGTAATTATACATATACACGTACAGCCGAGATGTCTTATTTTTTTGTACATGAAGTATGTACGTACGTCACTGCTGCTATTTTTCATGGGTGTGTTCGGTACGGTACTACCGAGGCCTACCGGCGGTAAAATACCGCCGGTATACCTGTACCGAGAGGATTCGGTACGTTCGGTCTGGAGTTCTATACCGTACCGACAATTTCGGTACGTTCGGTCTGGAGTTCTATACCCTACCGAACATTTCGGTACGTTCGGCACGATGTCCGTACCCTTACCGGCGGTATCGGTATGATACACCGTACCGATACCGAGAAGCTCGGTATGTTCGGTACGATGCCCATACCGGTACCGAGAATTTCGGTACGTTCGGTACCATGTCCATACCCTTACCGAGAACCTCGGTACGTTCGGTACCATGTCCATATCGTACCGGCGGTATCGGTATGACACAACGTACCGATACCGAGCTTATACCCTACCGAGAGTACCGATCCCGGGCTAATCGGGAAGTTAGGCTCGGGACAACCCGGTGCCGGTACAGTACCGCCACACACATAGCACGCAGCAGCACAGCAGCACAGCAGCGTACCCTGCCTCATCGGTACAGCGGCCCTCATGAGCACCACAACACCCCCCCCCAGCAACAACGACAATGATGACCACGGTTTAGACGTTCAGGCAAGACAAATAATACCCGGTGTGGTAAGGCGCCCATCGAACTCTGGAAATGAATGTGATGACAAAACAAAAAAAAAAAAAAAAACTGTCGCAGACACACACATTCTTGATGGGCAATACCATGGTACTGCTGTGGAGCGACGCTCGGTTTGACAAATACCGCTGGTATCTGCGGTACGGTACCGGTATGGAGGTCTATACCGTACCGAGAATTTCGGTACGTTCGGTATGGAGTTCTAAATCGTACCCGAGAATTTCGGTACGTTCGGTCTGGAGTTCTATACCCTACCGAAAACTTCGGTACGTTCGGCACGATGTCCGTACCCTTACCGGCGGTATCGGTATGATACACCGTACCGATACCGAGAAGCTCGGTATGTTCGGTACGATGCCCATACCGGTACCGAGAATTTCGGTACGTTCGGTACCATGTCCATACCCTTACCGAGAATTTCGGTGCGTTCGGTACCATGTCCATACCGGTACCGAGCGTACCCGTACCGTACCGAACACACCCTTGCTATTTTTCATCAGGTGTATCACATATATCACAGCAAAACTCTGTAATATGATATGCAATGATGTTCTACGATAAGATAATGAAACGACTTTTTTTTTCAAGTGCATGACGAGGTCCCCCCGCTTCAGAATCTTGAGCAGTAGACACGTACAAGTAGACATGCAATGATATCCTATGATAGATGCGAGTATCACATGTACCGGGTATGATGGAAGGTCTACTCGGAAATCACTAAAAGGATACCATAGTAAGTATTGCGGGATTTCCGGCTTGCTCTGAGTTCTTTTGTTCTATCTCCTTTGCTTGGTCTCCCGTCATGCCACCGCACGGACCGACCCCCCCCCCCCACTCCCTTGCCCCTACCTCGAACTGGCTACACCGGAAGTGAAATTAACTCATTGAAGCTGTCGTCCCTATGCAAGTCCGCCTCACAAGCGATTCTGGCTGATCGGTGAAAACCCGTCGTGCTCTGTCCCGGCATTGTACGATACGAGGGTCAATGGTCATACGACCACGGCCATGCATGATAATGAGTACACCCCCCTTCCCCTACCCCTGCCCCTCTTCTGCAACTCCCACTTCGCGTTTTGTTCCGAAACTGGAGTCTCAGAACGCGCCACTGCCCAGTAGCCCTACTGGTAGACCCTCCCGCCTGTTGAGGTGGAAAGCAGAGGGTGCCGGCTTTCAAAAGGAAGAAGACGGTGCTGGTGACGAGGAGGAAGAGGAGGGGGAGGGAGGCGAGGGGAGGCTGGTGTATTTGACGACATCTTGCATCACGCTAGAGGCTTTCATCAATGCCAAGGTTTGCGCCGTAGATTGGGGGCGGCGTGCATTGTAGCGGGGGTAGAGTTTACGTCCACCGTACTTGATTGGGTGCAGTGCAGGTACCGACTGGTGCTGAGAAAGGCATCGTCTACTGCTGCAGTAAAGATTCCACTGCTGTAATAATCAAGACAGCAGTATTAGGGAAATACACCAGTGAAATACATGCTGGATTTAGCTGGTATAATGAGGTGTTATTAACACTGGGTATATTAATACAAGTAAGTAATTATTGAGGAATAGAGCAGGTACGTTTTGGGGACAGTCAGCGTTGATAGATAGTAAAACAACAAACAGTGACTGCTGTATTATGTTACAGAAATGATGATCGACACAGCGGTAGCAGCAACGGAGCAGTCGGTGACACTGCAGAAGCAAATGCAGTAGTAGCGCACAGCAGTAGCAGTACCACAACAGGCTAGTCGGAGAGAAGCAACGAAAAGCTGCGAAAGGTATTTATTTGCAACCCTAGCCCTACGGCTACTGTTAATATTAGTATTAATAGTATCGCCCCAAACCCCGATCGCCCCAAACCACCCTGTTTTACTTATTTTACAACTTTATTTAGACTGCACTTTTGTCCTACACAACTTCCAAGTACGTTCTCTCCGTAAGGCGTGGGGGCAGTTCTCGACTACCAGGCAACTACAGCAGCAGTGGTACTGTAATTATCCTCGTATATAGTCATATGCACCAGCAGCACGACTTTATATACAGCAGTACATACCTGGTATATATTAAATAATATACCCAGATACTTGATAATTTTGCCAGGCACCAGGTACGCATTGTGTACTACTAATACCGGTAATGTACTACCGCTCTGACCATTAATATAATAGTTGTGTGGACTGCAATATGCTGATCTAACGGCGCTTATATTTCCGGTCAATTTGGTACAGTAGTATTAATAATTAGTATTAATATTGCAGTTGCAACAACTATTCGTAATATTAATAGAAGTACAGCAGTACTCTGTAATACTGCTCGTGTCATACTGGTACTAATAACTGCTTTTGACGAAGCGCTGAAGGGGTGGGTGGAGGGACGGAGGGATGGAGGGAAGGTATTGATACTTGGATCACCATGTTTTCGAGAAAATGGTTGACAGACACTGCTGTGTACAGCAATGTTCACCTATTGATAACCCTGACCCGACTCAACCAATGTTGAGATCTATTAGTAGTGGGTTATAGATGTACAGCACCAAGACAGAGCAGTAGTGCTACAGCTATTAATAGCTGTAGTTCTCGTCGTTTCGTGCACAGAGCAGTAGTAAAAATGTTCGTCAACCGTTTTCTCAGTATGTGGTGACCTCTGCTGGAGGGATGGGTGGGTGGTCGGAGGAATGAGGGGAGTTCACCACTTATTCGAGAAAATGGCCGAGAGTCACTTTGTACCAGACGAATGAAAACTATCGATAAGGCCGACCCTAAACCAATCAGACCAAATCAACCATTCTTGGTCAGAAATAGCCCCTTTGTCTCGTACACAGTCTATGTCAACCATTTTCTCGAACTAAGTGGTGAGCTCTACTGGGAGGAATAGAGGGGATGTCGAGCGATATATTGATGGGTTGGATGATTGACCGTTCTGCCGAACCGCCCACGTCCCTGCCCCCTCCCTGCCTACCTCGCCAGGTGGAGCTTTTGCGTTGGCGTGTGGTGAAGCGGTGGACCGCTCAGGTTTTGGAGGCTCTCGCGTTTTTTCACAGCCAGTCTCCGGCTGTCGTGCACAAGTGAGGAGACGGAAAACTGTCCTGTCTGACATATGGCGCCGGCACATTGGTTTCTTCTTTATTTTCAGTCGACTTTGTAATTATTCGTTTTTGTGTTTTGTTGCGTCAGTGCAGTGCGCGCGCTAATATGTACCAGGTACCAGGTATCTCGTTTTTTTTTGTTGTTGTACTATACGAATAGTTACCTTGTGTCGTTATCTCGTCGTTTCGTTTCCTTGTTATATATCTCGTCATTTTTCTCTTGTCCTGAGGTCGTTATTTTCGTTCTGCTTGCCGGCACGTCGCACAGCGATCCGGAAGGCCCTTGAAAGCAAACCCGCTTCCGGTTCCGCCGCTGCTCCCCCCCCCCTCGCTCCCGCCGCGCGATTTTATTTTGTGTTTTCGCTGATTGAGTGCCAACCGTAACCGATCGCGCCGCCGTCCATATCCAGCAGCAACCACAGTCTCGTCCCGTGTAAAATCGTGTTTTCCGTCGCGCCTCCTGTTCCAACAAGTGATGCCGCCGCTTCAACACCACACCGCTTATTCCGCTGCTTACTTGCTCCTCCTCCTCCGCTTATTTCGCCGCTTTCTTTTTTAATCTCGTTCTGTATATTAAAAAAAATATATGAACAGGAACCTGTCCCTCGACAGCATCTACATTGACACATCCAAGAGCCACATTTTCGTGGGTGGGGTCGAAGACATCATTGCCCCGGCGTGCCCTTGCCCCGGCCCCCTCAGGCCGGCGCCGCCCCAGTCCGGTAGCGGTCGCGGCGGCGGTAGCGTCAACGGAAGGGGGGGCCACGGGAGGAGCAGCCAGAGGAACGGTCAGAAGAGCTGGGGGGGCAAGGCGTGGCACCGTGTGGTCGGGGGGGGGGGAGGGGGGGGGGGGGCAGGCGGGACGAGACCACCAGCCCGAGGGTAACCAAGACCGGGGTAACGGTGCGGGCAAGGACAACGAAGACTACGGTTCTGATCGCAACGGTAACGGTGGCAACGATGAGAATGGTGGCAACGATACTAAAGGTGCCACCGACCCCGACGGCAGGGTTAACCTTGACCGTGAGCCTGCCGCGGTCGTTCAAGTTGCCGACGGTGGTAACAGCGGTACCGGTGGCGGCGGCGGTATGGCGGCGCCTGGAGGCGACGGGGAGCCCCGCGTGGCGGCAGCGGCGCTGGTGAGAGTGGTGGAGCCACCGGGGGCGAAACGTGACGTGCGCACCTTGGGAACACTTCTGATCGAGATGGTCCTCAAGTGAGTTGTTCGTGGTTACCTGTTGGGTGGGGTCAGGGTTTGGGTTGGGGTTGTGTTGACGTGCGGCAGGCAGCACGTGGGCGGGTGAGTGGGTTGGTGGATGGGTTGGGTCAACCGGAGGATCAAGCAGAGAGACGGCAACACACTGCTCACGTTGGGTAGGGCTGGGGTTGCGTCGGTGCGGCATCTCTTGGGTGGGTATACAACGTCGCTCGATGGACTCAACTGCTCTCGCTGCTGTGGACGTGCCGTTGGGGAATGGTTTTCGTATTGTTTCGTTTTTTGTTTTGTTTTTCAGAGGAGGGGGGAGGGGGGGAAGGTTTACTCATTTGTTACTTGCCATAGCCATTTGACCGTTGAACATGCATCCCCTTCGAGACGGGGGGGGGGGGGGTGTACTCGGTAGGAGAGATGTACTCGATCTCATGCATAGCAGTAGTCGTATGACCATAGACCCTCGCATCTCTATAATGCGGGGACGGAGCATGTCGGGGGGGGGGGGGGAAGGGGGGGGCGGCACTCGGCATCATGCATGGCCGTAGTCGTATGACACTCGCATCCCAACAATAGAGTGTTTGCGAAAGTGTTCTGTGTTTCTTGCCTTCCCCAAAGTAAACACCGAAGGTAGGAGTTGAGGTGAGTTCTTGAAAAATGGACGAAAAATTATTTATTACGTATGTATCGTGGGTAGGAGTTTGACCAAATGTATGATACGTATTTCTCTCCGTTTCATTGGCTTGTAAGCACCGAGCATCTTCCATGCTTCCACGCACAATGCTACTTGCTGTACACAACACGACAACCGCTGGGAGCACAGAGGCTCGAGAGGTGTAGTATAACGCGGACTAGCGGCGTTGAATTGTGCCAGCGGACGGCCGCCGGCGCGCCGCTACGGTACGCTCTCGCCCGCTTGGTGACGTGGAGGATGCGTCGTCCCGAAAGGACTCGTACTTGTACTCGTGCTCGTGCTCGTACCGCCTTGGTTGTAGAGCGCGACAGCATGACAGCTCGTGTACCATTTCAATTCCACCATGCTGCTGTAGCAGCTGCAGCTGCAGCTGCGGCGGCGGCGGCGGCGGCGGCGGCGGCGGCGGCGGCGGTGGAAGAGCTGAGCGCGCCCGCGCTGTGGCGCGCGTAGGCCGAGCGCAACAGCAGCAGCAGCAGCAGCAATCGCAAAATGAAAAAAATGGAAGCTGGTGCTGATGATTATTATTGTTGTTGCTCAAGCTAAAGCTGCCCCTACTTTAGCTGCGGCTAGCGCTAGCTGCCGTTGCTACTCGCACGCTGTCTCTTTGTTTCTCTTTTTGTTTTTTTGACTGCCGCGTTGCCGAACATCCCCAGTTCCCTCCTCAATTTCGGAGACGTCGCTTGCAGGATTTGGTTTACCTCCTCCACAAACACCACGATCATGATGGGAAGGGAGTTCACTTTTTTTAGCGGAGGGAAAGAAGTACATTTCTGCAGTCTTTTTCGCAAACACTCTAATGACAGGACGAAGCACGTAGGGGTTTCACCGACCAGGCAGGCATTGCTTTGCTACACGAGGCGCGAAGCACCGTGAGGTGTTCCGCGAGTCCCCTGAAGGATGGGCTACATCCTACTGAAAACCACTTGTGAGGCCGGCTTGCACATGGATGATGACACCTCCAGTGATTTATTTTTTTTTTCCCGTGATGTGGCCACTAGCAAAGCAGAAATGGGGGTACCATGTAACTGGCTCGTGGATCCCTTAGCATGAACACTATTATCACGTGATGCGATCATTCCTCTTGTGGGGTGTAATTTTTTTTCCAGCCCGCACAAATGATCTACAACTCGATCGCCGGTCGTGACCGACCGCCAAGAAAGCGTCGAAGAAAAACGGTACCCGGTAGTGAGCGGCATGTTTTACAGTGTCGTTGCCAACCGACGCGCCAACCCAACCTACAACAGTATATACGACAGCTTTTTCCTTTTTTTATTTCTCTTTCGTTTTTTTTTTCTCGTTTTTTTTTGTTTTCTCTCTTGCTTTAGATTGTGTATGTCGTGCCTGTCGTATTTGAAGACGTGAACATTGCGATGTCTACTCTGCATACGAGTACTGCATAATAATGTAGTATCTAAAGATGTACTGGTACATAGCGCAGCTCTGTGCCCAAAGAACTTGTATCTCTATAGGATTGAAGAATCGACACGGACACTGGTTGTGCTGGATGTCGACGGGTCGAAAGAAGAACAAACACGGGTGATGTTATAGGGGGCGCGGGGGGGGTATAATAGCGAAGGTTGCATTGCGTAGACGTTCGTAGTGCTGTAGTTGTGATCTTTCGAGACCATCGTCTTTGTTATCTTTTTCGTCGTCGTGCTCGAATCAACCGTGGGTTGTCGGAGCCGCCATTTTCATAATCCTGGTCGTTAGCGTCATTACCGATTTCACTATCAGTACACCACCTTGCGGAATGTCAGTCAGTCTCAATGCAATTTCTAGACGTATACGTATATATACCTACACTCCTGCTGCTGCTGCTACTACTACTACTACTGCCGCCGCTGCTAGTTGCTATATTGGTATTCATAAGATACCATGCCACTGCTGTCATTTCTACTATCAATACTGGTATTAATATTACTAGTACTACTGCTACGAGTACTACTACTACTACTGTTTCACTACTAATAGCGATTGTTGTTGACAGGAATATATTTCCCCTCTGCCGTTCCTCTGTCTGTGCCCCCCCCGCTTCCCCCCTGCTCCACGCCACGATTGGAACGGAAACCCTTGCAGGAAGAAGTTGGACCCGGAACTGGCGGGGTGCGATCACTTTTTGGCGGCGCTGCCTACTATCTCGGGCTGGCCGTCATCCGTTGTCGACTTCCTCCGCCTTTGTCGAGCCCCACCTGAGGAGGTGAACACGCACAAAAAAAAAGGAAAAGAAAAAATGTGCATCATCGTACTTACTCTGTTGTATTTTGGTGTTGGTGGTCGTGTTTTTACGTTTCGATTAGTGTTCTATGGTGTTAATATTAAATAGTCGATTGACGAGATGAAACACACAGCACGACAAAATAAGAATATTCTTCATCGTACCCACATGTAGGAAAAAATGATCTGTCCGCTCTGTGAAAAGGATTGCCCCCAAAATTCTTCCGGTGGTGTTGTGTGTGTTTTCACCTTCAACCGTTCTTACTGCCCGTCGACATCCAGCACATTGTCAACCAGTGTCCGTACGGATTGTTCTACCCTATTAATATTAATAGTAGAGATGTAAACTACGCCACGGAGACACGGCATTGTTTTGCAGTAAACATATTAATAGTAGACAAATCCAATGCCATGTAATCATACTAGGCACGACATACACTTTCTATGAAAGAGAGAAAACAAAGAAAAACAAACAAGAAAAAAGTAGGAAACAGAAAACATGTAAAATTAATCGAAAGAGCAGCAGGAGAAAAAAAAAAAAAAATGCGTGCATGTGTGAAGGATAATATTAAAATAACTTCATCGTACAGCAGTAGCAACCCTCACGTCGATAATGATGATGACAATTATGATAATAATTATCACGATGATTTTGATGATGATTGGTGATGATATTGCCGCTATTGATAGCGTACGACGATGCTGATGATGATGCCAACGATGGTCACGGCGATGCCGGTGAATGTTTTGTGCCGCGGCAGAGACCCACGGCGGAGGAGCTCCTCGCCCACCCGTTCCTGGAGATCGGCACCGATATAGACGACGAGCCCACCTACCGCGACTCTGGGGCCATCGAGGCAGCGGGCAGGCTGGCGGTGGAGGAGGCGGAGGCGGTGGAAGAGGAGGGGGAAGGGGGTCAGCTTGGGGCGGCGGCGACGGCGGGAGCGGGAGCGGGAGCGGGAGCGGGGACCGCGGCGAACGTGGGGGCCCCGCCCACCCTCCTCCCCCTGCTGGTGAACACGTCTTGTTCGAGGGTAACAGGGTCAACATCTTCGTTGTCATCGTCGTCAGGAGCGACGACACGAGCGGGGGGCGGGTCGGCGGCGACGTCGCCGTCTTCGTCCGCGGCGGCAGCGGTGGCGGCGGCCGCGGCGGCGGCGGCCAGCGCCGCCGCCGAGGTGCCGGTGGTGGCCGTGGCCGGCTCGAGGCGATCGTCATGTTTTAGGTTCCGCCGCGGCCAGGTTACACCGCCCCCGCTCTTCGTGTCTCCTGCGACCGTAGCTGGTAGTAGCGGTAGCGGTAGTGGTACCGCTGCCGATAGTAAGCCTATCCAGCGGGATGACCCGTCCTTCTCTGCCGACTCCGGAGGAGGCGGGGCAGGGGCGGGGGCGGCGCGGGGTTGGCCGAGCTACGCGCGCTCTCCCGGCTACCCCCCGTCCTGCGTCTCTACCGAGTCCCCTTCTCCCTCCTCCCCGTCCGCCGCGCCATCCTTCGGCGGGGTTCCTACGACGCCATCCCCCCCGGCAGCCAGGGGTTTCGCTTACGACCCCGGGAATTCGGGGGGGGGGGGGGGAGCGGGAGAGGGAACAGGGACAGGAGCGGCGGGTGTTGCACCGGGCGCGGAAGGCGGGGGAGGAGCGGCGGGAACAGGGGGGTGGGGTTGGCGGGGTCGGGGGGTGGGGAGGGTTGAGCGTTCGTGGGAGCGCGGGAGGCATAGTGGGGCGCACGGGGAGCCTCCCGTTTCTTCCCCCCGGTGTCTCGGCGGCGACTCTGGCTAACGCTACAGCGATCGCGGCTAGGATGGGCGGCTCGTTTTCGTCGAACGCTCCCAGGCAGCAGCAGCATCAGCACCCTTTCCGGGTGATCGGGGGGGGTGGGGCTCGGGGGACGACCCTTAGTGGAGGCCGGAACCGTTCCATGTCGTACTCGGACCGCCAGCACATGCTCTCTGCAGCGGGCGGAGGAGGCGGAAACGGGGCCGGGGGGCGAGGGGACAGGTTCGGGTCAGGGTTTTTGGGCGGTTCGTTCGCCGAAGGAGGCGGGGGTGGGGCCGCGGGAGGTGCGGGGTTGCCAAGCGCCAGCGGCAGCATGGCTTCCATGGTCGGTCGCTCGCGCTCGGCCTCGGAGGATGCGGTGTGGGACATGCTCCCTTCGGACGAGTCTCAGTGCCGCAGGCCGTTTTCAGTGAGCGCTGTGGAGGGTCGCCATGGATACCTGTGAGCCTGTAACCTACCCATTGATGGGTACCCAATGACGGGTGCCCAATGATTGAGTACCCAATCAGGGGTACCCAATGACGGGTACACAATGATTGAGTACCCAATCAGGGGTACACAATGACGGGTACACAATGATTGAGTACCCAAGCAGGGGTACCCAATGATTGAGTTCCCAATGATTGACTACCCAATAAAGGGTACCCAGTGATTGAGTTCCCAATGATGGGTACCCAATGATTTGAGTACCCAATGAAAGGTACCCAATAATTGAGTTCCCAATGATGAGTACCCAATGAAGGGTGCCCAATGGGTTCCCGTGAGCGTTCGGTGGAGGGTTGAGTTCTGCGAAGGGGTACACTGAGAGGACATGCAGTTCGAGGTAACGCAGCGGTGGCGCGCGGGGGCGGTGATGGTGCCTGCGGCGCGAGGTGTGTCGTGGTGTGGCGCGGAAGGGGAGGGGGGCAGGGGGAGGGTCAGGATCAAGGCCTCCGAGGTTTTCGACCCGTTCATTGAACGGAGGTGGGAAGGGGGTGGGGGGGGTGGGGCTGCAAGGTTCTGGACCCGTTGATTAAGCGGGAGGGGTGAAGGGCACTAATGATTGGTATAAGGGTTCGCACCTCCCTATTGGTGAAAATCGCGCCGCGTTTTTTTCGCGCGCTCCTCCATTGGGTATGCGTAGGGGGGGGGGGGGGGGGGGGGGGGGGGGGGGGGGGGGGGGGGGGGGGGGTACTCCTTTGGTGCTTGCCTAAGTCGTTTGACTACTGACCACGCATCCTTTTTGGAGCGCGCGGGGGGGGGGGGGGGGGGGGGGGGGGGGGGGGGGGGGGGATTGCACCGACCTTTATTCTGTTCCTTTTCGGACGTATATGAGTGCATGCGTATGCGTGCGTGCGGCTGCTTCGTTTTTTTTTTTTTTGTGCTTTTGGTGATAAGAAGCGGGCGGGCCGACGTTGGTTGGCAGTGACCTTGGTCGGTGATGATCATGGTTGAAACTAACAGACAAGGCAGACAGATGGGACAGGCAAAAGCAGACGAGACGCATGTATAGGGACGTCGAAGTGGCAGTCGCGCGGAAGTTTGTACTTTTTGGCTGTTTTTGGCAACTTTTGGTATATATATATGTTTTTTTAATATATATATCTGGCGTGCGAGAGTTATTTTTGAAAAAAAACTCTTGCCGCTTTCGCTCTTGACGGTTGATGGTTCCCCTGATGTTCTTTGCTTGCGTTTCGTGCGATTGCGCAGCGTGCGTGTATCTCGCGCACTCCCCCCGCACCTTCTCGGTTCTCTTGTTGCTGAATTCTTGTACGTCCCCTTCGTTCTGTTTTCTTGTCCTTTCTTTGTTTTTGGTTTGGTCTAGTGGTTTTATTTCGTCTGTTTTTTCGCGACTGGGCCGTTAGGCCGGTTGCTTGATTGATTTATGGCTCTCGTCGAGAGAGCTAGCCTCCACCGGGCCACCCGCTCTGCCGCTGCCGATAGCGAACAAATCCTACATTATCAATGCTCTTTGAATCGTAGAGAGTTTGTGATTCCGTGCCGGCAGTTACACCTGATTTGGTCGATTATTTTAAAGTAGTGTTTCGTGATTCGTGGGAGAATCTCTGGATGACCTTGTTGTCAAGTCCCGTGGCTCTTTTTTTTTCTCCCCTCCCAAACCGAATTGTGGATAAAAGCGCGCACGAGATTTTCCTTTTTTCTCTTTTCCTAATAGTCTCTTGCTACTGCTGTGCTGGTGCATGCTGTACTACTGTTTCTAGTGCAGTGCGGCTGTAGGGGGGCGGTTGTAGAACTACAATCGGTAGGTATATTTTTTTACATTTGTTTTCGGTTGTTGCCTTGTGCGACCGTATAAAGGCGTTCGGCCGTCTCTCTTATTCCTTCGCCGCATACGTACCGAGCATCGGCGTGGGCAAAAAAAGAGAGGTGGACATGAGGGGGGGGGGGGGAGGGGGGGGGGGGGCGTACTCATTTGTTGCTGCCTTGATCATTTGACCATTGGCCACGTATCCCTTTCGAGACGGGGGGGGGGGGGGGGGGGGGGGGGGGGGGGGGGGGGGGGGGGGGGGGGGGGGGGGGGGGGGGGGGGGGGGGGGGGGGGGGGGGGGGGGGGGGGGGGGGGGGGGGGGGGGGGGGGGGGGGGGCTGCACCTCCCACTAGTCAGTCCCCACCCATATCTGTAAACGTTTGTTTCTAAATACTGAAATTACTACATTAGTAACACTACGTATTATTGTCGTTTTTGCTTGGGGGGGGTGGGGTCACGATCATGGTGTCGTTATCTGTTCTGTGTGTCTATACGTAGTGTGTCTGTGCGTCTATGTGTGTTATGCTTACGTGTGGGAGGGGAGTCGTTGAGGCTTTTACCGAAACCTGCCTCGTTTATCTTGTACTTTACTATATCCCGGTAGATTGATGTACGTTGTATTAATAGTAGGCATATCAAGTCGTGGTACGGCAGCAGTAGGTAGCGATGAATGTAGAGATTTGGAGGGTCACCTAAACAGGAGGGGGGGGGGGGGGGGGGGTCGTACGCGGCTGCCCCCCCCCCCCCACACACGTCCTCATTTTTCACTCGACGCATTTTCTGGGAGGTACCAGAAAGTGTGGTGGCCAGTTCGGCAAGGGGGGGGGGGGGTGTGTGGGGGGGAGGGGATTCTCGCTGTAGTGCGCAGGCGCTTTTTGGACTGTTGTTGACCGATTGAATTTGTTGGTTGAACTTTTTTTCGCATGGCGCCGGTTACGTTTGGACATTCAAGTACACAATACTACAGACAGGGTACTACTGCGAGTACATGTATACACTCATGCTTAATATTGATATTGTGTGGGGAATGACACTTTTTTTTAATCACTACCCGCTTACTCTCTGGGTTGTTTTGTCTGCTTGCTTGCTTTTGCTTCTGCGTGCGTGCTTTGCTTGGTTGCTTGCTTCTATTCGCTTGCTTCTACTTGCTTGTTCTATGTGCCTGCTTCTGTTTATATTTGCTGGTTCTATTCGCTTGCTTCTGCTTGCTTGTTCTATATGCCTGCTTCTGTTTGTATTTGATTTCTTCTATTCGGTCGCTTTCATTTGCTTGCTCACGTCCGGCTGCTTTCAGTCGCTCGCTTGCTTCTGTTTTTGCTCGAATTTTGCTGTGTTTTCTTCCACTCTTCTTCTGAATCTGCTGTCTTGCTAGTATTTATTTGCTGTTGTTGTCGCTATTTATTCCATGTCGCCCCCGTTCTAGCAATCGAGAGAGCGATACTTGACTTGTTTCTGGACGTGTCTTACTGCCGCTGCTGGTGCTGCTGCTGTTGCGCAACCAACTGATGATGACGATATTGATTAGCGACGAACTTTGACCCTTTTTTGGACTTCTTTTTTTTTTTCAGGTAGGTGTTTTTGTCCCAGAACACCGGACTGCAGCAGTTCTGAAAGGGCCGTGAAGAAATCGATGCATGCTGCAACGGAGGCGGGAGCGCCTGATATTTTTACGAGGCACCTGTACCCCCGCAGCCACACCCTTACCTTGATGAAAGTGAAAAGGCGACCCGGATGAGACCACATGCATCATGGCCCTCTACAGCAGTATTATTACACGGGGGACCGTATTAAATAGGACCTACGGTACACACAAAAAACAATATGTTTCGCTGTTTTTACTGACAATCTTTTGGTCCTATTTACTGTGATCCCTCGTAATAATATAGTACTAGTTGTAGGTATACCGAAAACGGCGCGAAGCATGAAAAATACGTATTATTAGTACCAGGTAGCTATTACGGGAGTCCGTAGTTAATAGGACCTATGGTACACACAAAAACCTATATATTTACCTATTTTCACTAACAAAATTTGGTCCCACTAACTATGGACCCCCGTAATATTAGATTCAGGCGATATTGATCGGGAAACTCTTCAGTTTTGTACCAGATCGTACGAAAAAAAAAAAAAAAAAATGTCGGGGGTGAGGTCAGGTCGGCCCAACGTGCCCTAGCCTCAGGGGCAACAGCGGACTATTCTGATGTTGCAATGGGAACTATGGCTCATAAATTGACACACAACACGAATTTCGAACCTGGAAAGTGTAGTGACCTTAAGCTTTGTTTTTACCAAAATCCGCCGGAGGATTGAAAAAAAAAAAAAAAAAAAAGTTGGCCTGAAAGAGTGCGCTCTAGATCTTTCTCCCTCTTCTCTCCTATCGCAGGATGTATTTTTGTTCACCTGGAACACTGGGTTCGCACCCACCCCGCGTTTCGATCGATACCGCCAAAAATGTATGAGTAGGTCAATGTGTTGAACGCCTTCTTCGTGAATGCTCCTTGTTACATTCTACTTCCTGAGACTACATTTGAAACCGAAGAAGTGCTGTTTCTGTGTCCCCGGGATCGTCCCTGATTTGCTGTGTGCCCTGAGTCTCTGCAGCTGGCACCTACCTGTCACCTGTTCCGGTCCAGCTGGCGGGACATCAGATTATCTCGTTAGTACTATATATATATGACGAGACGAGGCTGAGAACGACGCTGAGAACGAAAACAACAAACATCCACATGTCAATACAAAAACCGCTAACGCAGAAGCTTCAGGCAGTTGGGAGCTTGACCACTGCCATGCCCTAGATCCGTCACGTTCGTCATTCCCACTCTTTTACTAATAATAGTATTAATAGGCTGTGTGGAAGAGTCTGTAGTGTCATCACTACCATCAACCAAACAAAAAAACAGAAAGGTTGTTGGTAGGATATATACTGAATGTCTTTTTTCAAACCAAGATGAATAAATCCCATATCCTCACCCAGTACGACGACGAGTAGTTATTAATAGTACCGATAGCCAGCGCGCAGACAGACGCTCTCAGTCTGAGCCAAACCCCGCCTGCCTGCCTGCCTGCCTGCCGGGGTGCCGTCGATGCCGGTGCCGACTGGTCTCTCTCGTCACCCTCACCAACTCCGACCAACTGAACTGCGACTGACTCCACAAAAAAATGAGACAGGCAAACTGAGAACCGGAACAGCGCTCGAATGCATCTCATCGAAGGCGTTAAGAACTACATCGTATGTCCTGAACCAAAATGAAACGAGTGGCATACACGTTTTCGCGTGCATGCATAGCCCTGAGGGATCGCCAGGCCGCTAGGGGAAGGGAGGAAGAAGCCGGAGGAATGCGACCAATGGCCTACTGGGGATGGAACGTTGATTAGGAATAGGATATATTGTACCGGTAGCTAAAATGAAATGATGTGGGGGATGGAAATGGGAAACGGCTGGCAGAGAAGCATATGAGGGATACTACTGATCTGCGGAAGGATATTTCGGTTTATATATGAACGGCATCTACGCTATATTGTCGGAAGGCAAGCACAATAATAACAATAATAATAACAACAACAATAATAATAATAATAATAATAATAATAATAATAATAATAATAATAATAATAATAATAATAATAATAATAATAATAATAATAATAATAATAATAATAATAATAATAATAACAACAACAACAACAAACAACAACAACAACAACAACAACAACAACAACAACAACAACAACAACAACAACAACAACAACAACAACAACAACAACAACAACAACAACAACAACAACAACAACAACAACAACAACAACAACAACAACAACAACAACAACAACAACAACAACAACAACAACAACAACAACAACAACAACAACAACAACAACAACAACAACAACAACAACAACAACAACAACAACAACAACAACAACAACAACAACAACAACAACAACAACAACAACAACAACAACAACAACAACAACAACAACAACAACAACAACAACAACAACAACAACAACAACAACAACAACAACAACAACAACAACAACAACAACAACAACAACAACAACAACAACAACAACAACAACAACAACAACAACAACAACAACAACAACAATAATAATAATAATAATAATAATAATAATAATAATAATAATAATAATAATAATAATAATAATAATAATAATAATAATAATAATAATAATAATAATAATAATAATAATAAAATAATAATAATAATAGTAATAACGACAACAATAATAATAATAAAATATAAATAATATATGTGCATGCGCATGCAGCTGCTGCACATACATACTTTACCTGATGATTGGTATACACGCTTTTTTTTGTTTTTGGGGTTTCGTCAAGAATTCCAGGCGTGCCACCGTGCCACCCCTTGTGGACCCCTCCTTGCCCTCGCTCCCAACCACTTGACGAAACGTCTGCGCTCGGTCACTGCGAGGAGAAATTATACGCACGAGAAAGCAGGTACTCTTTTTAGCGGCCGAGCACCACATGTCCACATGTCCACATGAGATTCATTGCGGTCCCATGGAGGGGTGTGGTCCCCGAAAAATCCAAAAGTCTCCAAAACCGCTCTCTCTCTCTCTCTCTCTCGCAACTCTGTTTCCGAAGCGTACGTGAGACAGGGGACAGGGGGGGTGGGGCGGATACTCATTTATTTGTTGCTTGCTCTTTTACCCTCATCCCTACGAGACGGAGCACCATTCCTACTCCTACTGCACAGTAGAGATGCCTCCAACGTCTGGGTGTTCATTACGTCGTTTCCACATATATTACATATGAAACTTCTCTGGCTTATCTTATCTCCTTTATGTTTCGCCGCCTCTAGCCACACCATTTATCTCCCAGGATATAGCGATCGTTTTCTCGCTGCTATCTATTAATAGTGTTGTATCACACTCCTACCTCCATGTCGCATTCGTCTATTTCCCTCATCTCCTCTTCTGACACACCGTTCCTCCTTGTATATTTCACATTCTCTCACTACGATGTGTGTGTTGTATCACTCTCCCACCTCCATGTCGCATTCGTCTATTTTCCTCATCTCCTCATCTAACACACCGTTTCTCCTCGTATATTTCACATTCTCCAACAATGTGAGTTCTATTGTTTTGCCGCAAGGGCGCACCTCTGCATCTACTTCCACCTCCCGACTACTGGTATACCTCTTTCTTCTTTCTGCCAGGTCCAGGTCTCCTACACGAAATCACAGTTTCAGCGTTTTCGCGAGGTCCATTGGGCCGTGCAAATATATATTTCCATTCCTATCCCTTTTAATGTTTAATCCCCCGTATATCTCGAAGTGTCTCTGCGATTCCACCTTGTTTCTTGGGGCTAGCCTTCCCCTCCTTTCTATCCTACTCTCTTCTACTTGTGCCTTGCACCTCTTCTTAAAGTTCTCTGTTGACATCTTCATCTCTTCTCGGTTTCCTCCTATATCCTTCCTTCTCTCAACTACGCTATCCCACGTTATTCCCGCTCGCCCCTTCGATACTATCTCCCGTACAGCTCTATCAACTATGGCTGGCTGGCAACCTCTTTTTTGGCACGTTCCTTGCTCTATGTATTCAATTTCAACTTTCTCATGTCTCTAATTGTCTTGAGTGGGTACGTTCCAAGTTCTGCTCTCGCGACTGTATACCCATAGTCATGCTTGAGCATCTTGGGGTATTTTTTTAGCTGCTGTCATCTGTACTGACTGTTGTTTCACAAACTTCGTGTTGCCTTGCCATACTTTTCCGGCAGGTTTCTATCAATAGCTTTGGTACTATCACATTCATCAGGCTACACAAAAAAAATATATACCGGTATATATCTTGATCCTAGCGTCAAGGTGCGAGCCTTTTAGTATCGCATCCATCTTGCCTACGTGTGTTTTGCTTACCCTTTCCTATTACTTTTGCTATGTGTGTATCCCAAGAGTAATTTTTTAAGATCTCTACGCCAAGGTGTGTATGCTGGTCTACGACCGGTAATTCATCTTCTCTCCACTTCCAACTGAAATTTACCGGGTTTACCTTATCTTCGTTTCAAACAACTACCGCGCATTTCTTGACGTTCGCCGTCGCCCTCCATTTCCTGGTGTATTCTAGCACCTTCTCTATTTGTTTCTGCAACCCCTCGGGTGTTTCTGATGATCCCCATGCAGGGGGGCGGGGAGTAGTAGTATCATCACAGCGAAAAGGGTGGTTTCCCGTTGAAAGAGGCATCCGTCTGATGGCTGAATAACGTCCAACCATTCACCACCACGGTAAGCGTTCCTTCTCTCCCGTACTTCATAAAATCATTATATCCGGTCTGACCCTGCTGCTTTTCTGTTCTTAAGCTTAGCTACACACTTCTTTACTCCTTCCCTCGCGAACTCTCCCTGTAGCCCTTCCGAACCACTGTTACGGGGGACCATAGTAAATAGGACCAAATATTGTTGGAAAACTTAGGGAAACATGTAGGCTTTTTCGTGCACGGTAGTAGGTCATATTTACTGTGGTCCTCCGCAATACTGCCTTCCCTTTCTGATGCATCTACGTTCGCCTCTGCCCACGCTTTCGACGTGCTTCTCGAATTCTGCCTCGAAGGTTTCGTTGGCTGTAGGCGTTCCTATAGCTTCCGGTAATGATCTGCTTGAAGGAGCGCATCCAGCTGTCTCGCCTCAGAAACCCATAGTGATATCCTGAAGACGATGCCAAATGTAAAGGCGTTACCTACTGAGCTATAGGGGTAAAAGATCGATCGATTACCGAGCCCAGGGTAATCCTTTTAACGCCTACCATTATACGCGTAGTACTTCCCTTTTCCCCTTTGAGCTACCAACCATGTTACCGTCATGTGCTCTTGAAGTAGCTGTTCCGGGGTCTGCCTCTCCTGCGTATTTGCCCGACATCTCTTTTATTCCTTCCCACATCTGCTTCATCCCGCCCTCAAAAGGTTTTCATTCGTAATGTTTACTACGTATTTCCGTGTCAATTTCTTCCTATTCTCTACCATCTCTTTTGCTTTCTTTCTAGCTACCTGGTATAGCACATTCCTCCCCATCCTGTCGTAGTTTCACTCGATGTATATATATAGCAAATGCACGAAACATAGACCAAAACGCTAGCACAAAGGCGGACCACCTAACATGCTCTCACATAGATACAGCAAGGTCACCCGACATGTTCAACTAACATGAAGGTTGGATCTCTGGGTAAGATACTCGTAAAAACCATACAGATTTCCATCGGGCGGCGGAAATCTGGTCTGACACTAGTCCTAAAATCCCCGACATTAGGTGCACATGTCATGCGCCAAACGAAAGGGAGGGGGGGGGGGTGGATGAAGCATGACATTAATTCAAGGCCTATAATACTCATGAAACGAGCACCTTGCAATTGACCAACCACATGACCAAAGAGAAGGAACACCAAGCGGTAAGTAGATATCTTCATATCTTGAAGGATAGAGGCCGGTAGAAAATGTGGGGGGATCGCTGGCCAAGCTCTCGACAGCGAACGTCTACTCGGGCGCCTTAGCGGGGTAGTTACGCATGGTGAAACGTACATAAGACGGAGGAAACGACGCATGGGAGCATCTTGATGTGTGAGAAAGAGCCTGTGTTGTGCAAGCCGTCCTCGACCCTTGCACGGTAAAAATGACCTCCCCGGAGGAAAACAACCAGTGTAGCAGCGGGGCAAGAAGATAGAAGATACGATCGTGCGACGCCAAGATGGCTACCATGCAGATCACCTGACACAACCGTGGAGTACTTGTATTGATGTTGTTGAGCTTGGGTCCAGGCCCCGAGCCCGTGTTGGAGACACTACTTAGTGTGGTGCACCGGCAAAAAAACTGGAAGACACCAGACCGTCAACGAGTACTAGGGTTGAGAAGTCCCAGTAACTTGGAACACTTCCCGCTACAAATATGAAGGCAAACGACCTGGAGATATTCTCGGAAGAGATTGAGAGAGAGACAGTGAGGCAGGGTGGGTGGAGGAAATGAAGATTGACAGGGTAAAGTACCAGTAGTGTTGATGTTTGGAGTTCCTATTACGGGGGTCCATAGTTAATAGGACCTATGGTTAACATAAAAACCTATATATTTACTTATTTTTACCAACAAAATTTAGTCCCGTTAACTATGGACCCCCGTAATAGGGATATGGCGAGGATTAAGTTCAAGAGGAAGTGCGGTGACGTAGGACTGTGTGCTGCTTGGCAACAGATATAGTAGAACGGGAGGTAGAACACTTCCGAGTCACGCTAAAGCCGAGAGCGAGCATGGAGTGGAGTGGCGGAGGATGAGAGACAGAAAAGGTGCCGGCATGGGTTAGAAGACTAGGATGGAGAGTACGTATAGGTAATGGAACAGCGAGACTGCGACGCAGCCCTAGGGTGAACGAAGGTAAAGGGAGGGAGGAAGGTGGCTCGAAGGGAATGGGGGGGAAACATAGGTTCGCAGAGCAAGCAGACAAAACCAGAAACGGAAACGGAAAGAACGCTCAAATAAAAGAGAGCAGAAATGGCCGCAGCGACTACGAAGAAGTAATAGCAGACAAGAATAGAATGGACAGTGAAACGAAAAAGAAGCTGAGAATAGGATCGATCGCGGAACGTATGTGGATTCGCCGCGGAAAATCGCGAAACGCTAGAAATTGCGCCGAAAAAGTAAGTAAGCGCGACCTAGACATAGTGGGAATTCAGCAGCCGTGGGAGAAAGGGGAGGAGAAACAAGATGCAAAGTTGGAGAGTACGCATGGATAGGGAAAAGGAGGAAGGGACAGTACGGCAAGAGTAGGGGGGCGCGGGGAGTAGCGTTTTTAGTCAAAGAATACCAGTATGACATAATAGAAGTGATCAAAGACATTAAATTTAAACGAAATCATACGGACAGAGATACCAGGGGAGCGGGAAGCGAAATAATGCTTTCCAGGAAACATCTATAGGCCCCCGAAGTGGAAGAGTGCGGTAACATGTATACGGAGGAAGTTCGGAAAAGTAGCGGCAGTAGATGTGCAGGAGTATTGAAGTCAAGGAGAAGTACATGTAGTACAAGCGGGAGATTCTAATTCAAGATTCGGGTAGGCAAGCAACCCGAATTAGAACGTTAGGTAATATGCGGTAGCAACAAAGAATAAGAATCGGGAAGATAAGTCGAAGTTCCTTAAGAATAACGAGATGAAGACGTTCACGTTGAATGACAACGTAAAGAAAGGTAGAGGCAGAATGCTCTAGATAGTGCATACCAAAGGAAGACAGTTCTATTCTTGACTATAGCGGTAAAAAATGGAAGTATTACGAGGGGCCATAGTAAACGGGACCAAATTTTGTTAGTAAAAATAGGTAAATGTATAGGTTTTGTGTGTGTGTGCCGTAGGTCCTATTTACTATGGTCCTCCGTAATAGTAAGGGAACGGAAGTACATGTATGCGCAGCGGACGTAGGAACTACGGATCACTGTCTAACATAGACAGAGCAGTCAACAGACGAGGGTTATCAAAAATAGCAGAGGTAGGAAAATGTGCAGATGGAGAAGTCGTCCGTCTTCCAGAGCCCGCCATCGAGTCTGATGACACCCAGTCAAGATCATCTCCGACCACATCGATAGATAAACTACTAGAAGAAAAAAAAAAACCGGGAATAGTACCAAGATGAGATGTGGCCAAAAATGCCGAGCAATTCTCCGAGCTGTTGGAAGTAATAGGTACAACAAGGAACGTTGTAGAGAGACACAATGCAGGAGCTAGGATACTAGAAGGATGGGAGCAATCGGTCAAGACCACGGCAAGTAGAGCAATAGGGGAAACGCTGATAGCATGCAACAGAGCAGCAAAATGGTGGGATGAGCAGGTAAAAGAGGCTATAAGAGCATGGGACAAAATATGATTATTTTTTTCATGTCTATATTTGGTTTGAGTTTGATATGGAAAAGAAAAAACTGGTTATTAATGGTTGAGTTGTTTCGTGTCTGAATCTGTTTCGTGGTTCGTCAGGAGAAAACACACGGTTAGGTGAGTAATTTCATGTCCATTTCTGATTTTTGTTTCGATATGGGTTAAAAAAAAATAGTTAGTTGAGTAATTTGATGGCTCAATCCAGTTTGTGTTAGCACAATTACGAGGAAAGAAAACTGGTTAGTTCACTCTAGTTTCACACCTAAATCTGTTGTTTTGTGTTTTGTTATGGGAAAACAAAGTGGTTGGCGAGTACTTTTATGGCTGAATCCGGTTTGTGTAAATCATAATTACGGGGGAAAGAAAACTGTATAGTTCACTAGTTGCACGTCTAAATCTGTTTTTTTGTGTTTTGTTCTTAGAAAAAAGTGGTTAGTTGAGCAATTAATTTCATGTCTAAATCCGGTCTTTCTTATCATAATTACGGGGGAAAGAAAACCGGTCAGTTCACTAGTTTCACGTCTAAATCTGTTTTTCGTGTTTCGTTGTAAAAACAAAGTGGTCGTAGTTGAGTAATTTCATGTCTAAAATCGGTTTTTTGTTATATGATTAGAGAAAAAAAAAAAACGGTTAGTTCAATTGTTTCACGTCTAAGTCTGTTTTTTCGTGTTTCGTTGTAAAAACAAAGTGGTCGTAGTTGAGTAATTTCAAGTCTAAAATCGGTTTTTTTGTTATATGATTAGAGAAAAAAAAAAACCGGTTAGTTCAATTGTTTCACGTCTAAGTCAGGGGCGTCCGTGAAAAAGAGAAAACGACACACCGCACCCCCTGGGGTCGGAATGGAAAAAAAAAAAAAAACAATCACAACCGTGGTGATCACATGGTAAGAGCCCATCTTAACGGGGAACTCTAAATTTCGTTCAATCAGATGTAAATTGAAATAGAAAAAAAAAAATCAAGTTAAATTGAAAGAACCGAAAGTCCTCGATCAGATGGGCCCTTAAATTAAATTAGAAAAAAAAATCAAGTCAAATTGAAAGAGCCGAAAGTCCCCGTTAAGATGGGCCCTAAGAAATGAGAAAAATGTTTGTTTTCTTCATTTTTTCATTTTTTCACTTGGTTATAGTAACCCCCTCCCCCCCCCCCCCTGTCTAGCGAAAAAAAAAAATCTGACGGCTCACATTTCTTTTTTCCGGGCGCCGTTGTCTAAATCTGGTTTTTGTGCTCCGGTATGGGGGGAAACAAAAATGCTGTTGTAGTTCATGTCTACAGTAAATCTGGTTTGTGTTTCGGTATGGGAAAATAAAATGTGGTTTCGTGTCCATTCTATTGTGTTTGCTGTTCCGGTGGCTCTGGCTTTGAGCTGTTGCTTGCTCGGTGTCTATTTCTGATACATGCGGCATTTTGCGTGGGAAGGAGCAGTCTGTATATTGCATGTCTAGTGCCTGGTGGCTTGGAGGGGGGGGGGCAGGGGGGGGGGGGGAGGGGGGGCGGGGGTGTACTCATTATCCTGCATGGCCGTAGTCGTATGACTATAGACCCTCGCATCCCTACAACGCCGGGACGGAGCGCGTCGGGTTTTCACCGACCAGGCAGACGTTGCTTGCACCAAGCTCGAAGAGTTCGTGAGGTGTTGGGCGAGTCGCATGAAGGGTGAGCTGCATGCTACTAAGAACCGCTTTAGAGGAGGATTTTCTTGCATATGGATGATAGCATCAATGCATTGATTTAATTTCTGGTGTGGCCACTTCCAGAAACAGCATTGGGGGGGTTACTCATTATCATGCATGGCCGTAGTCGTATGACCCTAGACCCTCGCATCCCTGCAATGCCGGGACGGAGCCCGTCGGGTTTTCACCGACCAGGTAGACATTGCTTGCACCAAGCGCGAAGCGCCGTGAGGAGTTTGTTGGGCGAGCCGCATGAAGGGTGAGCTGCATGTCACTAAGAAGCGCATTTGAGGCGGATTTTCTTGCATATGGATGATAGCATCAATACATTGATTTAATTTCTGGTGTGGCCACTTCCAGAGACAGCAATGGGTTTACTATGTAACTGCCTCTTTCGTGCATTACCATACACCCACTACGTGATACGACCATCCTCCTTGTGCGAAGTTAAGCTCCCCCCCCCACAAAAATTATCTAACTCGACCGCCACCAGTGTTAACCACAAAACAAAAAAACGTTACCCAGGCTGTCTAGCTTACGCAGTGAGAGGCGTGTGTTACAACGTCGTTGCCCAACCTATATATAGATGCCAGGTATATACTATGGGGGGGGGGGGGGGGGGGGGCAGGGGAAGGAGGGAGGGCACACTAAAGCCAAAACTACAGTAGGTTGGTTTTTGTTTTTTTGGTCGCTTGGTTCTGTTCGGAGTGATCGTTCCCTACCGATCGCTAACCGTAACCCTAAGACCGACCGACCACCATCACCCCGAACGCAACACATGCATGCACGTATCAAGGTAAACACCCCAACAGTAGCTACAGTAGGGAACAGCAGCAGAGCAACGCGTATCGTAGCCTCTGCTCTACTAAAGTACGGCACATTGCAGAGCAAGTAATAGTGAAATCAAAAGCCGTTTCGCCGCGCCCGTCACCATGTTGCCCCCATGAGGGTCTCCCCCCCCCCCCCGCCCCCAGCCCCCAATTATTAATACCTGTAGTATTTCGTTTCGTTGTTGCGTTTGCCGAGGGTAGCGTCTTTTTTGCGGTCTACTCTCGGCAGTTCATACTTGCGATAGTTTTTTTTTTTGCCGCTATCTTCGCAAAAAGAGAAATCGACCTACACGCCTTGCCCCGTGTAAAAAGCAAAACAAACCAGTTCGATTTTGTGGACGAAATGACGAAAAACGAGTCTGTTTTTCATATTTATACTTTTCTTGGTTTTAGCGTACCCCCCCTGTCCGGGTATCGCACATGAGATGGGTGGTGGGGTGTCGACATTTTTGGTTTTCGTGGACCCCTGCTATCTTCCTAATAACGCACCAACCTACAGCACATACTGCGCCTCGAGACGAACACGACACGCTGCCCCCGTGACAGCGGCTCGTGCATTGTCCATCTTGTTGAGAGTAAGGATGCGTAGTGACCACAACTACGGAACCCCCCGCCCCCTCTCCTTCTCCTCCTCCTCCTCCTCCTCCTCCTCCTCCCCCTTCATCCCCCCCTTCCCTGCTCCTGTACGCGCTTTCCCACCAACCAACGTACGTATCATAAGCGCGACCCGCCCCCCACCCCTCCCCCCCACGCGCCCCCCATCTATGTGCGCACATGCTGTCCATACGTGAAGGTTTCAACTTACTCGCTTGATTTGTTCTGTTTTTTGCGGAAAGGGGTGGTACCTCGGTATTTTTGGCTCTACTACACCGCGTGTGTGCTGTAGCTTGGTCGGTCGCCGTTCCCTGCCCCCTCCGCCGGGGCCGACTCCGCTGGGCGCAGTCGAGGGCTCGGAAACCAACCGAAGATCGATCGAAAACCAACTAAACCTAAAAGATCTACGAATCAACCTCTCGATCAAATCAGTCGAGTAGACCTAACGATCAACCCATCAAATCTAAGTGTAGTCAGCCAATCAACCAATCAACCAATCAACCAATCAACCAACTGACTCAGCCAATCAACCAACCAATCAATCGATGGATTAAACCGACTAGCTCGCTTCGTTGTCAGGTATTATTTTAATCGAGACCAAACATCGTCGTCGTTCAGCCCCGAAATCGTCACCATTACTACTACGGGTGACCACAGTAAACAGGACCAAATATTGTTGGTAAAAATAGGTAAATATATAGGTTTTTATGTGTGCCGTAGGTCCTACTTACTATGGTCTCCCGTAATACTATCCTCATTCTCCTGGCCATTGCTCCTGAACGCCATCATCAGCGTCATCATCACCATCGTCAACACCGCCGTCAACACCGCCGCCATCACCTTCCACCACCACCACCACCACCACCACCACCACCACCACCACAATCACTATTAACATCGTCCCATCTTGGGTATGAAACAACCGCTCCCAATGCATACCACAGTCCCATCAATACTACCAGGCGGAGCCATCGAGTAGTGCGAAAGGCCGACCCCGCGGACAGTAGTTGCGCTCGCTTAAGGGATACCTGGTACACAACAACAACAACAACAACAACAACAAAAGCATCGTCTTCTCCTCCCGCAGAGCGGTAATCCGCCGCCTTCAATCCATTTTTTCTAATTCCCTTTCTCCAACGATACTGTAGATGTTGTTGTTGTTGTTGTTGTTGCTGTAGTAGTAGTAGTAGCAGCACAGTAGCAGTGGCGTACCGTGGCATTGCCTCTTCCGAAGCCAACGCACAACTAACAACAGTGTCATTACCAGAGCGTTTCATGTTGCTGTGAGCTGTGAAGGGGGGCTGATAGCAAGGAGCACAGGAAAGTCGGCGCTGGAAAGAAGCGCCCTCCTTCGTGGTAGAAGTTCTTTTTGTTGTGTTCTTCCGGGGGAAAGAGGCTCGATCAGAAGCAGGAGTAGGGACCCGTTATTTCACCTCACATTTCAAATACGTTTATCTACCTTCGCAGCTCTATAGCTACGTGCGTGAAACCCATCAACATTGTACTTGCTGGCACTTCAAATGCACGAGCTCGTGGTGCTGTACTTGTGGGCGCAGCCCACCTGTCCCCTCCCCCACCCAAGCCTAAACCGCTTACTGTAGCTCACAAACAACAAACAAGTGTTGTATTGCTAGGTGACGCGTCGGCTACTCTCACCAGCAAGCTCAGCCCCGACAAATTCTGGCAGGAGAACTTGAAAAAGGAAACAGAAAACAATGTACTCAAAAGCCATACTACAGCGCATACAACCCCGCCCCCCCCCTCTTCACCGCGCACGCTTCGCGAGGCTAAATTACGTGTTCTTTCACGGCGAACCAACGGCAGTGTCCACTGCACCGTCCGTATACCGGGAGGTGTGCATCGTATCGTGGCGGCCATTAATGTATAAGCTTACTATAAAACTAAACACAACCAACTAAGAAGTAACTTAAGCGCCCGCTCTCGTCTCGAGTCCAACCGCGCATCACGAGGCAACAACAGTGCGTGGACCCAACTAAATATCAACGTACGTTAGAGTTTTGGATAAGGCCCCATGGCGTAGTCCTTGAGTGTAGGTGACCAGCACGATACCTCCAGCGACACCATTGCCTGCCTCGATCGATGCGGTGCGGTTTCAACGGGCGAATCTCCGACCGCTTCAGAGGGTCGAACCACGCGCCGATACTCCCGCGCCGGCGGGTCAGCCCGCCCGCATACCGTGAAACACGCAAGATGACCCCCTGGGCGTAAGTACAGGATCGCTTATTCTTCATATTAATGTACAAACTGTCCTTATATTTCCAGCCGTAGTGGTACCGTACAACACGTGTGGCAAGGGAACACCCCCCCTAGGACAAACATCAAACCTGGTTTCCTCTATATAACAACGGGGAGAGTGTATAAACGCCGAGCGATGCGTCTACGGAAAGATTTCGACGATAATATTTCCAAAGCCACCATTTTTTTTTTTTGTGAGTTGCTTGCTCCCCTTGAGACGTGGTGTGGGACAAAAGCGGCTCCGAAATTCGTCCCAGGCGCCAGGTGTGTGTCATCTTGCGTAACTTGTACCTGGGGTGTGTGCCGTCCTGCGTGTTGTACGGTAGGCCCATCGAGTTGGTTCGACCATCGCTGCCAACGGCTCATGGTCTCGTCTTTCACAATATTTTCTGGCGTGTTCCCCACAACGACCCCCCCCCCCCCCCCCCCCCCCCCCGATGCGTGTCCATCAGAAGAACCTACCTGGTGGGCCACCTCAGTTGCACGGATACCGTGTTCCTCCTCCCCTCCCTACCCTCTTCAATGGAACGTTCAGCGTACCCCCCCTCTGTGTGATAAGACACATAGTCTTGCTTGGCCAGGTCACAGCCACGAGTACCGCAGAATAAGCGGGAGATGAAAACGATAGTAAGGATGCCAGGTACGTAGCTACCATGTACTACCCAGCAGTAGCCAGCCTTCTATACCGAGTCGCCGATTGGTAACATAGCCATCTTTAACTTAGCTCAGGCGCCGCGCACCATACGTGCTTAGCGCAGAGATCTCCCCAAGAAACAATCACGATTGAAGACGTGACGTCGTGATACAACTGTTTCGTGGCGGGTTGTGGGAGGCGTCACAGGCCATCCTGCGATTTTGACGCCGCCACCTGACCTACCACCTACCGAACGGTCAAACCCCGACACGACAGCGAGCCGCAGAGACGAGTCGCGAAAGAGAGTCGCACAAAGGAGTGCGACAAATGTCTTCGGCAAAGGGGACCGGTAGACGAAATCGAAACTCACAACTCCGCACCATATTTGGTGCGAAGAACGTGTCTCAAGTCGTTAAATAGCAAGGAATTTCCCCCCCAAAGAACTATTGAGCTGCGACTTGTGCCGTGCCATCTTCACCGCCAAGGACTTGTCCGTGTTCATCACGTCAAGGCCGATCGACCTCGTGTCACGATCACTCCACGTCACCTGGCAACCGAGCCATGCCGCATCACAAGCAACTCACACCGTCTACTGGCCAAAGCCGCGTCATGTTGTGATGACCAAGCTGCGTCTCGTCACACCTAATCCACGTCTTTTAACGACGAATGCACGTGACAGAACGACTGACCCGCGTTGTGAAACGACTCCTCCACGTCACGACCGACCAATCCAAGTTGTACAATGAGCACTCCACGTCCTCTAACGGCCACTGAATATCATGCCACGACCAACTCGCGTCCTGTAACGATCGATTCACATCATATCACGACCAATACAATTTCTATAACGACCACGCCACAGCGTGTTACGACCAATCTACGTCACCCCACGATCGATCCATTTCCTGTAACGACGCATCAAGGCTAATCCACGTCGTGCTGACCACTCTGAATCACGCATCAACTAATCCAAGTCCTGTGACAACCACTCCACGTCCTGTAACGACCATTCCACATGACGATACGTCGCTTCACAACCAACCCGCTTGACAGTACGACCACTGGACTTTGGGTAACTGCCACACTCCACGTCACACCTCGACCACAAAAGCAAGTCCCGTGTCAATCATTCGACGTCCTGTAGCAACCACTTCACACCACGTCACCTCGCGTCATGACTAATCCATTTCTCGTCATGACCAATCCACGTCGATTAACGACCACTCCACGTAAAGTGTCGACCGCTCCAAGCCTTGTAACGACCACTCCATGCCCTTTAACGACCAATCTACATCAAACGTCGCGGCGCGTCACGACCAATCATCACCATGCAACGACCAATCTACGTCGCACAACGACCAAAGAACCACGATCACGCTACCTCACACCAATAACCACAGTAAAGCCACGCCACGTGACGGGCAAGATCGACGCCACGCAACGACCCTCAACAGTCCCACCCATATCGCACGTGCGAGATACGAGCACCTACGCTAATAGCGACTGAAGGTGAGTTTCTAGTCGTCACGGTGCCAAAACTAAAATAGAGACACCCTTTCGAGTTGCCTGAAGCGTCCGACGTCCACCTCCGTCGCGGTCCCGAAAACATCGAAACGAGGACCGGCGATTGTTTTGTTCGACCAACTAAGACTCCACCGAACGCGCGCACGCACGCGCGCACTCACAAGTACGTTGACGATGGTAATAAATATCTCGCTCCATTCGCGAGCTCCTCTTCATAGCGGCCAGCTGTATTAATCTCAGCCGGGTTAAGTGACAAAAACCTTGGCAGCAGGCTTCGCCACCCTTCACCCCTACGAAGCGCACGCTCTGCTCCACGAGCGAGCGCACCGCCTCCCTCATTTCCGCCTCCTCAACCCCCGCCAGTCGAAGAAGCTTTCTGCGCAGCCCCGACCGCATCGGTGGCTCGTTCTCCAGGAAAGACTAAGCCGTATTCACCGGGATACGAAGTGGGTTGCAGTCGGGTGGAGTGGAGTGGAATGGAGTGGGGTGGGGGGGGGGGGGAGGGGAGGGGGGGGGTGGAGTAGGGTGGGATGGGGGCAGGAGGGAGGTAGAGAGGAGGGTCTTAGCATGTTTAATTCCGCTGCGAGCAGTTATATTAATAGCTTCGAATGGCTCCGAGCGCTGTGTTCCGATATGTCGAGTGTACCTTAAGGCGGCAAGGCGTCGAGAAAGCGCACGTCATGCTGTACAGTAGGCTTGCTGTGCTCCGCCCTTGCGGCGAAAAGTGATAAAAATGCAAGGCAGCACGATATTGTAGTCACGAGCATCGAAGCGTGGGCATAAGGGACCGTTCATTCGCCCGCTCGATTGCCCGTGAATATATAGTCCGTTCGTCCGCTGCTGTCTCGTTCATGCTACCTCTTCGAGCTGATGTTTGATCGTCCCGGACGAACCGAGAGCAAGACCAACACTCCCGAGGGATGCGCGTGCTCCCCGAGAAGTAGATCGAAATGTAAAATCACACGCCCGTACCACTACACTCTCAAGATCCCCGTCGGTCATATCGCAGGGTGCGAGGGGCACCGAGGGACTCTCGCAGTCTGTTTTGATGGATGCCAGTACAACTACTGGGCGCTGTGGGTGGCACGTCGGCTGAAATCGCTTCAGCACAAAACTGAACACATTGTAGAACAAAAAAATGTCAAAGTTAGGACTAAAGCTAGCCGTAGAGGTTGCCGACTCTTGGTAACTTGCTGAAGTCGAACCTCAAAGACAAGCTTGTGACCCCGGATCATGATTAGCCAAGAAAACGCCGGTATAAAATTACCACATCGTCAGCCGGCGGGGAACTGCAGTAAGCCAACTAGCTGAAGATGTATGCCCGCTATAGCTACAGCAATCGTTCACGAAGAGAATTAATTGACCTCGATCATTTTCAGCCTCCCTTCGAAACGGTTGGCCACTCCTCCTCCCAGGACCCTTCCGATCTTGTCGTCCACCTGGTAACCACACGCATACGTACACATGCACACAAAAATACAATGGCAGTGTCAGCCAACTCCGCGTTGCTTGCCCGCCTCACCGAGAAGAAAAACATTGCATACGATGCTCGGAAAGCATTTCGTGGAGCGGCTGTAGTATTAATATATGGGATTGGTGCGGGGACATGTAAGGGTTGGTCGGTGCGAGGACGCCTGGCTCTACTCGTGTGAAAGCTTAGCACACTGCTGACGAACAGAGTGAATTTGACAACAAACGACTGATGTTCTGTGGCCTTGTCCATCATCCTCCTCCTCCCCCCCCCCTCCTCCTCCTTCCTCTTCCCTTCTCCTCCTCCCTCCTCCTCCCCCCCCCCCCCCCCCCCCCGCGGCCCGCTACTCCGGCTCAAAGGTATTCAGGGTCAATCGTCAAAGGACTAAGGCAAGCAACAAAATAGAACGTCTCCCCGCCCCTCCCCTCGCTCTTCTCTCCTCCCTCCCCCCCCGCCCCGTCCTCGCCCTATATAATATACAAAGTGTATAGGCTAGGGTGGCGTCGGTTGGCAACAACACTGCAAAACATGCCGCTCACTACCTGAGCTAGACAACCAGGCTACCGTTTTCAATTTTTTGGCGGTCGGTCACAGCTGGAGAGTACATTATATAGGTTGGGTTGAAGTAGGTTGGCAACGATATCGTAGATCATGCCGCTCACTACCGTACCATTTGGTTTGTTTTGCGGTCGGTCACAGCCGGCGATCGAGGTGTAGATCATTTGTGCGGGATGGGGAACCTTTACTCCGCACGAGGGGAATGATCGTATTACGTAGTGCTCATGGTAAGGCCCCCACGAAGCAGTTACATAGTACCCCACTGCTGTCCCTGCAAGTGGCCACACCGGAAAAATAATTAACTCATTGAAGCTGCCATCCATGTGCAAGTACGCCTCATAAGCGGTTCTAAATAGGATGCAGCTCACCCTCCATGCGGCTCGCCGAAGGCCCAACTGCACTTTCGCGCTTGGTGCAAGCAATGCTTGCCTGGTCGGTGAAAACCGGCCCGGTATCGTAGGGATGCGAGGGTCTATGGTCATACAACTACGGTCGTGCATGATATCCAGTACGCTTGTCCGTCTTGAAAAGGGATGCGCGGTCAATGATCACATGACTGAAGCAAGCAACAAATTTTCACGCCCCCCCCCCGGCCCTTCCTCCTCCTCCTCCTTCTGTTCTTCGTCGTCCAGTCGAAACATCGGCTCTTCGCACAGCTTCAAGCGCGAGCAACAAACGCCGCCGCCATCACCGCCTCGTTTGGCAGCGGCAGAAAAACAAAACGGAACCAAACCATCCTTCGTAGGCACGCGCCGCAACAAGAAAAAACTCTCACATACACTAAATACGATGGGAATACATAGAGCATTCTTGCTTCAAAAAATATATATATTGTAGACTGAGGGAGGGGGGGAGGGAGGGAGGCTACTCGACTGAGGGAACTACTCAATATGTATCTCTGGAAGGATAATCGTTCGCGTTTTTTCACGGCTGCTGTTTTTCTTTTTTCCATGCTTACCTACGTAGGCCATGCATGGCCTTGTTCATCGGGCTGTTTCGTACTTTCGTTTCCCTCAACGTTCAGTTTTTTGGGTGGTGAGGTACATACAGAGCGCTCCTCACCAAGCGAGAAAGGAGAGCCCTAGGAAATGATAGCAGATGCACCCCCTACATCGTACTTATGCAGCATGCACCTACTAATTCAGAGGCAAAAAAGACCGGTGAAATAACAAACATGTATACCAGGGAATCGACGAGCAACGAAGGAATGCTGGAGACGTCCCTGCGCGAAACAAAATGAAGGCAGGCAACCGAGGGCGGGGGGGGGGGGGGGGGGGGGGGGGGGGGAAGAATGGACCACACCTGCGACCACACGGCCTGTTCGAAAGAAGGCTGCTGAGAGGTAAAACCTCCTACATATACTAATATTTGTAGGAGTTGAGCGGTAAAGTAAAAAGTGATGATAAAATGCACCAATCAGTACGCCAGGAAAAAGGGCACAATTGTTACTACTGACTCACCCCGCTGAACCGCCCGAGCGTCTTCTTTGCGTGCCCCAGCAGGACGCGGCACAACTGCAAGAAGAAAGGGAGGTGTAGGCGGACGACGGACGTATATGGCACGCGGTTGAAAGCAAAAAAAGAAACAGAACGAGTACGACAACGAAGACGCGTGCTTGAGGTAGGGTTTTCCAGGTATGTATCAGGTAGCACCTTTTGTGATCCAGGTATATACATATTTTTGACTGTGTTGTATATTATCCTAATGCTTTGGCTTGGGAGGGAGGGAGGGAGGGAGGGAGGGAGCTGCTGTGGCTGACATGTATACCGCATTGTCTAGCTCTGTGTCCATGCCGACGTGCGACTTTGCTGCTGCGTATACCCAAGCTAACTCTCTGCCAAAGAGTATGAACCAAACACCTACGAGAGGTTGTCTCTACTTACAGCGAAGCAACAAATAACAGTTTATTATCGTAACGGTTCCCGCTCTCTCGTATTCTTATCCCTCATTTCTGGGGCCTCGTCGCATGATGAGCTCTTTTAACTCTACCAGCAGCTGACTATTGGAGAAAATTCGTAAGCTCAGCCCGAATCGCAATCCCACGGACTTCCAGGGACAGAATCGATTCTTAAAACACACACATACAGGATGACAGTTTTTTTCAAGGAAAGTTCCCTTAACACACTCTCTCGTTATTTCGGTGACGAACATGTGACGGAGGCTCTCTCCCTGCCTTAATAGCCGTACGGAAGAAAAACGCCCCCTCCTGCCTGGTCGGTGAAAACCCGACATGCTCCGTCCCGGCATTGTAGGGTTGCGAGAGTATATGGTCATACGACTACTACCATGCATGAGATCTTGTACATCTCTCCTATCAAGTACACCCCCCTATGGTCATACGACTACGGCTATGTATGATACCGAGTACACCCCCACCACCCCAGCTTGGCAGTGGGACAACACTCGAACGTCACTTGGGGCCCACCCTCTCCTAGAGCAGGGGATTTTACGCTAAAAAAGTGCAGCACCTGTCGCAGCACGGCTAAGACGGTCCCCACGTCGACGAGCAGTCGCAAGGAATCGGTGGGACAATGAACAACTACTAAGAGGAGAAGAAAAACTGCTTAGGAGGTAGGGGGCGGGGGGGGGGTGGTAGTGGGGAGGGTGGGCGTACTCACGCGTTGCATGTCTTGTGTTATTTGACCGTTGACCACGCATCCATTTCGAGACGGAGCGTGGGCGGGGAGGGGGTGAGGGGCAGCGGCGAGATTGGGTGCACTACAAACGTCGAGAGGCGAAGCGCCGACCGTTTCAAGTTTGCAGAGGGAGATCGGCTGGGTGCACGCTACACGCATACCCCGCAAATAAGGCGACGAGAAAACGAACAAACGCACCTCGTCGTCGCTGTCGATGTCGTGAGCCGCCTTGATGATCGGCTCGTGCTCCCACATCACGTACATCAGCCGCGCCACCGCCCACCTCCAAACCATGGCGTTCTGGCCGGGGGAGGGGGCGCAAGGGAAAAGGGAGACAAATGGGAAAATAAGTGCGACGGTGTTTGTTGTAGTTTGCCACAAAAAATTAAATGACGCATCGTCTCCCTTCGGGTCTAACAACTGGACCACGCCGCGCGCCTCCGATCAGGCTTTTGTCTCCTCACCACTATATACACCCCCACAACCACCATCACCACCGTCATCACCGCCACCGCCACCAACACCACCACCAACACCAACAACACCACCGCCGCCGCCGCCGCCGCCGCCGCCATTGCCACTGCTACCACAACCACCACCACCACAACCGCCTCCATGACCCTCACTACCACCATCATGACTTAACGTCACCGGCGTCAGTGGCAGCAGCCGAGGCCCTGCAGACGGAGGTTTTGACGATTTTGCGGGATATTAAAAAACGACGCGACTAGTAGTCGTTTGTTGCGAAAATCGCGAGTTGTGGTTTGCGTTCGCTAGGGAATGCCAATCAATACTGCTAATATTATTGAAATCATGATACTAATACGTAGTACCTAAAAAGCAACAAGTATAGAAAAAGCCGGAAATCAGTTGTTTTATGTCACCAAGCGTTTATACCTGGTATTAATAGCGTAACACGATTTTTTTTGTCGCGAATAGTGTCTTTGTCGTCACTACTTAATCGTATACCTGGCACAGTATCACACGATTTGTTGTCACGAATCGTGCTTTCGTTGTAAGTGTCACGAATCGTGCACGTTATCGTTTAAAGGTCGCGACAATCGTAAAAACAAAACCGCGTTCGATAGGAATGACCCTGAACACCCTTGCTACCACTTAAAAACTCATGGTCAACTCTGATTCCAAGCCCCCCCCACACACCTGGCCTATATATTATTCATAGGTCGGGTTAGCGTCAGTTGGAAACAACACCGTAAAACATGCCGCTCACTATCTGAGCTAGACAACCAGGGTATCGTTTTGTTCATTTTTTTTTTGGGCGGTCGGCTATAGCTGGTGATCGAGATATAGATCGTTAGTGCGAGGAATGATCGCATCACGTAGTGTTCATGGCAAGACACCCACGAGACAGGTACATAGTACCCCCATTGCTGTCGCTGGAAATTGCCACACCGGAAAAGAAATTAACTCATTGAAACACCCACGAGGCAGGTACAAAGTACCCCTATTGCTGTCGCTGGTAGTTGTCACACCGGAAAATAAATTAACTCATTGAAGCTGTCATCTATGTGCAAGTCCGCCTCACACGCGGTTCTTAGTAGTGTGCGGCTCACCCTTCATGCGACTCGCCGAACACCTCACAGAGCTTCGCGCTTGGTGCAAGCAATGTCCGCGTGGTCGGTGAAAATCCGACGTGCTCCGTCCCGGCATTGTAGGGATGCGAGGGTCTATGGTCTCTCGATTACGGCCATGCATATTGTCGAGTACACCCCCCCACACCATATATATATATATATATATATAGGTTGGGTTGGCGTCGGTTGGTGACGACGCTGTAACACACGCCTCTAACTGCGTGAGCCAGACAACCAGGGTACCATTTCTTGTTTTTGTTTTTGTTTTAGAGGTCACCACGGCTGGCGGTCGAGTTAGACTATTTCTGTGCGGAGTGGAGAACCTTAACTCGGCGCAAGGGAAGTGATCGCATCACGTAGTGTGTGTATGGTAAGGCATCTACGAGGCAGTCACATAGTAAACCCATTGCTACCTCTGGAAGTAGCCACACCAGAAAATACATCAAACAATTGACGCTGTCATCCATAGACAGTTCTTAGTAGGATGAAGCTCACCCTTCATGCGACTCGCCCAGCACCTCACCGCGCCTCGCGCTTGGCGCAAGCAATGTCTGCCTGATTGGTGAAAATCCGACGTGCTCCGTCCCGGCGTTGTCGGGCTGCAAGGGTTTCTGGTCTTACGACTACGGTCATGCATAATATGAGTACACCCCCCCTACCCTCTCCCCCCCCAAAAGAAAAAAAAAGGATGCACTCCGGAAGGGGGATAGTCAGTGCAACCTCTTTAGGACTGCACTGCCCACCTCTTCCTCTGAGGCCGTGGCCGGCGTGAGGAGGACGTGGTCCTTCCATCCGTTCCCCTGCAGCCCCCTCCCTCCCTTCTCTTCCTTGCAGAGCGTGACGAAGGCGAGTGTCGTGTGCATCCCGTTCGCCATCAGGATTTTGCGGCGGCAGAAGAACTCCGCTTCTGCAGAAGTTCGCGGGATCTGCACGGGAGTAAGAAAGGCGGAATTCGACGTGGGGAGGAGGGTGCAATAGGGTGGGATGAGATGGGGTGGGGTGGGTTGGATCTGAGGTGGAGCGGGGTAGGGTGTATGGAGTGGGGTGGTGTGGAATGTGTTGAGGGGGAGCTGGGGGGTGCTACCTGCAGAATCGCAGGCACTATCTGCAGAAGCACCGATTGAACGTCCTTTAAGGGTAGGATGAGGCGAGGGAGGGAGTGGGAGAGGAAGAATGGAAAAGGGGGGGGGGGGGGTACTCATTATCATGCATGGCCGCAATCATATGGCCATAGACCCTCGCATCCCTACAATGCCGGGACGGAGCACGTCGGGTTTTCACCCGACCAAGCAGACATTGCTGCGGGAACCTCGCCTGGACGTGGTCGCCGGCAAAGGGGGGGAGCGGTGCCTGCGGAGGAGGCGTGATGACAACGATTTCGCCGGCAGACGGCTCCGCGGCCAACTCTACCCAGTCTGCCGTGATCGTCCTCTCCGCGCAGATGCGGTCGACCATGCACGAGACGACATCCGCGCGACCTGGGTGAAGCGGTTGCCATGTTGCCATGGCGTTGGTGGTGTCAAAGAAGGGAACGGAACGAGGGGGTGGGAACCCGGGGGGGGGGCGGGGGGGAGGGAGAACGAACGAAAAAAATACAGGTACCGGTGGAGGCGACGGGCGGTGTAGATAAGAACCGCGCGCACGTGAGGTATACAGCGAGCGGGCACCGAACATTTAGTGCTTACTACTGAAAACACGGTCCTATATTTATTTCAAGCTCTAAAAAAATGATCCCAGACTTATTGCACGTATTGTAGATAGTTTGTCCCCAAAACGTGGGTGCGGTTACAAAGGGTTTGTCACGCGAACAGCTTGCTCCGTGATCAATCTGTTTTTTTTATTATTGTCCACGTTTGGACGCTTTGGAGCCGAGCCTTTCGGGCACTTCTTCCGCTGAACCGACACTGTCATGAGTGTTTTGTCACACGGGAGGGGGGGCGGGGTGTGTGCTCAACGTCGTGTATGGCCGCAGTCGTATGGCCATAGACCTTCGCATCCATACAATGTCGGGACGGGGCACTTCGGGTTTTCACCGACCAGGGGTAGAGATTTGCTTGCTCCAAGCGCGAAACGGTCGTAAGGGGTCTGGCCACTCGCATGAAACGTGGAGGTGCATCCTACTACGAACCGCTGGTGAGGCGGCTTTTGGCACCTTATTCGTATGCATTTCGCTCGTATGTGGATGCCAGCGTCAAATGGGGGGGGGTAACCGACGAGTGAACGAACGGCTTTGGGGTTGGGAAACCGCGTCACTTCGGCATCGAGCGGTAGGGCCAGCACCCGCCGAAAAATCATAGAATAATATTAAGAGGAGACCGCAGCATGACCCCTTGAGAGGTCCCTCCAACGCTACGACTGCCAACGTAGAACGCGTTCCATCAGACCGGCTGGCGCCCACCCGCCCGCCCGCCCGCCCGCCCTACAGCGCACGATCCAAAACGTGTCTCATGATCTTACCGCGGAGAGACTCCTTCAATCTGTCGCTTGCGTCGTGGTCGTTCTCGCAGGCATACAGAGCGGGCCTCCGCCCGTCGGTCTTGGCCCCCACGGAGGCAAGAAGCGGCACGAGAACGTCCGACATGGACGGCCCAAGCGACACGCTCAGTGTCGTCGCGCGCTCGACCTGGCCGCACAAGTCGGAAGGTCAGGGAAGGCTAGCGGGCGGGTGGTTGTTGGGCGGTGCTGGTGGTGGCGTAGCAGCTATGGTCACGGCGGTAGTAGAGACCTCGAGTTGGGCGGGTCGAGTCGGGGCGCGGGGGGGGATACTCATTATTATGCATGACCCTAGTCGTATGACCATAGGGGGGGAGGGACGGGGGCAGCGACAAGGGCGGGGACAGGGAGCGGGGCGGGAGAGGGGGGCGAAATCGCGGCTATTCGGGGATAGAAAGGAGGAGAGAGAGATACACAGAAAAATGGTAGAGGGCTCCCGAATACTACTTGCAGTGGGGAGGGGGGGAAGGAGAGTTTGCCGTGTGACCCCAGATCTGACTTACGACTCTAAGTAGGAGAAAGAAAAGAAGGGCGAAGATAGCAAATGGGACCGGGGGGGGGGGGGGGGGGGACGTGTGCCAGGTTTTTACCTGCGCAGCACGAGAAAGCATTTGAGCGGAAAACGAAGCGTAAAAAAAATGCGAATCGTCTGTAAACCTGCTCGCTGTAGTTCTTAAGCAACCTTTCTTTGCGTACCCCCATCCCCTCTGCCCTGTTCAAAATCGCAGAAAAAAGGTGACGTAGGAGTGAGCAGGCAGTATCCCTTCCCCACCTCTCCTGCAATGCCGCATGTATGGGCGCCTCACCAGGGCATTGAGCGCCTTTTCCTCGTCCGTGCACGCGAACACTCGGGAGCTGTCGCCCAACCCCCCTCCCGGGAATGCCTCCACGCCGCCTTGTCCGTTTTTGAGGACGTCCATCTTCTCGATCAACACCTCGCCGTTCACCTTTAGCCCTACCGCCCCGCCTTTCTGAGCACACACACACGGCAAGGTTCAACGTTCACATAAAGGTAGGGGTTTCCATGTCGTTGAGGTGTTTCTCGGTGTATATGTAGGCGTGCGCTATGTGCAGCTGCATCCTTCACAAAACTTTGTGCAAGACCTATGTCGTCAATTTCAACCTTGCAAGTGGACCCAGATCAACCCGACCCCAGGCTTGACCCTAACTCGAACCCGAACCCGAACCCCAACCCTTTGGGGGACTCGAGGTCGGCAGGGTCAGTCACGCGGCTCCGCCGCGTGTTTCGGTGGCGTTCTTCCAAAAAACGCTCGGCGGCCGAAAGACCCGCCTTGACCAATAAGACCCGCATCCTGCACAGTGTTTTGCGCACGATGTAGCTCACATAGGTCGAGTCGTGTATGTAGGGCTTTCTACGTAGATGAGGCGTTTATCGGTGTGCTGTGGAGAGGGTTGATGATCGGAACGTGACCCGTTCGAGATATCCAGCCGCGTCAAAGGCTTGCTCTGTTCGAGGTTTCGAGGGGTTTATATTTCTGTCTTTTTGTTAGATCTCTCGTGCGCCGGTGCTGCGGTGGAAGACTCTTGCTTCAGATGGACTGGCTACAGCCGATGGACCCGGAGGTCAATCCATCGTTATGACGCAGGCAGAATCACACTCAGGCATACGCACGCACCCAGGTGGACAAAGCACATGGGCACAACAACAAACAGGCGCGCACATACACAAAAAAAAACGACGGCAACTATGAATAACGTAAACGCACAAAAGCGTGGTGTCACCACGAGCGGAAGCATGCGAAACCGAACGCGAACTGTCGACAGCACCACGCAAAACACACGCGCGCGCTGTGCCTCGCTCACTCGCTAGGTGATAGCAGCAGCAGCAGCAGCGGCAGCAAGGCGATAGCACGGAATCAACGTTTCCAAACGGGTGAACGCACGAAGGCCCTAGCAGCGCGCACCCAGCGCGCATCCCACTGCCACACACGCGCGCGCGAAAGCGCTTCCCGAGCACCTTTGAGGCAAGAGAGGCCCCCGTCAAGCAAGGAGTCAGTCACGACGGTCAGGCCTAAACTCTCCCCCACAGACCCACCCGTACCCAAAAACTTCCCCCGTCCCCAACGGTATCCATTCAGATCATGATCTATCTATCTATCTATCTATCTATCTACAGTAAATGATCTAGTTCCTCACCTACCGCTGTGAGAGGTTGTGCAGGATCTGCCTTGTAGGGCAGATCCAACCTAGGCAGGAAACATGTGCTACATAGATCATGCGGATTATACGGCTCCCACCCGGCAACGTGAGCTAAAATCATACAAGGTGGGGAATAGATCTGCCTTGAAAAAACTACATCGTGAGGTAGGAATTGATTATCTATCCGAGGTGTGGAAGGTTTCTCTTTTGCCAGGAGGGATGGGGGAAAGGGGGGGAGGTGTACTCGATAAGAGAAAAATACTCGATCTCATGCATGGCTGTAGTCGTAGTATGACTATAGACCCTCGCATCCCTACAATACTGGGACGGAGCATGTTGATTTTCACCGACCAGGCAGGCATTGGAGGGGGGGTGAGGGGGGAGAAGAATCCTCCTCAGTATTCAAGAAAAATATGCCCTTCAAGTCGTTCTTAGTAGGATGCCGCCCACTCTTTCATGCGATTCACCAAACACCTCACGTCGCTTCGCGCTTGGTGCAGGCAATGCTTGCCTGCTCCCGGTGAAAACTCGACGTACTCCGTCTCGGCATTGTAAGCATACGAGGGTCTATGGTCATACCACTGCCATGGACGACGTGAGTACCCCCCCTCATGACATGAGCACAACCTTCCCCCCCTCCCCAATACTTAAATGACTAAGGCATGCAAAAACTGAGTACCCCCGACTACGGCCATGCACGACATGGGTATACCCCCTTCCCCCCTCAACATCACGGAAATGTCAGCGCAAGCGGTGGTACGCAGCTCCATCGGAAGCAGTACCGCAACCCTCCCCCCTGTCCCCCCCCCCCCAGACTAAAACGCAAGAGGCAAAAAATTGGCCGGAGTTCTGACCCTGCATACCTTGTCGGTCACTGCGACCCAACTCCGAGACGGACGTTGTACGATGACATACGGCTTTCCACTAGCATGGATGGCTGGGATCACCTGGGGACCACGCAACCGCGCGAGAAAGTGCATTAAGCTGAACTATTTTACCGTTCTCAGTTGTTTCGTAGTTGTAAAAAAAATCAAGTACCATGGGGTGCAATTTTCGTCTCATCTCTAATTTCCAAGGTCTAAGTTCGAGCAGTTTCATGTTTGAAACGTGGGTGTACTTTCCGTCTAACCCTGATTTCAAGGCTGTGTTCGAGAAGTCTTCCTTCGAAAACGTGAGCGAAGTTTTCGGTATACTGCAACTCTAACTTCAAGTAAGTTTCTCCTCCAGGAGTAGCTGCATTTATTGCCCAAGTCTAATTCCAATTTCAAGTGGTTTTCCCTCTTATGTATGTATGTATGTATGTATGTATGTATGTATGTATGTATGTATGTATGTATGTATGTATGTATGTATGTATGTATGTATGTATGTCAGATCCTACAATCGCCCTCACGGTATGACATGTTTTTCTCATCCACTTCATAGTCGTTTGTGAGCGTCATGACGAACTTCCGGTTAACGTATTCTACCGAGTTCATTACATCTAGCGAAGCGAGCGCTCCAACAATCTTGTCATTCCGACCAAAATGTTTCATCGATTTTTCTCCCTTCTCCATTTGCACAACATCATGCGACACCGACCACTTGATCTGCTCTGCCCTTGTTTGAGGCAGGAACCAATCACACAACATCGTCGATTCAGCTCTAGGTGTTTTGGTTTCGAATACTCTACCTAACAGATCACGGTTCGCAATACTCTTTGTCAGGCAAGTCCAAGCTACTCTAGCTGTCTTAATGTATTCCTCGCTGAACCCTTGCGAGAGAAATATGGAGTGTCTTTCGTAACGTCGACCATCATCATGTCATGCACTGCGAGGGACGAAGTCGCACGCTCTTTCCACAGTGGAAAATATTTTTGGACTTGCCACTAAATTTAGGAACTGACTGCTTCAGACTTCCCAATTGGCGTGAACTAACTTCAGCCATATGGCTATATTCGCTGCCACTCACACCACTCCTGGGCAGGTCTGCTGCCTCACCGAGAGCTGGCAAACTCCCACTGGAGCTGACTCCCCTTGCTTCCTCAGCCCTGGTAGCGGTTCCGACCCGCTCACCAGTGATACCGGACCCAAATTCGCGAACCGCAGCATCTTTGTGATTCACCCTCTTGAAAATCTTAGTCCTCAGTCGTTCATCGTCTTGACGTCGTAGTTCCCGGTCGTTCTCGCGTCGATTTTGTGCTTCTCTCCTGTCCTCCACCAGCTCCCTCGAGAGACTGGTTAGGTCATCTATCGCGGACATTCGTCCACTGGGAGTTCACTCGGCATCATCAAGCTGCTTGTTCGAACAATTACGCGTTAACGTGTTCAATTTGGCGCTGATACGCGGTGATGAATATGCTTACAACAGCCACACTAGGCTGTGGGCTAAGCATTGCAATACACAGAGCAGTGTGAATAAGAAAGAGGTAGACGAATGCAGGGGGGAAGGTGGCGTAATCTTGTGGGGCAACTCTCAACCGCTTGTACAGTATTCGAATGCCGTAAACCTCCTCGAATATCTCCTACTCGTACATACATGTCTGACTGCGCGTAGGTGATGCGGCGAGACAATCCCTTGAACTACAACTCCCGTGACACAACGTACGTAACCGGAAACTTGTTTGCCAGGCTGTTTGATGAGACCGTTACGCTTGTTCCATATAACGAGCACAGGGTGAAGGTGTTGACCAATTGAAGTGGAAGTGCAGTCTATTGGGTACCGACTTCCACCTCCATTAATAGAACACTAACACACTCATAGCAGCGTGTGGACTGTGGACTGCACTCAAGCGCTGCACGCCGTAATAGGGTGTAAATAGGCGCTGTCAGACATTTGAGGAGCCTTAGTAATAAATATCCAGGTGCCCCCCCCATCGCACCGTGCGCCCATTGTGATTTCGACCGATTGTGTGGTTGATGCTCAACTTTGCAACCTGCGTGGTCGTCGGGCGCATGCGTTCTACGTTTCATGTGATGAGAGTATTTACAAAAATATGGGTTAACCAGAGCGAAGAAGAGCATACAATAGTATGGGATGACCTGTTCGCCAGCGCACGGTGGGTGGGAGGTAGTGCGTGAGGTTGCCTCGGGGCTTGTCTCCCATCCAAGCCTGTACGTGGGTAGAGGATGACCAAGCTATGCATGTGCAAGAAACAAGGATCGGGGAGTGATTGATATGTATACACAGCAGTTTTCGATGAGTGTGCTACTCCGAATTCCTTCCAACCTCGGTCTGCGAACAGCGATGGCCGGAACACAACTTCCAGAGCACTCCCGAGGGAGCGGACTGGATCATGAGCACCGCCTGCTCTTAGGGATGCCTCGCGCGTGTGAGCTGGCTGGGTTTATACCCAATTGTTATTGCCCGCAATGAAATGTATTCGAGCGCTGTTCTCAGTTTGCTTGTCTCTTTTTTTGTGAGGTCGCAGGTGGAGTTGTTGAGAGTGACGGGAGAGGCCAGTCAGCACCAGCACAGACGGAACCCCAGAGTGCTGTGTTTGGCTCAGGCAGAGCGCCTACTTGTTGACTATCGGTACCACTTGTTATAGTACTCGGCGGGGACATATATCCAGCAGCAGCACACGAAGACGGAACGAGCACCCGCACCAGTACCACAGCAATGGGATCGATATAATTGAGGTGTAATTGGGGTTGCAGGGCTAAATGCAAGACTGTTGGCCAATGAAAAACGAAACATGAACGGGGAGAGATCTCCAACAATCAGTCAGAAAATTGACGACGCTCTCTTGGCCAAAGCAAAAAATGTCGGTTGTTTATTACAACAAGTAAACGACAGATTGACAAGAGTTCTCTGTACCGCGAAATAGTTGTGGGCGAAATGAGAACTGAGGTGGATGCATGCTCTAGGGGGCAAGAGCTTGCCGCCGGCGTCCTACGGTATCCTCCCAAACCTGAAAAAAGCCCGTTTTTTGTTGTGTGTTGTTACACATCTATACTATTAATAGTTGATCTTGCCCGCCACCGCGCGAATTGCCCGTGGGCTGAGTCTCTGTCGAGATCGAACATCTATCGTGTATCGTCGCACCAGCTGAAATAATACTTTTTTGGTGTACTTCGCGTTTCCATTCGCATACTATAGCAGGTATTTTACAGTACAATAGGAGTGGGTTACTTTTTGTTATTTTTTGTGCCACAGCAAAATTACCTACGAGTACTGCTGTATGCATTTCATCGAGGGCAATAACAATGCCCGTGGGTTGAGTCTCTGTCGAGATCGAGCGTCTATATCGTCTATCATCGCACGAACAGGTCTTTTGGTGAATTACTTTCTACTTTTCGCCTTTATTTGTTTGCGATCCTCATCGTATATTTCGGTACTCGCAAATAATAACCCGCCAGTTGAAAATACATGTCAATCTGTCGAATGTATAACAACCCACAAAATTGTTTTTCATTGGCCAACAAAGCGTCGTCATTCGCATAATATAGCAGTAGAGCCTGGTATCAGCATAGGGCTACCCTATACGTATACAGTAGTACTCGTTGATAATTTTGCTGTGGCATAAAAAGTAACCCACTCCTGTTGTACTGTAAAAGACCTGCTATAGTATGCGAATGGAAACGCGAACTACACCAAAAAAGTATTATTTCAGCTGTGGCGACGATACACGATAGACGCTCGATCTCGACAGAGACTCAGCCCACGGGCAACCCGCGCGGTGGCGGGCAAGATCAACTAGTATAGATGACGGGCTCAAAGAAATGAGGTGGATGCATACTCTAGGCGGCAAGAGCTTGCCGGCGGCGTCCAACGGTATCCTCCCAAACCTGAAAAGAAGCCCATTTTTTGCCATTCGACACGTTTGTTGTACTGCTGTAAAAGACCTGCTCGTGCGACGATAGACGACAGACGTTTGTTGTACAGGAACTGTAAAAGACCTGCTCGTGCGACGATTGATGATAGACGATAGACGCTCGATTTCGACAGAGACTCAGCCCACGGGCAACCCGCTCGGTGGCGGGCAAGATCAACTAGTATAGATGACGGGCTCGAAAAAATGAGGTGGATGCATGCTCTAGGGGGCAAGAGCTTGCCGGCGGCGTCCTACGGTATCCTCCCAAACCTGAAAAAAAGCCTTTTTTTTGCCATTCGAGACGGAACCAGCAGTAGTAGTACTCGTCCGAGTCGACGAGACGAGGAAAGCGCATGGCTCGAGCTGTTTGCTGCTGCTTTGACAGTTGCTGTTGTTGCCTGTTTGATAATGACTATTTACTCCGATTTACTGTAGAGCAGGAAGCGACCCTGTCGAAAAACGCTACATAATATATTGCAAACTCCATGGGATCAAGACCTTGCGGCCATAAGCGCCCTTGCACGGCCGTTAGCGAGCGGCAGGCAACGATCTCATTAACACCGTTAACCAAACGTGCTGAGCAAGCAATGCTTCTGCAAGGTGATCCCACTTTTGTTACGATCGATGCGCTGTAGCCAATTTGCGAAAGATTTCGCTGCTCGTGCCGACTCTGGCACAAGCGATTGTCCGCAAGTAATTGACCCCCCGGTGAGGCTGGGTCGCGTAGCTCAAGGCGCAGGGTTCCGTTGAAGCCGAAAGTTGGTCCAGGCTGCTTGTATGTGTGTCCGCTATCGATTCGCGCGGTATACTACTCAACGTCGGGAGCGTTTTGGGACCAGATTTTGCGAGGATTAGAGTTTCCATGTGGCTGCGGTCAGACAGACAGACAGACAAGATTGCAATTACCAAAACAGAGACTCAGTTCTACAAACCCAGAATTATACCGCGCAATCCGGCGCATTCGCCGCGAGTACATACACCTCCGGTTTATTTTTTTCATACGGTAATGTAATTTTGTGAAGATCACCCCGGGATTATTTTGACAAAACTCATTGTAAAGCAGGGCAAGCGTTGCCCTGCTGTTCCCCAGGTGTTACCATTTAATACAAGGTTGGACTGAGGTATGGAAATTCTCTCGCGACGTAGATACTTGCTAGGTAGAATTTTACTTGTTTCAAGATGCTACTGTTGTTGACGCTGTATATTGTTCATTGCGTGGCTTTGCAGAAGAAAGAAGTGACAACAGCAGGAGATACCAGGCATGCTTATACAGTGGACGCTGATCACGGGCATGTATGCTGTACATTCGTGCGATATGTAAATTGGGTATGGAAGCAGTCACAATACCCGAACGAGGGCATAACCGGGCGAATTGTATCGCTTATGGATCGAGAGTCTCTATGCTCGCGATTTTTTCCTTGTGTATGTGGCCGATAACTGGTCAACCCGCTAGAAATAAAAAACGACTGCGCTCGGAATTCCCAACTCTATCAGAATTCGGGCCTGTTACATGGCCCATAGTGCCGCTCACGGTTGGCCTAGTGCCACATTTATTTCCTGCGGACTAGCAGCTGGGCCGAAGCTTCTAGGGCACACACACGAGGACGTAGGAGAGGTATTCGGCCAACAATCTACGCGATGCAATCACAAGCAAGCACGACGTCAGAGACAACCCCCAGACCCGCTGGTGTGGCACATGGCTTTCGCGCAGACATATCCCCAGCCCAAGCCGTCCCGCACTACCCAGTGGAAGCTCGCGATCCTGCGAGAGCTCCGTGGCCACAGCAGGATGCCGTTTGCGAATCCACGTGCCATACCCGGAGCATTCACTGCAATCGCCGAAGGTAGTTTTGCTTTTCAAGCATGCACGGTTGCTGAAGAGGCATGCACCAAGCTCAGAACCACGTGAACGTCGATGGGGGCCGCTTGTTTCGGCACACGCTATTGATAGGGATTTAGACCAATTGCTCAAGAAGGTACATTCAGTGTACGTCGATGGGGACCACTTTTTTCGGTACACGCTATCGAGAGCAAATGTCCAAGAAGGTATTTTCAGTGTACGTCGATGGGGGTCACTTCTTTCATTATCGATCTGAGTCTCCATGCCAAAGCCTGGAGAATACCTCATAAACTAAACTAAGAACCGGGCAGACCGTTCCTACGGTCATATACTGCGAAGGGATCATCCGAGCTACTACTAAATAAGCGCCGCGGGCGGAGCCGTGGCCGCACCGCTAGTACTACCAAAGACTCATACCACTGGTGTTGTCGCCACAAATCACACTCTGTTCCAACATTCAACCGACCTTCGTATCTTACGCCTAACCACGTAACATGCATACTTAGGTAGTCTAAAACCCCATTGATCGCAGTTCTTACGAGGCCAGTACTGTCACCATCGCGGAGCGACCAACACCACAAGCAAGCAAGCACGAATATTTCCCATTAAACGAGTGACGACACTTTTTTGACGCCGGGTGGTCGTGCGGCCAGTGATCTACAGTACATCCCACTGATGCCACCACCGCAGTTTGTACGTATGCGAGTCGCGAGGGGGTCCCCCAACACGTGAGCCACGCTCGCGACACATTATGAGACTTTTGAGAACCGCCAACGCCCGAGAGCGGTCTTCCCTTCCCTCCCTTCGTGGCAGAGGTTAGGCGGGAGCTTTCCAAGATGCACGGCCTCGAGCCCTCGAGGTTCCAAGAGACCGGCGACGATTGCTTCGCTCACGGCGAAGGGCGGTCCGTTCTCCTGTTCCAGCAAGGCGGCGTCCAGCGAAAGGGAGGAGGGGCCGGGGGGATGGGGAATGGCGCAGGGGAAACTATCATCAAATGTACAGCGTTGCGCAAACCCGCGCAAGCCCGCGCAAATGATCAAAAGGCCGGGAGAGCGTACGCGATACGTAACGTAGCCCTTGTTTCCTTTCTAGGGTCCAGGCACAACGATCAAAACATTGAGCAGCACCATCTCGCCGACCGTCTTCTAGGGTGAGGCGATCTGCAGTGCCAACACATGCCGCTAGCGTGTTGTACTACAACTCCTCGCAATGTATGTGTGCACTGCGGTTCCGGCACTAAATGTAATATTCCCTAACCCAGAAACGCCGAAAGTTGGTACCTGTGGCCTGACTCGCAGAGTATATACGACGCGACAGGTGCATTTCACCCCCCCCCCTCCCCTAACAAGGTCACTTCGGTGTTCGCCATTCGTCGCGACCGCGCCACCGGAAAACATTTTGAGTCTGTTCAATCGTCGTCTGTTGTCCACACTTTTTTCACTCTGGAGTCCCAAAGAGGTTCTGTTGATCTCCTCGTACGCTATGAACCAGCAACATATGATGCACACCTTCTCGACGATCGGGAAGATCAACGTCACCAGCTCTCCCCCGGGGCTAAGCAGCGATACCATGTGGTCAGCCCAGTCGTTCCGAACGCTTGGATCGAGCGCGCTGCATGCCAAAGGACGGAAGGGGTGGCGTGAAAGTATGAAGCGCAATGCTGGTAAGGGCAAACCATGATGGGGGCTATTCGGGAACAGTGTTGATACGCCCTTGGCAGATAGTATTGTAGCACAGGCTTGCGCTGGTAGTGGGTAAATACACTACCTGGCTGGTGCTCGGAAAGTGCACCACCCATATTCCTTAACAGAGGCGCTGCCAAACAAGTATATTTGTTCGCATGTTGCTACCATAACTACCTTGGACGAGTTATCCCGTACGAGTAAGCGCAGTGCTAACTGTTGGTGCGCAATGAGTGCTTATTGGCGATACAAATCGTAGTTTTACCAAAACGACAAAACCAATTACTATTAAGTCGTCTTACCAAAACCCAAGACCACCATTACGACGCTGCGGGCAGCTGGTGGTGCGCGCCGTCAATGAAGACATTTGATTGAACTTTGCTACCTTGTGAACAACGCATTTTTTGCGAAGTCTGGACACAAGAACCGTGAGGACGCGAGGGCCCCGACGTTTGGCATATGCAAATGTCGTCTGGCCCCACACGCGCGCGACGGCGTCATATAAAGAAGCGATCGCCTCAAAAACAGACAATTGGTCACCGTACCAGCAGCAAACACATATTAATAGTACAGTAAGAGTCGCCAAACTAGTTCAACGCGGATCACCGACCGCCGCCAATACCCTCCCGAAGTGACCGGGTCCGCGACACGCGCCGTTGCCCTGCTGCTTGGGTTTCCCCCACCATCTAAAACCTACTACTCGTAGCTCAGACGGGCCTCAACCTTTGTTTTCAGCGTAGTGAAGGAGGCAAATGACAAACGATATACTGCATGCAAGATCCAGACGAACCTTCATTATCCGAAGAACTAAAACCTAAAGGAGGGCAAACGATAATGACATGGAAGATGGACGAGATCCGGACGAATTTTCATTATCCGAAGAACTAAAACCTACATGAGGGCAAACGATTAATGGCAAGGAAGATGGACGAGAGGCGTGAGCATCGCGGCCATCTCTTCCTAGTAACCACTTTCATTGATATGCTTTTGTTTCACGTTTCCTCCAAGCGGATGGGTAATGATCGTCACACTTTCACATGTATAAGACGCGTGCTATGATATAGGGAGCACTTTTCGGTCAACCTATTCCTGACTGACCGGTTTCCTTAACCCGATATCATTGGAATACCGATACCAGTAGTAGTGTTTTACTACGAATATACATTTCGTCAAATACCTACAGGATTTAGGATTGTTCGTCGGTTCGCACTTTTATCTTTTCTCAAAAAAAGCTTCTAGGTGAGGTATAGAGCTCCTATACTGTGATCAAGTGAGGAGTCTCATAAAATGTTGGTCCTACCTCTGTCAGGCAAACACGCGTCAAAATATGCGCCGTACTGTCAACTTAATCCATCGCTCCCGCGCCTCCCGTGGCAAAAGCAGCGCGGGTTGCCGGTACCTTGGACGTGTGAACACGGGTATGTCGACCCGGCCTCATCCCGAGAGGATCAGGCGCGGTAGAGAGAGCCACCCGGGGTTGCTCGTCCACGCTTTACGCGTAAGCTCCCCGCGGCAACGGGGCGGCGAGAGACTCACCAGAGAAAGGTGTAGTCGAGGATGACGTCGAAATTCCCCTCCTCTTTCGCGGAAAATTTGAAAAAGTCGCCTGACCTGAATCTCACCTTAGAACGAGGAAGACGCAAAAGTGACACGAGACCGCCGGCTTTAATATCGTATATAAGGTCAACATAAAAATAAACCCACATAAAATGATGGCACAGCACTCTCTCTCCGTGGAATGCGCGACGACCAAATGTCGACTGGCGGGTCCGTTGGAAACGAATCAGTGGTACATAGCTGTACAGAGAAACACGGCAGTCTGGTTTGGCGGGATTCGAATGAGATGGTCGAGGCTCTGCCGTTTGAAGGTCAGGGGGGCTGCGAACCAGACGCCACTACGCACTTCGTTCACAGTTGTACTTGAAAATTATAAAGCACCAAACACGTTTAGTTCTCGCACAGACGTCAAGATAGTCTCCCCCGTTCATCCTAGGCGGAGGTGATACAAATCGGAAATTCGGTGTATGGGTCTGGCTCGCGAAGGCAACAGAATAGACCAGGGGATAATCGGCGCAAGCATCCGCTCATTCTATTGTGCTGCATATATGCTTCGTATACCAGATACAGGGGTATTGGTATACATTGTCGTCACCTTGCCGCTGGGCTGCTCCTTCTGCTCGGCGAGAAGAGCGTTGGCCTGCCCCACCCCTGTTGGGGAGAGATCGAGGCCTAACGAGTCGTACCCGCTCTTGCCGAAAGCGATCGCGTCGTACCCACGGCCGCAGCCGGCACAAGCGACCGACCCTTGGGGAGAATACCTGAGAGTATCATAACACAGACGGCGCCCGCGAATAAGGAACTCGAATTTGGCGTCGAGACTCAATTTCTTATTTTGTTGCCAGTATTAAGCACAGGCTACTCTTGGCTATTCTGTGGGGTTTAGAATGGCACCCTACCCTGAGCATCGTTGTTTTGTTCAAACGAAATATTTCGCGTCCCCGAATTCGGAAAATAAATAATTACCTCTATTTCCAGTACGATATTATTTAATCACACTTTTCTTTTTTTCATCAGATCACATCCTTTAGTTGCAAGTGATTTCAATAAACCAACCTCGAAAGAGAAAACTATCCTCAATTTCTTGCGACCGAATTTCTCAAGAGCGGGCACCTGTTCGTATGCATGGAATCTTCAACACTGACAATTACGTGTCGGTTCGGGATACTGGCCGATTCTGGGTTATTTGACTCTTATATTTCGAGTTTGCGTGTTTGTGGTGACGCCCAACAGGTCACTCACTCTCTCTGTCTTTATCCTCTTCGGACGCCACTTATGCACGACCTGAAACTTCCATACATAGACAGCCCTGCAATCTGGGCTAATGGGCCTCAAGCTACGAACACTCTAGAGTGTTCGTACCCACGCAGCCTTACGGGTGATGCAGTTGGAGATCTACGGGTACAAGTATTGGAGCAGGGTCTTTCTCTCGAAGAGCTGAAACAGGCGAGCACAGACGCTGAGGAGCGTCGCAAGACATATCGTGATGAGCTGATTGGGATGATGGCCGTACTGTTGAAGACCAGCCGCGGACACAAGGCGCAGAGAGAGTTAGGTGGGCAGCAACCGCCACCCACCGCTGGTGCAGCAGGGAGAGGTGCTGCATCACTACCGTAGGAATTCTCCGACAGCGCCGGTGGGAGCACGGGGGTTGAACGTGTTCCCGCGGAAGCTGAGCTCCGTGGGGATCAGCTTGACAGGAGAGGACAAGGCAGGGGCTTAGACCTCATAGGAGAGAACTCCTCTATCACACACGGTGGTCTGTGGTCGGCAATTTCTGGCACAGCCTAAAATGGCGGTGCCTCTCCTGAAAGGGCGAGGGAAGTTTGAGTGTTTTCCAAAACAAATGCAGTTTACAATAAGCTCCGTATTTGGTAGCGACCGGGACCTTGAGATTAGTGCAGATGGGAACGACAAAGGGTCCCCATGGCCCACGGCGTGACAGCCTTGATGTACTAGAGGCAGCTGATGGCCTTCGTATTTATGCTTAAACTTTGCAGTCTAATGTCGACAAGGTTAGATTCCAACGTAGTATAACTTCGAGAACGTCTTGACAGGAGGTCGTGGGCTGGCACGACACGAAAACCAACGGCCAGCAAGGTTCGCGCATCAGACAGACAGTACAATTTCAAAATCGGCAAGCAGGACGACCCTGTAAAGATTTTGTACGAGATGGAGGACTTGCTCGTGAGTTGAACAACGCGGGACTGAGCGTGAATGACAACACTCTGTATGCATGTTTTGTCTCTGCCTTTCCTGCTGTCGAGTATGCACTCGAGATTCGAAATATCAAAGATTCGGAATATCAACGCCAAGCAAAGCTTACGGCCGGAACGAGACCCTTCACCTAGTTCGCAGCTTCTGTAGTAAGAGACACTTCTCCTGTCTTTCGGCGAGTCGAAGGGCTCGTCAAACGCCCTTGCTCTCCTCAGCAATGGAGGGCGCGGCCGCGGTGGTAGAGACAAACGGGGTCAGGACGGAAAAAAACAGCAAGGAAGACGGAAACGACGGCGCAACCGCAGGAGCCGCGAAGAAGAAGGATTCGGTGACATGTAGCCGATGCAGAGCTACGGGCTACTACAGCGACAGCTGCATCACCAAAGACTACAACGGGTGAGGTGGCAGAGAACACGAGAGCAGCAAATGCGGATCGCCGGTGGAGATGGGGAACGTGTTTATGATGGTGGAGAGTCCCGGAGACGCAGCCATGGACACGATGTCGTTTTACGGGAGCAGCAGCAGGTGCAGCAGCAGCAGCAGCAGCTAAAAGTCCCAAAGCGGAACAATAACCATGGGTACCTCCGCCGTGTGTAGCGGCAGAGGGACTTTAAGCGGCATTTGCCGTGCGCACTCCACCACGGGGAGATGTAGCAGTGGAGGTGGAATACGTGCGGGTAATCGCGGAGCGAGGGGAAACAGGTCTGCACAATTCGCAAGAACAGACGGGCGGCGACCAGGCGGTGTACAGCTGGCCGCGTCGACCGGTGGGGGGAAGTCACGCGGTGTACTCGTAATCCGCGCTCACTCTACTGCGGGGAGATTGGTGGTGATGGTAGCGGACATGGAGGAATCGTGAGCTGTCTGCAGCTGTGTTAACTACGAGGGGTGGCACGTTCGCATGGCCTCGCCGCGAGCACTGCAAGACAGACGCATTCAACGATAGGGGTGGTATTTTTAGGCCCAAATATTCATGCCTGATCGGGGTTCCTTAAGGGCACTGAGGAGGTACCCAACATCGTTTATTTTTACTATCGCTTTTTCGTTACAGACCTACTGTTGTAGGCTATGGGCATTGTTCATCGGGTAAAGTATGGATTTTTTGGTAAAGAAAGGCAGTGTTTCGGATGAGATGCAGCGCGTCTCAGGCGAGGAGCCACAGAAAATTGCAGGCGTACTCGACCGTAGCATGCGTCGACAGCAGCAGCAACAGCAGCAGCAGCGAGAGGTTGTGTGAGGGAGCAGACGTGGTTATGTTGTCAGCAGGAGCTTTACGTGATTCCGGCAGCACTAATTACCGGGGCAACGGCAAAGCGTATGACTCTTTCCTTGGGGATGTTCATAGGAATAGTAAGTGACTTCCTTTCCCTTCTCTCAAAAAACTTTTTCGGTTGGAATTATTTACATACTTTAAAATTGGTCGGGCCATGGTAAAGTTTGTCGTTCGCGACGAGGGTGGAATTTCTGAAATGTGTGGGATTTGTCATTCGTCCAGGGTTTTCGTGAATGGTAGGAAATGTATCGTTTGGGTTAATCCTACAGTAGGTTCTAACCCTCACCCCCCTGGTAATTGGAATAATCGTATTTCGTGTTCAAATCAGACAGTCTTGCAAATCAAACGCACTTCGTGGCGTTCCAAGAAGGGACTAAAGTTGGTGTGGGCAGGACCACAATGACTGGTCGAACCGAAATATATTTTTTCAAGGTTTGGAGGGAGAAAGGGTAGGTACGCCTTGAGGCGTGTCGTATTTTTATTGTGTGTTATTGGTGGTTACTGGTTTTATTGATTTTGCGTGTATCTCTCGTGTGCTGCTGTCTATCTGCGTTTTCATGACTGGTTGAGCATGGTATGCATAGTCATGATTACTTATTCTACCATCATCTTTTGTTTTCCGAACTTAATGGATGATTGAAGCATTGTTTCGCGACTGAAAACGGTTGAATACCTGAGGATTTGGTTGATTCGCGAGCAAGTCGCTTTGCCGCTGTTTTCTGCGATAAAACGTGGTGGTTTCACGGAATATGGAATAGTTTAGCGCCGGGGAAAGTATATACTCAAGTCATGCGGAAAAGGAGGCATGCTGCTATGTCGCTTTATCGTTGCGGTCTGTGCGTCTATGGCGGGAGTAAATGATGTTGTGTTCGGAGGAACGAGGTCCTTCGCGATCTCTGGCACTTTATGATCCTCCTTAGTTTTTGCTCTTGAGGCGCGGCTACTGGCAATCTCTTCTGAGGTTGCAATAGCTGCACCATGTATGGGAGTGTGCAAGAGATTTTTGGTTTTCGGGACGGGTTTCCTCTTTCGCCACGGTCGTTTATTTAGGTCATGGAGTTGTGCACGATTCTTGGTCCCGTCACTGCTGCTTCATAGGTCTTTTCAAGAGCCAGGGAGGGTGTTTGTATGGACTGTTCGGCATTGACCGCAGTTACGTGTCGGCTCGGGCAATTGCTCTATTCTGGGTATTTTGACTCTTGACTTCTGAGCTTGTGTGTGATGACGTCTAAGGTCACTCACTCTCTCTGTTGTTATCCTCTCGGGACAAAAAAAAAAATAACAATGGTAAAGGTAATAAAATGTCCATCCATAGACTGCCCTGCAGTCTACATAGGCTAATCGGCCTGAGGTTACGAAGAGCGCCCCCCCCCGTGTGTATTCATGTATACATTCGTACCCTCGCTATAATACACCTGGTATACAGTTACCAGGTACATACTGTAGGATTATGAGTTCTGTATATGTTGGTACCAGCAGGTTGGTGACCACAACGAAAAGAGGTACAGCAGTAGTTTGAGTACCGTACGAGTACCGAGTCGTACCGAGTATATACGAGCGTATACCCTGGTATACGAGTCCATGATAACAACAAAGACGTTGGCGGCTGATGTTAGGCTTCATTTAGAGGAGGGAAATGGTGAAAGGGGGGTATACCCCCCGGGTTTTTCGGCCATTTGGGGGTGTAAGCCAATCACGCCCACGGCGGGCGCTCCCACGTGCCCCAACTTGCCGCAAAAGCAATTCCGTCGCGCTGACAAGACACGCGCAGCCCATGCTCAACACGCACATCCTTTTTGTTTTTTTCGTGCACATTTTTGGGGCTAACGGGACCGCGGCACAACGAAATAAGTCACGAAATACCTAATAGTGTAAAGTAGTGTGAACGAAACTTCGTTCTTACCAGGTACCAGGCACAGAGTAGTGCAAATTTTACGAATACACTGGCCACCTGTGCAGCTCTTATTCCAATCACACCATCTTCATCAAGGGTACCTGTAGAATCCAAATGACTTAAAACATGGAAGGTGTTATCAATCGACAACCAGACTTGATTACTTGAGGGGGGGGGGGGGAATAGCAATAACGCAGTCTCCCTTTGAGTGACCCTATATATCTCATACTGACTCCTGACTCTCACCGACGCATCACTCAAACTTGAAAGGGTGACGTTGGTGGCGTTTAAAAAAAAACATCCGGGCGACCGAAATACCAGCCTTGACAAATAAAACCCGCATCCTGAACAAAGTAGGCTGACGGTGTCTGCACAGATGTGGAGGCTTCAACCGCCCTCAACACACCTGAACAGGGGGCGCAGTATATCGTCTCCTCCTCCTCCCCCCCCCCCCCCGATTCTGCGTACGCTTCCGCGGAAAGAACACCCATCTATATTGAGGGACCATCCCTGAGTAGGGCGGTCACCGATTAAAATTGCAGGTTTCAGGCCGTTTCCTATGCGGTTCGATTTCGATCTTCAGATTTGTATTTTTCGATCTCAAAATCGAATGACCCTACTTATGCAGTCCGATTATGCAAAATCCGACCGGAAATTTTTCGATTTGAGATTCCGATGACCCAAGTCGTCGGATTTTGGCCCAAGCCAAAATCCGACGACCTGGGTCATCAGATTTTCAAATCGAAAAATGACATGCTCTCTAAATTCAAGATAATATCCACGACAGCAAACAGCAGCGGAACGATCGATGAGTTGGATGGTGATACAGCTGTATAGCGAAGTTGCTTCGCGCCCGACGCGCGGACGGCGCATCCCTCCGTGGCTAGACTACAGTCGGCTGGCGCGGGCTCGGGCCTAGAGACCAAGAGAAGAGCACCCGGCACGCGCCTCTCCGTGGATACGTACTCGTAGACTACACTGCAGCTGTACAGCAGCAGCAGCAGCAAGTCAAGTCACAAAATCAAACACAAAATACCAAGACAGGTTGACTCTAGCGCACTCGCCACATCTCTTCGCCACCAGACTAGAGGCAGTCAGCGTGGGCTCGGACGCTTGGGTCCTACGCGCAGGGCAGCGCACCCAGCGCGTCTCTTCGCGGCGCCAAATCACAAAAACAGCAGTTGGTCTCGGCGTTTGCTCGAGTCTCTACACGCACAATAAATCTGATTTTTCCGCATAGGAAGGCCCTTTCGATTTTATAAATCACAATAATTGTAAAATTAGGTAAAAATGGAATATAGACGAGGCGTATTACGCAGCTTGCAAAATTGAGTATCAACTATTTAATCAGTCCAACTCACAGCTGACGTATTTCAAAATTTTATAAAAAAAAAAAAATTGAAATACGGCCCTTTCGATTTGTCAAGCTCAAATCCATGTATCTGAAAATGCCATCGGGTCAAAATCTGAAGCTCAAAAATCGAACCGCATACGTGGCAAGAGATTCCTACCGCCTTATCGTTGGCGGACACACATGCACAAGGTATAGCCGTACTGCTGGATACTGCTGTGTACGACTACCACTACTGCTGCCTGTGCAATGTACGATACCTTGGTCTAGAAGCTGCTGGAGGGCAGGGGAGACGGCCCCGGTGTCCCACATATCGCCCTTTTTGAGGCCGCCCGACCAGTACTCCTCCCATCGAGGAGACGCGCCAACTTCTTCGGAAAGGCTGCTCGTCGTGCTCATCCTGCTGCTGCTGCTGCTGCTGCTGCTGCTGCTGCTAGCGGCGGCGGCTTGGTCAACAGGTGATCGTAGAAATAATAGCGATAGATGTGGCGAAAAATGTCGCGACAACCGCACGAAAGCACCTTCGTCGTGGAACAGCGGCGGTGGTGATGATGTTCTTGGTTGGTGCTGCTGCTTCTGCTGCGCTGAGGGTACTGCTGCGAAAGAGAAGGCTCGAACTGCCACGAAAGAAAAGGCTAGCTGCGAGAGGAATGGAAGAGTAAGGCAGCTTTTGAGAAGAGAGATGCCGTGAAACATAGTCGTGGACTTGGGAGCACGCGCTTGAGGTCGGCGTATGTTGGTGCCCCGAAAAGGGCTTGGTCGTAGACCCGTAGACACGCCGAAACGCGGGAAGTTTGCGGGGCATTCGATGGAGGTGACGTCATGTGCGGCGGGATTCCAACTTTTAAAATTCGAAGCGACTCATACATGTTCCGTTTCGAGTTTCGAAGTTTGGAATTTTGAAGGACGATCGACAAACGGCGAACAACCCGAACGAGTTGCAACGACGTTCCAACGCACAGCTAGCTATACAATTGGAGCCTGTCCTGTGACCACGGACTCGAGTTTGGCGAGGAAACAACAACAAAATGACGACAACGAGGCAATGAACTTCCCTTGGTCTCTCCTTGGCTCTTCTTCTTCACACTCTACTATTATATCAGTGCGCAGAATAATTATTTTTTTTATAAATTTTGAAATACGTCAGCTGTGAGTTCGACTGATTAAATAGTTGATACTCAACTTTGCAAGCTGCGTAATACGCCTCGTCTATATTCCATTTTTAGCTAATTTTACAAGTATTGTGATAAACCGAGCGCGCGTATTCTATATGTGATTCCTTGTCAAAGATATAGGCCAGCGGCTCCCCTGGATGCTGCCCGGGTCAACAGGACAATTTTAAATAATCATTTATTTTATAATTTTTTAAATACGTCAGCTGTGAGTTCGACTGATTAAATAGTTGATACTCAACTTTGCACACCTCGGATAACGTAACACTCGGATAACACTTATGTACGTTATGGGGTCTAACACAGGAACGTGGTAACGTACTAACATAGTGTTAGCACTACAGGAGCGATCACGGTAACGCGGTAACACAGTGTTAACTGGAAACCCACGAACGAGCACGAGCCTTAACGTTATGTTGCTGCTCGGTCTTGTCCAGCTCTGGCACAGTAACATTATGTTATGCCGTGATCAGTCCTTGAACTAACACCGTGACACAGTGTTAGGCTTTGACCAAACACGTACGTTATCACTGTAACATGCCCAGATCGATATCCGCATGTTTACTGACACGATAAAATAATGTTATTGTCGACGCGGCGTTAGACGTAATACAATAACATTATGTTACCGTTACCATGTTCGCCAGCACTACTAACACATAACATTGTGTTACAGATAACCCACCAACGTAACAAAACGCAATGACCAGCACTACGAACACTACGTTGTCTGGACCCCCCATCTGATTGCCTTAGGGTCGGATAACGTAACACTTAACGTACGTTAGATACGTTACAGTCTTAGCCGGCCCATGCGTAACGTTATGTTAGGATGTTAGCCTAAACGCGGAAGTCTCTGTAACATTATGTTACGGTGTTACCGTCAGTAAATATCTGATGGTAACATTCCGTTACGGTGTTACCATAAAAACCAATCCGGGTCTAACTTTATGTTACTGAGTTACCGTTGGGGCCGAAGTCATTCTAACGTAATGTTACTACGTTACCCTTTGGATCTTCCCGAGATCTAACATATGTTACCTGTGATGGTGGTAAAGCGGGCGTGTAGGAGTAACATAGCGTAGCCGTGTTATCCAATTTCGCCGACATCCCTGTAGGGGATACCTACAAAATATCCCCGGGGGGGAGGATAGCATGTCATTCCCGGTAAAAACGCCTCCATATTTCCCAACCCCAAAACAGGGAATATTTAGGAGGATCCCCGCAAAAAAAACGCCTCAGTTTTTTGTGGAAACCCCGCCAGTACGTTATCCATGTATAACACATTACGTTATCCATCTATATAACGTAATCTGCACACTCGCACGTGCGAGTTAACACGGCAGTAACATATTGTTGGCTTTAGATTGGGGGTTTACGTTATGTACTATTAATAACTTGTGTCACTAAATACATTGCATACAAGTTAACAACATTACAATAATTTAATAGTGTTTTATCGATCATGTACGTTCGGTTCCCGTTTGACATATGTTCTGTTATGGTATTAATAGCAAGACTTCCGTAATACCCTCACATAACGTCGCTCGAAACGGACTGCTGCTGCGGCTGATACGGTAACATAATGTTAACGTTGTATTGACCATATACGTCATCCCTCTAACGTGTTTTATGATAGCCCCTAGGAATTTCACTAACAATCTAACATAGTGTTATGTACGCGTTTATTTGGCCGTGTACGTTGTCCGTCGAAAGGGTGTTACGGTAGCACGAAGAATCCCGCTGACACACTAACATAACGTTACTCCCTACGGGCTGATGCCGCTAACACGGTATCATAATGTTAACGTTTAATGGACCATGTACGTTATCCCTTCAACGTGTGTTACGATAGCCACCAGGAATTCCGCTAACACGCTAACATAGTGTTACTCGCTATGGGCTGCATACCCTAACACCGTAACACATATACTGCGATCAGTACGAGACCTAGGTAACACTCTAACATAATGTTACGCGATCGCCCGCCAATATCATAACACACCAACACTATGTTATCACAAAATCCAGAAAGTAGTTAACGTAGTAACGTAATATTACTCTTTTTTTTCGCTGACGCCTAACATTAACATAAGACGTTAAGTGTTACGTTATCCGAGGTGTGCAACTTTGCAAGCTGCGTAATACGTCTCTTCTATATTCCATTTTTACCGAATTTTACAAGTATTGTGATAAACCGAACGCGCGTATTCTGATTATTTAAAATTGTCCTACTGACCCGGGCAGCATCCAGGGGAGCCGCTGGCCTATATCTTTGACAAGGAATCACATATAGAATACGCGCGTTCGGTTTATCACAATACTTGTAAAATTCGGTAAAAATGGAATATAGACGAGACGTATTACGCAGCTTGCAAAGTTGAGTATCAACTGTTTAATCAGTCGAACTCACAGCTGACGTATTTCAAAATTTGTAAAATAATACTACGAGCAGTAGTACGTAAGTATATCCCCAACCCAGCCGGAAAGGAATGCGGTTTCAGATTACGACAGGATTATTAAGAAACGAGCGTAGCGACAGCCGTCGACGCAAAGTCGACTAACTAAAGGTTTCTGTTAGATATCGTAATCTGGAACAGAAAAGAGGGGACGCCAGCAGGGTGGATCCCTTTTCGGGAAAGCCTCATTGTTGTATGGGGAGACAGTGATTGAGTATCACCTCGTGAGCGATATCGCAGCTCTACAACAGCACGACAAACAAACAAAGTAGAAAGAGGCTAGGAAAAAACAGACCTGGCGACTAATGTGACGAGTCGCGGCGTAATCCCACTTTCATGTATACAGTTAGAATATACATACCGGTATATAGCGGCAAAATAATATAAAATAAGAAGTACATGTCGTATACATGCGAGTCCTCGAGCGCATACGCAAACACGTTGACACACGCGCAGAAAAACAGCGAGCGCACGAACCAGTATATTTTGCATCCGTGACACTTATTTTTGACCGATCAAGTCTATTATATCACATATAATCGACAACTGTTTCACGTCTATACCCACTTGGTAGAAACTGTACGGAATATAAATATATGTATTTCTCTATCTTTACTGACAATATTTGGTCCTATTTACTATGGTTCCGTAATACATTAGTAGTAGTAGTAGTAGTAGTAGGAGTAGTAGTAGGAGGAGGAGGAGGAGGAGGAGGAGGAGGAGGAGGAGGAGGAGGAGGAGGAGAGGTTTTTAGCATTTACCACGGCTGGCGGTCGAGCTAGATCATTTTTGTGCGGGGGAAACTTTTACTCCGCACAAGGGGGATGATCGTATCACGTAGTGTGTATAAGGCGAGGCACCCACGAGGCAGTTGCATAATAAACGCATTACTGTCTCTGGAAGTGGCCACACCAGAAATAAATCAAATAATTAATGCTGTCATCCACATGCAAGAAAATCCGCCTCTAAAGCGGTTCTTATAGTAGGATGCAGCTCACCCTTCATGCAACTCGCCCAACACCTCACGGCGCTTCACGCTTGTTGCAAGCAATGTATGCCTGGTCGGTGAAAACCCGACGTGCTCCGTCCCGGCATTGTAGGGATGCGAGGGTCTATGCTCATACGACTACGGCCACGCATGATAGTGAGTACACCCCCCCCCCCCGTGTTTTGGCGGCTGCGGAAGGAGTCGACAGAGCGCACGCGGAGGCAAAGAATCACCCAAAAGCTGTGTAGACATACTGTAGACTGACTGCGAGCGAAGTGATAGAGACCGAGTACTGATTCCTAAAAGACTTTTTTTTTGTCGATATGGTAAGCTCGCACCGACGCTCATAAAAAGATCGTCTGTGTGAGACAACTACGTACAGCAGTACAGTAATACCCGAGAGGGGGAACAAAAGAGTAAACTTCTCAGGAAATGGCCCGGCCTCGACATGATGGCTGAAACATTCCACCCTTATCTAGTCGGTGATATAGTACCCGTTTGGCATCCGATTTGAGTACCAAGTGGTTCTTATATTCACGGTCAGAGTGGTGCTTGGCTTGAAATAAATCCCAGCGCTGGCCCGATCGCCTGGAATCTTTCTCGGAACGATGTTATGTGGAAGGAGTTAATGTAGACTGTCAAACATTTCGCCGAAACCACCCGGGCCCGGTGGTAACTCTATCAATAGTACTACTGGAAGCAGAGGAGGACACTATGAGCTCGGGAAAATGTCGTAGGAGGCACTTGTAGGAGCCAGGGCGGCGGAGTGGTGGGTTAGAGCATCGATCAAGCCATATACCTGCTGCTTCTAACAATGAATGGGAGGGTCAAAGCCGGGGGCTGGAGGCAACGGAAAGGAACACAGCAACGCCGACTGCTCTTAGACCGGTGTGGCTCGTACAAACAAGAGAGGTTTGATTACCCAAGAAAAAATCGATAGCTTGTCATTTTCATGGTCTCCATGGGGGACTACTTGACGAACACGAGGGCAATCTGTTTTGATGATTGCCGAAAGGATGAGCGAGCCCATCGTATCTGAAGACGATCTGATCAGGATGGCAGGCGTGCAGACATATTGTAACCGAAAGGAGGATAAACCAGGAAGGCAAGGTTATGGGAGTCGACAAGCGACCAAAGAGAGGAAAGGTGCTATTCTGGTCCGGACGCAAGGAGAGCGGCACATGCTGGGAAGGGAGGGAGCGGTACGAGTAGAGGCAGTAAGGTATTCCCGTAGAGCCGATGGCATCTGTATTGTCACAGAAAGCTCCGCTGTAACACTCTGTTATGTCGTAGAAATCCTCCTGTTTCATTTTGTGTAGATTACAATGCGCCTAAAAAATGGATATTTTCCTGTAGGTCTTGAGGTACTCTAACCAATTTTCACAGATGCCTAACTATTAAACCGTTCATGGCCGGCGTGCCTACATCCCAACGTTCCAAATCCCTATCCCGGTATACCTCAAGAAATTCGATCTAGTTTAAAATTAACAAAAAGGGCGAAACATACCGCTCTACCTGCTCATGCAACAAGCAAACGCGAAATAGGCAATGCGGTATCTCCCGCAGCATCTGACCGGGGCGATACAGCTACGCAACGTACTACTACTGTGCCACGTAAGGCGCCTTTCCTGAGAAGGCAAAAAACACGAAGTGGGATCCCCTGAGTTCACACAAGCGCCGCGTTCGCTCCAGAAAAAGTGCGCTCTGGCTGCTTTTTCCTTCGACTGCTCGCGGCTGGCCAAACGAAATCCTCCAACCGGCCGTCGGCGACACACCGGTGCCCCTCCCCAAGACGCCTTGAACGTACCACGAAAACAAATGCTGGTAGTTTCACGAGAAGCTCGTCGAACCCTATCTACCTCTCATGATGCCTATCCCGCCGTCCCCCTGCGGTAAAGACGCTATCTTCCCGTAAGCGAGAGCGGGCGAAACTCGCGCCCCCATATCGAGTGTTGCCAGCGCCGCCCCGCGCTTTTCTCCCCCGCTCCCCGAACCAAAACCCTTCCTACCGCTACTAATTCCACCGCTACTGATTCCACCGCTACCGCCACCGCCGCCGCTGCTGAATCCTTCCGCAAGGACTGAAGCTACATTGCGCGGCCCGCCTCGGCTTATGGACACCCCCCGCTCGTCTTCGCTCGCAGGAGTTGTAGACAAGTTCATGGACGTCAGCTTGAGCAGTCTTTTGGGGCCACCTGAGATATAGGGCCGATTCGCGCGAGCGCGGGTGTAGACAGGGCACAGCGTGTGCAAGGGTGGTGGTGCTGGCTTGTTGTTTGTGCTCGTGATTCGGCAGGTGATCAAGATGTGTGCACGCGAAGAGAGGTAGAATCGACCGGGGGAGTGTCGCGGCTGAGCGAAAAACAAAAAGGCGCGCCTCGTGTCAAGAGGTCGCTGGAACAGTGCTAAGGCATATCAGTAGACAAGTTGATTGACCGCCGGTGGAGAGGTATCCCAATCACGAAACCAAAACTGAACGATGAAGGTAGCACGCTGTCTGAACCGCTGCGTATCAGGGCACGGACGTTCCTCGCCGCAAAACTGACAGGAATTCGACAACGACATAACAAGGGAGCATACTGCTCAAGCCCCCCCCTCCCTCCCCATCTTGTTTCCCGTTAATTCACGATTCACGGGGCCTGTGGTGTTCCACACGTTTCTTAATGCACGTTTTCTGGCCCAATAATGTTGTGTGGAGACAACTGAGTGCATACCGGGCAACCCTCCGGCGACCTCAACCCTTGTGCTACTTCACAAACAAAAATACGTAAATCTCCGAGCAATTTGTCGCCAAAACACTGTGTGCAGCAAGTTCTGCAAGGGTTATCAGGTAGATCACGCTCAAACGTGGCCATCTAAAACCGGAAGTCCTCACCTCCTGCGCTCATACGCCGTGAGCTCGAAAGGGCCCCCCACTTCGAGCTTCCCTGGTGGGGTTGCAAACCACCACGATTTTTTCCCCCGGACGCCGCACTCCCCCCGCCGCCGCCGCTACCACCGCCGCCGTCCATCGCCGGTGTCCTAGGAGAAGAAAAGTCGGCTTTCGATGTCAGAGACGCCGCTTGCGCGAAAGATTCGTCTCCGGCCGCCGAAAACCTTCCCCCGCGATCGCCAAAGAAGGCCCCGCTTCTGCTGTTGTTTTGGAACGGGCAGGAAAAGGTCGAGACGCGTGAGTGGGAGGCTATAACTGTAGCAGGAAAAAAGGGCAATGATCATGAGTGGTTTACTGTAGTCGGGCGATGACACGTCTGTTCTCTCGACTCCTAGTCTATACGTACGCTACACTTAGCTTTCATTTTAGGGACCCACATACATAGCGATTGAAAAGCAATGAGAAGTAAATGCGGTTTTATTAAGCCGGCTAGTAGAGTGGGCGGGCGCACAGCAGAATAGATCAGGATCATATATCATGCTGCGCGCGTACATATCGCACCACGCCTTGCCTACTACTACTGAGTTGGGTGACTAAACGTCGCCAGCTATAATAGGCATGAGTTGGCTAGGTATAATAGTTAGTTGCAGCAGTACCAACTTATCCGACTTTTTGGGTTTCCTTGTATATGGAAGGCGTATTTGCTACGGGGTGCCCATTTTCCCGTGAGACCACTCGCTCAGAGAGGGAGAAGAGGGAGAGAGCTGAGAGGCCTACCGCATCTCATGGCGCATCACAACGAATTACCCATTGACGTCGCCGGTGCCGCTGGCAGTGCCAAAGGCTATTGGAGTATTTTGCATCACGTTATTGGTGTGCAAAACGCAACCACATAGCGCCGGCCGACTGGTCAACTAAAGTCATTACGTTGGCTGGGTTCGTCAATCTACTAGCCGGGAAGTCCAGCCAACTCACAGCCCTCTCAATTATTTATGTGTGGCCAATGCTGTAAACACCGTTTTCCTTTGTTCATTCTCCCCTGGCCTCAAAAAGAGAAGAACGGGTGGTGGGTGTTTCCTGTTTTATGACAAGTCGAAACGCAATCCTTCACTTCTTACCTTGAATTGCCCCCGGAAACACTGTTCGGTGGGGGTAGACTGTCGTGCGGCCTGAAAGGAATGAAAGCTTGGGCGGCCGATCCCGTGGTGTACCTGGCTTGTCATCCAGTTTAATAAGAAGACGAACCAAAATAGGAAGCGGCAACGGTGCGGCGCCAGATCAGCAGATATTTCAGCAAGCAGGTCTGTCAACGGAAACCGGAGCAGCGCCAGAGTAGTAGCAAGTGCGGTACGTCAGTGGACAGGTCTGTCACTAGAAAAAATAACTGGCACTACCAAGGGCATAGGGCCAAGTGATCTACACTGGCACCTATGGCACTAGGTTCAGTTTCCTGGCATCGTTGAAGTGCAGAGAGTTCTTTGCGTCGACATTGGCGCGCTTTTTTGGTAAATCTCACGGAGCGCTAGCGGCTTAAGAGGGTCACGCCACGGTTAGCTCCGCCGTGTCCGCTGACTGTTGTTTAACAGCTCGGTTCCAACAACAAGGTAGGCTTGCTAGCTTTGCCCGTCGTCTATATGAGCAGCGTGCAATCCGAAGCTTGTCACTATAGAGGGCAGCTTACCACTTGTTCGAGAAAATGGTTGAGGGTTACTGTCTGTGTGCAAGACGAATACAACTATCCCCAACCCTGATTATAACCCTAAGCCGATCAGACCCAACCAACCATTGATCAGCATCATTCCCTCTGCCCCGTACACAGTGTGCTTCGTCCATGCTGTCGAGCATTTGGTATAATCACCAAGTCACGTCATCAACGGTCTTGGTCAATATTTACGACTTGCTAGATCTACCTAACTAACTCCTTAACCCGTTTACCGCTGCACTGTACATAAGCCAAAAATTGACTCTAATTCCTAGTGGTTTGTCCCCTAAACTGGAGTGCAGTCCTAAATAAGGGGTTGAGCTCCTAGCCGACCTCGCTCTGCTCCGTATGCACACCAGTCCGGTCGCGAAACGGAGGCTGGACCTTGCCAGTCCGCTGTTAAGTGCCGAACCTCGCACGGGAGTCTCATCCGTAGCACGTTCATACGGTCCGTCGACATGGGGGTAATAATCGATCACAAACATGCGACATAGAACCATACGGCCTATCGAGACATTGGAGTATACGGATGAGAACGAAGCATACGGGACGTAAACAACCTCACCCTCCCACACCGCCACCCTTTGTCCCTCCCGCTCCCTTCCGGCCGCCGCCCCCGATGTTCCCCGCCGTAAAATGATCGCGACGGTAGCTTCCCCCCACCGACGAAGCGCCTCCTGCGCCCCTCGCAGCACAGCTTCCACCGCCGCTGTTACCGCTACCTCCGGCCGCAACGCCCCCCCCGCCACCACCACCACCACCACCACTGCCACCGCCGCCACCCCCGCTGCCGCTGCCGCTACTGTTGAGGTTGGTGGTGGCGGCGGCGCTGGTGGTGTCGGCATTCCCGCCAGCGATGGTCTTTGACATGCGCTTCTCTTCTGGGGTGATGTCGGTCGAGTCGACCGCGGCTAGTGAAGGGAAGAGGGTCAGGAGCGCTAGTCGGCTGTACGGCCTCCTGCTGAAGTTGGGCATAAAGGAGATAATTTCCCCACGAATTTATTCAGAGAACGAGGGACGGATTTGGGATACTTACATAAGACTAAACTGAACTTCTGATAAGGTGGACATGTGATGTATGCGGTTCGTTATGAATAGCCTGAATGAAGGCACCTATCCTCGTGATTTTTTTTGCGGCCGGTAGACGGTTACGTTGACTCCGTCGATGTTTCTGGCGCGAAAAAAACAAAAGTTTTCTCCAACAAAGTTTTCTACCCTTAAGCGGCGGCAGTCGCCGTGAAGAATGGTGGATCTGTATCGTGTAGAGCTAAACATATCATCATACAGACAGAAATGAAACACGCCGTAGACCGTGCTACCATCCTTTCCTCTCTCACACACACCTAGTCATAGGATTGCCGCAAACGCTGAGCTCCATCAAGTTAGGCAGCACGCCGAGACGGTCCAGCTCCGACGAGTCAGAGATGCGGTTTTGCGCGAGACTGAGGCTCATCAGCGCCGGTGTCGATGCTGCAAGGCCCGGAGAGAGGGTTCTCAGGCCGTTGTACTCCAGGCGAAGCTTGCGGAGGTTGCTCAGACCGCTGAACAATGAAGAGGGGCCCAGCTGCCGTATTTTGTTGCCATCGAGGTTGACCTCAACGAGGGTTCGGCAGCGATTAAGCCCTCGCAGGTTCCCGATGTTGTTGCCCTGGGAAAAGTGACGCGTGGCGTTCTTTCAGATCATGTTTGCCGTTCGACAATGTGCAGTAGAAAAATAAAAATGTTTTTTTATCAAACAAAGCCGGTGATGAAAGCCGACAAGCGCGTGGGCGAGGGTCTTCGATACTCGCATATTAGGGGTCGTGCCAGAACCAGTTGGCATGTTTTCGCATTTCGAGCGATATTTTCCGTAAGAGTCGACAAACGAAATGTATTCACAATGATCTGTGCTAGGACCCTTGGGACGAATCGATTAATCACCACTCTGATTCGCGCACGCGTTAGGTTCAAAACGAACGACCGCACTGCAACCACAGTAGCGCTGCTACCACGGCCTCTCTGCAGCAAAGTCCCAAGTATAGTAGTACTCCCTGTAAGGTGGCTGAATATAGGCCGCCGATCAGTTGCTAGCTGTAGCTACAATGGGTACTACAGTCACCTGGTAATTGCGTGCGGTAATTTTGCGGAGGAGTTCTGTGTCTTTGTGTCTGGCTGCCGCGTTTGCGGCTCGAATTGTGTTTTTGTTGTTGTAAAGAAATTTCCCAAGTTAGTTAGTTGGATTACTTCGCCCCCCGACTAACAGTTATAGCCACCAAGCAGTCCAGCTAGGGCACTGACTGAGTAGTAGCTCAGTGGTTTAACCTAAACGTTTCCAACGAAAGAAGTCCGGGGTTTGAGTCCCGCCAGACGTGGTAGTATCGTTTTTTTTCGCCATGGGTAGAAAAAGGGAAATCAAGTGGGGAGAACCACTGTAAAAGAACACTCGACCAGAGAGTCGAAAGTGGAGTGAACCACTCATGTAAAAGAACACACGACTGCGGACGGGGACAACATGAAGGACAAAGCAGGCGCTGATTAGGGGCCTGATCAACCCCGGAGGATGTTATCGACGGGAGGCTGTATCGAGCCAAAGGTACTTCATGTGTTCGAAATATGAAGGTTAAACCACTGAGCTACTCAGTCAGCGCTGACTGAGTAGCTCAGTGGTCCACCCTTTATGTTTCGAACAAGCCCGCTGACTGAGTAGCTCAGTGGTCCACCCTTTATGTTTCGAACAAGCCTTACCCGAACAGACATCCTCATTGGTTGCAATACTGCTTACAACGCCCTTCAGTTGTAGCGGGTGAGTTTTCTACTTCTGCAAACAAGAAATCGGGACGTTTACGGACGGCTGCGTCAACCCGGACCCTGTGTCATGTTGATACGAGTCTCCCGTCGCAATGTCACCGTGCCAGAACGGTGAACGATAGCACCGAGGGCCTACCATCGTATGATACTTGAATTGATTTTTTATCAACCGCTTCATAATTATTGGAGCCTGTCGTTTAACGCAGGCTTAGACTATGGCGATGAGTTAGCGTGAGAACAACAATATCCGTTTGTTGGGGTATCATGTCCTTCCGATTCTTCCTCGTACGACTGATCCTCTTTTCGGCTTTCCACCCCACGTGTGTGGATGGAGAGAGATTCGCTTCATTCTCGCAGTGAGCTGTGCTGCCGTAAGGGTTTGCACTTTTGAGGCCAAATTTTCTCGCTGACGGAGCCTCCCTCCCTCCCTCCCGCCCTCCTACCCTCCCTCCCCCAGGTCCCCAGCTGAGGAGTGGCCCCGTGTCTTTGGAAGCGATACTTCAGTGCCGTAGTTACCGTTTGGTCATGTGTTTCGTTAGGCATCTAATCTAGCCCATGGGAATGGTGTGTATCGGTCTTACCTCACAATTTCTCTAGTAATCGATTGCTTGCCTCAGGCAAGGAACTCCTTATGCGATTAACCTCATAAAACAAATGAGGTCGCTACCCCTGCTGCAGTACACGTCTACATAACAGCAGTAGTGCCGCGCTATATATATATATGTATATATATTGACCAGCGGAGCTCTCGGCGGGAAGCAGCCTCAAGGTGCGAAATACCTGCAAGTCCACCGCCAGAAGGTGAGGCATGCGCTCCAAGCTTAGAGCCGCGATGTCAGTTATCCGGTTGAACCCCAAATATAGTACCTGGTGATGATGGGGGTGACCCCAAAGGTCAGCGGGAAAAGGTGAGGCAGAAGAAGCAGATGGTTACAACATGTTTTTAATTTTGCATTTCCTACGTACGTATGGTTTTTCTTTACCTTAATCGTCACTTTCTTTTTTTCCGAGTCGAGTGAAAAAGACGCATGCTACAAAAAGTAGGGGGGGGTGCATGCACCAAAACAAAATCTGGGGGCCCTCCTTCCTCACGTGGGGCATCTCTCTGCTCCTCATGCAAAAAAAAACTGTTTTTTGTTTACAACAACCAGACGAAACGTGCAACAGCCTGATGTGCAGTCGCTCCCATCATGGCCTCGGTATACGAACGAACAATGTTGTATAAACGCAAAAGGTCACTCCGACGATAAGGCGTGCCTTTTGGGGCATGCAACTCCCAAGTTCAGAAGCCCCCGTCAGTCTTAGTGACAGGTTTTGCGAAACGTGCTATACGGTAGCACACATCTTGCGTTCGATTCTATCGAACATATGGCAGCGAAGATAGATCACTCCTACGCTGGGGAGGGGGGGGAGGGTACTCGATATCATGCATGGCCGTAGTCGTGTGACCACATAGACTGGCGCATTCCTACAGTGCCAGGACGGAACACATCGGGTTTTCACCGAGGGGGGGGAAAGGAGCAAACGTTGGTTGATCCATGTCCCTCATTGTTGATTGGGAGCCGTGGGCAGGGGGGCGGGGGGGGGGGGGGTCTGGTGCCCCCCGAAGTTCATATGACCCTCACGATTAGACGAGAACGAGGACTCACTCACCTCCAACCGAATAAAAGCGGAATCTTCGCCAGACACCGCAGAACTCGTGTCAGAGGGGTCTTTTTCGACCTGTCCCATCTGCGACCAAGCAGAAGCGACCGTAAGTCAAAGAGCACATTAAACTATATAGGACCGTACTCCCATTTAGAATCAATTCACTTGGGATTAGAACCAGGTATATGTTTACGTACGGTGCAGTAGTGTGAGACATAAAAAAGCAGGTACGTAGCTGTCGAAACAATGAAGGATGTTTGGGGGGGGAGTTTAAGGAATCGTGCATAGGTTGGGTGTTCCTTTTTGGAGGGTGTTTCTTTCCCTTGTTTTTTTTCCCCCTGGGATGTTTTTAGGGGTGATCGACATTGAAAGCTTATGCTGCTGCACAGCCGTGGCGTCGGATGGCAAACGTAATAAATTATCCATGTGTTCGAGATTTTTGCTACGGTGGAATCGGTGGAAGAATATGCTGTAAATGGGGAAAAGCAGTCGCAGGAGGAGCTCTGTGGGTGTTTGAAAGCCGAACGAGCTACGGCCTGCGCCCTGAAACGTGTTTTAACATCCACACTTTGACCTGCTATGTTTCATCCGCGACCAATTTTCCGTTTTGCTTCTATTTTTTCCGAAAGTTGACGTCATGATACCGCTGCAGCTACACGGTCGAAGGGGTCTTTGGAGGGGTCGAGAACTATGATCGCACACATTGTGGGCTTGTCTCGATGGCCGACCTTCATCACGAAAAGGAAAAATCCGCTTTCATCGAACGGTGTGACTCTGCAGTCGTAGTAGCACTAAGCGGTGCTTGCTCATGGTGCAAAGACCGCACGAAGGGCCTACCGAAAAAAAAAAAAAAAAAACGCATGCAGCAAGAAGTATCACGGCGAAGAATGATTTCCGTAAAGATGGGAAAAAAAATGTGAGATTGTGTTTCTCCTATCACAACCAAACTGCCGTCGAAGTCACCCTGAGTACGAACGTAGTGACCGGTGGCCGCCGTCCGTCCGTCCGTCCGTCCGTCTGTCCGAGGTGTATACATGTATGTATATCATATATAGAGAGATATTTACAGACGAGATCGCGCGCCAGCATTTTTTCGTATGCAATAACTTCGCCGCACTCGCTCTGTAGCGGTGATTTTTCCCGTGTGGTGATACCGGTGCCTTCACGCCTTCGCGTGCTACGGCGTATACATAGGGGCAGCGGCAACATTCACTGTAGCCCTTTTCGTCTGGAACGTATCTGACCAGTTGGAAGCCCGCTATGATGGAGGCAGCAGTTTTTGGATGAAATTAGTTCTGACTGGTCGGGCCTTTAGGACTGCAGTCCCGTTATTGGGGGGGGCAGCCCGCTCAAATTGTATGTAGTGTGTCCCCGAAACGTGACTGCAGTCCTAAAAAGGGTGAACCCAATATCGATGGAATGCGGTTAGTGTTTTACGATATTGTTCATGGTTATACCTATTGTATATAGGCTGCATGGGATTGTTCATCGCCTACATATATTATCAAAGGTCAGTTTCTGGGGTGAGGTATAGAGAGCTTCTTAAGGCCAAGTAAAGAGCATGAGAAAAACGTAAAAGGTACACCCCTATCGTACCATGCGTCACCTGATGGAGGATCCTCCCCTGAGGGCCTAGCTCCCCAATAAGGCACGCCTTAACGTTGGGTCGCCGTTTTTTTTGCTTCACAGTTGTATTACCGGTCTGATCGGAAATATGAGGTACACTCCGACTGCCACAATAGGTGCAAAAGTAGGTTATATTTCCGATCAGACTGATAGTTACATGCCTAGGCTGTGGGGTTGGTTGATTGGTACTTTCGCGTTTTCTCTCAAAAGTCAGTTTTTGGGTGAGTTTTGGAGCTCGTCAAGCGAAGTGAACAAGGAGCCTTTAAAAAATGGGGTGTGCTGAACCTCCACAGCAGTGGCATGCGTCCCTTCCAGTGCTGGCTGCGGCGTAGTCGATGTTTTTTTAACGGCCAAGCCCCTACATTATCTCAATCGAGACTGCTGTATCTTGAACAGGACGCAATTTCCGCGGCGGGACTTATACACGGTAAGTCACGAGGGCCACCACAGTTTGAGGCTTGAAACCGCGCACCAACGTCGCATGCGCTTTCAACTTCCAAGAGAGCGTGAAAGCACGTTTAAAAAAATGCGCGTACTTATGTAAAAGCACAACCGCAAAAAAAAAATGCTCGAGCCGCTCCTTTTTGTGCGCAAGGCGAAAGAAATAATCAAAAGCAGTAAGTAGTGTCCCGAGCTCACGCAAGGCTTACCACAGAAATACGGAACGGTCGAGCAAGAATTTCTTATCACACCGGGAGGGGGGCATTTACAGTATGTATACAGCAACAAGAAGCGAACACCTAATCCGAGCAAGCCTTAGACTGTTATTGCCGCGCCATATTTACTTACCCTTGAGCAAAAAGGCCTATGGTGTGCCTTTCGTATCCAGTACGATGACATGGCATTGCATTGTCTACTCTGTTTACTGCATATTTGCGTTGTGCACTCTGCTTGCTGAATAACAATGTAGAATATCTGTGTCGTACTTTTGTGACCACAGACCTAGTATCTCTCTAGGATTGAAGAATCAGCACGGACGCTGGGTGTGCCGGATGAATGTCGACGGGTAGAAATGTGAAGAACACACACATATACTTATTGTATACCTGGTAGTATTTAGCGCAGTGCTCGCCGCTGAGCACTTTTTGTTTACTCTAATTGTCGTGAGATCCCTCCAAAACGAAAGTGAGCCTAATGTTCTTATTGGGGGACTGTTTCATTTTCGTGGAACTGTACAGTATTGGACCTCTCCGGCGTGAATACAATCGAGAGCACCACGGGGAAGACGGCGCAATAATTCCGAGAAAAACATGTCAGTCAACCTTACGAAGTGCACCCTACATTGTACTCGAGCAGTCGAATAAAGACAGAACGGGAATAAAAACACCATCTCGGTCTCACCGACTCTATTCTGTTGTAACTGAGCCTGAGCACGCCAAGCGAGCGCAGACCACCAAGCGCGGCAAAATTCACGAGCAAGTTGTGGTCAAGATTAAGCTCTTGCAGGGAATGGAAAGGAAACGTGGGCAGAACCTGGGGAGGAAATGGAGGGCGAGGGGGGAGGGGGGAAGGGGGAAGGGGGAAGGGCGTCATCGCGTGCAATGACTTCTTAGCGCAAGCATGGAGCATCTACAGAGGCTGGGATAGGAGGACCCAAGGGGATCGAACATCACACAAAACTGAAAAAAAAAAGGGTTATCAAGCATCGCTACCACTAGCTCACCACGCGGCCGTCCCCTAGAAACTCCATTCCCACCCGAACAGTTCATTTATTTCTTGTTGAAAACTTTTCACCTCCACGGATCGCCACTTGCTCTTGCTTAAATCGAGGTACTTGAGGGTCTCCACCTTGTTTGCGTCGTACTTGTTCCGGATCACCTCCGCCGTCAACTGCTCCAACGGGGCGTGCGGGCGCAGGGAGAACGTGGGAGGCGGCGGGGTGGTGGTGGTGGTGGGGGGGGTGGTTGCCTTGTTTAATGCTTTGAATTGGTGCCTCGACTTACGCTATGTGCATGGACGAAGGCACGTGGGGTGGCGATGATCGTGCACCTTGGGAGAAAGTTTACGTTGCTTTAGCTTTTTCCGGCGGGCTGGTGAAAAATAACCATCCTTGCACCTTTCCAAATACATGTCGTGTGCCAATCTAACCCGTCGCTCCCGTTGAAACAGCAGAACCAGCTGCTGCTGCCGCTGCTGCGGCTGCTGCTGCTGCTACCTAGGGCGCGTGAGCACGTTGACCCGACCGACCTGATCCACGCGAGGGGTGGGTGCGGTGGAGACGGCCACCTGGGGGAATCGCCTCTTCCGGGTAGTGTGGTTGGGCCAGTACGCACGCGTTTCTCGAGCATGGGGAGGTAGTGTAATACCCACTGACAGGATACATACTACCGTAGGGGGGGGGAGAGGTGGGGACGGGGAACACTACATTTTTTTCCTCTCCCATTCGACGGAAGCTCTCGAGCGCCGCAACTCTTACCCTTCGCGCTCCCTAAAGCTATTTGTTCAGCGAGCTCACGTTAGTTGACCCTTTGAAATTGTGATATGTAACGCCACTGTAATAGACGGTTGTCCGGGCATACTGCCTGCAAACGACATATACTGCTTGTTGTGATGGGGTACTGAAAAACATATTTATCCCGACAGTTCGTACTGTTTTGTAAAAGTTGTGCACGTATTGCGTACGATGATGCAGTACGTGAGAGGCGTTCTGCGATAGAGGTTCACCCGAAAAATTCTGAGGCTCCTAACTTGAGGGGCTCCACACCTCACCCGAAAACTGACTTCAGCAAAAATCAAATTGCATCCCGATGAATAATCCCATCGCCAAAGTATAAAATTGCGTCATTTTTCGAAACGAGGTTGACAAATCCGACGAATTTTTGGGTTAAGGAGCCCCGTCATTCAGAAAATATTGTAGCGGAAATGTGCTACCTCTATCGTAGAACGCGTCGTAGACTGTTGAACAAAAACAATAGTCCGGGCAATCCCTAGTGCCTGACAAAAATGCGTGTATTGCCTACTACGATACAGTAGACAGTACACAGTAGACAGTAGACAGTAGACAGTAGACAGTGGACAGTAGACAGTAGACAGTAGACAGTAGACAGTGGACAGTAGACAGTGGACAATAAGGGTGTTTAACGTACAAAAGTCTGGAGATAGGCAAATAGGGCGCAACAGCGTACGCACACCTTGCCGATGAATTTAAACTTAGCCTCAGCCTTCTCTGTTCCTCCGACCCCAACGCCGTCCAAAACCTGGCAGAAGACATCACATCAATAATGCTGTCAGTGCGTTATATAATCGGACGCGAGTCAACGAGGGAAGAAAAGGCTGGAGTCTTCTCACGATAAAGTGCAAGGCGCGAACCGTAGTGGGGAGGGGCGGGGAGAGCCTGACATGTGATCCACTCCGAATATGCGCTACGACTATTAATAAGAGGGAGATACAAAAAGAAGGGCGGAGATAACAAATGGGATGGGAAAAAAAGTGACGAGAAAAAAAAAAAGAAAAACACAAACCGCGGTTTTGGTGCACGCGAGAAAAAGGGTCAACAAAGAAGGTCGTCACCATATGTACAGTAGCAGTGGCGCTTCAGCACCGACACGGTAGAGAAAACGCACAAAAGCAATGAAGCACGTGTGAAGTTGTGTGTACAGAGATGCAGCGATGGCTGGTGAGATGCACTAGCTAAGGTGATCTACGGGAAGAAGAGGGAGTATACAGAGTGGGCGCTACCACCCCGGCCAAGTCCTCCAGAGAAAATTCTCGACGAAAACGACTTGGATTCTCACGCACACAGCGCAGAACGGCGCAGCACGGCGCAGTCTAGGAGAAACGGCGCACCGTTGTTTATTTGCTGGTGACAGCTAATGGCACAAAAGGGGGGTGGGGTATAGTGTCAGAGGCGTGAGATACTCCACCCTCGTTGACACCGGTTTATACCCAGGGGTATTCACGGGTAAGGGTGACTCGACCCGACCTGTGAGAAATCGAAAAGCTCTTGGTCCGACCCGACCAGACCCGACCAGACCCGACCCGAACCGAACCGAACCGAACCGAACCCAACCAAACCCAACCGAACCAAACCCAACCGAACCGAACCGAACCCAACCGAACCGAACCCAACCGAACCCAACCGAACCCAACCGAACCCAACCGAACCGAACCGAACCCAACCGAACCGAACCCAACCGAACCCAACCAAACCCAACCGAACCGAACCGAACCGAACCAAACCGAATCGAACCCAACCCAACCGAACCCAACCGAACCGAGCCGAACCGAACCCAACCGAACCCAACCGAACCGAATCCAACCGAACCCAACCCAACCCAACCCAACCCAACCGAAACGAACCGAAACGAACCGAAACGAACCGAACCGAACCGTGAAATTGAAAAGTTTCTGATCCGACCCGCAGGTCGGGTCGGGTCATGACCCTTATTGTATCTACGTTAATTGTCGATGGTTATCAATACCAGGTATCTGTATGTATGCATAGGCCTGCACTGTGCCGTGTTTCCTTCAGCGCATGACGAGCGATCGATGTTGAAGGTCATGCTGCCTGCACTTCGTCGGATGGCAAAAAAAAACGATTGAAAATAAAAATCTTATTTACAGCAGAAACACGACCGAGCAGCCCGAACGAGGCGGTAGGGCCCCACACACCTTAAGTGTCGAGATCTTGAAAAGTACCAGCAGCCTAAAGTGCTGCGACGAGCACATGGGATTTCCCGATGTGTCTAGGATTATCAGCCGCGATAGAGACTTCAACCGGTCCAACTCCGGGGAGGGGGGGGCGAGGGGGGCGGGACGGCGGCAACGACAGAGACATCAATTTTTAATTTCAGGAGTGGGATATGCCACGTGACATTTATACTACCGTAGTCTGAGCGTCAACCGTCGTAATGTTCGCTTTTTGAAAAAAATCAAAAGGCACGTCAGCTGTGAGATACAACAAAATGTCGAAACTCATCTTTGCGAAGCTGCGTGTAACGCTTGCAATTCCGCGTGCTACTTACGGGGTGGCCTGTTTCTTAGTCGTGGATGGGCGTGGCGGCAGTCAGCGAGCGCCTTCAAGACGCGAATGAACCGAAAAAGGAACGCAGGGTGTCTTCGTGGATTACAGCATCGTACACAAGAATGCAGGAATACCACAGCCCAAACTTCTGATGGATGGATCCCCGAAAAACAGCTCCGCCGCTCATCCGACGGATGTACCCGGAACAAGCGACCAATTATTGCTCTATTTCTCTTCACGTCAAACAGACAACGCCGCGACTACCACAACGTACGGGGCATGGATTTTGTTTTTACTATCACGACAACAAAATGTAGACCGAGGCTACAGCTGGCTCACCGTGAAGACTGGGCTGTGTATCCGAAGAATACGTTGTGCGAGGGTCGAGTTTAGACCACGCCTAATAATAAAGAGGAACCCAACAACGCATACAAGTTGACGACAGTTGCGAATATCTTGCTCGCGCGAGTTTCTGGATATACAGCTGTTACACGTATACCCTATTCATTCCGTGGAACAGGTTTGGTCTCGCAGGGTCGGAATGTTGCTATCAATAATAACAGCCTCCCTGAGGCGGTGTCCAATCGAGAAAGAGGAGACCGCGAGTGCTTTCCAAATACACGCCGAGCCCTTGCGGAGTGCTACCAGGCCACCACAGCGTACATACCTCGGACGGGGCGGTGATGTCGTTGTTGCCACAGTAGAGCTCCATCAGACTCGCTAACTTGGTCAAGCCGCGCAGACTTTTCACACGTTCCAAAGTCGTTGTAAGGCAGTCGGACACGCATGCAGGTGGTGTGTAGATTGGTTGGACATTGAAGTAGGCTTGTACGACAGGAAAGTGATTGCAGACGGAGCGCCCGGAGTCAGTGCGATGCATACGAACCAGTAGGTAACGAGCCTCACAAACCATAGAGATCCAATCCAGCAAAAGCTATCCAAACCATATTGTCCGGAACGATATGTACGATAGTGCGCACCTTTTCTTCTACGTCTGCTTTCTGTCTGCCGCATCTCGCCCGCTTCTTTATACACTTCGACCTACCGTAGTTGAGTTTTTCTATATATGATACTTCGTTGTGGCGAGTGCTGGGTGCTGCTCGAACGCTTGTCGCCAGATCTTTTTTTTTTATCATATTTGACGTGATCATAGTGGTGACAGGAGCAATGGACATCGCCCAGGTCCATTGGAGACAGCCAACGCTGAGAGAAGCCACGACACTAAAAAAAAAGGCAGAATAACTATTAATACGAATACAGACACAATCATTGTGTCTAAGTCACGCGAGGCGCAGTGAAAGCACATACTATACATATGTCTGAAGTTCTGGCATTCTGCCAGGGTGTTCTTTCCCATGACTGCTGTCACTGGGCCCAAGCAGATGCGCGGTAAGTGAGGGTGCTTTGAAACCCAAGCGCTGCCAGCTGACGAGGCCGTAGCACTCAACTGACGGACTACCCAATACACCTATTGAACCACCCGATACACCTACTGAACTACCCAATACACCTACTTAACTCCCTCATACACCTACTGAACTATCCAACACACCTACTTTACTACCCAATATATTTGCTATTTCGTTTGTGTGATGCATCTGTTTTCCTCATATGTATAAATGTATATGTGCCGGTCATGGGGCTCCGAGTTCCGAGTGAATTTTTTTCCCCGCGTAAGTTATAGGGTGTGATACGCGTCGAGTTTCTTGAGCCAACCGTCTCAGAAGCGAACTGACGTAGCATGCGTCGACTTGTGCTTATCGAATCACAGACAGCAATTCCCAATCGTTTTTTGCAAAAGGCCTATGTTCGTGCTGCCATGCACAACCTTTTGGGGCTCTAGGTATAACCTGAAGCCCTGTACCTTACGAAATATCTCTGATTTCTCACTTGTGCAGCAGGTTGCTCTCGAGGGACAGCTGGCTCAACCCGGTAAGCCCGCAGAGGGGGTGGAGGTCGGAGATCTGGTTATAGCCTAGGTCGAGCTTCACGAGACGCCGCAAACCCATGAGTCCCCTGAGTCCGGCGGTCGTTAGCTCGTTTCCTTCAAGATTCAGTTCCTGTTTTGTTTTTCCAAACAAAAAGTTGTCAGTACGTGGCGGGCGTTTCGAGGGCGTGCAGGCAATCGATGGAGCTCACTGTATGTACGTGCCCAGAGGCAGGGGCTACAACGGCGTGAACGCTTGAGGTTGTCGATGTATTGTGGACAAGCAAGCGAACACACTTGACCGAGGCGATATCGTGGCGAGGTTGGGGTGGCCAGGGGGAGGGGGGGGCGGTAGAGGCTGCTCGCGCCCATAACTGTAGCTCTTTATAGAACGTCTCACCAAGACTTTAGGCGTGACTTCGACCCATTGGCTGGCATAATCGAGAATCATATGTGCAAGCTGCCTATTTGAAAGCATGGTTGCATTATTTACTCAACTTTTATGGTTCAACTGAGGTGTGGTAACCCTTACAAGGGGGGACGAAGCGTGAGCAGTAAGCCCCTCACCCCTCCCTCCCCCCCCAATACAATTTTCGTTTAGTCGCGCCACGAATTCACTGCTCTAACCCCATTCACCCCTGCCAAAAACAAACGGCTTGCCGGTTGGTCAGCGTGAAAAAAGCGCGCTGCTGTTACCCGGTACAAGCCGGCTCCACACGCTCGAAAGCAGAGGAATATGGTCGCCCACGACGCGTGCTCCGGCGGGGGTAGCTCCTGAATTTTCTGAGAAACTTCTGAGACTCCTTACTTGAGGAGCTCTCTATCTGAGTATACCCCCCTAAAGCTGACAAAACAAAAATCAAGATGACCAATTCCTGGCTCAAATATGCATACAACGAAACTATATAGTAAAAATGCGAATGCCGTTCCCAGTAGCATTGGGCAGTTTCTTCAGATATTAGGAACCGCGTCAGTAAGAAACGTCTTCGCCAAAAAGTGCTACTCGTACTTCTGTCGTAGCACGGGTTCCACCTTACGTATGCGTGGGGTTAGAAACACCGGCAAGAGCCGTGCGCTACGGGCTACGGTGGGTATTGCGGTTTCACCTTCGTTTATAATAGGCCAATCACTGCTTCAACCATTTTGCAACTGGAAAACTACTACTCAACCCACATTATCCTCGGAATCCGACGCCGTATTGTCGCAATTTTTCTTCACATTATTCGATATATATCGTGTGGCGTCGGAGGACAAATGAACATCTTCTACGTGCTGCAGCATAAATTCATTAGTCTCACACTTAGTACCTACTGATATAAAATAAAACAAACACATGGTAGTGATTCCTTTACTGACCACACGTATTAATAGTACATGTACCATGATTGTAGACATATGTATTATATACCAGGTAATATATATACCTGCTAGCTAGGGCTGTGACTTAGCTGAACTTTAGCCGAATGACTGACTTTAGTTGACTAGTCAGCTAGCGCTATTTCGGGTTAGGTATTTTGCTTCATTTTACATAACACAACGTATCATAAAATAAGCGCCAACGGCCTTCGGCACTGCCATCGGCACCGACACCGTCGATGGCGATGGGCTATGATGCGCTATATATAAGGTGCAGTCGACCTCTCAGCTCTCTCTCTCCCTCTCTCAGCGAGCAGTCTGGAGGGGAAATTCGCACCCCGTACGAAGCAAATAAACGTTGCATACACAAGGAAATCCAAAACATTGGATAGCTGGCATCGCCGCTACTCGCTATAATACCTGGTATCCGGTATCTATTAATCTAGCCAACTAACAATACCTAGCTGGCGACTTATTGCCATCCAACCCACAGCTCTACTATTGTCCCATGCGATTTGCATCAAACTGAGCTTGCGTTTGTTCTGTACAAATTTATATGTTTTTCGGTGGGGTTGTAGAGGTCATCGTGTGAAGAGGAACCCCATAAATATTGTAGTAGGTGCTATACTGACGTATACCTCTACCGTCCAAGTACGCGTCGCAAGCCGATCTCAGACCGAAACGCACCTCGAGACAGGCGCACGACCGCAGAGGCGCCGTATCGTGCAACTCATTCCCGGACAGGTCGGCCACCCTCAGGCGGATAAGCTTCTCCATGCCCTCCAGTTTGTGCAAGGACAGGTTGTGAAGGTTGACGAGCTCGATGTCCTCCAGCAAAAGCCCCTGGCAGGAGGAGGAGGAGAACGGGGAGGTATACACCTCTCCATCAGCCCCGCTGCCACGGTCGCTGCCGCTCTCAGCGCCAGGAATAATACGATCTCGTTGCATGACAACGTCGATTGGGATCCCCCCCGAACCTTGTGCCGAGGAGGCCGAGATCGTCCGGCTGGTTTTCACTTCTGTAGCGGTGGCACCGCTACCCTTATCGTCACGGTTGGGCGTCATCGCCGCCGCCACTGCCGCCGCCGTCGTTGAATCCTCGATTGGCCTATTTCCTTCCTTTCTCCTCTCGGCAATTTCGGTGGCCTGCTCTCCGTACTCTGCCCCAGCCATGTGAGTAAGGTGCGATGTCTCCCTGATTCCATTGACACTACTATCACTACTACCCTGTCCGTCCTCGCTTTGGCCTTTGGGCACGTCTTTTTCTCCTTCCTCTGCTGCTGCTTCTTCTCCAGTTTCTTGCCGGAGGAGGTGGCTGTCTTGCTGCTGGTCCCCGTCGCCGTTGTCGTCGTTAGCGCCACCGCCCAGAACGCTTCTGCTTCGCTTGATGCTGCCGCCCCTGCTGCTGCCGCTGCTACTGCCGCCGCCGCTGCTACTGCCGCCGCCGCTGCTGCTGCTGCTGCTGCCGCCGCCGCCGCCGTTGCTGCTCCCGCTGCTGCTGCTGCTGTTACTTCGCTTGGTAAGACAGTGCTCTTCTGCATCCTCGTTGTTATTCTCCCGGCCAATCGATTGACACCGGTGGCCTTCCTCCCCCCCAGGGGTGGTGTCGTCGTCGTCGTCGGTCATAGCGGTGCCGATGGAGGCGCAGCCGTCGTGAACAGTGCGGTGAGGCGCTGAGCGAGGCGCTTTTCTTCGTCCGTTGCGACGAAGCATGTCCAGCGTAAGACTGATATTTCATGGTCACCCAACAAAACAAGTTAGGGGGAAGGGGGAAACAAGTTCGGAAGTCCCATCATTTTGGTCGACCAGCTAGAAAGTATCAGTGCTGGTTCAAAAAATAAAAATGGCCAGCAAAAGATAGGGGAGAAAGTTCGGAAGTCCGAAATGTTCGGCCCAATGCAATATAGCCGATTGGAGTCAGGGAGGGACATAGCGCATCCAGATGCAACAACAACCAAAAAAGCTGACTGAAGTCAGGGGAGGACGAAGAGCATCTTTCAATCTTCGCGGGGAACATATTCTGTATGTTCCCTGCGCTACACGTACTTTGAAGACCTAGTTTTGTTTTAGCCGTCGAAGAACACACCCACACACCATTTTACCCACCCTTAAGGAGGTTTTGCTTTCACAGCAAGCGGTGGTTTATCGACACGCGCCGGCCGCTCTTGTGACATTTGTCTTCGTTGCAAGCGCTTGTTTCGTGGTTTTCCAGCTCGGTCAAGTAATTTTAAGTGAATGAAGTTCAAAAAGCGTTTCGACCTTTCCGTAACCATAGTAAAGCACAGTACCCCTAATACCGTAAAGACGTGCTACGGTAGGGGTACTGTACGTTTTCCTGGGCCAAAATATTTCTGACTTCACGAGGCTCCTCCTCGGCTTAGGAAAAAAACTAAGATAGTGTACCAGTACCAAATATCGCTGGAATTATGCCATTGTTGGTGTTTTCACGTACCCTGTTGGTTGTTGTAGATATCTTCTTTTGTCGATCGGGTTTCACCTTCATTGTTCTCTCTCGCGCGTGGGGATGAGTCTCTCGGGAAAAAATAAGTACACCCAAATCGTATACAGCATGCATCTCTAACGTCTGTCATATTTACGACCAGACTGGTATATCACACCTGACGCGTGCTAATACGATAGGGGTTTCAATTCAGTAGAGAGCCTGTTGCCAATTATGCGAGATTTGGTCTAATTGGCTCAGGGACAGAGCTAGGGTCATTCTGGTTGGCTCAGGGCTCGGGTTGGGCTTAGTTCTATTCGTCTTGCGCACAGTGTGGTTCAACCATTCTCTCGAATAAGTGATAAGCAACCGTCTTGCAATTAGGGGTAGAACGTTTTGGCCGAAACATTTCTAACTAGCGGAGCTTCTCAATCGAGGAGGAACTAACTATTGAGGGGTATCCCATTTATTTGCGTTGCAGAAAAGTATTCGTAATTCCATCAACTACGTCTAGGCCACATGGGCTTAGTCACCGAGTGAGTTAACCCTACCGTCTTTCTCTCAAGAATCAGTTTTGGGCGGAAGATACGTATGGAGCTTAAGCAGCGGACGTTCAGAAAAAAATAGGAGTTACGGCGTACTCGTATCGTAGCACGCACTACTTTAAGGCTGGTCTATGTAGCAAATATAAGCGAGTGCGCTCGAGAGAATACGCCTCACCTCCGACAGGCGTGATGCAAGGAGGCTTCCTTACGAGTGACGGGTCGACCGTCCAGTAACTCGAGACCGGGGATACCCCTGGGGGGGTAGCGAATCACATGAGTGGGTCGGAAAAGGTTGTGGTCGAGGTGTTTGCACTGGACGCAGAGGGCGTGGAAGGACAGGGACTAAGATTTACGCGCGTTGGCCTGGCTCGCCGCTACACGGCCTCGGTGCGAGGCTTGCCGAGTGATCCTAATTATAAAAAGAGGGGACGCCAGCACGGCGTCCCCCTGTCAGAAAATCCCACACGCTCCTCGGACGACAGCGCACCACTACAACAGCACGACGAAAGCAGCGATACTGATCCCACACATTCCACCCAAAAATTGGGTTCAGGAGGTTGTTTACTGACTGAGGCGTGGACATCGTCGAACAAGACATTACAGCAGTACATATCAGTCCCAAACTGCCTCCCTTCCTCTGCTCCCCCCGGAAGAATGAAGTCAAGACCTGGCAAGAGTCGTGCTACTATGGTAGGAGTATATAAATACCTACTTAAATGTTCTGAGAATTTTCTGATGCTCCTCACTTGGGGAGCTCTATACCTTCACCCACAAACTCGTTTTGAGAAAAGCAAAAAAAAATTCAACCCGATAAGCACTCCCGAAGGCTAGGTTTGCTATCGGATATCGTAACACGATTTTTTTTGTAAAATACTTACGGAATTACTGTGATTCTATCGATATTCGGTTAAGGAGTTAAGGAGCCCGGTGTCGGTGGGATTTGTTTTGTTTGGTCAATAAAAAAAAGTCCTACCCCGATCATACTATTAATAGCACCTATAAAGCGCAACACTAACGCTATCGTGGCCTGCAGCCTTTCTGTCTGTCTGCCGAGAGATACCTGATGGCGGCCCCGCGGTAGGTCCGCGCCGACCGAAGAGGATTCGCCCTCATGTCAAGCACGGTCAACGACGGGGCGATTCGCCAAAGCGCCTGCACAGTGGTTGTTTTGTGAACGGAACATCAAGTGAGGCGCACGGTATGTGAAGAGCCAAGGACCGATAGGCGAAGGAAGTTAGGCGAGAAGCCCCAGATCCCTTATTTTTTACTGTACCAACTACACCGTGATGTGTTTTTTCGTTATCACGGAGATGGTGAAACAAAGCCAGCAAATACCTTGCACTTGAAGGGCATATGATTTTTTAGTCAATCCAGTTAGACCACTTCACTGTACATCCACCTTTTTGGGGAACAAGCATTGTAGTCGGCTGATTTTAGCAGTTCGAGTAGCGAAAAGGGATATTTAAGCCTGGGGAAGGTTGCCAAGCGGGAATACCAGCAAAACATCGAATCAAGGACGCCGAGGAACCGTTGACTAGAACAGCCGAGAACCTCGCCGACCGCCGACCTATTGTATGTCCTTCACAAGATGCATACAACCTCGTATTGGTAGCATACCCAGCTTTTGCATGGATTAGTTCCGACGAAAAAAGCGATCCCACAGCCGAGGCGTTTTTTTTCAACGTTTATTATATAAAAAACCCCGTACACCTGTGTGAAGAAGAACCGCGGTCCTCCTGCTCACCTTCAAGTCGTCCAGATTGTGTATGATGTTGTTGTTCAGATCCAGTCGGGTCAAAGAAGCCAAGACGAACTCTGCGGTCGCGGTTGTGGCCGCCACAACTGCAGATTGAGGCTTTCCCCCAGTCCCCTCGCCCCCACCACTACCCCTTCCCCCGTCCCCGGCGGCGACACCGCCTGACGCCCCCGGGCTACCGCTACCACTACGGGTAGGAAGCCTGCCGCTAGGTCTCGCTAGATCATGCCCATGTCGAGAAGACTCCTCCGCGGCTACGGTGGTACTGATTCTTCTCGCGATCGAACTGCTGGCGGGGTCGGGAGCGTCGGAAGGCGTGTTGCACCGCTGCACGCCTTCGATGATGTTGTAACCCAGGTCGAGGTGTTGAAGCTGGTTGAGACCGGCGAGTCCGTCGAAGTGAGATATCTCGTTGAAGCTCAGGATCTGTAGCGCGCGTACGCGGGGGGGTTTTGTTCGACACAAGGTCTCTAAGAATAACAGAGGATCGACATGCAGAGGGGTTGCTCTCTAGGTATATATATATACACAGAAGATTCATATTTTTTCGTAGAATGAGGCCGGCAGGCAGGCAGGCAAGCAGGTAGAAAGGGGAAGGGAGAGCTTGGGCAGGGAGGTGACAACGATGGATTTTCGTGAAGTGATGCGTCCTTGCTTCTAAGGCCGACCCTGTTTGAGCTATTTACGTATAGAAGCGCACAGCAGGGTCAATTTAGTTCGCCGCGGAGAAGCTAGTGCGTTGGGAAGAGAAAGGAGGCGCGAGTGCGGAACCTAGTCGATGCTTGGCTTATAGAGTGGTCATACTTTGTATTTCTTGAGCGAGTAGATTCAGTTACAGCAGTTACAAACTGGCCAAGGTTCTCAGACGATTGCCGCGCGGTTGCCACGCCTACGGTTGCGTATGTACGTGTAACCACACAAGCCAAGTGGAAACCTGCACGTGGAGACAGAGAACCTGCTCTGCGTGCCTTGATTCGATCAGGCATATTAGGCATCGCACTCGAAAACAGAACGATATAAGCGTCAGCCGTAATATCACTCATCCTGGCGAGGAATGGGATGGGAGGCGCGAAAACGATGGGTGATAACGACAGACCAACCTTTATAACCTTCACATCGACTCCTTTCGCTCTGAATGATGGCTAAAAAAAGGTATGGATAGATGGGTTCAAATCCGCCAAAAGAACGAACGGTAGCCGCAGCACCATTTGCCAACTTGATCTAAAGAAGAGATGAGGTGGGAGCGGGTAGGGGGAGGGTACTCATGTCATGCATGGCCACAGTCGTATGATAATAGACCCTCTCATCCCTAAAATGCCAGGGAGGAGCACGCCAGGCTTTCTCGGGGGGGGGGGGGGAGGGTACTCATTTCCATGCATGGCCGTAGTCGTATGACCATAGACCCTCGCATCCCTACAATGCCAGGACGGACCACGTCGGGTTTTCACCGACCAGGCAGACATTCCTTGCACCAAGCGCGAAGTGTCGTGAGGTGTTGAGTGAGTCGCATGAAGGGTGAGCTGATCCTACTAAGAACCGATCTTGACGCGGATTTTCTTGCATATGGATGACAGCGTCAATGAATTGATTTATTTTCTGGTAATGGCCACGTCTAGAGACAGTAATGGGTTTAGTATCTCACTGCCTCGCGGGAGTCTTACCATATACACACTACGTGATACGTTCACCCCCTTGGGCGTAGTTAAGGTTCTCCCCGCACAAGAATGATCTAACTTCACCGCCAGCCGTGGTGACCGCCAAAAAAAAAAACGGTACCGTGACTGTCTGACTCTCACGCAGTGAGAGGCGTGTTTTACAGCGTTGTCGCCAACTGACGCCAACCCAACTTATCTGCATACGAGGTATATAATTTAGGGGGGGGGGGCTTTTACAAGTGTTCAGATTCGATTTACTACAATGATATCTTGCCGTAGACGGCTAGCCCTATGATAAAACATGTCGCCACAAGAAACGGTACCGTGACTGTCTGGCTCTCACGCAGTGAGAGGCGTGTTTTACAGCGTTGTCGCCAACTGACGCCAACCCAACTTATCTGCATACGAGGTATATAATTTAGGGGGGGGGGGGCTTTTACAAGTGTTCAGATTCGATTTACTACAATGATATCTTGCCGTAGACGGCTAGCCCTATGATAAAACATGTCGCCACAAGAAGTTCCTCACCAACACTTTGAGGTTATGGCACGCTTCGAGCCCTTCGATCGCTCGCACCCCCTGTCCGTGAAGGCTAAGACGAGTGAGCAGGTGGCCGGACCCAACCGCGCTAGCCCAGGCCGGTATGCTTCTTTCGCGCGCTACGACTTGGCCGTCGCTGCCGAACCCCGCCCCACACCCCTTGCCGTTTTTCGAGGAGGGAGGGGTGCCTAGCGCGGGGGCCGAGGGTTGCATCCGAAGCGCCTTTGATATTCCAGTTTCGTACCTAACGCCAAAGCCGTTTCAACAATTGGAGATGAAGGAGAAGGAGGACGAGGACGGGGGGGGGGGGGGGGGGGGGGGGGGGAGGAGGAGGAGGAGGCGAAAAATAAAGTGCCCTCGCAAACCAATTTTAATGGTGACGGTCTTTAGTTTGGTCAATCGATGGGAATCATCACGTGAAATCTCCACCGTCTACACCCGACACGCTCGTGCTTCTTTGATTGACAGCAATGCCTTTCAAAGAGCGGACGCAGATCGTCCCGCCGTCAAACGAGGACGCAATTGTACTGATGTAGGCTGCTTTGGAAAAACACTCATTCTCTCTACGGCTGACGGGCTGGAGACTTTACTGGCATCGCAGGCGTACGGTATACGGAGTGAGGTGCTAAGACGACCGCGGTTGTGGAAAGGTAGAACGCACGGAGCGTGTAGTCGACACCGATGGACCTCGACCGCCCTGATACTGTACGGTGTGGAATTGAAGACACCGTGACTAGGCAATGCATGTCGTACTGCCGAACAACCTCTATCATTTACAATGTACCACCGTAGCAGAGCACGGTGTCAAACGTTCCTGATTTCTCATACCGTCCGCAAGTCTCCACCTTTTCCAGCTGCGAAATGAGCGACGCCCCCGCACAACTTCCAAGCTCAGCATCGCGCCCCCACTTGCTAGAAACGCACGAGGAGGACCTCTTACGGATGGAAACCAACCCCATGATATCAGCAGGCGCGGAAATTGACGACACCTCGTCAATGTATATTTCCCACTAGGCCTGCACAGCCTGTAACCTTGACAACGTGCCACCACCGCACGACCCTTTACCGTAACGCTACTGCTCAAATCTGCGGTATGCTAATACAGCGACAAGAGACGTCGTGCAGCGTTCCACTCCATGGCTGACGTGGGGTAGTACGATCGATGCGCACCTCGCTATATACCTGATGTCGGGTGTGCATGAGGGAGCCCACGCCCATCGTCAGAGTTCCCAAGCAAATATATGGCATTTTTACACCATGCTACAGTATGGGTCCGCCAACAAGCAAGACCTAATCTTGGCAAGCCTGAGATTCTTATTGGAGCGCCATCTCCCCACAACCTTGAGCATAGGCTGTTATATAGGATTTAGTGTAGATTTTACCACTGAGCCGTTTCTATTAACCCAATTTTCTTAGCGTTCTACAAAAAGTAAGCATTATGTTCTTACTGGGCACTTTCTTATTGGCGGGCCTATAGTGTACATACACAGGGCGCATTGAACATAATGATCTTCAACTTTGACGCATGGCCGAGGCGCGTGCCTTACGATCGCGACCCTCGTTTTTCCCTTTTGTTCTGTCCCCTGAGGAAGGATCCCGACTACTCGCGAAGGTTTAATATCACGAATCGACGTGCTGTCACGTCGGTCTGGCATGAAGCGTTTTGGGGAATGGGACGAAAAACACCTCCTGTAGAGGTCCTTACGGTGTGCTTACGTAATGCTGTGGGGCAGTCAGTATATTCCACCGTACCGGCTAACTCACTCGGTGAGCGCTCAGCATGGGTTCGAACGGCTTCGAGACACAGTATGTATATGGCGTCAACTTGTTCTCACGTGAAAACTACAACAAATGTAAATGTCAGAATGTTGCGTTCATCGCGGCTAGGTCTCCCAAACATAGCCCTCTCGGCGCCGCCGACTTTGCCACTCATGGCGTAAGACTCACCTCGCAGAATAGGAAGCCGCGTCTATCTCGAGTTGTCGCGCCAGTCGCGCGAGGGGGATCAAGAAAGGTAGGACGTCTGTTCCTCCCCCCGCCCGCCCACCGCTTCCACCGCCGCCACCGGGTGACGCGGCTATTGCCGCTGATGCTGATGTATTTGAAGGCGGAGCCGCTCTGAGAGAAGAAGGCGAAGGAGTGCCCGAAGTAAGCGATGAAGATCGGGAGGAGGGGGCGAGCTCGTGCCTCCACTGGTTGACGCGCTGACGCACGCCGTCTTTGATGGCTTGCCCATCCTTCAAGTGGGAAAGAGGTGAGGAGGGGAGAGGGCGTGAAGCGATATGCAGGTAGAGACACAAGGAAGGTCAAAAAGACGCGGGCGAGATGGGTGTCAAGGGCGGCAGGACGCGAAAGAGAACCGCAGTATAATAAAATAGACCCTCAAGTGGAGGCAAATGTGGAAACAGGAACAAAGAACACTGAGGGGACCAAGGACGGAGGAAGACCAAACGACCAAGGAACAGCAACGGGACCAAGGACGAAGTGAACGCAGCATTTTCTAGTTATCGTCTATCCTACGTAGACGGGGAAGAGATGAACAGGGGAGAGGGCGGGAAGCGATGCAGTGGGGTAGAGAGATAAAAGTCGGGTCGAAGACGTGAGGGCGGGGGGGGGGGTGGGGAGGGCACGAGGAACATAACAATTGGAACAGAAAATAGGCGAAACATTGGCGGCAAACGTGGGGGCAGGAATACAATGATGGCTATCGATTGACATTGCGCGTAATTGGAGAACAACTATCCTGAGGCAGGTTGAGTTTGTGTCATCATGAAATTTTCTTCTGATGCCGAAGTTCCCGAGCGATCCCAGCCGACCGACGTATACATCGTTTCGCAGCGTTAATTTGGTGCCACGCGTAAAACAAGCATGTTCCCCCCCCACGGAAACAGGCCGTGGTAATGCATACGACGCAGACACAAATCCAAAAAAAACACCCAACCACTGCCTTCGATGACACGCTGAATTGTTACAGTCGATATGATGCTACTAGCAGGTGATGTTGGAAACATATATGGTGCCCGACCGCTGCCTTCGATTCGTCGCCGCATTGTTATAGTCGGTGCGATACTAGGTTGATGTCATAATCTATCACGCGATATATCGCTTTGACCCTATTTGCGGCAAGGTGTGGGCGGCTAGTCTGAGCATAGGCGTGCATCACTCGAGGTACCACACTCCACCCTCAAAACTTTCCTGCACGATATTGTCGCTACTCTTTTACGGTTCCGCGCACATCGAGAAATTAGTTGTCACCTTTCCCATCTCGGGTGAAATGTCGAACTCGATAATATATTCCGGCAGAGCCAGCGCGCCATCCAGCACGTGCCATTCCTTCAAAATTTTTTTGTGTAAGTTACGTCGCGGAAAGTGGAGCAACCAGAACATCGGGTTCGGTTACGATGCTCTCGAACTTCCACGCATTCACAGAGAACAGCATGGGTTTATCGTTTTTCTGCCACCTTGCTGGCAGGTGCCAGTTGAAGAAGTAATCTACAGTAGCCTCAAAGAAGCTGTTTCTGCAACGTCAAAAAACGTCTCCGGCATGAAACTATATCAGGTACGTACCAGAGGTGTATAGCTCGTCATGGTACCGCCTGTCTTTTCGTGCTTCAACCCAAGTTCACCTGGTACGAAGGCGAAGCGTTCACGCCACCAACACCGCTAGCGCCGCCGCCGCCACCACCACCAGCGCCCCTGCCCCCATCGCCACCACCACTGCTCCCATCCCCTCCGCTCCCCTCCCCCTTTCCAGCGGAAGAAATGCACACTGACTTGAAGCCGGTCGCCCAGGTCTCCCTCAGAACATTCACAGGTGGAGTCGCACCGCTACGACCATTGCCACCGTCCGATCGTGGTGCCTGTAAACGCCGAGTTCGGCCGGTGTACACCTTCACCACGAGCACCCTACACACGGGCGACACTATGCTTCCGTTCCCCATCCCGACCGAGGCCGGTGGTGCCACGCCCGCGTTCCTTTTTCTCGTCCTCGCCGCAACAGTAGCTGTCTCTTCGCCGTTTATCCCGGGGATGTCCGCTTCGTTCAGGTGCGTGGATAGCACGACCGTTTGAGGCAAGCGGGAAGGGCACCCCTCTTCTCCGCTTTCGGCTGCCACCGCCACCGCCACCGCTTGGGCTTCCGCGCCGGCACCCATCGACTGAGAAAGCGGAGGATTAATTGGCTTGGTGTTTGACGATGAAGACCCTGCGTTTTCCCCCACCCCTCCCCATTCAGCACCCGCGTCAGTTTCGGCCCAGCCGGGCAGATGGAACCCATCCTCGGCGAGCTTAAGGAGATCCGGCTGAATGGCTCTGCTGCTGCGGCTGCTGCGGCTGTTGCTGCTGCTGCACCCGCTCTCGCTTGCTCCGCTCTTACCCCAATCGTCGACGGCTCTGTTCATGCTGAACTCGAACCCGGCCGTCCTTCCTCTCCTTCCCGTATAAAAGAGGTACTCTACGCTTCGCGCCCGTGATGGGTTCAAGCGTTTGCCGGGTTTTTTTTTGCCCTCGGCGCTAGACTTATTACCACCGTTAGTGCTGGGATCCTTGCCGCCACCGGTGCCCACTTCCGACCCGGCAGGCTGATCACGGTGCACTCTTTCGCGTGTGTCCGCCAAACTTTCGGTTGTCGTACTGTCATCACTTTCGTTGGTCGTGCCGTTAGGTCGATCCCCCCCCTCGGTGGAGTCGTGCTGCTGGCTACGAGTTTGCGTGACCGCCCCTCGTCTGTTCGGCGCCGCTCCTGTTGCTCCTGTGTCCCTGCCACCTACGCTGCCGTCGTTCTCGAAGCCCTGAACTGCACCCATTTCCTGATTGCACCAAGCGTCTCCACCCGTCAAGGCTCCCGACACTAGGCTACATGCTTCCCCGGCAGCTTGGGGGTCCGAAGCTCCGCCTTCGAGGTGGGCTCCACCCCCCGGGGCTGAAGAGGACTCGTCGGTACGTTCTGAACCAAGCGAGGGCGTAGAAGAGAAGGAGCGCCCCTCGCAGGAAACGCTTGGTTCCACGACCACGACGCTCGGGCCCGCTACGGTAATTGCCGTGGAACATATGGAAGTATCAACGCTGCCGCTACCGCCGCGGCCGCCGCTGCTGCCGCTGCCGCTGCTGCCGCCAGCAGGTTGAGCTAACGCCACACTAGGAGGAACAATATCCCCTTCGCGCACGCCATCCTTATCAGCAGTGACTTCTCGAACGCATTGGTCGAAACGATTTTTCAGGAACCGATTGTGGATGCGGATTACGCGCGATACCTTGACGCCAGGGGCGGCCCCTAGTCTCGATACCGTGCTCTGCGTTTCACACCAAAAATGCAGGTAGAGTGTTGTGTCCAATGTATGTATATACGTATGCACGAAGTATGTACTTATATTTGTTCAGACCAGTTCTTCATTTCAGATAGTGCGGGATTAATTATGATGAGAGTACCTCCGGCGACTGGTGCTAACACCTCGCTCCCTTACAATACAGGTCCGCACAGTACAGTGTTGCGACTGCTCCTTGCTTTTGTCGTGTACTACTGTTTCTTAATTTCTTCCCAGAACTCATTGAGCGAAAGAGAGATGTATGGTCCATTTCTTACGTGCGGTCAATTTAGGAAGCAGCAGGTACCATTCTGACAAAAAATATACCAGGTATGACACTACGGGGCGAGGGTAAACTGAACCATGGCGCGGGTTTTCGAGGGTAATTGCCTAGTGTATGTATAATAGTTCATGTCGTGTCCGGACGAGAACTTCACACCAATAGGTTTCGGTTTCGAAAAAAACGAACAATACGTGCGGCCCGCGTCAGTCTTCACGATATCAGATACTCCGATATCTCACCACGCGCGACTTGACGAGATCGGCGCACGACGAGAACCAGACATCTCCCGGGCGACCCTCTTCGAAGCGGACGTTACCCCCGGTGTCGAACTCGAGCATCAGCTCCGAGACGGCCCGCTTGCAAGCACGCCCCACGTCCTCCTTAAACATGCCCAGCTGTTTTCATTGATAAAAACCAAATTGGAAGGAAGCGCAGGATGACGACATTGAAACAGCTGGAATTGGCTATTGTAAGCGGACGGATTAAAGGGAAGGTGAGCTGTAAAAGTTTGGATTGGGACGAGCGAAACCCGTAAGCGCGATTTCTTCCTGAAGTTTTTTCTCATTGAACATGCCCCAAATGTTTCGGAAGAACACACAGGAGACGTGTTTACGAAAAGGAAATCGCGGGACGAGGAAAGACGAAGCACTGAAACGATTAAACCTGATTCACGGAAGACAAGAAGATATAGAAATGCAAGTGAGCTGTAGTAGTATGGGGTTGGAACGAGCGCAGTCAATGGGCGTGATTTTCTTGATTGCGCCCCCTTGTCGTAATCACGGAAGAGTTTGGAAATGACCGCGGAAGGTAAAGTAGACGGACACCTTTTTTTTCTTCCGCAGCAACATATTGTGCTGCGAAAACAACGCTTCTAAAGTCTTCATTATTAAGCTCTTTAAAAATGCAAACACCATCCCACACTAATTCCAAGAAGTGTGTTCTCTAAAACAACGACGCTGCAGCTCTTCAGGGGTGAAGCCCGGCCGGGTATTCTCGCCTGCTCCTCCATTTTGTTTAGCACGCCCTCCACAACCACCATTGCGCGGGCGAGTTCCTGCCCTTTAGCCTCCAACCGCAGTACTTCCAGTCTGTCGGGCCCCCCTCTGGGGCAAGAAGCAAGGGTTGTCGCTGCAGTGGCCGCCGCTAGCACACTCTCGGATCCCGCTCGCTTCCGACGATCCCTTGTTCCTTGGCATACACTTTGGTCGGTGGTGACTGCAGCGGAAGTACCGGCCGAGGAGCTCGCGGCAGGAGCGGTGGCGACCCCCCTAAAGGATTCTTCGCTGACGTTGTCGTCGGCGGCGGCGGCGGTAGCGGCGTTGGAGATCTCTCGAGACGCGCGCTCGACCATGAGACGCTGCTCGACGTGCTTGCTCTGCCACTGCAGGTGTATGAAAGTGGTCTGCAGGTTTGCCGCCTTCTCCCCGCATAGTTCTGTCGCCTGTATGCCTCACGATGACGATTACGTGCGCAAGCACATGGGGCGATGTTTTCGACAAAAGTTGGCGCTGGGTAAATCGTTGGACTATGCGGTACCCGACGTTTATGCACATGTGAGCAAGGCAGGGGGGGAGAAAGACCCAAAAGCGCGCCACAAAGGCCATCTACTACGTGCCACAGCACTATGCTCGATACAATCGATAAAAAAAACACCACAAAGACGAGGGGCCGCGAGCTCGTCGATCCCGATGCACGTCCGGCTGAGTCGCGATGTGTTGTACTTACCGCTTGAAACCAGCGAGATCCATACGTTGTGGCACCCTCAGGTCGAAGTTTCTGTCAATAGTTCACGCTTGTCGTTTGCGAGGTGATATATTTCTACAAGTCGACGATGAGCTGTCTTTGTCACAGGCGACACCATATGCGCGGCTCCGCTGTTTTTATGTGTTCACCTTTCGGATCACGTGCCCAGCGTGTCTCTTGACGATCCGTGAGCGCATGTTGTAGTACATACTCTTCTTGAGGAAGACCGTGTTGGCGAAGGCCTTCGATTCTTCGGACACCACGTTCATATCCAATGACGCCAGCTGCGGGTGTTGGTGTTCCAAGTGGAGCGAAACCCCCATGTTTCTGTCAATAATAGTTTGTCTGTTCGAGCTGTTTGCGCGCGATGTTTCCTGCAAACTTGTGAGGCACGCGGATATCTTGGTTCTGCTTGTTCGCGCCTACCAAGACGACATGCATGCGACTGCATCGAACACGAGACAACAAGACCTCCTCCCTGAAAAAAACAAACATCCCTGCTGACGTCGACCTCAATTTTATGCCCCCCATGCATCGACATCCGCGTCACTCAATTTCAAGTACGCTGTATATCACCTGCGTCAAGTGGTACGCGACGTAGGTCTTGTAGTTGGACAACCCGCACACCGGATTATCCCCGAAGTGCAGGTCTTGAAGAGTCAAGTGCCGGAGCCCCTCGAGCGGGGCGAGCTTGAGAAGTTCTTTGAAACACCCTAGCCGGTTGTCGGCGAGGTTTATCTCGCGTAAGGTCCTACCGAGAGGCAGGCCGTTCCCAATCTCGGTCAGCCGGTTGCGGCACAGCCACAACTCTTCCAGAGCCTCCAGGGCTGACAGTCCGTCCATCTGGGTCAGCGAGCGAAGCGATTACACCCGAGAATATGAGGGGGAATGAGTGGACACTCAGTGCTAGGTTGTGTGAGCCGTGGTGAGGTTGGATGGCTACAGCTTTGTCGACCTCATCCGAACAAGGCACGGCGCCTGAATGCGGTCACACGTTCGTGGACGAGTCCTGCGCCCTACACTACGACGCTGCGAGTACGACATTACAGCTCTATCCTCGTGCGCGCGATGTTCCACCGCCCTTCCTCCCCCCCTGCCCTCGCGTGAAATCTGTATCCTGTGCATGTGTGAGTTTTCATTGGTATTCGTCCGCCCTGCTCACCGATGTGATACGGTTATCGTTGGCCCACAGCTTCCTCAGTCGCGTCATCCCCCTCAATGCATCCAGAGACTGCAAGTGGTTGCTTGACAAGTGTAGCGCCGTAAGACCGGTCAATCCCTCTAGCCCCTTCGTGTCCTTTAGACTGCACTCGGTAATGCTGAGAGTTTCCAGGCCTGAACGAGTGGTTATCGCGGCAGTTCGGTTGAATGGCATGGCAGGCGAGCACGAGTAGATGACAGAGCAATGCGTACAAGAGGGGAATTTCGGTGGACAGCAGGACGTAACCGATTTGAGAATCGCATCCGCTCGCAATACAACCTCGTGAAAGCAAGCGACCCAATCCCCTGCAGGCGCGGGCGGTACTACTACGATTGCTGTGTTCCTCGCTGCGCCGTAAACTTCAGAAAGCCGCAAACAAGCTGTGCAGGGAGCACGAGACTTGTATCACACCGGTGACAGAATCGCACTGGGCGCAAAGCGAAGAAAACCCTGTCACGAAAAGGAAAACAACATCAACAACGACACAACGACAACCACACCGCTACTGACACTTTACCAGGGCAGCAGCCGTCCAACGCCGAGACGGAGGTGACGTTGGGTACGTTGATGAAGCAGATTGCCGTCAGACCCCCAAAATGGCTGAGGCAGCTCAGGTCCTGCAGGGTGCTCATGAACAGGTCCAAGGAGGGCAGCAGGTGGGCCTCGCGGGCGAAGACGTTCTCCGTGAGGCCATTCGCCTCGCAAATCTCACGTACACCGGCGTCCTCGCTGTCGGATACAGCCAGATGCACCCAGAGAACGAAAGAAGGATGTCGAGTGTGGGGTGGGATGGGGGTCGTTGGGGTGGAGGGCGTACTTATTTGTTGCTTGCCTTCGTCATTTGACCATTGATCACGCATCCCTTTCGAGACAGAGCGGGGGGGGGATGGGGGGGGGGGGTGGGAGTGATGGCTTGGACGATGGTGGTGGGGTTGGTCTTGGTGATCGTGGGCGTAGTGTTAATAAGAATATAATAGTTGTTGTACTGTTGTCGTAGTTGCTCCGGTTCTTGTTGTCTCATTGTTGTTGTTTTCGTTGTCGGCGTTGATGTTGAGGGAGGGGGCGCCCGGAGGACGGAAGGGGGGGACGCGTAGAACGCGAGGTGCAGCGGAACGGCCATATCGTCGCAGGTTGCTCATGAAATCTAGACTAGCCGATAGAGCCATGCACGAGATGCGAGGAAACAAAAAACCTGAACATAACACGAGGGTTGTTGCACCGTGTGGTGGTGGGACGCGGCGTCCTTGGAGACAACCACACAATATCGCTCCCGTGAGAAGGTACAATGTCAACTCCTTTTGGAGTGAGAGTGGATACACTTAGTAGAAAAAGTCAAAAATAGACAATACCGACACGTCTTAGATCTGTGTATAGCGCACTATGGAGTGGAAGCGGTATGTGGTTCCTCTGGAGGTAACCTGAGGAAGGAGATAAATGAGCAACATCGAGTGTTCGATCTCGCCACGGTAAGATGATCTCGGCTGGACTCCCCCCCTCCTCCTCGAACCGAATTTGGAACACCTGTCGAAGTGAATATGATGTTTCACTCGTTGTAGCATAACATAGTACCATGGATATTTTCGTGGTTTTGTTTGGTTTGCAAGTGGCACGGGGATGGTATACCATAGCCCGTGATACCGTTCCCTTGCGTACTGATACCTGCGGTGCACGTTTTTTTGGTGCTTGGTTTCTTTCTTTGCCTGTTTTTGTGACCACGGGCTAGGTTTGTTTTACTCAGGGAAATTAGCTAGTGTGAGAATATCATCACCAATCATCATCGTCATCATCTTAAATCAACATCGCCATCATCATTATCAACACCATCATTAATCATCGTCATAAAACAGTCTCTCACAAGACCACCGCGCGTCTTACCGAAAAGCGCCGTGTCGTACGGTCACCGAGCAGCGCTCGGCATCGCCTCGAATTCCTTGGGGAATGTCACCAGAGATGATCGGCCTGCCGCAACGTGGCGTGTCGCAAAATAAGATGTGGGCATGGCGCTAGGTGACATATTCCACTTTCCCCTCACATGAAAAGTTGTTGTTGTGCCCTGCGTTTACGCAACACAAATGAAGCCAAGTGCCCGGAGGGGAAGGAGCAAAACCTTCGACCACGGCTTTTGTCCAGGAGCCAGCTGAGGGTAAAATCTCCCACGAGTTGAGATGGAGAGCTAAAGTGGATAGCCGTAAAAAAACAGTGTTGTAACATTGTGTCGTAGGTTAATTCGTGTTTAGTTTGGGATCAATGACGCCTCCTGCTGCGACCAGCCGGAGACTCTCACCCAGAGAGATACTGCTCCCGCGTTAATTGTCTGGTAACCAACTCGGCACCTCATCGCAGAGGGTGGTTACCCCGGTAAAAAAAACTAATAAAACCGATCTGAGGACCAACGCCGCAACGGGTAGGGTGGACCGTAACTGGACCAAGTCCGGCGGGAAAGCCTCATAGCCTCGGTTTTTGTTAGTGGGTGAGCTCGCGCAAATCCCTCACTACCCGGAAGAGATGACTCTCCCGGGTGGCTATCTCCACCGCACCTGCTCCTCTCGGGGGTCAGGTTGGGTGAACGTGCCCAAACTCCAGTGGTAACAGGAGCCTGCTCTGCTGTTGCAACAGGAGCTATGAGCTAAATTGACACACGGCACGAAATTGGAACGTGCAAGTGTGTGGTAAGCTCAAGCTTTATTTTTACCAATCCGCCGGAGGATAAAAAAAAAAAAAAAAACGAAACGAGACTGACGTCGTTGTCGACGGTACACCTCGCTATCAACGATGGGCGGGCGGAATGGTCTGTTTTTTCCTAGGCTCTTTCTACCTTGTCGTGCCGTTGTAGAGCTGCGATATCGCTCACGTAGTGATGCTTAATCACTGTATCCCATTACAACAATGAGGCTTTCCCGAAAAGGTATCCACCCTGCGGGCGTCTCCTCTGTGCTGTTTCAGGCTACTGCTGTTACATTGCGTCGTCAGTTAATTCGTATGTAGCTTGGGATCAATGAGGCCTCCCTGTTGCGGTATAAGATCACACCCATACTTGTTGTCCTTCCTCTTATCTCAATGTCGTCGCTCGTTTGACTCTTATCCTTTCTGTGTGTTCCTTATCTTCCTTACTGCCCCCAAACTTCTACGTGGTCTAGCTGATTAGGGGTTTTGCTACCGTTGGTTGTCCCGTGAGAACGTCGTGTACGATTTTCCAAACCCTTTCGGCAATGATAACGCGCTGTGCGATTCCGGTGTGATGCACCCGGGAACGCGTCTAGTCGGCACGGAGCCTTTCGTGGCGTGCCTCCGTGCTGTTCTTCCGGAACTGACACACGTTCACGTTGTGCTTGAGGGACGACAGTCACGGAGCTTTTATGTGAATGGTCTCCCAACACTACATTTTCCCAGATACCGCAGCCCGCAACCCACCGCAGTTACCATGCGCTTCGCCTAACGAATCACGTACTTTGAATGGAGAGAGGAGCACATACATACGCTGTTCTTACAGCAGGCCCGTATACAATGTAGTGCAGCCGGTGTTTCCTATGTACTTGCCTTCGTTTTGGCAGGACATATATATAGTAGATGATTGGAGACTATCGGGAAGTTTGAGTGAGGTATTAGGCCCCCGCCTGTGATCGAGATGGGAGCTTACAGAAGATCTACAATATTTATGTGCTCAAATGAACAACACAGCGACACAGATAATCAGAGAGTCCGTGCGACGCCTATCTTCGTTTTTACGCGAACACCATGCCACATCGACGCGAAAGCAACTGCTGCAAGGACCTGTGCAAGATACAGTACCTCGTGCCAGACCTGGTACCAGATACCGGCACACGTACTACCGATACGTACTTATGCACTATACCTCTTATTGTGCTGTTGTTTGTACCGCAGTACTGCACTGTAGTACCTGCATGATATACGTGCGTAAATGCAACAAGTCGACCACCGTACACTAGTAGAACCACAAAGTACAATCCACCTTTACTCTTCAAGACACTTTTTTCATGCTCTACGCCGAGCAAGCCGACGAGCACGATCGACCGCTGTCAGGCGCCGTACATAGCACTCACTATCCTATTAATTCGTAGTAGGCACGTAATGTGCAAACATGCTGCACTGACGCGCACATACGTAAGGTGCTTGCTTACTGCGGCCAAACCACAGTCCAAGTACTACAGCAATACGTCTTGTGGTTGCATTTGTATGCGTCTCCCGTCTCCCCTACAGGTATGGTGAGGGGTAAAAGGGACACATATTTACACATATCCATGTTCTGTGTCTTCTTTCTACTGTACTGTACAGTACCCATTGACATACGGGCTGATTCTTCACGCTATGCGTAGAGATGAAAACCAGTATATATTCGTATCGTATCGTATCGTATCGTACGAGTACTCCTAGCAGCTGTGTGGTCACACACGATTTAATGAATACGAGTCAGAGATAACACGCCGGAGATAAATATGTATATCAACCTGGTACATCGCACTATTAATAGTACTGACAAACCACACCGAGCTGAATGCGTCGTATGAAGAGTATGATAGTCGATCTCACCCAGAGGCCGACCGCCTTGTTTTCGTCATGCTCTGTGCAAAATAAGTGGGTCCGCACGGGAGTCGCAGCCGGGTTTCATCCCACAGCGGAGCACCATCGCTGCAAGAGGCTGCGCATGATAGATGCCAGCATCGCCGAGGACAAAAGAGCGAGTGAACGGAGGTACGTACGTACCAAAAGTCAACTTGTAGTCGGCATGATTGGTTACGCTTCGCTCACGAGGAAATGAAACGTCAACGAAATCGACTCGTCGAACAGAAACTAAATTTGTCGTACCGTCGTGGGGTCAACGCTCTGTTATTAATACGTCTTAATAGCTGTATCTTGTGAACTCAGTCCAGAGCAACTTGGGCGTACAAAATACAGTGAGAGTAATTGGTACGTACAGAGTACACATTGTAACCAGGTAACAAACAAACTATTAATAAGCTATTATCCATAGGGGTATCATGAGTGAAGTCTGATAGAGACACTTCGACATTTTCGTTCTTTCGATCTGTCCTATGGACTTTCTATGTCGAGCGTTCTCTCACACGGAGACGGCTTTGATATGATACTGCTGTCAGTGGAAGGATAATATGCGAGGGCTCGCTAGCGAGTTCGGGTCATGGCACTCTGATGAGGAATCGCTCGAGCCACCTCAGCCCCAGCCTGGGAGAACGCATGGAAAACACAACAACGCCAGGTATACTACTGCTGTCAGCACTTGTTGTATGTGTACTACGTACGAGGTATATACTCGTACGAACAGCAAGCGGTATTTTTAATTTTTTGCTTCTTGTTCTGCCTCCCATCTATTATTTTCGCCCTACATTTCTCTCTCCCTGCTATTAATAGTCGTGACTCAGATCCGGGGTCACATAGTGGTATAGGTTCTCTCTCCCCACCACGGTTAGTGCCTTCTTTTTTTTACCGCGAGACGGCAGGCCCCATCAGCCCTTTCTTCCCTCGTCGACTCGCGTCGAATAACGCCTACCTACCCACGCTAGGCGCTCTCATCAGCGGTTAATTCTTTTTTTTTATTTTAGATAATAAATACTCCACTACAGTACGTACTCCCGTATGTCCTGCTCTACCGCCTTATATACGTAGTATCGATCAAACCGCACGCACGGCGCACTCAACTAACTGCACTGAGTGATGACTCCTTAACCACGCAGGTTTATCCCGTACTACATACTCTGTAACCACCCTGCTGCTCACTGCTGTATCGTACGTACCAGTATGTATAGTAGTTTAGACAGGCAGGTATTTCGGTATGATTCATCGTACATTTATTGGAATTACTTACTCACTTCTTGTCATGCATGTTAATCATGCAATGGTGGCACCTACGTAGTTAAATGCGTGCATCCTGCATCGTGGAGCATATCCACCACCCGAACGTTTTCGCGTATGAATACGTACGCTCGCCACCCAACGCGGTACGAATACGTTGCCTGGCTCCCGCGTACTCTTCAAGTATGGTAGCGCAATGGAGGGTAGCTTACCACTTACTTTTCATCCGAGAAAATGGTTGTCACGCCCTGTATACGGGACGAACAAGACTAACAACCCTAAAACGTAATCCTACCTCTAACCCTGCCCCTAACCCTAAGTCAGCCAGACCCAATAAAAAAATGGTTAGGGTTCAACCTATTCGTTTCGTACACAGGGTGTGACGAAACCTTTTTCTCGAATATGTGGTAGGCTCTACTGGCGCGATGGGGGGGCAAGACGTCAGAAGCGAGGCCCCTGACGAACGACCGACTCCCGAGCTTACCGGTGGCCGTTCGTCGCAGAATCCCCGCACCGATACGTAGCAACCTCGATCGGATAAATTTTCACTTATCGCAGTCGTTCGACGCCCATCTCCATCCACACTTTTTTTTCTGATATATCATACATCACTGACATGCTAAATCTGTGTTCACTGTTCTCTAAAGCTTTGCCCGCGGCACTTCTGTGACTGATACCTTCATCCTACGTACGTACGTACGGTGCCACCGTTCCGAGGGGAAGATACTGCCGTTAAGAGACCTCTGCCCTGGCGCTACGAATATTTTACGCAAGAACGGTTTTTCTTAGAGCTGAAAGTGGTGTAAATTTTCACATACAATAATTAGAGCCTGGTCCAGAATAAGTACATGCCAGGTACGGCATGTTGGGGTAACTCTTCGTGGATAATACTAGGTACCAATCCGGACCGAAATATATGGAGCCTTTGAATATTAATGATATTAACAAATGATCCTTACATTTCCGCCCAGAGTGGTACCGTGTAACACGTGTGATAAGACAACGCACAACACACCCCTACCAGGTATGTTACAAGGCTTAGATTGGGTAGGCGACTGGTTAAACCTTCTACCAATATAGCCCAACGGACTGAGACCTTTTCATGTGGCGTCGTCGGCAGGACGTGGGTCGTTGGTCGTGAGTTCGAATCTCACGTCCACCATGAAAAACGCTTTGTAAAGAAAAACGATTTTCCTCATGTTAGGAATCTGATAAAACACTCTTCCTGGGTCCGCAGAGATTGTGAAGAACTGCGGACTAGGCACGTACGGCCCCATACGAAGACCAAGGACCCCGCTGTTCCGAAGGGGGGGGAGAGTGTTGTAAGGCTTAGATTGGGTAGGCGATTGGTTAACATTTTACCAATAGCCCAACGGATTAAGACCTCAACACCTATGGGACAGAGATTCCGAGCCGATTTTCTCCAAAGCAAAGGGGGGGCAGCGGGCCGACCGGGCTCAGGCGATGAGGCGGCCATGAAGAACGGAAGGAGGACGGCACACGAAGACCCATGACCGGCGCGCACACCATCACGAGAGAAGCAGTCATCGTTTTTTTTTTCTGGTTTTATTTTTCACGAGGCAGTATTAGTAGTATGTACCTGTTATTTACGTCACTGGTCTTTGTAGTGTTGGCGAGTTGTATACCCTTCATGTGGAATGACCCCCGCAATTATCAGGGACGTGGTATCATAGCTGTGCTGCGCCTTTTTATCAGACAGTCCGGGAAGAGATGGCGATCGTTGATACTTGTGTGGTGGTTTTTGGTTCGATTGCTCCTTTTTCACTGCATGTCCGCGAGTCGTCACTCTGACAGCACCCCAGACAGCAGGCGTGTTCCTCTCTGTGTTCACGACTACCGTGCGTTTGGTATGGTGCAGGCAGCACGCCAGACAGCAACCGCTGTAGTCAGTAGCCACGAGTTGGTTAGTTGTGGGAACGGAGGGAACTCTATGCTGTAGTTGAGAGGATATACCCGCGGCCATGTTAGTTCAGTTTGCACATTGATTTCATCTTGTGTGCGCCTTCTTCGCCTCGTGTATTTTTAGGCGGCCGAATTCCGTTTTTTTTATGGTGTTTCGGATGTTCCTGAGGCTCCAGCACCTTTGTGTGACCACGGACTCCTTTATTTGAGAGTTAATGTGAGAACAACAACAAACAACAACACACACGACCAAAAAGTTGTCTTTCGGAAAGATATCGACGAGATGCCTTGCCATACAGATGCATCGCTCGGCGCTTGCACCTTCTCCCCGCTGTCGAGAGATGAACAGTCACTTCGAAGTTCGTCCGGAAGGGCGTTTGTTATCATATCACCTTATGACACGTGTTATACGGTACCATGGTGAGTCTGTGGCTCTAATTTTCAAGGTTACAGTGTTAATAGTACTGCTATTGATACGTGTCAGATATACACCAGAACCACTTAGCTCAAGGGGCAGTCAGCGCTGACTGCCATTCACAACTCAGCGATCACGACGTATAACCTGGTACCCAGGGTATCTACCAAAAGCACAGTCGGGGGGGGGGGGGGGGAGGGCGTGCTTGTACATCTAACAATTCTATAATACAACCGTAAACTACTGTATGTGCCAGCAGGTACACACAACATTTGCATTTTTACCGTGTCGTCTTTCCATGTCGACTATTCTTGCACGACAACAGTAATGACAGCGGAACTGGCCCGGCGGTGGGAAGCCAGAATGCTGCTCGTCGGCGGCCGGTGTCGGCGACAGTTCGCGTGCCGTACATGCCCTCGCACCTCCAGGGAGGACAAAAAAGGCAAGTATTCGTTGTCTCTGGGGATGAACGACACCATGCGTGCGCAACGAGACGAACATCCTTACCTGCAGCTCTTCTGGGTTTCCGACACCCATACAGAAGCAGTATTTACAATATTGCCGTAGTGGTAGTGTTACTAGTGTTGGTAGTATTTACCGCTCTCCCCGGTATATAAGGACCGTATAGAGATATAGGTTATACTAGAAAAAGCTTCTTAAATTTACGGACATGGCAAAAATTATTCAGAAAGGCTGCTACTGCTGTACGTCCACGGTATGATATTTGATACGGTATTATTAGACACATATAAAACTCGAGAATATCGCGATATTTGACCTTTAGAGCCAAATTATGTGCCTGACGAGTTTTATACGGACGTCGGGTGTAGGCGATATTTTCGCTATACGTGGTCCGCAACACACAAATATATGCTTGGGGTATTTTTACCCCAAGCATATATTTGTGTTCTCTTTTTTGTTGGTAGAGCCGAATTTTGTAGACAAGATTGGACACACCTCAGACATAGCCTGTCTCCTGTACTCGGTCATCCGATCATCACGACGCCGCCATGAGCAACAATAGCGGCGGTGGACGCGACGACTTGGTTGAATGCATAGGGCAGACAGGTTTCTCCCGTGGTCGGGGACGGGCGGATGCCCGGGATGCCCGGGTTTAGCGACACCAGTCCAGAACCCAGTGTTCCGGCTAGGCGTCTCGACGATGGAGTCGCCCCAAATCCATGCCCCCAACAAGCCGTGCCACCCACCCTATCCGGCAACAAGCGAGTAGCGGTCGGCGCGCCGGATGCCCGGACAGGAGGAGGAGCCGCTTGGCGGCCACTTCATGTCGGCGCCATCGCCGTAACATGGGTTCTGGTGTGAACTCTACCTACCACAGCAGCAGCAGCAGCAGCCACGTCCTCTAGCCCATGTGATGTACATACGTGCTTGACTTGCTGGAGGATGACGTGGACTGTCACCTAATTAATCAGACTCTTCATAATACACCCTAGTTTTATATCTCAGGTGCTTCTGGCAAAAAAGGCGATATTGAGTTTTATATCGAGGGATTTGCCAATACGGAAATCGCGATATTGAATTTGACGTAAAGATTCGAAATATCGCCCTCTCTTGAGTTTTATATATGTATATTATGACGCGCATTCGCCATCAGATAGAGATATTGTAACGTCGATCATTCACAAAAAGCTATCCATAATTACACGAGATTTCAGCAGTAGAAAACTCACGGAAACCGCGGTGATTAATGCTCGTATACTATCCATCAGCATGGTACAGTGTAGCAATAACCTTCCCACAGCTCGCACCCCCCGCGCTTTGACGTTGAAGTTGTTTTTTCTGAGTGTGGTCGGATGACAAACAGTATTAGCAGCGTACGGCCGACGTAGTCGCATTTGTCGAACGGTAAGCACATACAGTACGCAAAGTCTACAACATCCCACAAACCTTCCCCCTCCTCCCCTATATTATATACCTGGTAGATATAGGTTGGGTTGGCGTAGGTTGGCGACGACGCTGTAAAACACGACTCTCACTATGTGAGCTAGACAGCCAAGGTACCGTTCGTTATTTTTTATTTTGGCGGTCACCAGGGCTGGCGGTCGAGTCAGATCATTTTTGTGTGGGGGAACCCTTCCCTCCGTACAAGGGGGATGATCGTATCACCTAGTGTGTATATGATAAGGCACCCACGAGGCAGTGACATAGTAAACCCATTGCTGTCTCTGGAAGTGGCCACACCAGAACGTTTAAGTCAATTCATTGACGCTGTCATCCATATGAAATAAAGTCCGCTTCAAAAGAGGTTCTTAGTAGGATGCAGCTCACCCCTCATGCGACTCGCGGAACACCTCACGGCGCTTCGCGTTGGTGCAAGCAATGTCTGCCTGATCGGTGAAAACCCGACGTGCTCCGTCCCGGCATTGTAGGGATGCGATGGTCTATGATCACACGACTGCGACCATGAATGATAATGAGCACACCCCTCTCTCCTTTCTCCCCCCCCCCCCCCCCCCCCCCCCCCCCCGCGCGCCCCCCCAATACCTCTGTCGGTATCCATTTCCAACGCCAGACCTAAACCGCGACCTCGACCTCAAAGCGCGGCGTCGCCCTACGCGCGACCTGCCCCTTCTCCTTCTGCTTCTGTCGCCGAGGTCGAGAGCGCCCCCCCGCTAGGCCGCCCGCTGCGCCTCGCCTCTCGCGAGCCGCGGCACCACCCGCGGGGGTACACTCGGCAGCCTACGAGCGCACACTTGGAAAGCGGGGCGAAGTACGTCCTGCAACAACAACAGGAGGACTTGCGTTCGGACAGGGTACAACATGAGGAAGAGAAGGAAGAGAGCTTGCATTTGGGCACGGACGGGCGTGGGGTTGTTGCGTCTCGATCGACGCCTCGCCGCGTGCCAGGTTTCGGCGTGAGGACGGTGGGGGGAGGAGGAGCTCCGGCGGCGGCGCGGGCGGGAGCGAGCGACCAGGCAAACACGATCAATCACATGGGTGAGTTCCGGTTTCGAAGCCAAAGCGCGGTTTCCCTTCTCGACTAGGAGAGGCAAGAGGACTGACCGCCTGCCGATCCACCGATCGATTTTCGGCCTCCTGAGTAGAGCTGAGCTGTCCCATCGCTTCACGACCGAACGTTTTTTTCGGATTGTGATGCGTAGCTTTGAAGCCGTTATGGCTGCCCGGGGCCACCTGTGACACGCTATGGATGTATGCGGCACAGCGTAGTGAGAGGAAAAAGGGGGAAGTGCTATGTGCTGCACGTTCCTCCCAACCCCTCTCCGTAACATCGATCGGAAAACTTGGCAAAAATCAAGTGCCAGGGTGGTGATGTTAAAATTATAGCGACGGCCACACGCACGAATTGGTGTGTGCTGCTGCCCCCCCCCCCTTCTGGGTGAACGGAAGGGAAAAGTGCGACGAAAACAAACCATTAGACTCGTTCAATATTTTGGCGACTAGAGCATCGGCCGTACGCGCTGTGGCGCTGGCGAGTCAGGGAATGGGGGTGGTGCCTGCATTGAGGAGTGTACACAAATTACATGGCGAATAGGTTGCACAACAATATAGCAAGCATGACATCGGTAATGGTTGTGGTACAGATCGCCGACCCTATCATGGACGGCTGGTGATACCACGCTTCATTCTAACCTTTCGCTCGATGTAACCAGGTCCCAAACGTAGCACCATTGCTACCTACCAGGCATTCGGTACACCAGCGTGTTCGGTACTCCTCTGGATTGATGGGGCAGACCGGGACAGGTTTATATGCAGGCGCGCATGGTGGTATGTATGGCACAGCAGGTGGTAGAGTTTTGACCTATCATACCGTGAAGTGTAGGCACCTCCCTGCCCGAGACACACGAAAATGTCTCGGGGGGTGAAACATGCCACTCTTGCCTACGTACCCCTCAGACCGTCACACCACCATTTCCTACGCCGAACAACGAACACTACCTTCCGTAATGCTGAGCCTACCTACCTATAACACGCAAGATGACACATACCCTCGGAAGGCTTTCGAAGTTGACTTTTTGGACAACGGGAACAGCGCAACTGCTCAGCGAGATGCATGGAAAGGTCTCGATTTTTTCCCCAAAGCCACCATCTCCGTTGTGCGTACGCCCCTTCGTTCGGAGAAAATCGGCTCGGGAAATTATCCCAGGGGGTGCGTTATCTTATCACCTGTGCGATACGGTATGCTGTCATACGAAGGCAAATCGTTGACCCTATAATCATAATAATATAATAAACAATATTATGAACGAGACCGCGCTTCAATTCAAGGTGCCGGTCGCAGGTACGCGGCGCCCGAAATAGTTATCTCGTTATATTATACCATTGCTACCTTTTGCAACTCTGACTTGTTTCATGCTGAACCCTATGCTGCCCTCCGCAGGCGAAGCATAAGGCGCCCGGCGAGCGCACCAGTTCGATTCTTCGGCCAGCGCCCCGAAACTTCCCCCGGTTACGAAACGCCTCCCGCGATCGTGGCAAGAAGGGGGCGTCCTCTCATAGATGGAAAACAAAGGGGGGAGGGACCAGCTTCGGGGTGTCCTAACCTCGAAGACGTACGTTCTAACCTTCAGGATCCTCAGCTCGCACAACCGCCTGCAGCGTGGGGCGTTAGATGCGCCGCCGCCACCGCCGCCGCCACCACCGCCACTGTCGCCAACAAGGCTGCTAAGCCGTGTCCCCTCGTGTCACTACACCACGAAGAGGTTGTGACTGTTCACGGCAACGCGGGCGTGAGGAAAGGCTCGGTCGCACGCCAGCATCGCAACGCGCTCGACGAGAAACGCTGGTACTGGTCCAGCCCCGAGCACCATCACCGCCACAGTGGTGAAGAAGACCTCGGCAGTAACAGCCGTGACAGACATAAGAGGGAGAAGAGCCGCGGCGGTGGCAGCGGCAGCGGCGGCATGTGGCTCGGGCTCTTCGAAGGGCCAAGCGCAGCGCAGCGGGGCGGGGGCGCGCTTGTTGAGGTCAGTGCCGGCGGTAGTCCGCTAGGTCTCGCCATCAGCCCATCTCCCTGGGGGGGCTTTTTGAGTGGACAATCGGACGCAAGGGCGTCAGGTAGCGTCGACAGGAAAATGCGGTGTAGCGCTCGTCATCCAGCTTTGAGCGCAAGCGCCCTGGCGAGGAGCGCAGATCATGCCCGGGCTCGACCGAGGTCGGCGCACGCGGTAGCCCCTTCGGTCACCCCAGACGCTGTGGTAATTAGTAGAATCCAGGGTGGGGGCAGAAAAGGAGGCGGAAGCAGTAGCGGTAGCGGTAGCAGGAGCGACATTGGCGTTGACGTTGGTGTTGGTGTTGGTGCTGGCGGTGGAGGTGGAGGTGGCGGCGGCGGAAGAGGTAGTGGCGGCAGCGGAAGCGGCAGCTATGGCGCAAGGAGTGGTGGGGACTGCTCGGGTATCAAACACGTGCGATCAACAGAAAAGCTTGTGCAGGGTGGTGACGTGCGTCGAGGGTCCCGCGGATTGCCGCCGCCGTCGGTAGATAGAACGATGACGCAGGTAAGAGGAGTTGATCGGGCCGCGACGCGACAAGGACATGGTAGAGAAAGAATGACCAGGGGACACTCAGAGCATTCGGATTTCGAGCTTGCTGTGGTCGCGGAGCAAATCCAGCCGAACCGAGGCCTCTCGAAGGTGGGTTCGGAGGTGGTTGGCGTCGAGCCACAAACTGCACTGAGCCTCACGAGGGGATGGTGTCGGCAGCCGGATTCAAGGCCTGGAAACGAGACACGTAGATACGCATCCCTCGCAGAACCGGACACGGCATGCGACGAACGTCGACCAGACAGGAGTTGGTATTTTTCGTGTTTCCTGAAAACCGGGCTGTGTCGCGGTCCGTTCGTTCTGTGTGATTGTCGCACAGTGTGAAAAGGGGCTCAAAAAGTGCTCTGCTTTGTACATGCACGAGCGCACAAACAAAAGTTTTGTTTCTGGGATTCTAAGAAATACCATCCCTTGCAGCGTTGTTTGGTTTCTGCGCGACTTGCTTGGTCCGTTCGCGTGCCCCCTCTTCTACGCAGACACACCCTATGTCCGACGGTTATGAGTTATGAAGTAGGTTTATTTTGGCAAAAAGAAAGGTTCGGCTGCTTCACTCCCTCGGCCTTCTTTCTCCTTGTTGAACACAATTGCTCACAGACACGGCATTGCCTTTGTCGTCATCGACCCTCCTCCGTGCCCCCCCGCCCTCCTACCCGCGGACGCTTCGTTGTGAACAAGGGAGACCACTACCACAACTTCACCTTCAACAACCACAACAAAAAAATCGGCACGAGGTACAAAGTCGGCATGCCGACGGCTCCCGCATTTTGGCCTCGCCTCACCGCCGGAGCGACAACAACTCCTATCACCTCCGCCACGCCTCCAACGCATTCGCCACCTTCGCCAACACCACCACCACCACCGCCACTACCGCCGTCGCTGCCACCACCTCCCTCATCTCCTTCGCCATCGACAGGCACCGATAGCGCCCCCGGTCCCCTCGAGTGCGTGAAGCCCCACGCCTTGGCGGGGAGCGCGACGGGACAGCCCCGAGACAGGAGCAAGCAGCCTGCCTGTCAGCATCAGCACGCGACAGCCGTCGCCGCGCAGAGTCCTGAATGGCGATCGGTTTCATCGCAGCGCGGCGGCGTGGAGCGCAGTGCCGCGAGATGCCCGCTGCAGCAGCAACAGCAACAGCACCAGTGGCAGCAGCGGCAGCAGTACCCTCCGCTTGTATTAGATGCGAGGGTCTCTTCGGGTGGGGTGCGGGAAGCGGAAGATGAAGCAGAAGCAGCCACGGAGGCGGCAGCAGTAGCGGGGGGGGGCGCGGGCGAGGAGCGGGGAGGTAAACGGAGGGTGCATACGGAATGGGTGGGTTGGGAAGGCGCTGTCCGTGCCGAAGTACAATGTGCGACGAAATCACTACGATCACGACCATCGTCGTCATGATGAGGCGAATTCGAGGGTAAACGACGGCCGCCGGGGCTTACGGCGAAGTTTTTGTCGCTTGACGGAGGGCCAAAGGCGGTCTTCGGTGGGCAAAAGGCGCCCTTGTTCCCAGCAACAATAATAATTATGTTCAGTTTACTAGTACTATTATATTTCCTACCTGGTGGAGTAGTTCATATATATTGCGCGCCGACTTAGTCATTAGTCATCATGCACGTCCTCTACAGAGTTGGTTTATTGTTGTGGCAGTTGACGACAGACGATGTCGAGGTGACATATATATTGAAAGAAGCGAGACAACAAAAAATACGTATTCATAATATTTATTATGTTATCTATTTTATCTTGAAGACAACAGCTAGCTGCTACTGTTGAGAAGGACAGGGTCGTACGTATCTATCTCACATCTTCGAACACGCACACATGGAAAAACAGGAACAAAAGAACCTGCTGGTACCAGAAGATCTCGGGTCGCATGCGGTCTGCCGTCTTTGACGGGGTTGACCGGTCCTCGGGTCAATCCAACTGAACGTTCACAGGGTCCAATTAATTGGTGACTTCTACAGGAAGCCCACGGTACCAGACTGTTCATAGTAATTGATATCTCCTTGTCACATCTGAAAGAAGAAACTTCGCTCGGCTCACGTCTGCCATAAAGACGCCTACTCGGGACCACCGCTTCAAGGATCCACCAAGGCGACATGTTCGCGACCTCATCACTCCCTCCGGCACAAGGCTAGGCTTCGGCACACGGCTAGGCTAGGCTAGGCTTCATATTGGTGACCACTGTGGGATTCGAACCCACGACACCGAAGACCATGACGTCCTGAACGCCAGGCTTCATAGTGTAAACTAGTAATATACGTACGATAGATATTGTTACCGTTATTATAAATACACGCCTGGGATCCTTACTACATGATACGCTTCGGTAAGTGATGATGGCGTCCTTTAGGGCATATATTTGCAACTATTTATAGTGTATTTCTTGGATTTGGACACCCGGCAAGGCATCGACTCTCCCGAGCGCCACTCGACTTCCCGCGGCCGAGCGACTGTGCCACGCACAGCTCCCCCACCCAGCAGCCCTCGATACTCCCGGCGAAACAAGAGGCGCCGCCGCCAAACTCAGCGAGCAGCGAAACGCAGCTTAGGGGATATAGGTTTTCGTGTCCCTACCGGGGATGGGTTGCTTGAGTCCCCGGGATGGGCGTTCCCAACAATGTTGTAGGCGTTTATCATCAATCAGCACGACCGACAAACCCGTCACGTACACAGTAGAGCACACCACTCATTCGAGATTTGGTCTGGTTGGCTCAGGGCAAGGGTTGGGGTTGTTCTGCTTGGCTTGGGCGTAGGGTTACGGTTACCCTTAGTTCTACTCGTCTCGTACGCAGTGTGTGTTGACCATTTTATCGACAATTAGTAAGCAACCTTCCACATACACATAACAAGTTCATTTTTTTTCGTCAAAAAATATATTATTCATCTCTCCTCTCCCACTCTTCCGTGCAGCTGGCATGCGCTCTCCAAAAAAAAACAAAAATCACTACAAAAACAGGCAACCTCTACAGCTCATAATTATTTTACCCGATACATCAGTACTAGAGATACTAGACTACTTCTGCTGCGGACACATCCAAACCAACGTATGCCGGGCCCGTAACTCTCAATTCACTATATATTGTTTAACGCATACCAGGGGCACCCTGATACCGTACCATATACCATAACATATACCATACCATACCGTTACCTACCTGGAATATAAATAATAGACTAGTACCTAATCAAAACTCTCAACAACTAACACTTCTTCTCTGTGGCTCTTTCCTCTCTTCTTCCTCTTCTCCCCCCGTTCTCACACCACTACAACCACCACTACTTCATCAGCCCACCAACAAATGTAATATCAACCATAGTACCCGCTCACGCCGCCTGTCTACAATCGATCGATATCGTTACCGCGAGTGGTGTTATTAGTCAGTACGTACGTAAGGTAATAATAAGGAGGGGAAGGGGGGGGGGGGGGGGGGGGGGGGGGGGGGGGGGGGGGGGGGGGGGGGGGGGGGGGGGGGGGGGGGGGGGGGGGGGGGGGGGGCGTAATACACTAAACATGGTCTTGCAACAAGCGGTGGCATGGACTTCATGGTTCGTGCAGGCTCTAAAATTACTCCTTTTTCCCGCTTGAGCAATACAAAAACAATAGCACGCCCTATCCCCCCCCCCCCCCCCCCCCCCCCCCCCCCCCCCCCCCCCCCCCCCCCCCCCCGTGCCCGAGAATCGGTGACTTTACTGCAACAGTTTTGTGGTATCTTTGCCCCATGACCCACCCAATACAGACCGCGACGATGGCCGATCGCATGCTAAATTTTGCAACACCACACGTAAAGATCCACGCGATAAGCCAAAAAAACAGTTCTAAGCGATGGTTGGTGTGTGTGAGCTCGTTGCTACTCTCTACTTACTTGACTCCCCTCTCTCCCCCATGAACGCCTCCGTTGTACCACCCCCCCCAAAACCTCTACCCCCCGGCAACAGCCATTGCGGGGGGCCGAGAGGGGGGGGGGGGGGGGTGGAGGGAGAGGGATCGGCCTAACCATGGCGCGCAACACAAAAAAAAGACCGAAGACTCCGCTTCTAGACTAAAAAATCTTCCCTCGAGATGGACCGCGCGATAACCGCGCGCGCGCCTCAAGGTAAGGTGAAACTCTCTACCTCTCTCCGCCGCTCCGAGGACATACATGCGTGTCCCGCGCTGCAACACCGAAGCTTTCCCTTTGGTCGACCAGGGATTTCCAATCAACCAGAAATTTCCTCTGCGACGTCGAAGGTTTCCTATTGGTCGACCAGATATTATGCGCCAGTCATCGAGCAGAAATTTTCCACCAGTCAGAAATTTCGTTTGGGAGAAATTGACAAATCGGAAAAAAAAAACTGCCGCCACTCGTATATACCGGCATGGAATCACGATCATGATCATAATCAAGGTCAGGATTCAGCAGCAGCTGCAGCAGCAAATTATACTCGTACAGGCGGACCAGGTGAGCACATGTGCACGAACGACGGAGACGACGATGATGACGACCTACTTTCCCCCCCTCCCCATAAAGTTCCTTACGATACCTACAACAACACCCGTTAGATCTACTGTTTCCTACTCCTTTACTTCTTTACAACCTCCTGCTGGTTCCGCTTCCGCTGCCGCTGTTTGCTGCTGCTGCTTACTACTGCTTACTATTGCTGCAGTTTGTAGCAACTCGATCTCGTATGTTATCGAGGCGCCACTGGCATCGATGACATACAAACAAATGCTGGGGGGAGTACTCGATATCATGCATTGCCGTAGTCGTCTGACCATGGGGGAGCAGGGGCGACGTAGAAGACGATGGGGAAAAGGGGAGAGCATTCAAGCACTCAAGTGATCCTAGGTACTATAAGTCGCCCCGGCGCTTCGCCCATTTCGTCTAAAAAAAACTCGAGAGAAGAATCAACAGGAGGAAAGAAAAACATGTCAGCCCCAGCAACCAAAAAAAAAGCGACGCAAACCATAAAAAAAGGAAACTTGAAGGGGAAAAAAAGAGAAGGAAAAAGCAGAACGGGAACAGCGCGCTCAACCATTTCACACAATCTAAGAAGGGCGGACAAAAAAAAAACTACGGTAAAATTTGGGCGCGGGGGGGCAGGGCGGCCTTTTGGCATCAATCAATAATGACAATGATAGCAAGTAGCGCTGTCACATCTGTGTCTCTATCCGTCTGTCTGTCCCCACCCAACCCCGGTCTTTCGTGCCAATAAAAAAAGGAAAACAAAAAATCAACAAAAAATTCAGGTAAACGATCTTGACTCAAAACGATCAAACACCAACAACGGGGACGAGCTGTCCCCACTCTGCCCCCCACCCCATGGTTACAACACGCCACACTCCTTTATTCCCGGAGCAACGCCCCCTCCGAACCCCCCCCCCCCCCTCCTTTTGCCTCTCTAGCAAAACAGAAGACACGGGGACCCTTCTGCCAATGGGCACGCGACAATACGGCGGACGAACACACAACTTACCGACGCTTGCTTGATTGCATGCACACCGCGAGGTGGCGCCGGGAGGGGGGGGGGGGGGTGGTGTGGGGAGAGGGGGGTAAAAAAAAAATAAGGCACTTGCGGCCCTTCATACTCTTTACAACACCAAAGGAAAAAAAGGCACCGTTTGCACACTAAAAAATGCGGAAGGTAGGTACAGGTAGACATAGATAGTCGGGTAGGGACGGAAGGAACAAGAGATCAGCATGCGCACCATCCTCGAACGAGATGGAGAACTCGGCCTATCCCCGTAAATCGCCCCAGCCCTACCCCCCCCCCCCCCCCCCCCCCCCCCCCCACCCCCCCCCGCCCCCCCCCCCACCCCCCCCCCCCCCCCCCCCCCCCCCCCCCCCCCCCCCCCGGTCCAGATCCCTAGTCCCAATCTCCTAATAAAGCGAAACCCTGCCCTGAACATTCTTGATGGTTTTTCGTCACGAGTCTGTCTAAACATCGAAGACTTTGACAAAGGATAGAAGAACGCACGGCACTCGACCCCCCCCCCCCCCCCCCCCCCCCCCCCCCCCACGCCCCCTCTCCGACCCCCTAAGGTTCCCGCGCCCCCCTTTCGCGTAGCGTCGCCAGCAAAAATGTGTTATGGTAACAACGCGTCGACGGCCGCTACCGATGCCCACCGTTTCGCCCGGCAAGCGCTGGTCTTCCCACCGCTTACATATGAGGAAGGCGAGTTTTCCCTTTCTTTTCTGGTCCTTTGGTGACTAAAAAACACAGGAAACGGCTCCGGACCACGGAACCTCCCCCTCCCACATTAGTTTTTTTTTTTAGGCCCGTCCATTTCCATGACGTCCTACAGCCCTCACAATCTACAACTTGCTGCCCTCCCCCCCCCGTACACTCCTGTCTCTGGCCCACCCATCCACCCACCCATCCACTCCCGCCCGAAAAAAGCGACCCCCCCTCCCCCCGCGCCGTATTTCTCCCCCTGCTCGACCTCTCCCTCCACTGCTGGTCTCACATGCCCGCCTGTAAATGTGTCTATAACGCGCCATATCTCAAGACCGTGTGCGGGAGTGCTGCGCCCCCCGCCCCTCGCTCCGCCCACTTCCAGGAACCAAAACGCTTAAAACATGCAATCCGCCTCTACCAAGAAAAACAAGGTGTTTGTAAGTGTACAGGGGATATATATGGGGGGGGGGTTAGGGGTAGCCGACCAAGGCACGTCGAAAGGCTAACCTACCCCACCCCACCTGTCTACACCACCGCCCTCTCTGCTATCCATGTATGCAACTCACACTCTCCTCCCCGTCTCCCGCTCTCCTGAAACCGCCTCGGAGCACGCCCCGCTCTCTCTATAACCCCCCCGCGCGCACTTCTTTTATTCTTTGTAGGATGCAGCTCACCCTTCATGCGGCGACTCGCCGGACACCTCACGGCGGTTCGCGCTTGGTGCAAGCATTTTCTGCCCGGTCGGTGAAAACCCAACATGCTCCGTCCCGGCATTGTAGGGATGCGAGGGTCTATGTTCATACGACTACGGCCATGCATGGGATCGAGTACATTTCTCCTATCGAGTACACCCCCCCCCCCTCCCCACATATCAACGCTCTCGGCTTGAAGTCGGCGCCAAATACTGGGGGACTAGCTCAACTGGGCACACTCACTCTTCTCCCTTCCCGTCCCCACGTGTTCATGGCAGGCCGCTTGCATGATCGCAACACGGCGTAGTCTCGCACAGCACAGCGAAGCGAAGCTATAGCGTAGAGCCAACTACCGTCCACCCACTCACACCCACCCGCCCTCAACAACAAAAAAAAAGAAGCTTAAAAAAATCTTACAAGGTCTGGTGCTTGCTTGCTCGCTCCATTCAACTGAAACGAACAGCGGCGCGCCACCACTTCCATCTGCACTCGTCTAGCCGAGGGCTAAGGCGCCGTGCAACAGCCCGGTGCCTCATCTCCTCCTCCTGATGCTGTTGATCCTGACCATCCGCGGCGGCATTTGTGCGCCCTTCTGAAGCCGCCGAAGAGGCAGAAGCAGAGGCAGAGGAAGCCACCTCGAGGGCGCGACCGAGCCGACATGCCGCGTACCGGCAGAAGACGCGCAGGAGCTTCGCGCCGTCCTGCGCCCCCATCGGCGGCGGGGTCTCCATCACCGCCACTGCCGCTGCCGCCGACGCCGCCGCTGTCGCCGCCGCCGCGTTCGTCGAGAGCGTCTCCGACCCCTCATGCTTCGGTTCTGGCGTTATCGGGTCCGCCACCGTCTCCGCCAACTCCTTCGCCTTTCTTTTCTTCAGGGAGGGCTTCGTGCCGCCGGTGACAACAACGTCCACCGCGGCTGGGTCCAGCGCCTCAGCGTAGATGCGGAGGTCTTCCGCGACGTCCCCCTCCGCCTGCAAGAACGAGGCCACCAGGCGGGCCAGCGACGCCGGCGGGGCCACGTCGGGGGCCTGGCCGGCCGGCCCCGCGCAGAACACCGCCATCTCGCGGAGACCCCCGTCGTTGCTGTTGGTCACCGTCGCGAGAAAAACCGACTCCGATGCGTTACTGTTATCGTTGTTGCTCGCGCAAAACTGGGCGAACATGGCGCCGATGCCCTCCAGGCCCACTGCCGCTTCCGCCTCGATGTCGGCTTCCAGGTCTCTTGGCCGGGGGGGGCAGGCCGGAAGGGTATGGGGACCGGGGGTACCGCTGATCGCGGAGGTACACGCGGATGAGGCCTGGCGAGGCTGCTGCTGCGCGTTGGGCATTAGGTAGGAGCCGCGGCGGGGGGGGGGGGGGGGGAGGAGGAGGAGGAAATATAGAGAGAAGGAGGTGTCGTTTAGACAGGGGGAGGGGGGGGATCATACGCTGTACTTCGCGGCTAATATCACGCTTCGTTAATATTTCTACCATGGTGCTGTGGTGTCGGTTCGTCAAGCTTTGCACGCTTTACACGATCAAGACTAGCACCGTGACGTTCAACCGCATGGAGAGGTGGAGGGGAAGCGGAGGGGAGGACATCGGACGGGGAAGCAATAGACACGCCACCCCTCCCTGCGCCAGACAGCAGTGAAGCGCTTCAGTAGCATTACATGGCACCCACCTCGCCAGAAGCAGCAGCAGCAGCAGCAACATCTCTTCCATGCACCTCCTTGGCGCCGCACATCGTCTCGTGGTCCTCCTCATCATCCATGTCTTCCCCTTCCGTCTTGCTCGACTCCTCGTCCTCTTCCACCTCCATCTCGAACCCTTCGGCACCGCCGCCTTGACTCGCCGCTGCCGCCCCCCTCCCCTCCCCGTGCCGCTCACCGCGACGGTCGACAAACGACCCGGGAAGCCTGATCGCCGGCTCGCACGCTGCCCTACCCCAGTCCCACGTGGGACAGAAGACACCCCTGCTGCCGCTCGTAGTATACGGAGCGACCCCAGCACCGCTCGTCGACGTCGATCCTTCCCCCTGCTGTTGCTGGTCATCGTCATCACCGTCGCCGCTCTCGAGAGAGGCGATCACAACACCGTCGTGGTCGAGGTCGGGGCTGCTGCCACTGCCGTGCCTCGGGCTGCCACCGCCCCGCGCGCTGTTGCTGCCGCTACTGTTGCTGCTCCTGCTGCTGCCGCAGCTGCTGCTACTGGGACTGCGGCTGTGGAGGGAGGCGCTCGAGTCGTCGCGCTCCGCGCTCGTGATGCCATCCTCCTCGCCCTGGAAGAAAGAAGAAAAAAAAAAGAAAAAGGTTACCACGCAAAAAGCCGAAACCCGAAAACAAGAGGGAAAGGGAGGGGGGAGCGAGTGCTCCGTGAGTGGAAGGCGACGTCTGGGTGACAACAAATCCAACAAAAAAACTTCATAAAAATAACAATTCTTGCCTTAAACGTGCGCACCACGTACCAGGTTATATCTGGTGCTCCGTAACGAAAGGAATTTGTGAGTCAATGGCCGAACGACTAAGGCAAGCAACAAACGAGTACCCTCCCCCTCACCCACCACCCGGCCGCAATCAAACTCGCCTCATCCTCTTCAGAAGACCCCTCCCCGTGGCGACCACCGCCGTCGCCGGCGGAGCTCCACCCTCGCCTCATCACCCCCACCTCATCCGCAACGCACTGGCGCTTCGGCTGCCGGCCCTCGCTCTCCAACGCGGACCGGCCGCCGCGGATACCTTCTCTCGTCTCCTCGTCCGCTGGTTCCTCAGTGGCGGACGCTACCTGGCACAGCGCAGATAAACCCCACAGGGCCGAGGCATGATCTCGACCGGTTGAGTTGGTGCCGGCGCCTGCGGCGCTCGTCGCGGCGGCGATGGTGGCGGCGGCGGCCGTACGCTTGACACCGTGTCGGCCGCCATCGTCGTTGTCGTTACCGTCGTGGTCTTCGCCGCCCCCCGTGTCGCCCATCGCCGGGCCCTGGCGGTACCCGTGAGAAGGAGCCACCCCCCCCTCCCCCGCCGCCGCGACCTCCGCCGCCCTGTGAGAGGAAGACTCACCACCGTCACCACCACCGCTGCCGTGCTGGCTATTGCTGCGGATGTGGTGTTGGCTGGGGTGGTGGTTGTTGCTGTGATTGTGTTGGTTGTGGCCGTCGCGGTGGCCTGTCGCCGTCGACGACGCCCACCCTCGCGCCCCACGGTGCTGCCCCCCATCGTTACCGCTACCGTTCTCGCCGCTGTCGGCGTAGTCGGCGCAAGCCCCGCCGCCGGCGCTGACAGGGCGTCCCCCGGCCCCCGACCACGCGAAGCCCGGCACGCGAGACGATGGCCCCTGCCCGCCGTAGCTCGGCACGGCGGCGCCGCCAACGCCGCCGGTCGAGGGACCGCCGCCCGCGCTGCCGCCACGGGAGTTCGACGAGAGGTGCGACCTGCCGCTGCCCCCCTTACCAGCGTGGTTGGAAGAGAGGTGGTGTTGGTGGTGATGCGGTGGCGGTGCCTGCTGCTGCTGCTGCTGCTGGTTGTGGTGGTGCTGGTGGTGGTTCTGGTTCTGATGGTGGTGGTGGTGGTGGTGGTGGTTCGGCTGCCTGCCACTGCTGCTGCTACTGCTCTGGTGGCGACCACTGCCGTTGTTGTTGAAGGAGGAAGGGCCGGTGTGGTGGTGGTGGTGGTGGTGCTGCTGCTGCTGCTGGTGGTGCCCGGAGAAAGAAGAGTTGCTCGGGAAGCGGGACAGGTTAGGCCCGCGAGATCTCGGCTTGTTGCTGCTGCTGTTGTCGTGCGCTTCGCGAGAAAGACTGCTGAGGCGGGTCAGGCATCATCGGAAATAGAAAGGGGGACGGGTGACGGGGGGGGGGGGGGGGTGAGGACGGTAGGCGGACACAACGTAACCGTTCGCGTGCTCGACTGCTATGACAACCACACAGCAGTTACGTCCTAATGCATTTTGTTTCAAGAATACGCGTATAAGACCTGGTACGAAGGCTTTCTGATCTGATCTGGAGGGTACCTGGTACTACGCACTTGTACCAAGTACCACCACCTTTAAAACCCTCTTTAATATTAGGCACCGCAAAACGTGCTCAAGCTTGCAAACGATGACTTTCGACTCGACGAAATTCTCGATCTGACCGCCGACACGTCTTTTCATCTCTGTAGATACGCGTCACGAAACCGATTGCCCTCATTGAGGGGGGTATATTTAGCCTTCATGACGTCAAAAAAAAAAAGGTATTCGCGATCCAAGCAAAAGACACGCAGCTCGCAAAATACCACCTGGTAGTTTTCTCGACGACATCCTTGACTCACAGCTGTGTGTGTGTGTGTGTGTTTTTTGCATGACACATCGGTACTCCCCGGTACTCCGTATACACTATCCTCACTACTAATGTAGGAAGTAGGAGTGAACGCGAGTGAGTTTCTAATTCACCCATCGCCATTTTTTCAGGGACCCGTATTGAAATCGCGGTAAAATGCATTTCCATTAGATTTTTCCGTCCTCCGACAGCTTTTCAACTTGATTGAACCCTTGATGACATACAGACATCCTGTTGCGCGAGTTCCTCGTAGCGACTATCACGGGGGACCGTAGTAAATAGGACCAACGGCACACACAAAAACTTATATTTTACCTATTTTTACCAACACTATTTGATCCTATTTATTATGGTCCCCCGAAATACGTACGTGTACTGGTTTTTTTGGGGGGGTCCCCGAAAACGGGGGTGCATTTCCAGAGAGGTTTCACTTTTTACTCTAAGGTGCACAAAAACAAAACTGGCCTTCACGGATATTTTGGTGAATCTGGTACCGTTACGGGTTTTATTTCGTGTTTCATGTTTCCATCCGTTCACGAAGAGTCTTAATATTAAATAATATGTACATACTATACCTGGTATTGTACAACAATACGTGAATAGATTATCCTCGACGTATATATATATATTTTAATCATCACTTTTACTTTCCAGCCTATTTCGTAGGAGGATTTAGCCTCAGCGATCTTCTGGACAAGCCGTGGTCACAGGTGTCGTCCCTTTCCCCCCCCCCGGTACGTGCCTTTAGTTTTTATCGCGCATAGGGTTCAGCGTTCCCACTGCTCGTCGATTTTCATCGAATGTACAGCTAACTCGCGTTCTCGCGCTTTCCGCCAATCAATTTTATGCAAGAAAAAGTCCCTACGAGCATGCACTCGGTGAGACTCGAACTCACGAAATTGATCTTGATAGGCTCGCGGACCACCTACCAAGCCACCGGGGACACACAGCAGTAGCTACCGGTATTGAATACTGGCAATAATTACGTACCTGCAGATACAATCGGTAGAAAGAAACGTATCAACACACGAAACACTGAAAACACACCAGCTGCGAGATCGAGGATTTCGTCGAAATTCGCCTGTTCAAACTGTACGTCTTGCATACATACAAAATTAGCGAACAACAGCTCTGACACCGAGGATTGGTCGAGACTCATCATCTTTTCAAGCAGTGCAATACTATTATCAACAATAGAGATACTTCCACCGCGGGCACTGCAGGTAATACGGTCTCATGCAGGAGGGACATTTTTGTACAACATAGCATAACTGAGGACAGACGGATACCCGATCCCCTGGTCTTAATCAATATACTTCGGGATGAACGTAACGGTTGCATGTTGAACGTTTGATGCGAATGTTTAACTTCAACACTTGAAGTATACTTCGGAGACAACCAATTTGATTTTGTATTCCCGCCACCCGCCACACACCCTGACACGACGGATTTCGTGACTCAGCCATCTCTCCACCCTAATAAGCTGAGTGCTGACAATATTGACAGATGGATAGTTCAGGTATTGATTTATGTATGTATATGATAATATTACGAGCGCGGCTCTAAAAAAACAAACATGGAAAAATAAAAAAAACAGCTTTGGAGACGCCATCACGAATGTTCCTTTTCTCCGCCAACACAACAAACAATGCAATCCGATGGTTGGTTTATTTCCACAGCCATGCTTGTACGTACGCCTCCACCTCTCTACACTCTACGACTAGTCAGTAATATGTGACAACATACTTGCTGCAATTGGACAATAAGATGTGCTGGGCCAAAATGTATGGGTCGCTTAGACAAACCACCATGTATGTAGTACAGTAGTAAAGCAAAGCGGCCTTATATTTACGTCGAGAGTGGTGTCATCTCTCCATTAATAGGATAACAAATCAGGACGGACTCTTGGTGTCTTTATATTGATGTACAGGAAGTAGTATTAATAGTTGGGTAGAAATAATGGTTGGACGTGAAGATAACACACAGCAGCAGTGGCCTTTTTAGACTTACCACAAATAGGTGTACACTCTACACTCCCCCCCCCCCCCCCCCCCCCCCCCACCTACGGCCATGCATGATGATGAGTACCCCTCGCCCCCCTCACTACAGCAGTAGGATATTATATATTATACATGACGCCAACTTGTGTGCGTTGGTGGACGGTAGTTGATCGTAGACGCGAAGAAAATTCTTGATGCGTTCTTTAGTTTGATCGTAGATTCCGGTCGGTCGATCGATTGAGTCACTTCGAACGACGAGTTCCGCTCTTCGTTTTCATTTTTATTTTTGGCGCCATAAGAAAATCGCATTCGCTCGAAATATACGAAATAGCTGCCTGTTCTGCTGCTTGCATGGCTGTTGTGTTGCACCAGGCATGATTCAAATACATTTCGAGGCTGAGACGAAAATATTAAAAGAAAAGAAAAAAAAATGGACCGCCTGCGACAACGAGCCTGACGCCTTCCAAGTGAGCAATGCAGAGCCAGCAGCAGAATCAGCGCGCGGCACAACAACCAAACCAGGCTGCCTTTTTTTCGGCTATCGTGTTGTCGGGGTGAAACAAAGCAAGGCGATAAAAACGTAAAAAACCTGCTGCACGTACGCACAACGCTGCAACAGCAGCCTAATTATTGCTTGTTGTGCCAGGTACAGGTTCGTAGACAATACCTGGAACAAATATTGTACCAGGTGCGTAGCTGTACCATACATAAAATACGAGGCATATAAATGATAAAACACAAGCTAAAAAGTTTTAGGTCAAGTAGACTGGAACTACCGTTGTTTCATTCAGGGCTCCCTTTCTTTTAGGCGTTGCGCTGCTGTTGCGCCAGCGCAACTTCCCCGCGATATCACTCTTATTTTTCAACATCACTTTTAGGACTGCAGTCCCTTTCGGGGGACAAACCAGTCAAATTCAAAGTAGTTGGTCCCCAAAACAGGACTGCCGTTCTACAAGGGTAAACGCGTATTACGGGGGACCATAGTAAATAGGACCAAATATTGTTAGTAAAAATAGGTGAATATATAGGTTTTAGTGTCCACCATAGGTCTTATTTACTATGCTTACCCGTGATATAAATAGGAGGTTTTACCCTCAGCAATCTTCTGGACAAGCCGTGGTCACAGGTAGGTGTCGTCCCATCTCCCCCCAGGTACGTGCCTTCATTTTCATCGCGACTTGGGTTCAGCTTTCCCACTGCTCGTCGATTTGCATCGAATGTTGCTAACCCACGCTCTCGTGCTTTCCGCTAATCAATTTTTATGCAAGAAAAAAGTCCCTACGAGTACGCACTCGGTGAGACTCGGAACACACGAAAAATGATCTTACTGCTGTAGTAAAGTATTAATAGTACGCATGCGGATCACCTACCAAACCACCAGGGACGCCGGCTGGCAAACGTATGGTGCATACGCATGCGTACAAAGTAATTTGAGCTGCGCAACACGTTTCAAACTGCCGCGGAGCCTTTCTGGATGGTATAACTTGAAGTTGCTGCAACTCCCACATACTGCTGTACGTACGCACCTCAAACTGCTGTAGTAGCAGTAATGTACGTACCCGTAACCCCATCGCAGCTTGCTTGCCGTGAGTCGTGAGTCATGACCGCAGTTTGTGGCACAAGTATCACGAGGAGACTGACAACTGAACTATTAATATTACTGCTGTTTCGAAAAAATGGCATCCGGCGAGGCGAGTTGTGTGTCTGTAGTCCGTACACCAGAAAGTACCTGTCTGGTGCTCGTGTATCTTGTATACTCTGCTGTACGAGTACGTACATACGTTCATGTGAGATACACGTATTATCTGTCTTTAACCCCGATAGTACTACAGCAGTCTAATTCCAAGTGGTTTATCCCCGAAACAGGACTGCACTACTATTAATACTAGGGTTAACTGATGTATAAATACAATATCATGAAAATACAGGAGTCTCGGCACGTATGTAGTCGGAAATTCTGAAGTTTTGACTTTCGCCATGAACGTAGTCCGAACCTCTACAAAGTTCGGACGGCGCTCGATCCCACAGCCAATCAAAACCATCAATTCAACATTCGATACCACTCGTAAAACCAAGATTCAAAAGTCAAAATCAACATTCGAAAACATTCATCAAGAGAGCTCTTCTGCTCTTCTCCCCTTCGTCTCTCTCTCACTCACCCCTCAACTCTCAACTTTCGTGCGTATGCGAACACGCCAGGTAGGAAAACTGCCAGCACGCGTTTGTTTGGCTAATTTGCATCGGATATTCCAGGGACATTCTACTACTAATATTGGGCGAAAGGAACATCTCCGATCCCGCTGATCCGACCCGCACCATACTGCGACGATATTGTTGCATCATATATATAATACGTGTACGAGTATACGTACGATATTGAAGTTCGTGTGTGTACCAGGCATGGGAACAAAGGTAGATGATACGGGGGACCATAGTAAATAGTAAACAGGACCCACCGTGTAGACGAAAACCTATATATTTACCAATTTTTACTAAGAACATTTGGTCCTATTTACTATGGTCCCCCGTAACAGTACAGTAGTAGTAGTATGGAGGGGGCAGGTGTTGTACTGCTGTACAGGGAGAGAACAGTGTGTGTGTGTGTGTGTGTTCTTCACATTAAACCGTTCTTCTACTCGTCGACATCCAGCAAGCCCAGTGTCCGTGCTGATTCTTCACCCTAGACAGATACGAGCTCTGTGGTCACAGACTACGACACAGAGATAACACACCGTAATGCATTAATAGCCTACGCAATACCATGCCTTCGCACTAGGTGCGGCCGACACAACATACATACATACGCCACCAACCAAAATACACCATAAAGAAAGAGAAGCAACGAAAAAACCAAACCGAAAAAGAACAAGAAAAAGAAAAAGAAGAAAGAAAGTACAGGGAGAGAACAGCCGTCTTCATATTTTCCCTATATACATGACATGCATATCGTACGCAAAGCACGCCGGTTACATATTAATATTAATAGTACAATCCCGCTTATTTTTCATTTTGCACATGGAAAAAGTATACAAAAGTCACACGGATATATACGTACGTACCGGGAAGGTGTGAGTACATATGTACGTACGCATGTAGAAGAAGCGCGGAAGGGAGAAGGGGGGGCAGGGGGTATTCCTTGGTCAAGCATGGCCCTAGTCCGGAGGTCCTATTTTATAATTTTTGAAATACGTCAGCTGTGAGTTCGACTGATTAAATAGTTGATAACTCAACTTTGCAAGCTGCGTAATACGTCTTGTCCATATTCCATTTATACAGAATTTTACAAGTATTGTGATAAACCGAACGCGTGTATTCTGTACGTAATTCCTTGTCAAAGATATAGGCCAGCGGCTACCCTGGATGCTGCCCGGGTCAACAGGACAATTTAAAATAATCATTCTGCGCACTGATACTATATAACCCGAACAAGGGATAATGATATGATGTTGCAACATGTTGAAACCTTATCATTTCACAAATATTTATAGATTGATTGAGTGTTATTGATTTTTTAGGGTGGTATGGTTCTAAGTGTGAATGCCCTATTACAATCTGTGAGCTCGTATCTTCAGTCGGTAGGCTGCTCAGGTATTTTGGTTCCTGCTGGGATCAAGGTACGGGCGAAGACGCAACCCAGCCCCCAACCCTAGCCCTGACCCTGACCCTGACCCCAAACCGCAGCCAAAACGAGCCAAAATTGGCCATAACGGCGGCTGCCTGCGCCGCGTTTGCATCGAAACAGGAAAAGTCTCAATTGCGGACGACGATTCTGAAGGGCAGACCGCGCTACGCAATTTTCAAGTCAAAAAACACCCCTAAATAAGTATCCGAGCTCACAGAATGTAAAGCCTACTCGTAGTCGGGGGGGGGGGGACGAGGGCGTGGTATTAACATTAATAGATAGCATACGTAAACGTATCATCATACATACATGGAGGCAGTAGGTATATATTATATCATACGTCACTACCCGGTATTAATGTATTAATCGGTGCATACGTGCAACTTACAGCCACCTCCTATCACCGAAGAAAAGAACTGACCTTGTCTGATACTTCTACTTTTAATTCTGATGCACCTCAATTTCCGTGGCACTTTGGTAAGGTGCCTTGTGGATATAGGAAGGACAAGGTACATGCACAAAGATTCGGGAGCATCAACAGCAGCAGCAGCAGCAGCAGCAGCAGAGAAGCAGCAGACCAACGGCAACCACAACCAGTCACAAAAAAAAATATTCATAATGAATTGGCATCAGTAAGGGGATGAACGAACCAACACTCTCAACGACAAAACACCACGCTGACTCGAGTCAGTAGTATTGGCGTGTACGCGTACCACATACCAGGTACCTGGTATCACATATCTTACCTGGCACGTACCTTTAGTACCGCAGTCCCGATTTGGGGACAAACCAGTCTAATTTCAAGTGATTTGTCCCCAAAACGGGACTGCGGTACTAAAAGGGTTGGCAAATCATCGCATGCCGGGTTTTTGAGCACGAGTAGGTAATAATAATAGTAAGAGCAGAACTCGTCTACGAATGGATACACCTTTTGGTATGCCTGTATCAGGGTACGATATAAACATACGCTTAAGCATCACGGCACGAAGTGGGGAGGGGAGAGGAGCGCCGGATACACGTACGATTCATAATAATTGACAGGTGCGGTGTACCCGGATGTGAAACACTTCCAGCGGCGGGAGGGAGCAGGAGTGGCAGAGCAGGGGGAGAGAGAACCATAATCGGGCATGGAGGAGCAAAATGAATAAAAAAAAACGGCTCGACTACAATGTACATGTGTATATATACCCAAGTCTTCAACCACGTATGTCCCTGGTACAACAAAAAATACATCATCTTACTCTTCCTTGATATCGTACTGCAGCGGAGGCGCCACCTCTTGCCTTCCTATTTACTTACTATTAATAGGCTCGTTCTTATCGGAGAGCTATTTTTCCAGAATTTCCAACGTTTGGAAATAATTGGAGACACATGTATCGTCATACGGAGGCGTTCTGTCAATATTCGTGAAAGTCTCCAGTAAGCAAAAAAAATGTAACTTCCCGTAGGGAGGTGGAGTTTGTGGAGGCGTTTTGGAATTCGAAGAAGTTGGGCAGAATCGTGAGACGAGGCGAGATCAGACGTCTGTTGAAAGCGGCTAGCCACCAGAGCTGCTTGGTCTTAGACGGCCGCTGCGGCAACCAGAATTCGTAGCAGTAGTGGGCCCAGACAATTGATCGACTTAAAATTTAAACTTCACATATTTGGAAAAAAAAAAAAAGAGTAGGTTTAGCAATCTGGGAGAAAGGATCTTTACGTGTGTTTTTGACTTGAAAACTGCCCAGCGCGGTCTGCACTTCGGAATCGTCGCCCGCAATTGAGAAAAATCCTGGTTCGGCGCAGCCGCGTTTATGGCCAGTTTTGACCCGTTTGGGCTGCGGTTTGGGGTACGGGTTAGGGTATAGGGTTAATAGGGGTTGCAGGGGTTGGGTTGGGTCTTGCCCGTACCTTGATCCCAACAGGAACCAAAATACCTGAACAGCCTACCAACCCAAAGACCCTTTCTCCCAGCTTGTAAGGGGACCTAAAAAAAAAATCTCCCAGATTGTAAGGGGACCTAGAAAAAATCAGGAAAATCTGCAAGACTGAAAAATTGCGCGAAAAAAATATTATGGAAAAAAAGCTCTCCGATAAGACCCCTGGTACCTGCGAGGGTATATCGTCACAGAATTGCAAATTCATCATAATCTAGCTCTCTAGGAGTACGTATGTACGACACTATCATACATAGCCGCTCAAAACTTGAAACCAGGACGCTCGTAAGCCCTCATCATTTACTGAAACATTTGATACTACATGACCTGAAAAGAAACGGGTACTGGTACGAACCTCGTACAGCAGTAGTAGTGTCATGTTTGTTCCGCGAAGCAAAGTGATTTTTCACGTGTTTTTTAAATACTTCGTTTCTCACTTCCTCTCTCCCTGCAGTTCGGTTCTCGACCTTTTGTTCTTTACGCTGAACTTCAACAACAATATAACTGACGAGTGCATGCATGTGTGATATTCGAGAATTCACATCCGCTCAACACCGCACGCACCACGGGTCCGGGTTCGCACGTATCGTAGCACATCGAACTTACGTCACTGACCGTCACCCCCACAATTAACAAGCCTCACGTATCATATTGCACATATAATAGACGACATACCGGTACGTAAGTCAGATAGTACTTGAACATGGTATTAATACATACTAAAGTTGTTGACGTACTCAAACAAGCCGAAGACCGCCAAGCAAGGCACAGCATGCACAAGCAACCAGAGCAACGCACAGCAGGGTAGTAGAGCAAGCAAGCAAGCAAGCAAGCAAGCAAGCAAGCAAGCAAGCTAGCAAGAAAAGCAAGGGAGACTAACAGAGCAAGCAAGCAAGCAGCAGAGCAAGCGTCCGGAGCAGGCTATATATAATAGCAGAGCAGGCTACTCAGAAGTAGCAATAAACCAAAACAATTTAAACACGTGGCGAAACGCCAGCTACAGCAGTAGTAAATCAAAACCAAATTAAATACGTCGCGAAACGCCAGCTGCGCAGGGACGGAGGCCTGCCTCAACACACGAGCTTGCTGCTGATGAGGGAGGGCCCGCCGCCATAAGACGCGAGTCAAGTACATACAGAAAGCAAGCCCGTCGTAGTCCATCACAGAAAGCAAGCCCGTCGTAGTCCATCCCATTCCATCCGGACAAGAGGCAAAACAGGACAACTAGCCTCCCTCCGCCCACCCACCAGCATCCTTCGTGGTATTTGCGCTGTGCCGTCGTGGTGCTGCTGCTTACTATTACAAGATACTGCTCTTCAAACGCGTACGAGTACTGCTTAAGCACCACGAGTACTACTATTAATACTCTGTTTATGTCTGTTGGCTTCAAACCCTTTTAGTACTGCAGTCCCGCTTAGGGTATAAAATACATAAAATTTAAGTGATTTGTCCCAAAAACGAGAATGCAGTACGTACTCGTCCTTGTGAAGGGTTAAACTGTAAATGAAGACTTCTACCCAACTACAAACAGCAGTGTTCGTCCTGATTCCTCATCGTGCAGAAACACTCATTCTGTGGTCTGTAGTACGTGTATATAGTACGAGTGAGTATTAATATTATACCAGGGTTAATATTATACCAGGGTATATAATAAAATATATATATATATATATATAATACCAGGGGTACTTTATCTAAAGAGGTATACCCCGGCGAGTACCCGCTACAAACGGGTACTCGAATACTTCTGAAAGTGAAACCCGCACCCGTCGCGCAAAACGCGGGTTTACAGACAGAAATCAAACAGGGTTCAACCAACACAAGGGTAGTAAACCCAGTGGCTACTCGGACAACCGGTTTTCGTTTACGGTGATAAGGGGTTACCACACGCGGACGGCACTCCGGGAGTACTTATCAATACCATCCATGTGATGTCGAAAAAAGAACGATTCTGCGTATGACCAAACAATAGCAACACAGCAGCGTCGAGTATTCACATACATCAATAGCTGCAAATAGATGCAATAGGCTTGCGTTAGTTTTTGTGCGCATGTTGCATGTTTCTCTCTCTCTAGGATAAGGAATCAGGACGGGCACTGGGTGTACTGATGAAGCTGGGTAGAAAGGACGATTTAATGTGAAGACAACAACAACTTGATACCTGGTATATGCTAGCCACCAGGCACGTACCTGTACAGATACAGAGAAACACATGCTGAACAGGTGTTGGCGTGCGGCATATGTATGGTTGCACGCGAAGAAGCAGACACCCACACCTATGCCCCTGAACCGAGCACATTCAGGCAGCTCGAGACAGAAAACACGCTATGGGTTCCATACACAGCAGTTGGTTCAAGGGCCTCCATGTCGGGCAGGTGTCATGGCTATTTAATAGAGTACATCGGTAGTGAACCCAAAGGAAAGGATTTCGAAGATACGCACATAACAGGCATGCGGATCAAAAGCAGTGGAAAACTCTCGTGGGAAAACCGTACACACGGGGCTTTCGCTATTCGCTATTATGGGCTATATGCAGGCCGGCGCAAAACTTTTGTGCAGGACGTGTGCGGTCAATTTCAACCTTGCACGTCAACCCAGACCAGCCCGACCCCCGGCCTCACTCTAACCCGAGACTCAGCACTAACCCCAACCCTTTGGGGGGCTCGAGATCGGCAGGGACACTCTGGTGGCGATATCCAATGAAACTCCGGGCGGCCGAAAGGCCAGCTTCAAACAGTAAGACTCGCATCCTGCAAATTCATGTGCCGACCAGTCCTGCACATCTCTGCACATAGAGCGAGTCTACCAATCACATGAATATTCAACTCCGAGGATGGTATCAGACCCCGTTTTCTGTCGATTTGAGAGGTTTCTAGAGATATATTGCGAGGCATACTAGACGGGGAACATGTCGAACATACGGGTACCCGGGGTACTCGAACCCGCCGAGTACCCGGGTTTGGGTCACCCCCAGAACCCGCGGGTTTCTATATTAGTCAAATCCGAACCCGCCACGGGTTTTGGCCGACCTGGTTGTACCCGCCCGGTTCCCGGGTTTCGATCATCCGGCGTATACCTCCATAATAGTTGTCTACCAGGTACATGCAGCAGTACGTACTGGACAAGGATAGTCTATATACTTAAAATAAGTGCTGTCGTGGTCTACGTCGACTTGAGCCGACAAGGGAAGAAATGGGTGCAGTGTGGACGCCATAAAAACGAAAAAAATCAATCGTGGTGGGGAGGCCAGCTATTTCACCCCGGGTCTGAGTTATATACCTGGTACGAGTACAGAAACGAGGAAAGAGAGGAAAAATGAGGACGAAGGCAATAACTTGGAGAGCAGCAGAAACAAAAAACACGCACACAGAGACACCTGTATCTGCGTATCATACGCGAACAATCATGAAACTCCAAAACATGATAACAATGAAACATCAAACAACAAGCAAACACGATCGTGCGCAGTTCGCAAGCACAACAAGCAAGGAACAAACAGAAGTAGCAGAGTAGTGAATCGCAAAAACAAAAACCCGTACGTACGTACGTAAAATATTGTACGTATTAGACTAGACGACAGTTTGTATCATACGTACCGCGGATTAGAGCATGAAAATGATACACTGGTGTATGATATCTATTCGCTTTTCGAAAATGAAACAAAAAAGTGCAGTTTGAACTTTTGACCTCTGGACCTTCCATAAAGCACGGATGAAATAGACCAGAGGATCACCACCACCCCAATTGTTCCGTCATCTCCGTAATGATTTTTGAAAAAAATCGTTTCATTTTCGTGTGCCCGAAGACGGAAAGAAAATAGTTCACTCTATTTTCAGTGCCAAATTGAAACTTAGGTCATTTTTTTGCGCCACTCAAGACGCCCTGTAAAAAAATAAGACAACTCCCGCAAGTGCACACCACTCTCGACACGGTTTGGTACTCACATTCATGTCTGAACGCACTATTACGGGGGACCATAGTAAATGGGACCAAATTTTGTTAGTAAAAATAGGGAAATATGTACCTGGTACCTGGTAGGTTTTTGTGTGTACCGCAGGTGCTATTTACTATGGTCCTCCGTACTACTATTAATTATACGAGTAAACGTATAATTAAGCTCGTTGAGGAACAGCTCCTCCAACCTACGAATATAGCTACCTTCAGTGAATAATATGGAGGCATTCTCTCGACCAACACGAATAACGCACGAGCGTCGGTGGCGTGTGGGGGGGGCTGTTCAACTGCAAACAAACAACGTATGAAATAGGAACACGCTGCTGCCGCTGCTGCCACTTCATGGAAGAAAAGCTTGTATGCCTCGTAGAGATTTGGGGGGGGGGTTGGGGGGGTCTAATATGGTAGGCAATATTAAAGGTAGATATCAACACGCTGGAACCACTTCCACGGCAAAAAAAGCTTGACCGCTTGAAGACGTACGTGCATACATATATCATGTCATATCATATTCGAACATATGAGTGATACGAACCAGTGCCTGGTGCCCGGTACAGAGATCGGCTTTCTTGTGTCACAATTTTGGCAATTTTGGAGCCTGTCTTGGTGATCGCGGACTATTCAAAAATTTCAGGCCATGAGTTGAAGAACAACATGATACAAACGATAAAACTTTGAGTTACTGCTTGCATAATAAAAAACAAACGATAACTGCTTGCATAATAAAAAACGATAACTGCAGGGTCCGGGTAGACGGGTACAAGCACACATACCTCGACACGATCGGTCGGTCCAGGCCAGCGTCATCACCGTCGGCCGCAACAATCCCCCCTCCTACTCCTCCTGATCCCCCAATCCTTCCCGGTGCTCCGTGCTGGTTCGTCTTGCGCTTGAGGGCGTGCAGCAGTTCCGGCTCGTCTCTGCGGAAGAACGCGTGCTTGTAGATCCACACGCTCCGCTCCTGACAAGAGCCGGCGAGGCCACGACGACAGCAAATATTGATTAGAACAAGTACAACACCAACAGATGACGCGGAGGGAGCCAAACGATGCCGCAACCACCAGGTGCAGGTTGAGAGCATATTGAGCACCACGTGTAACTCCTTATCGTTATCTTAATATTACGGGGGACCATAGTTAACAGGACCAAATATTGTTGACAAAAATAGGTAAATATGAAGGTTTTTATGTGTACCCTAGGTCCTATTAACTATGGACCCCCGTAATAGTATCAATTGAAACGCAGTCTCGTTCGGTGGACAAATCACTTGGAATTACTAGAGGAAGATTCAGGTATATGTACAGATACTACAAATAAAAGGGTTGAGGTAATATCGAAGCACTAGCTAAAAGCATGATTGCGCTGAAAATATGTGTGTCTGCACACCAGGCACAGCAGTTTATGTCTGCTTTGCAGAGACGGAACGACAACCGACAGAAAATTCCGGAAAAAATAGGAGGATGAGATAAAGACAGCAGAGTATATATATCACAGAAGAACCCACACAAAAAAGATCACGAGATCGGAGGTCGCGTGCGAGTGGCCCCATATCGCACAAAAACTAAACAAAATTCTAAAAAACAATTTCTTGGAATTATTGCGTACATGACGGGAACAAGAAAATCGAAAAGATTATTATAGTACAGCAGTCAGTAAGTAGTACCAAACGCTGTTCAAAAGACAACCGTATAATGCGTACGTACAAGTACGAGTCCTACTAATAGTCTGATGCGGTATACGTTCTTGTAGTCTCAGATTCGTGTGGGGTCGCTGGCGCGTCTACGCGCCACCTCACACTCCGCCGTGGGGCGTTTCGGCCCCGGATCTCGACGTGGGCACGGGGGCTGGGGTGCATGAATTAAACTGGCAAGTACTGCAAAAATAGTCGAGACATGATGTTCTACATCAACAGGCTCAAGCCAAGTACGCCAGCAGCAGCAACAGCAGCAGTTGAAAAAGTTGCATCAAGTTCAGGGTTGTAAATACGTGGCAACAGATCATGCCTTGATCACACCAGAGTATCATTTTTTGAAGGAAGAAAGAAGGAACAAAATAAAACTTCAAGTCAGTACACGTAGTGTCGCTGCTGCTCTGTATTTTTGTATTTTTCGTCCGGCGCCTGGATCCAAGAATGTTTCCGATATTTCCGCTACACAGATGATGGGATACATGTGAGATGATGATATGATATCATGCGATTGCTGGTACTGGTGTAGTGACCGCCCCGCTTCAGCGTGTGCTGTGGGCACAGACAGGCAAGCAAGTGACTCCTTTGTTCCTGTCTGTGTGTGGCGGGTTGTCGGCGGGACAAAGCGAAAAAATCGCGAAGCAGCAGCAGCAGCAGCAGCAGCAGCAGCAGCGGGAAATTACGGGAATGACACACGCGGCCACTTTGACTCGTTGTTCCAGTTCACGCTGGCTCTTGACCTCACTCGCTACTCGTCAGTACTATTAATATCAATACTGATATCAATACTGCTGTACTGCTGTATAGTGTACTACAGCAGTACCCCCCCCCCCCCTCTTCTGTTGTTTGTGTTCTGTATACAGCAAGCAGAGTTGAGGTACTGAATGAGGTACTGCATGAGGTACTGCATGAGGTACCTGGTAGAGCAGAACCAGAGACAAGAGTAATGCGAACCATTTCACGCGAAACTGTTTGCTTCCTACCTCATTTTATACTTCGTCTCATTTTTTTCTCCGCCTCACCAATTATCTTCGCCGTTCGTTCCTCTCCCCATGCTGCAAAAATAATAGTAACGCAAATCTGGGGTGACCAAGTAGGCTCTTATCCCCCCTCCCCACTTCTGTGATACGGCGGATCGTTCCTTGCATTTTTATAGCGAGAAGGCTGCAGCGCTTTCTTCCCTCGTCGACACGCGTGGAATACATCGGGAAATAGACCTGAAGGTAGTCCATCAATAGTGGTACTTAGATTGCGTCCAAGAGAGGCTGAAAACCTTCGGTTAGTTATTAATAGCGATTAATGGATCACTCCTTTTCACATCGGCGGCTCACGTTTTTACATTGAACAATCTGTCCGGAATTTCAAACAGCGCTTTGTTACTTTTAATATCTGTAGTAAGTAATACACAGCAGTATATATTAATAGTAATACGGGGGTCCATAGTTAATAGAACCTATCGTCTACATAAAAACCTATTAATACGTATTTGCCTATTCTTATAAACTAACAATATTTGGTCCTATTTACTATGGTCCCCTCTAATAGTATCCAAACGCTCTTAACATTTCCGGACAGCGCGGTACGTATGTTCTTTTTCGTGCCTTAATGCTCAATTTCCTCGTAAATATTCCTATTCATATACATAAACCAGGTATACAATTCATTAACCCTTCTATAAATAGCACTGCAGCCCCGTTTCGGGGACAAAGCACTTGGAATCAAAGTAGTTTGTCCCCAATTCGGGACTGCAATACTAAAGGGTTAAGGTATCACGCATCTCGCAAAAGTTGAGTGTCGACCGAATTGGAGAACTCACGGCTGACGTACAGAAGTAGTAGTAGTTAAAAATTCACTACAAATCATTCTGCTCGACCAAGAAGTAGGCAGCGGATCTAAGAACTACGAAGCATGACATAATACCTGCTGCATGGTATATTTGACAGTCAATACGTAGTGTAATAGTATGGAAACTATTAATAACATCGCAACATATATTACTACCCGTTTCAGGTTTAGCACACAACATAACTCCCCCCCGTCATACGATTATCGTTCCAAAGCTGGGGTTCTCGACAACGGGTGGGGGGGGGCGTACTGAACACGCCCAGCGATGCGTCTACGCGACCTTCTTGATGAGGTCTTTCCAAAGCTACCATTTTGTTTTGGAGGAAACCGGGTCTGAAGTGCGTCCCAGGGGGTGTGTTATCTTGTAGTACACGGTACGATCGGAGTACATGGTATCTCCTGGTGAACGTGAAATCCACCAAAACCTAAACTTCTGTATCGTAAGAACAATCCACTTTATATAACCCTTTTATTAGTAATGCAGTCCCGATTTGCGGACGAACCACTTAGTACTGCAGTCCCGTTTTGGGTAAAATCCACTCGGAATTACAGGGGTTTGTCCCCAAATCGGGACTGCAGTACTAAAGGGGTTAAAACAATCCAAAACCACAGAACACCCCCGACAACTCAGGAAAAATACCTCACGCAACCAAACCAATTGACCTGAACGAAACATTCCAACACCCTGCTATTATATGATATATACGAGCAATAAGCCCACCTTGCTGATCTTTTTGAAGCTGTAGAAGTTGAGCTGACGCACAAGACTCTGGAACCTTGAATGACGGAAATACTTGGGAAGGATGTCCTGCTCAAGGCGCCTCGGGTCCTTCACCTCGAACGCAGTGCCGTCTGCGCCGAGAGAGACAACAGCCAGTGATGGTCGTGGGAGACGGTTATAGAGGCATCAGGCGGGGGATTCCGGATGATTGCGGTGAAAGGAGAATGGAGGGAAAGCGGCGCGAATTTTCGAAGGTTGGTTGGACTGTGCTTTTTGCACAGCATATAGAGACATAAGAGACACCAAACTTCCCAGAACGCCCCTTCCCCCGCCCTCCCTCTTCAGGATAACGAAAAGAAACGTCGGGAAGTTTAGCTGGATATATACCTCAAACATTGTTGTGTGCTGTTCTCACAAGGTCGAAGTACGTACGGAGGGGACGTGTGATGAGATTCGACGATGACACTATTAATATTAATACCAATATTATTGATACCACTCTGTCCTATTATATAAGAACCGTTTTTACACTAATTTTTTAACCAAAATGTGCTTATAATTCGGGACCGTGTGGTACCAAATTTCACATCTCGTACCAGCTACGTTGACATTTGACACATTGTTTTACTTTACCGATTAATTTGTGGTTGCTTTTTTTTATTCCCATGCATGTCTCACAACAGTCGGTGACCACAGAAATAGTGTCTCTAGGATAAGGAATCAGGACGGACACCGTCTGGGGGGGGGTTAAGACACGCCCAGGGTAAGTGTAGTTGGGTAGTAGAAAAAAATATTTCTATAATAATGTGGAGACAACACAATGATGCGGCATTGATGACATGATGCAGGATGGCGAGACATAAAAGCAGTCAGCGCGGCAGTAACTAAAAATATTGAAGTCATCCATTCGATTAGAAGTCCTGTTCGAGCGCGACCAAAAAAACACGGACGAGCATCACATGATATGATACCATACTCATCATCACTTCGAACATGCAGCTCTGGCTCTCGACAGTTACTGAAAGTGTGACTTCGTATCAAGTAAGTTCAAAATATTAGACCAGGTGCGACAGGGTGCGAGGTACGGTAATTTAGTATTTTTACGTGCACGTTTCGTGTGTGATAAATCTGAAATAGAGAGAGAACATATACATAAGTGACGTACGTACGAAAAACGATATATATATATACTACTATGTAGTATACTAATTATGGTATAGCGGAACACAAACGTTGCTGCTTGGTTGGAGATCGGTGCAAAGAACTGCAGTACAGAGTTTGTAGGTGATCAACTATTATAGTGTATGCGAACGACCAGCATACACAGACTTCTCGACCACGCGGCCGGGCCTACTGAGCCCTGAGAATCGTCGCTGCCTCAGGCGGCCGAGCCCCGCAAGGAAAAACTGCAACTGCTGTTGTTGTTTGCTGCTGCTGTTAGATGTAGTAGTAGTTGTTGTTGCGGTTGTGTGGCGGTGGTTGTTGTCGTTGCCATCGTCTCCGTACCGCAAGGAACGGCAGAGCTACCCTCCAACAACACAAAGCAAACGAGAAAAGTCTTGTTAGAAAAGTCTTCGGCGGTCATTATTATTAATAGATGATGAGATGAGGTGAGAGACAGATGAGACAGGAGAACAAGAACAAGAGAGGAAGAGCTAAAAAAAAAAACGAAAAATTCTGGTCCAAAAGCCATTCGTTCCTCTTCTGCTACTACAACACTGGTCCATAGCGACACTCACACGCACCCTACTCTTCACTCTATTAATATTAATAGCTGCAAGTCAAAGTCGTGGGGTACAAAATAATTATTTCGTCTCATCATTTTTTCATTGCTTGCAACGAGAAGAAACAAACAAAAAACATAAAAATGTGGACGTGGTTGCTTCGCGGGGTTCAACTTGTGGTGGTGACGTCTATTTTCAAAAAAAAATCGGCCGCGCCGCTTGGGCGCGGGGGCGGCCGGCGGCCTGGTCGAGAGGGCAAGGGCTGGGAGGGTACGAGGGCCGGAGGAGATGCGGTGGGGTGCGGAGAGGAAATATAAGCCGAGAGCCCAGTTCTACCCGCGAGATGTAGAACATTTTTTTTGTGTCTCTACGTACACTCATTGATTGGAAAGGAGAGGCAGACACTTCATGGAACATTTTCCAATCGATATATATCATGACGAACGACATAGAAAATAAAGGATAAACCGAGAAATGGCAATCAAATCAACAATAATGCCGGGACAGAGCTCTGGCCCGGGAACCTACTCGCAACTCGCTTGGCACCGCGCGATAGCAGCACCACGACGGATGTAGCATTATTTCACGACGCCTCTCATCAGTTGGCAGGTGGCATGAGTCGTAGGCACAAACCGTCAAAGGCGCGCACGCGCGCGCGCGGGAGCGAGGAAGCAAGCTGAACACAAAAGCAGGTCAGTTTTTGTAATACCGGTCTTCCATCATTTGTTCATATAACACACCACGCCAACTGCTAGCCTAGTCAGTAAAAACAAGCACCTGCCACGAAGCCCACAACGCTGTCGCATTCTCCCTGGACCATCTGAAACAGCTTTCGAACGAAAGAAGTGACGGAGCCAGCGGCTAGGACCTCGACGCCAGCCATATCGGGTCCAGCGTAGTGGTCGTCGTCATGGTCCTCGTTCCGGCTGTGTCGGTGTATCTGATGCGCCAACGCCATCCTCTCTCAGCGCGCTCCTTTTGGGCAACCTACCAACCTTCAAGAGCGAGAGGCTGGAAGAGATGTTCCCACGTTTCCTTTTTTCCAGATAACTTCAACTAGCTGGTTTCTCGCGACAGAGGCCTCGAAATTGCCCACCGATTGCTCACGAGTAGGCGCTGTCACTGTGAGGCGGTACCGTCGGGGTCTAGCGGTGCTCGCCGCTACGCTGTCGGGAGGGTGGATGGATTGGTGTTGAGTGAGCCATACGGCCAATCGATCAATTTCTACCTCTAATGCTGGAACCACACGTCCGACTCAAGAAAATGGAACAAATCTTATACGGTATTGTACTATAGAACAATGAACTGATCAGCAGAGAAGTGCCGGAATTGAGTGACGTCGATTGAGGATTCTGCGTCCCTAGGTCGATTTGTATGCTACTTTTTGGCGACGAATTTGTATGATTTTGTATCTACGTACTACCGATAATTGTACCGGGTTTATCGTAGACTCTCTGCTCTGTTACACAGCCGTGAGTACATTCACGTAGTACAAGTATTTACTGGACTATTGTTGTGCTTGTTCGTATTCCTCTTTCTGTCAGTCCCGTGTTGGGGACAAATTACTTAGAATTTGACTGGTTTTGTCGCCAAAACGGGACTGCAAGTTCTAAGGGTCAAATTAATAGTGTGTGTACGTACTGGCATAAAAGAATGAGTTGTATGTGGTCGAGCATCGTACCTCGACTCGCACAGACAAAAGCAAGCATCAGCAGCGCAGCAGTAACAAAACAGCTGCTGCAGCAGTAAGTATATGATTATACGCGTAGCAGAGCAGCAGAGAGAGATCGTATAGCAGCACAGCAGGAAGGAGCACCGCCGAGAGAGCCAGCACATCAACGACGACGCAATAACAACACACTATATGCGGCAGTATTATACTACAATTATAATAATAATAATAGTATACAGGTATGAGTATGTATAAACAGAATAATATCACTTGCAAGAGATTGCGACTTCTGCCTCCCTCTCTGCTGTGACTGGGCGAATGGGGCTTACATGCTGCTCTGCTGCTGCTGTGCTTTGTGCTGCTAATTCAGAACTAGAACGAGTTTTCGCTGTATACAACTTTTACTTGCAAAATATGAGTTTGGGGCGAAAATTAGATCTGGTCTCTCCCACTATACTATTTTTATTTTATTTTTTTGAAAGCTACACGCTGATGATGTTTTGAAAATATATATATATATTCGTGCTGCTTGCTGATACCTGATCTACAACAACAGCTGTTACTTATTGGTATGCAGTAGGCGTTACAACCGCATGGATCCGTGGACTACTATTACGGGGGTCCATAGTTAACGGGACCAAATTTTGTTAGTAAAAATAGGCAAATATATATATGGGTTTTTATCTACACCATAGGTCCTGTTAACTATGGACCCCCGTAATATTAATACGTACTGGTTGGTTGTTGTTTTGTCCTTCAACAACAACTGAATAAACTGCACCACCTTGGTACAGAGTGTGAACAAAAAATACAGGTGGTACGTATGCGAACCATGCAAAAATACATGTAGGATAAAGCATGGAAAACGCCAAAATATTGTGTGGCTCATGTATGTACGTATGTATGTGTGTATGTATGTGGTTCAAGTGTTTACGAGAATGGATTTGAAGCTTTTTGATGTCATCACGAGTCATCAAGCACAACTAACTTCAAAAATCGAAAATTGGAAAATTAAACTTTGTCGGCCGCGTCACCGTCACAACCACACGAACGAACGACAAAAAAAACAAAACAAAACAAAACCGCGCGGCCCGCACCGATAGGAACCATTCAATTTTTCTATATTTAATAATAATCGCAAAAATCGTGTCCGTCATCACAATCAACATTCATTATATTATTGTATCTGCTGCACATACACCCCACACAGCAAGCAGCAGCAGTTTTGCTTGCAGTTTTACCTCCTCCACACATACATACATACATACATACATACATACATACATGCTTATATTATCATTATACTGCTGTGCTGCAATTCAGCTATTAATAGCGGTATATTCACGGTCAACACTCACTCGTAATTTTGTTAGTATATTATTAGGAACAATGTGCAGCATGAGCTTTTCACCGTTGATCAATCAAAACATTCCTGAAAGAAACACCCGCCGGATACAAAGGAAACCTATTTATGCACAAGGTCTGTCTATCTTCTATGTCTACTGAGGTGGTAACATTAACAGAGAGAGTGATTGTATTGTACCTGGTATATTATAGTATGAAGTATGTCATAATGAGCTACAAATTGACAGCGAGCACCAGCACAGCAGCAGCACTATACCCAGCACACAGCAAAAGCAGCAACAACAGCAGCAGCAGCACAGCAGCAGCAGTTATTAAATACTTGGTATATGTATGGCGATAGTATATATCACATGCATCAGGTATTAGTATATTGATGGCCGTTATTTATTATCTGAGAGTTTTTTATTTCCGAAATCTTCAACTTGTGCAAACTAGTATCAAGATACGGAGGAGGCGTTCCGTCACGATTTGGGATATTCAACAAGTAGTACTCGTACTAATTTGGCTTGGCTTGCTTTGGCTTCTTAATAATTAAATTATGTTTTCCCCGTATTTTTAATTCATTTTTTCTCTCCCCTTGAACTCAACGCATACAATGTACATACATACATGCTGTTTTCTACAAAAAAGCAAAAATATGTTCGATTATTTCGGGGGGGGGGTTCCGGGGGGGGTTTCCTCGTCAGGATCGGCCCTAATACATTGAGTTAATATCAGGAAAGTTAAATTTCACATGACATTATTTCGAAAAAACAGCGGGGAAAGTTAGAGGATGAAAAAAAAATGCGCCAAAAAAAAACATGGAAATTATGGAAATCCCATGAAAAAAGGCTCCGGAAACAGCGGCGGCCAAAAACGTGTGCCAGTATACATACGTATATACATCTTAGCAGTAGTATTGATAGTATGCTCATGGCTGTAAACTATACCGGACTGAAGTATAACAACGAACGAAGGAAATCTAGAATTTTAAAATTATGCTGTTTTCACTTTTTGACGCGTCATCAAGCCCACATCGTCAACCACTGCGCCTGGACAGAATGGCTGACTATTAATATTGATATTATAACCCCTCTACCAGGTACGTACATGCTATATATATATGCTTATTTTTATTTTTATTATGCTTGCCTTCTGCCAAAATAGCGTAGATGCCTATATACTCATACCCGGTATATTACAATTATGTATTTGTGTACTGGAATCAACCCACAGATTGTTTTGGTCAAGTCGTACATAATGGGGTACATGACAGAATGGGGTATACCCCCCCACACACACACACAAACACAAAGCATTGGCGGAAAGGGGGATCAAATAGTAGCTATTGGCGTCCCCGGTGGCTTGGTAGGTGGTCCGCGAGCCTGCCAAGATCAATTTCGTGGGTTCAAGTCCCACCGAGTGCATGCTCATAGTTAGGGACTTTTTCTTGCATAAAAAATTGATTAGCGGAAAGCGCGAAAGCGTGAGTTGGCTACATTCGATGAAAATCGACGAGCAGTGGGAATGCTGAACCCCATGCGCGACAAAAAATAAAGGCACGTACCGGGGGGGAGAAGGGACGACACCTGTGACCACGGCTTGTCCAGAAGATCGTCGAGGGTAAAACCCCCTACGAGTGGGCCGGGAAGTAAAAGTGATGGATATAAAAAAAAAAAAAAAAAAAAAAAAAAAAAAAAAATGGCGTCGTCGGCTAACACCTGTTCGTGTCTGTGTGCGCCTCGTGACAAGAAAAAGACATCGCCACGCATATGTTTCCAAAGGGGGGAAACATCTACATGTATATATTACGGGGGTCCATAGTTAATGGGACCAAATTTTGTTAGTTAGTAAAAATTAGGTGAATATATAGGTTTTTGTGTGTACCATAGGTCCTACGAACTATGGACCCCCGTAATAGCCACTGCTACTATTAATATTGTAGACTCCTGCGGTAAGTTTTGTGATACTACACCCACCTACGTTTTATTAATAATAGTACGTATGTATCTAACTGCGGCGGAAGAAGCTGCCCCCCCCTCTGGTGCAAGCAATGTCTGCCTGGTCGGTGAAAACCCGGCGTGTGCTCCGTCCTGGCATTGTAGGGATGGGACGGTCTATGGTCATACGACTACGGCCATGCATGATATCGAGTACACCCCCCCCCCACCCCTCTCCCTTACTGTAGTACTAAGAGCAGAACTGGGAATGCACCTACTCAAGACAAATAGATACATGACAAAGTTGAACTAGCCATATACAGCAAGGAACATGCCAAAAAAGAGGTAGCCAGCCATAATATGTTATAGTTGATAGAGCTGTGTTCTAAGGATTACCCTGGGCTGGGTAATCGATCGATCTTTTACCCCTATAGCTCAGTAGGTAACGCCTTTACATTTGGCATCGTCTTCCGGGACACAGGTTTGAACCTCACTTCGAACATTTCTTTTATAGAAACGCTTGCGCGTGCATCCCTAAAAAAAATGCATCTGCCTGGTTCCCCACGGGTAGTGAAACGAAGTGGGTAGGTCAGCGTACAGACGTTTACGGTTCCAACGCCCCAAAGATCCCGCCGTTCAGAGGGGGGGAGAGTGATACAAGGATTACCCTGGGCTGGGTAATCGATCGATATTTTACGCCTATAGCTCAGTAGGTAACATATTCACAGCTATACGGGAGAAAGTAACAAAAGGGCGAGCTGGAATAAGGTGGGATGGCGCAGTTGAGAAAGTATGGAAGGATATAGGGGGTACCAAGAAGAGGTGATGTCCGCCAGGAAGTTTGGGAGGTACAAGGAAGAAGTAGAAGAAAAGACAGAAAGAAGGGAAAGGCTGGCGCTAAGAAACAAGTTGGAATCCGAAAAACACTTCGAGATATAACGGGGGATTGAGGGCAAGAATAGGAATGAAAACATATTCGCACGGCCCAATGGACAACGTGAAAACGCTGAAACTGCTATTTCGTGTAGTGCAAGAAAGAAGAAAGCGGTATACCAGTAGCCGGGAGGAGGAGGAAGTAGATGCACAGATGCGCCTGTGTGGCAAAGCAATAGAGAGTAGAACTCATGTAGTTGGAGAATGTGAAATGTACAAGGAGGAACGGGATGTGTTAGAAGAGGAGATGAGGAAAATAGACGATTGTGACATGGAGGAGTTCGGCACACCAGATAGCAGCGAGAAAACGATCGCTATCCTAGGAGATAGATGGTGGCCACAGGCGGCCAAACAGGGAGGGGATAAGATTAGCAAAAAGTTTCTATGAAATATGGAAACAACGAAATGAGCGCCCATTTGTTGGAGGTGTCTATTAGGAGCAGGAACGGTGCTCCGTCTCGAAAGGGATGCGCGGTCAATGGTCAAATGATCAAGGCAAGCAACAAATGAGTACGTACCCCCCCCGCCTCCCTTAGATAATTTTTGCGCGAAGAGAACCGTAATTACGTACTAGGGGGTTGATCGTATTACGTACCGTATGCTATAATCAAAATAACACACACCCTGGGTATTGCGTATGTGGTAAGGCGCCCATGAGGCGGTTACATAGTAAAAACATTGCTGTCTCTGGAAGTGGCCACACCAGGAAATAAGTCAATTCATTGGCGCTGTCTTCCATATGCAAGAAAATCCGCATCAAAAGCGGTTCGTAGTAGGATGCAGCCCACTCTTCATGCGACTCGACCAACAAACACCTCACGGCGCTTCACGCTTGGTGCAAGTAATGTCTGCCTGACATGCTTCGTGCCGACATTGTAGGGGTGCGAGAGTCTATGGTCATACGACTACGACCATGCATGATAATGAGTACACCCCCCCACCTGGTCGCGAGACCCTTCCCATTTTCCATTCAATCCTCGGTACTGCCACTCACTGCCTTCACCATCATCGCTGTGTTGTAGCTAAAGTACCAGGTATCTATCTTCTTCCGCCCCCCCTTGTCATACAGTTGGAAACAGTACAGATGACAGCAGCTAAACAATATCCTAAGATGCTCAAGTACGACTAGCAATACAGTATTAAGAGCAGAATTGGGAATGACTCAAGACAAATGGAGACGTGAGAAAGTTGAAATGGCCATATGAAGTAAGGAGCATGCCAAAAAAGAGGTTGCCAGCCATAGTTGATAGAGCTGTATGGGAGAAAGTATCAAAAGAGCGAGCGTGAATAAGGTGGGATGGCGTAGTTGAGAAAGTGGGGGAAACGAGAAGAGGTGATGTCTGCCGGGAAGTTTGGGAGGTACAAGGCAGAAGTACAAGAAAGGATAGAAAGAAGGGAAAGGCTAGCGCTAAGAAACAAGGTGGAATCCGAAAAATACTGAAGAGATATACGGTGGATAGAGCGAAGGTATAGGAATGAAAACGTATTTGCACGGCCCAATGGACTTCGCGAAAACGCTGAAACTGCGATTTCGTGTAGGTGACCTGGACCTGCCAGAAAGAAGAAAGAGCTATACCAGTAGCCGGGAGGAGGAAGTAGATACACAGATGTGTCCGTGCGGCAAAGCAAGAGACAGTAGACAGTAGAACTCATGTTGTAGGAGAATATGCAATGTACAAGGAGGAACGGGATGTGTTAGAAGAAATGAGAGAAATAGACGCATGTGACATGGAGGAGTTTGATACCTGGTACACTATATAGTAGCGAGAAAACGATCGCTATCCTAGGAGATGGATGATGGCCACAGGCGGCCAAACAGGAAGGGGATAAGTTCAGAAAAAAAATCTACCAGGCATGTAATACCTACCATATGGAAACAATGTAATGAGCGCCCAGTTGTTGGAGGTGTTTCTGCTGGGAGTAGCGGTAGAAACGGTGCTCCGTCTCGAAGGGGATGCGTGGTCAATGGTCAAACGACTTAAGGCAAGCAACAAAGGAGTACGCCCCCCCCCCCCCACCCCTTGTCGTCCCCGTCCCTCCCCACTCCCCCCCCCCCTATATTATATACCTGGTATATATAGGTTGGGTTTGTGTCGGTTGGCGATGACGCTGTAAAACACACCTCTTACTGCGTGAGCTTGACAACCAGGGTGCCGCTTTTTTCTCTTGTTATATATTTTGTTTTGGCGGTCACCAGAGCTGGCGGTCGAGTTAAATCGTTTTTGTGAAGGGAGCTTAACTCCGCACAAGGGGGATATGATCGTATCGCGTAGTGTGTAACTGGCATGTGGTAATGCGCCCAAAAGGCAGTTACACAGTGAACCCGCACCAGAAAATAAGTCAATTAATTAACGCTGTCATCCATGTGCAAGACAATCCGCGTCAAAAGCGGTTCTTAGTAGGATGCAGCTCGCCCTTCGTGCGACTCGCCCAACACCTCACGGCGCTTCGCGCTTGGCGCAAGCAATGTCTGCCTGGTCGATGAAAACCCGACATGCTCCGTCCCGGCATTGTAGGGATTGCAGGCTCTATGGTCATACGACTACGGCCATGCATGATAATGAGTACCTCCCCCCCCCCGCACTGTCGTCTCCTCCTGCCCCCCCCCCCTCCCCCCGCTGTCCCGCCCCCCCCCCCCGCGCTCCTCCCCTCTCCTTCCCCCTCCTCTCTTCCCCCCCCCCCCCCCTCTGGAAGTGGCTACACTGTAAATTAAATTAACTCATTAAAGCTGTCATCCATATGCAAGTCCGCCTCACAAGCGGTTCTTAGTAGGGTGCAGCTCACCCTTTATGCGACTCGCCGGACACCTCACGGCGCCTCGGGCTTGGTCCAAGCACTGTCTGCCTGGTCAGTGATAACCCGACATGTTCCGTCCCGGCATTGTAGGGACGCGAGGGTCTACGGCTACACGACTACGGCCATGCATGAAATCGAATTAATCTATCCTATCGAATACACCCCCCCTCCCTTGTCGTATCTCCCCCCCACCCCTGTCGTCTCTCCTCTCCTCCCCCCCCCCCCCCGCTTTTGTCATTTCGCTCCTGCTCCGCCTTGTTATTGTCCCCGGCTGTGGATGTATAGGTTGTGCCGTACTGTGTTCGCGCGTTCCACTGTGGTCATCATCGCTGTCGTGAAGCCACCAAATTTATCCCCTCCCCCCCCTCCCCCTCCAGTCTCTCTCTCCCCCCCCCTCGCTTCCCCATGTTGTCTCCCCCCAGTAGATGCGCAGATGTGCCCGTGTGGCCAAGCAATAGAGAGAATGGAATTCATGCGGTAGGATAATGTGAAATGTACAAGGATGGACGGGATATGTTAGAAGAGGAGATGAGGAAAATAGACAAAAGTGACGTGGAGGAGTTTGGTACACTATTAACAGATAGTACCGAGAAAATGACCGCTATCCTGGGAGATAGAAGGTGGCCACAGGCGGCGAAACAGGGAGGGGACAAGATAAGCCACAACAAAGTATGAAATATATCGTAATGATCGCCCAACCGTTAGAGGCGTATGTCTCTATCTAAAGTGGGAGCTGTGTTCCGTCTCGAAAAGGATGCATGGTCAATGGTCGTATGACTAAGGCAAGCAACAAATGACCCCCCCCCCCCCCCCCCCTGCGCCCCCTGCTCCGTCTCGAAAGGGATGCGTGGTCAATGGTCAAATACCTAAGGCGAGCAACAAATGAATACGTCCCTTGCACCCCCCCCCCATACCAATTCCGATTTTTTTCAACTATTGTATAATGCTCGAGTTTTGTATTGATACCTGTATATAATAATAGTAATATGAACTACATGCGTGCATGGAATCAACTAAATATATACTGTAGGGCGTTAGCCTAAAACACGGTGTAACGGGGGTGTTCTGCGCCCCTTGCCTACATAGGGGAAGCCCGCGCCAAGAACTACCTCATATCGGCAGAGATCATTGTCCAAGGTGCCCCTAGGTATCGTGACCCTGACCACAAACCCCAACGTACAGCGACTCTTACCTGCTCTGGTTGGTTTTCGCCGGTATTTCACCGTTCTGCGGCGCAGGATTGCTCGTTCCTGGTGGTGTGCAGGACACCGACTGTTAACGGCCATGAATGTCACTCTCGTCGACTTTCCAGTAAAACTAAACAGGACGAACGTAGTTGGGGCTTGTGGCTAGATCACGGTATTTTACAGGGGTGTCTTGGGCCACGAGCGCTACCGATACAAGGTGCTTCCCGGGTAGCGGATTTTTTCCTATAGCGGCAATTGACGCAGAACGCCTGGGTGTACCGTTTTATGGTGTACTACCATAACTCAATCGCGATCGACTCAGATAGCACACATTCGGTTGCAGTGGCAGGGATGGGGAACGGTTTGAAACGCTCGTGCAAGCACTGGCAGATCGGCCCACGAAATCACAGAGAGATATAAGGATAAAAGTGGGGCAGAGATCGACCTTAAGGCGGCTGACTGATCGTACGAAATGTTAATGTTTGGCACTCGCAACTTTCATGACAACGGGACTGGCAACAACGCCGACATGATTGATCGTGCTCTAGAAAAGGGGGTGCCCTATCCGCACGACACATCAAACACTCAAGATCCTGGTGAGTTTTTTTTCAGCTGCGAACAAGTGCCGCTGCTGCGTGGCCGCTTCGTCCGGAAGGCTGATGATGTTCGCCACATGTTTCGACGCGCGCACTTCGAGTCCAGACGTTTTTCAGAAGCCAGCAGATATGTAGCTATTAACATTACGGGGGTCCATAGTTAATAGGACCTATGGTATACATAAAAACCTATATATTTACCTAATTTTACTAACAATATTTGATCCTATTTACTACGGTACCCCGTAATAGTGGCCGGACACAGCGCAGTCCGCGCTCCCTTTTAAAACAAAATTTCTCTCAGTTATAATCATACCAAGAGCACAAGCAGCGAGACCGATATATTCGCCGCGGCGAGCTGTGTCACTACTCTCAACCTCTCTTCATCTCCCACAACCGGTATTCGATGTAGTCCGCGATTGCTGCGTGCCTGCGGGTACATCACGCGTTCGCTTCCGAGTTGGTGGGATCGAGCCGAGCTACGTACGGCAGGGGAGTACACCCCTATTTTTACTATCGGGTGAAGAGGTACCCCCATTTTTACTATTACGGGGGTCCATAGTTAGTAGGACCTATAGTATACATATAAACCTATATATTTACCTATTTTTACTAACAAAATTTTGTCCCATTAACTATGGACCCCCGTAATAACGAACGGGTGAAGAGGCCACTATTAATAAAACAAGCGACCATGTACGTTCGTACGATACATTGTTATGAACGGGTTTCATGGGGGGGGGGGCGCTGTTGGCGCAAGCATGCATGAACACACAATTCACTAACAATTAATTTACAATTATAGAAGGAGAAAGTAGACATAAAAGGTAGATAGACCTTGTGCATAGGTTTTTATTTGTTCCCGGGGGTTTCTTCTTTCAGGAATGTTTTGAGTGATCAACGTTCAAGCTCATGCTTCACATTGTCGGATGGCAAGTCTGATAATGGTAATAATCGCGGTGTACACGACGGAAGAAGAGGTCGACACAAAAGAAATAGGGTGGTACGGCCGCCGCCGCTGTCGCGTGAGCTGAGCGGCTCTAATGTGAAGAACGCAAACCCTGAGCTGATGCCGAATACAACCACTTTGTCCCCGAGATTTTGAGCACCGCTTGGCTTATTGGTTGATATACAAACGGTCCTTACATTATGTCGGGACAGAGCGAAAGACCCTAAAGGTGCTGCCCTTGACCCTTTTGTTAAGACTGCAGTCCCGTTTTGGGGACAAACTACTTGAAATTTGACTGGTTTGTCCCCTAGACGGGACTGCGGTCGTAGAGGGGTTCTCGTACGTATAGCCTTGGACTTGTGGAGTCAGCCGTGGTACGGTATAAGGGTTTTCACTTTTGATCCCAGCAGGCGTTTCTCACGGACGGGGGCTCTCCTTGGCCATTGCGACTGAGAAGCTACAGTAGTAGTATATACCCAACATGTTTTACACCCGGTGCGTATTTTTCGAATGGGGTGTACACTAGGTAAGCCGAACTAAGAGCGCCCGAGATATGATGAACATTCTGGAGTTGTTATTGAGCGGCAAATAAACAGCTATTGCCCCACCTATAATAAAATATATTTATTGCTCACAATACAGTCTTGCCGGACCCCGCAGTAGGCCACACGGCTCCTGAGTAGGCGTGTGTGCACGGCTCCTGAGTTAGATCAGCCAGCCCGCCGCAGAGGTGAGCACTTCACCCGGTCGGTGTCGACGAGACTGGTTGTTGTCCAAGCTTCAGCTCTCAGAAGAACATATTACAGAAAATAGCGCCAACACTGCCAGTGTTGATTTTTGGTCTTGGTCAACAGGACACAGGGTGAGGAGGAGGAGAAGTGAAAGAGTGTGCGTTTGCACGGTCGATCGATCACGGATAGCGAATCAAGGAGCTCTCAAGTCAAGACCCCCAGCATGCGGAAAAAAATTAAACTCGAACTAAAAACCTCGGCTCAACTCGAAACGGTATTTCGGGGTTCTGCCGCATGTAAACCTCGAGATTCGAGATAACTGATAACTGATCCAACGGAGTTCCACCGCATACTACTGAATCGGCATTGGACATACCATGCTGATTGTACTGCCGTAGCACTTTGTGCAGTTGCTGTTGTGGCTTACTCGCTACGGGCGACTATGATACCGATCAGCGACTGACTCAGTATAGACTACTGGCCACTGCTGGATAGCTTGGTATTACGGGGGTCCATAGTTAATAGGACCTATGGTGTACATAAAAACCTATATATGAACCTATTTTTACAAACAAAATTTGGTCCTGTTAACTATGGACCCCCGCAATAGTTATCCTTAACATAAGAGATATGAGCAATACGTAGTTCAGAGAGCACGTGTTTCCGCTGTTGTCACGAGGTGCTCTTAACTCGGGATACCCACTGCAGTCCTTGTTGGCCGAAACAAATTCTGACTAAGGGGGGGGGGGGTCTCTTTAACTGTTACTGTAGACCTATACGCGATATCGCCGGAATATCATTTTGCGTTTCTCTTTACTTCTCGATAAGAGAGAGCTATACGGTATGCCGCATGGAATTTGTTGTTCATCGTATTGCTATTGATACCACCTTCGGTTTCTGTTGAGATCTGTTTTTTCTTAGTCGGGGTATATAATTTTAAAACAAAATATGAAATTGGTCAGCTGCGAGTTCGACTCATTAAATAGTTGATACTCAAATTTGCAAGCTGCGAAATACGCCTCATCTTTACCCCATTTTTTACTGAATTTTACAAGTTGTATGATAAATCGTTCGCGCGTATTCTATGCGTAGTTCCTTGTTAAGGATACAATAGAGCTCCAAAAGGTGAGGAGCCTCGCAGAAAATACTACCTGGTATATAGCTGCACCTTTCTCGTAGCCTGAATCGACGATGCTCTCTAGATACCTAGCCAGCCCATGACGGAATTTTGTGTAAAGGCCTCCATACACGCAGAAGTAGCTTATAATGTTGTCAAAGTCGGTCGTTGGGGTGAGGCATAGAGCTCCTGCTGTGAGGAGCCTCGGAAAATTATCAGAAAATTCAGCTGCTACCCCTATATACCGTAGCACGCGCGCGTCCTTGGTCGATCGACCGACCGGGATGAAGGCGAGCATCGAAGAGGATGATTTGTGGAACCGACCCATCTGAAAAGGGTGCCGGTATACGTGCCGCGAGATCTTCAGTGGGTAGAGTGGTCGCTTTACATAGGTGCGAGGACGAACTGTCCTCCTGCTTATAAGACGATTGTCTCCGTCTCTTCGATACGAAACAAGGTGCTCAACCTTGCTTCTCCGCTCCGCACCGAGCAACTTGCGAAGCTAGGTAGTCGTCTGTGGGCCGACAACCGGCAAGATACTAAATGGCTGCGGCAGATGGGGGGGGGGGGGGATAAGGACGTTAGTTTCAGCGGTCCAGGGCCATTCTCGCGAGCGGTTAACCACTTTATTTTTGCACGCGCTTGTTTATTTCACGATTTATATGCACCCGTGTAGTAGAACCCGAGTATCGTGGTAAGGGAATGGAATGCAGGTACTATCGGAACAGTCTAGGAAGGCAGCATCTCTTGTTCAGGAGATTTCTTCTTGTTGTGTTGTCGGATTATTGGTCCTCTTCATGATGAGAAACGGAAGGGAGCTGTCGATAAAGTGATTCGATAGGGGCTTACTCCAAGGTATCAAGCCCACTCTGCTCTCCTTCTATTAACCCGCTAGACGGGTAAACACACTTATCCGAGGAACTTTTCTCGGGCGCTTGTCTACTCTTCTCCTACCGGCTATCCTAACCATTGTACTGCAAAGGAAACTTCAGAGCCCCGGGAATACTCCTCAGGTATTCAGGGCTTTGATACTACTGGCTATTCCATAACCACTTCTATAGCCCGATAATATATCATACCACATTAGCCCATCCTGAATAGTAGTTTATGCAGACCACACGACGGCCAATGGATGACACCGGAATCATCCGAAAAGACCGGAAAATGAGGTCGAAGATGCGGCTATTCCAAACAACGTAATGAGGCTTTAGATTTCCCCACACCTCGTAGTGGGGCCTAGGCGTCACGGACAACAGTGTTATTGTCAGAAACACCCGCTGAAAGAGAGGGTCAAAAACCAAACAGAAAAGGACAGGAGTCGGGTCCTGCCGACGACGCCAAGTGTAGTAGAACCCGAGTATCGTGGTAAGGGAATGGAATGCACGTACTATCGGAACTGGCTAGGAAGGCAGCTTCTTTTCTTCAGGCGACTTCTTCTTGCTGTATTGTCGTATTATTAGTCCTCTTCATGATGAGAGATGGAAGGGAGCTGTTGAGAGAGTGATTCGATTGGGGCTTGATTCAAGGCATCAAGCCCACTCTACTCTCCTTCTACTAACCCGCTACACGGTTAAAGACACTTGACCGAGGAACGTTCTTCGGGCACTTGTCTACTCTTCTCCTACCGGCCATCCTAACCATTGTACTGCAAAGGAAACTTCAGAGCCCCGGGAATACTCTTAGGGTATTCAGGGCTGTGATACTACTGGCTGTTTCATAACCACTTCTAGAACCCGATACTGTATCATATCACAACCGCCATAGAATTGTGAAAATAGGAGCATACCCCCGCCTGCCATAGCCTTGGCCGATAGCGCACGTGAATGAGCCTACGATGTCTGTTTTGCACGCCGGCAGCTGCGCGTGCACGCCATACGCTGTGCCCGTCCTGAAAGAACCGTGCTACGACGGTCGCACGTTCGACCCAAAACACACTTCTCACCGACGGGGTTTTCCCTCCTGCACCGAAGAGCCATGTACCCAAGAAAAATATCTTGGGGCCCGACCTGTGTGATACGGGACTGCTATTAAGTTTACCGTCTGACGATGTATCGTACATGTTCCATTCCGACTTGAATCGAGTATCTTCTGACACTGCAGCATGCACAGTAACCTCTCTTATCAAATTGCACCAATACATACCCCCCTATCCCTTCTTGTGAAGGCTCTTACTTGCTCCTTCCACTCTTGGCGAACCCTCGTTTACCCTGCAGGATTATTCTCAAGGCGTCTACTATAGATAATAAGAGCCGAAACGATACATACATGCGTTCCACCGGATGTTCCCGAGTGTACTGGTCAATCGCGAAGGTTGGACATCGCTCATCGCACGAGGAGGTTGCGGGTGCGTTTTTTGCTTTTGCTTACACCAGTAAACTGGGGAATAATGCCTACCAGGTACAGCCCGTGGGAATGAGCATCGGGCTTGGCATACCATTTTTTTCTCAGAATATAAAACTCCTCGAGCGAGGGGCCTGCGAAAATGTACTGTATCACCCTGCTCCAAAATATAAGTACCGTTTTCATATTAAAACCAAATAAAAAAGTTCATATTTTTGCAGACATAGGGGTATTAATAGGTGCTTTACTTACCCTGCCGCAACACGCGTTGAAACATCAAACGCGAAGGTACCACGCATCATTATTGCTTGTGCGCTTATGCCAGGGATTCCGTGTGTTTTAAGCTGTTCAAGAGCAATACTACCATACCACTGGTTATTTTCGGCATTTGGCAGCCGCCAGCCCAATCCAGACATAATCCCTCACATTTCCTAGATGATGGGTTTCCTATTCAGAATCCCGTTAGCCGAGGCTGCAGGCGACATCTGGTCCTGGTGGGGGCTTTTTAAAATAGTAAAAAATCGCCTCACTCAGCTGCATACATGACTAAAAAATCGTCGAAGCTCATACTTTTTCAACTGGTTAGGCCCGCAACCTGGTGTCGAGGCCACCAGCCAACGCCCCTCTCCCCCCGCCGGCTGGCGAGGGGACCTCACCTGAGGCCAAATATAAAGTATTTCAACTTCACTTCCCAGCACAATCCGTTCAGTCCAAAATGCCATTTTCACTTCAGTTGTCCGGTTTTCCGTAGTTTTTCGATCGCGCGTGCTAGAGAGTGTTCGTATGAGATATGTGTGGCACGCGGTGCACAAACTAAGTCGACGGGGTAGATTAGTCCCGGACCCATGCATGGACAGAACGCGTCTGTGTCTAGGAGCTCTTCCTGATCCCCAGAAAGGGTAGTTGGCCACCTCGTCGGGGATGCACGAGAGGTCGTCAAAGCTTTTTCCGGCAGTCGTGTGGAGTTCATGCCCCACTGCTCGGAGTTCGAGGCTTACGATCCACAACCCGTCGTAAAAGTGATGATGAACACAATAGAGCCCCTAATTACAGTATTACGGGGGTCCATAGTTAACAGGACCTATGACATACATAAAAAACTATATGTTCACCTATTTTTACTATCAAAATTTGGTCCCGTTAATTATGGACCCCCGTAATAGTGCAGACAGGGGTGTTATGACGGCGCGGTGATCGGATACGGTAAATGCGAAAAATGATGTGTCGTAGCTACCTGCACTATTAAATAGCTATGCGCGGAGGGACTAGAGTTTGAGTGGGGGTCAAGCGGTTGGGCACTCCCCGCTGCACTCAATACTTAAAGAGGGTACGGCATTCGACCGTCGCCTACGGTTCTCAAGAATATGAAGCCGCACAGGTGGGATCAGTATCTTGGTGGTCGGGGGAAAGCCCCACGTATAAACCGAACATGGCCCAGCATAACGAAAGAAAGATGAACCAATGTCACGTGTCATGGATAATGTTGCTTGAACCTACGGTATATCTCACGCATCACATGCATATTGCATGCTAGCATATTGTGCATGCTCCAGCACTCGCTTTGTACTAGCCTGGATCTCGGAATGATCGCATTCCTCTACATACACGAGTTCAGGATCCGGATTCGTAGCGAGAAGTAAGTATAATTAATACCGGCATAGCGGACACCACATTGTGCCTGTGGAAACCCCACTGCGATTCTCGGATTGGGCACCATGATACGAACTTTTGGTCTGATCAGCCCACGTCAAGAAATGTTTTTGGTACTGACCTCTCGTTATCGCTTTCCGTGTCGCTTTCCGTGTCGTACTCTCACCTCGTACTACCTGCCGCTAGCGATCACTGTGTCCCCAGGGTTTCCCGACCACCCTCGACCTCTGATCGACATAATACAGTTCGTACCGAGCTCGTTCGTTAACACTGCCTGGGACCCCGTGGTGAACAGGTGCTCACGTTGGTGTCTTTTCTCTCCTCCGCCAGCTGTCGAAGCCCCAACTCACAAAGTGGATAGTATACCTGGTATGGCTTAGATATGCCAGGGTGCTTGCTCCACATAGTAGTGAGACAAGAGGATTCCCACCACGGGAAACGGTATTGTGCCGATCTTCCACGTAACAAGGCCTTTATCACTACTGTAGGGCACTTTTCTTCTTCATGGCCCTTGAAGAAGGTTTCCCCTTTACGCCTTCTGATACTGCCCAATACCTACGTTTACCGTCGCAACAAGAAGGGTCTACTTCCGAAGTATTGTATTAATAGTGGCAAACTAAACCTGCAACGAACTCAAACCGGGCTAAAGGTGGGTGAGAGTCACAGGGATTGGACCCTTGAACCAGCCTTGACATGGTGAACCCACCGCGCTCTGCTTGCTTGTGTCGTGTTTTGCCGTCGCTCGTGTTCGCGTACTTGCCCGCCGTGCGTGATTGCGGCGACACATTATCGCGTGAGTATATTTAAATACGTGCTTCACGGACGGTATATACGTATGTACGCTGTCGCCGTGCTCCGCATGCTCGTGCCCTGTCTTCCCGTTTCTCGTGCGCGCATGCTCGCCCGCCGTTGATAAATCCACGCCTGCCCGTTGCTCGATGTGATCTTCATCCATGTCTAATAGCGGTACAAAATGCTGGCGTGCACCATGACCAAATGTGTCTTGGTCGTTGGCGCACGCACATGCGCATTTAATGCTCGGTGATGACATATATGTAACATATGTATGCTGATATCATGCTCTACCTGATCGTGCCCGGTCTGCCCGTTGCTCGTGCACGCATGCGTGATCGCTGTTCACCATTGCGCGCCCGCTCTTTGCCTTCCGGACCGTGTTGCGGTTGCCTTGGTGTCATGTAGACAATGTGATCTCAACCCATACAAAAGCTGTCAAATGTTGAGACAGTATGCGCCTAGCGGGATTCCCGTGTGACGGCCCGCGGACGGCAAGCCCTGTCGTCTATGACCGGCCGAAAATCGCGCAGGTTGCCTGAAGACCAGGCGTGGGGGGCGGCAGAAGTACCCACCGCGGTGTCCCACGTGTTTACTTGTTTGACTGCGTATCAGTTCATGGTTCATGAGAAGGATAATAACGCATTATGGGCCTGGGAATACCGAGGTCGTCACCAGCATGGAGCGGAATAGGCAAGGAGTGAAGACGAGTAGGCAGCAGGTAGCCGACACGACACCATCTTCTCCAGGCCTTCTGGGGAGGATGACCATGGACACGGGAGCGGAACTGCGGGGGGCAAGATCAACACCATCCTCACAAGGTTTATATTTCCCCACGTGGTCTAACCAGGAGGGGTAGACACAAGAGTTGCGTCGTCCACTGTTTCCTGGGAGGGAGAAGAAGGTTCAAGATCGTCTGTACGGAAACCGTTCGCTGAAACGGTGGATCGATTGTGGGGGCTGGGGAGAGTGTTTCCGGAGTCACGGACGCACGGGCGCCTCAACTAGCGATCGGGTCTCGCTGGTGATATGCTGGGGGCGTGATGCGGCGGGGTCGGTGGACACGGAAAATTCGATGATATATCGTAATTACCTGTGCCACATTCGCATCTATGCGCGCAGTGCATGGAGTAGGAGTGGGCTAGGCACTCCCCGCTGCACTCTAGAGGAAAGGGGGGGGGTGGCAATCATCCGTCGCCTTAGGTTTCCAAGATTTTGAAACCGTACGTATGTAGGCGGGATCAGTTTCTAGGAGGTCGGGGGAACCCCCCACGTGTCAACTGAACACTGCCCAGAAGAACGAAAAAGTGTACCGACTAAATGTCATGCAATCATGGATGCTGTGCTTAAACATCACACGCATCCCGCACATATTGCATGCTAGTACACCGGTACCAGGTAGCGCATGTTCGAATATCCGCTTTGTGGTTGCCTGGATCTTGGAATGGCCGCATTCCTCCCGACACACGTAAGAGTCAATGATACGGATAGCGAGGAAGTAAGGACCTACTGTGAGTGGCGGAATAAATCTGCAACGAACTCAACCTGGACTAGAGGTCAGTAGCAGATAATTGACTCTGGGACCAGCCGTAACAGAGAGCCTAATGCGGCGACTCTTCGGCGCTCAACCACGTGCGATCTTTGCGGACATGAACATTTGCGATGGCCATGAGTAGCTGCTTTAGCAGCAGAGAGCAATGCCAGGTTTACAGCACATGACGCGTCTCTGATGATGACGTGGTAAGTGGGAAAGAGATACTGCGTTCATGATCAGTGATGAGCCACATCATTGCTGGTGTCTGGTGTTCAGTACGCCAGGTGATCCACTCCTTGCCGGACAGGCTTAAACGTTCGAATCGGAATCGGGACATTTGTTTTATGCTGAAACCAACCATTTTTTCCCACGCTTATTCACTCAAGTACGTACCAATGTTGAGCCTATCCTCCCCGTGAGTCGATGAAGTCGCGGAGAAGCCGCCTTGGAGAGGTCCCGGAGCGAATGTCCCTTGCAGCCGTCGTCACGGCCGGTGCGAGGCCGAGCAGAAGGTATTTCGAACCAGGTATCGTTTAGCAAGGAGATGCTATCGGCCGTGATCGGTCGAGGTATTCACAATGACACCGTGAGAGATTCTACAGCAGTAGGACCGGACTCAATCGGGTCTCTTATCGAGGAAAGTCTAGTCAGCTTGAGGGCTGAGGTCGACGCTGTCCATGCAGCGGACCTCTAACGATCCGAGATCTGGATTGCAGGATCTTTCGTGCTTGGCGTTATGACGTATCCTTCCATACATGCGTGTTCTCAGGTCTACGATAGACACGTATCACCCTGTCCGTTGCAATACCGTACATTTCAACCCCTTTGGATGGTCACAAGGAATAGATAAAAGACCTGCAAAACAACGGTTACAGCGTCGGCCACTGTTTGCTGATGATAATTTTGGTAACCGAACTCAAGCAGTGCAAGGAGCAAGGAGCTGTACTGTACATACACGACGTGGGCGCAGCACGATACATCTGTACGGCTGGCGCGCTCACATATTTCACACTCGTAGGCAAATAACAAAAAAAAAAAAAATCGCAAATTGCTTTGGTCTCCACCTCTGTGGGCCCTAAAAGGGCATCGCAAATGGTACCAGGTAGGTACGAAATATGTCAACGAAAAATCGTAGGGACGCCCCCCCCCCCCCAACCCCCGTGTCACGTAGTGTGTATATGGTGAGGCACCCACGAGGCAGTTACATAGTAAAAACATTGCTGTCTCTGGAAGTGGCCACACCAGAAATTAAATCAATTCATTGATGCTGTCATCCATATGCAAGAAATCCGCCTCTAAAGCGGTTCTTAGCAGGATGCAGCTCACCCTTCATGCGACTCGCCCAGCACCACGGCTCTTCGCGCTTGGTGCAAACAATGTCTGCCTGGTCGGTGAAAACCCGACGTGCTCTGTCCCGGCATTGTAGGGATGCGAAGGTCTATGGTCATATGACTACGACCATGCACGATACTGAGTACCCCCCCCCCCCCCCCCCCCCCCGTGCGCGCACGCCTCTTAATACCTGCCGTTGCCGTCTTTGACGGCAGTATCTATATCCTATTAACGCACAACATAAAAAAACTAAACTAATCCTCTCCAATATTGCACATGAATGTGCTTGTCAATACAGAACCAGCAGCGATGCAGAACGTTTCGTTTCCGTTGCAGAACGGCGGTCGTGCGCGCGACTGATCGCGAAAAGGCAAAACCTCCGACAGCGACCACAGCCGCTTTGTAGCCAGCCTGCCTGCCAGTGCCTTCCCACCTCTGCTGAGATACATAACCCAAGGACTAAAACATCGGCGCCATCGCGGGCTCTGGCGGGCACAGGAAAGACACCACCCTATCCACTTCCCCCGAAGCCTCTGGAAGCGACCCGATCGCAGCGAAAATTCCTGTCCGGAATCACGTGCGCACAGCAACAAGGGGAAACATACATCGTGTTGGAGGAACGGTCCATAGGGGAGGTGACGGGCACAGCAATAGTGGCCGAGGGTGGTGGTGGTAATGGTAGTGCTCACCCACCCACCCACCCACCCACCGATCCACCCACCCACGCACGCACCTGCCCACCCACCAACACCACTAACCCACCACCCATACTCTCGTCAAACCCCCTACTCGACAACAACCCACCACCGACCCCCCTCCCCACCCTCCCTCCCCCCGACTCACTCTCCCTGTCCCCACCCCCGACCCCCCCCTTCTCCGTCCCCGCCCCCCTCCCTTCGCCCAACCTCTTCCGAATACACACCTTCGATCTCCTTTCTGTCCGGGTACAACCCGAAGCTGTTGAGTGCCCTCTCCACCCCGGAGGCGTTAACGAGTCCACCGTGCTTTGAGCCCCCACCAGTGTCCAGGCTGTAGTATCGCAGAGTCTTCCGGAAGACCTGACGGAATCAGAAAATGGTCGATCAACCTCTTCAGACACGACTCCCCGTTTTCGGGATGCAATCTAGAGCGACTGTAGGAAATGTTTGCAGTACGTAGTACAACGCGTTAACTTCGGAAAAAAAAATGGAAGGGGAAGGGGGGGGGGGGGGGGGGGGGGGGGGGGGGGGGGGGGGGGGGGGGGGGGGGGGGGGGGGGGGGGGGGGGGGGGTGTACTCGATAAGAGAGATGTACTCGATCTCATGCATGGCCGTAGTCGTATGACCATAGACCCTCGCATCCCTACAATGCCGGGACGGAGCATGTCGGGTTTTCACCGACCAGGCAGACATTGCTTGCACCAAGCGCGAAGCGCCGTGAGGTGTCCGGCGAGTCGCATGAAGGGTGAGCCTCATCCTACTAAGAACCGCTTGTGAGTCGGACTTGCATATGGATGGCAGCTTCAATGAGTTAGTTTAATTTTCCGTAAAGCCACTTCCAGAGACAACAATGGGAGTACTATGTAACTGCCTCGTGGGTGCCTTACCTTGAACACTACGTGATACGATCAATTCTCTTGTGCAGAGTAAATGTTATTTACTTCGCACAAATGATCTAACTCGACGACCAGCTGTGGGCGACCGCCAAAAAAAAAAACAAAAAAAAAAAAAAAAACGGTACCCTGGATGTCTAGCTCACGTAGTGAGCGGCAAGTTTTACAGCGTCGTTGCCAACCGACGCCAATCCAACCCATATATAATATATATCATAGGGGGGGGGGGGGGGGGTACCGGCCTACCGCATCGTTCCTCGAGGCGTGTTGCACACACACCCGCAAGCACACACGCACACACAGAACACGTATGTCTAACGTTTTCAGGTAAGTTGCCCCGAAACCTCTCCGCTATGCTCGAGGTAGGGCTGTGAGTTGGCTGACCACAAGTCGCCGACTAGTTAATAGTGGCCCACCAGGTTAGGCGTTCCAGGGAGTACATACAGCAGTTGCGTGCGGTAATTTGCGCAAAGTTCTATTAATGCATACCGGTACATCTTTGCGTCTGACAGTCGCGTCTGAGGCTCGACGAGTTTTGTTTTCACATAGAAAATATAAAAGAGAGACTAGGTCAGTTATTACGGGGGAACCATAGCAAATAGGACCAAATATTGCTGGTAAAAATAGGTAATTATATACCTGGTAGTTTTTTATGTATACTGTAGGTCCTATCAACTATGGTCCCCCGCAATAGTTGGCTAGCTTCCCCACACAAACTAAAAACTAGCCGCGAAGTCCAGCCAACACACATGTGAAATCATCAACAATAACATCAACACACGCACCTCGGCCGGAGTAATGTCAGATCATCGTCAATAACGACACGTGAGCTACGGTGCAGGAAGCACCTATTTTTCCCGAGGGTCCTAACTTGATGAACTCTACGCCTCTCCCGAAAAGCAGTTTTTTTTACAAACAAACGGACGCTCTGAACTCGGCCTATCGTACGTGTTGTTTGAAAAACATTGCGAGCCAAACTGAGAGTCTCCCAACTTGAGGAACTCTTACGTCTCTCCCGAAAAACAGTTTTTTTTCACCATCAAACGGACGCCTTGAACTCGGCCTATTGTACATGCTGTTTAAAAAATATTTCGGACCAAACTGAGAGTATTAACGATATTGGGTTGTTCCTTACAGTAGTTGAGAAACTTCGTCGGTCCGAAACAAAAATGGCCTGAACATGCTACGTCTACCGTAGCACACATCACAGCACACACACCTCGGCCGGAGTCTCCGCATGGTGCGAGTGCTGCAGCAGCTTCGGCTGTAGGAGTCGAGTCAGCTCCCCGTGCGTGTCCTCCTTCGGCCGCGGCTCTTGCACACCCCATAGTGCCTATAACCACAAGGCGGCGACGAGGGCACCGGCGCGAGGTGGCAATTTTTCGTGACGCCAGAGTTTTGTTGTTGTCCCCTCTCTCTCCCTTCCCTTTCCTTTCCTTTCCCTTCCCTTCCCTTCTCTTTCCCTCCTCCCTCCCTCCTCCCTTCCCTTCCTTCCCTTCCTCTCCTCTCCTCTCCCCTCCCCTCCCCTCCTCCCCTCCGTTCCCTCCCCCCCCCCACATAGTAAACCCATTGCTGTTTCTAGAAGTGGCCACACCACAAAATAAAATCGATTCATTGACACTGTCATCCATAGGCAAGAAAAACCGTCTCAAAGGCGGTTCTTAGTCGGATGCAGCTCATCCTTCATGCGACTCGCCCAACACCTCACCGCGCTTTGCGCTTGGGGCAAGCAATGTCTGCCTCGTCGGTGAAAGCCCGACGTGCTCCATCCCGGTATTGTAGGGATGCGAGGGTCTATGGTATATGGTCATACGACTGCACGATAATGAGTACATCCCTCCTTACCTCCATGGTTGGGACAAAGACGGTGTCATACGGCTCGCATACGCCTACATCCCTGTAGTACTCCATGAACCCCTCCAGCGTCACCAACACCGGCGCCCCCGGCTCTGCCGATACCTCAGTCGCATCAGGCTTCCCTCGGCCGTCGACGCTGCTGCTTGACGCGCGGGCGCGGGAGCGGCTTGTGAAGAACTCGCGAAAGTCTTCTTCGACCTTTGGTCATCGGTTGACATGGAACATTCCAAGGAACATTCCAAGAAACATTCCAAGGGACATTCCAAGGAACATTCCAAGGAACATTCCAAGAAACATTCCAAGGGACATTCCAAGGAACATTCCAAGGAACATTCCAAGGAACATTCCAAGGAACATTCCAAGGGAATGGTAGGGGCGTGTTTAGTACAAGGTTTACAAGGTAGGGTTTATATATACTCTGACGGAGTACCTGGGTACTTACCTGATTATGACAAAAAAAATGAATAGTGCAAAGAAGTTGACGCATTGTACGCAAACAGAGCCGATCCCTGCAGCCCGCATCGCCCCGCACCGCACCAAACTGCACAGCACCAAACCGCATTAAACTGCACCGCACCACCCCAGGCAGCACCTGCTGCGGGTCGATCCTTCCCGCGATGACCTCTGGGTGCGCGTCTGACTTCATCCGGGCCAGTGCCTCCAGCAGCGACACAGAAGCTTTCTCGTCCCCGACACACCGCCCCGCAGGCCCGTCGGTAGCAACACAGCCTCCGTCGGTCACGGAGGCAGCCACCCGGTCGGTAGCCACACTACCACCACTACCACCAGCGGCAGCAGCAGCAGCAGCAGCAGCAGCAGCAGCAGCAGTACCAACAGCATCACCACCACCACCGGCGATGGAAGAGAAGACAGCGGCCACCATCGCTAGCCGCCGCTCGTTCAAGGGCACCCGCAGAGCCGACAGGGCTTCCTTTTGCGCGACGAAATATGCGATCAGAGGGCGCGGGGGTCCGCGTGGGAGGGGGGCGCGGGGGCGCAGATTGGAAAAAGGGAATCAAGTGGGTGGGTGAGTGGGCGGGGGCGGGCGGCAAAATTGAAAGGAAATGACGGGACCAGACAGGAGTTCGAGCAAAAGAGGGACTGCAGGGCAAGGCGTGGTGGTCATCAGCCCAGCGCTTGAGAGTGTTCGTTCGGGCATGTTTTCCAGAAGCCGGCATCGTCTCGCACGGGTGTATCAATGCAACAATAGTCACCACGGCATACGCTTGCATGTCCTTGGAGCTCAAAATCTCCAGAGATCAAGAAACAAAAATCGGCGATTTTTATAGAATTATATAAATAAACCAACCGCTTCTTGTGATCCTTGCTGGTGAAAGGGACTGGCGATCGTGCGTGGGGGTCCTCTGCGCAAACAAAAAACGATGAACTGTAAAGAAACTGCGGTAGCGCGGGGGGGGGGGGGAGGTGTACTCTTTATCATGCATGGCCGAAGTCGTATGACCATAGACCCTCGCATCCCTACAATGCTTGGACGGAGCGCGTCGGGATTTTATCGAAGAGGAAGACATCGCTACAATAGCACCAAGCGCGAAGCTGAATCCTACCAAGTACCGCTTGCGGGACGGACCTTGCTTACGGATGACAGCGCAGAGCGAATTGATGGGCGTGGGGGGAGGGGGATCACCGGCGGCTATTTCATACATGGTATCATGCCATAGACCCCGAGCCGGCCGGAGGGGGTGACTGATTGATGGTGAATCAACATGGAGGAGGAGGAGGAGGAGGAGGAGAAGAAGCTTGCGCACACCGATCACTTCACTCCAGCACCGCGCTCAGCACGGTACGAGTCCTCCCATGCTTTTACTCTCGCTCGTCTCGCCGTACATTCTTGTCCCACCCCCCCCCACCACACAGGATGGGTTGACGTCGAGTGGCGTAATAAAACCAGCCACCGGACACTAGGCATGCAAAGTACAGACTGCCCCTTCCTGCACAAACGCCACATAGATCGGACATAGACACCATGAAAACAACAGTTCAATAACCACACCCACCGCAGCAGCAGAAGCAGCACAATAGACACGAAAGCATACAGCTATTTTCCCATACCAAAACCAAATTTAGACACGAAATTACTTATTTAACATTTTTTCCCGTACCAAAACACCAAACAGATACAGACAAGAAACAACTATTAATAGACTACGTAACCACTATTTCTTTTCTCATACCGAAACACAAAAACAGATGTGGACGAGAACAGTTGAACTAACCAGATTTTTTTCCCGGTAACACAAACCCGATTTAGACACGAAATTACTCAACTACTTTTTTTTTGTTTTTAGTTTTCTCAAACTAAACTTCAACTACAACACAAAAAAGATATCGAGACGCGGAACAATCAAACTAACCAGCTTTTAATCCCCTTACGATAACACAAACAGGGTTTAGACACGAACTTACTCAACCAACCATTTTTCCCCCCATACCAAAACACAAAATAAAAAATAGACACGCAATTACTCACCTTGCCATTTTTTTCTTCTCATACCCAACACAAATAAGGTTCAGATATGAAACAACTCAACTAACCAGCATTAACTCCCCGTATCAAAGCACAAAGCAGACACAGGCATGAAAAAAAAAAACAATCTACAGCAGTAGTAGTACCAGGTATATACAGTAGCTTCTCCCATCTCGTAATACTGGTATTATTAGTAAAGACATAAAGCATAGACCAAAAACCTAGCATGAAGGCGGACCACCTTACATGGACACATAGATAGGGCAAGGTCACCCCGACATGTTCAATTCACAATACCGTTGGGCCTCGTGGGGAGATACCCGGAAAACTTTACCGATTTCCATCGGGCGGTGGAAATCTGGTACCACGTATCACATTGTCGCTAGAGTCTCCTACACTAGGCGCACATACCATGCGCCTAATGAAGGGGAGGGGTGGATGATGCATGACATTAAGGCCAGATCTTACGCATTTTTTTTAAGGTAATTGTGTGGCTGTTTACAAAGGCTTCGGAGTATCTGGTCCCGTTTCTGATCAGATTTTATCAAAATCACGTCTTATGGGGCCTGTTTGGTGGAAAAAATGTTCCTCCGAGATTTTATCACTCATGAAATTCCATGAAGTGATTTTTTTTACAGCCTGTTCTGATCAACTCTGAAAATGATAAAATTTGCTTTTGCACAAGACCTCGGAGGCATTGTACAATTTTGTATAGGTTACAGACTGGGCTCATGATGGGTCACGACGCTACATGCTTGGTTACTCTTGTACACAGCTGGGCTCCAGCAATTGTGCATCGGCCACTGCGGAGAGAGAGGGCATCAATACCTTGGCCACCATCGCGCCCCTTGCGGCCGCCCAACTGCAGCTGCTCTAGGCAAAACAACTTTAGAGACGAATAGGACGAGACTGCAGCAGTGTCAAAACAATCTAACGTTTTTTTTTTTTCTGATTACGACGGCCGTAAGCAGCTCATGCTCCGCGAGAGCGAGAGCTCCTTGCTGGTCCAGCGACTAGCAAACCCCTTACGCAGCTCCCCAGGAGGTTGCACATTCCGTTCCTTCCTTCGAGGAGCTGGTGGTGAAGGTTGATCGCCCAACCCGGCGTGAACGACTCGTTCGTGTCGTGGTCCACGTACGTGGAGTTCAAGGAAACTTCAAGATCTCGGTTTTGTTCTTTTTTTTTTTTATTCTCCCATGAAATAAAACCAAAAACACCATAAGACGGCACATGGCGCACTGATCTGGTGTGGCTTTTTGCCGCTGGAAAATCCGACGTCCTGCCTTTTTTAATCACTAAACACTAAAAAAAAAAATGCATAAGATCCGGCCTAATCAAGACCTATGACACTCATGAACTAAACACCTTGCAATTGACCTAACCAAAGAGAAGGAGCACCAAGCGGCGCGTAGATATATTGATATCTTGAAGGATAGAAGCCGGTACAAAATGCGGGGGGAGCGTTGGCAAAGCTTTCGACAGCGAAGGTCTACTCGGGAGCATTAATGGGGTATATAGCGTGCATGCGATGGGGAAAGCGACATACGGGGCATCCCGATTTGTGAGCAAAACTTTTGTGTTATGCAAGCCGTCCTTGAACTCGCACGGCAAAAATGACCTCCCTGGGCGAAAGTAATAAATACAGTAGCGGGGCAAAAAGATGGAAGGTACGGTCGTGGGACGCCAGGATGGTTGCCATGCAGATCGTCTAACAGAAACGTGCGATGCTTGTGTTCAGGGCGTTGAACTCGGCTCGAGGCTACGAGCCCATGTTGGAGACACTATTCAGTGTGGTGCGCCGGCAAAAGAACTGAAAGACACCAGACCCTCAACGAGTACAAGGATTGGGAAGTCCAAACAGCTTGAACACTTTCCACTGGAAATATGAATGCAAACAAGCTGGAGATATTCTCGGAAGGGATTAGGAGATATACGGTTAGGCGGGTGCGTGGAGAAAGAAACATTGGCAGGGTAAAGTACTATTAATGGAGATGCTGATATTTTTTTAGTTTCCTAGCGACAGGATGAGGATTGAGTTCAAGAGGAGGTGCGACGAAGTAGGACTGTACTGTTCTGCAACAGGAATAGTAGCACGGGAGGTAGAACACTTCCGAGTCACGCTAAAGCCGAGAGCGAGCTTGGAGTGGCGGAGGATGAGAGACGGAAAACGTGTCGGCATGGGTTAGAAGACTAGGATGGAGAGTACGTATAGCTAGTGGAACAGCGAAACCAAGACGTAGTCCTAGGGTGAACGAAGGTAGGGGGGGGTAGGAAACAGTAAGTAGCTCAAAGGGAATGGGGGAGAAACACAGGGTCGCAGAGTAGGCAGACAAAACCAGAAACGGAAACGGAAAAAAAAAAGCTCAAATAAAAGATATCAGAAATACTCTTAGCGACAACGGAGAAGGAACAACAGACAGTAAAAAAGTGGACTAGTGAAACGAAAAAGAAGCTGAGAACAGGATCATGGGGGACGTATGTGGATTCGCCACTGAAGAGCGCAAAAGGACAGAAATCGCCGAACAAGGAAGTAAGCGTGACCTAGACATAACGGGAATTCAAGAGTCGTGGGAGAAATAGGCGGGGGAAATAGGATAAAAGGTTGGAGAGTACGCATGGTGAAAAAGAGAAAGGGAAAAAAAAAAAAACAGCAAGAATAGGGTGGCGGGAGAGTAGGGTTCCTATTGATAGTCAAAGAATATTTGTGTGGTATAATAGAGGTGATCAAAAACACTAAAGTCGACGTAAGCATATGGATAAATGTACCAGGGGAGCAGTGAGCGAAAGATTAATTCTCGGTAAACATCTAAATGCCCCCAGAGTCGAAGACTACGGTAAAATATTATGGACGAAGGTCGGAGAAGTAGCAGTATACGTACACACGTATAAAAGGCAAGGAGAAGTACTGTAGTACCAGGTACTAGTGGGAGATTACAATTCAAGAATTGGGAAGGCATGCAACCCGGATGAGAACATTGGACAATGTGGGGAAGTAACAAATAATGAGAATGGGGCAGAGGTGTTGAAGTCCCTCACGCACAACGAGATGAAGACGTTGAACGACAGAGAAAAAAAAGGCAGAGCCACAATGGACAAGCCAGTGCATACAAAAAGGGGAAAGCTCCATTCTTGATTTTATACTGGTAGAAAATGGAAGCAGTGAGGAAATGGAAATCCAAGTATGCGCAGCGGATGTAAAAAATACGGGATACTGTCTAATATGGACAGACAGTCAGCACACCAGAGTTACTTATCGAACATAGGCAAGGTAGGAAATTGTACGGATAGAGAATTGATAAACCAAAGGTAAAAAAAAAACGAGCAGAGTTCCAAGAAGAGATGGCCAAAAATGCAGAGCAATTTTCCGAGCTGTTGGAAAGAATAGGTATAACAAAGAACGACAAGTAGAGGGATAGTGCAGGAGCTAGGGTAATAGAAGGATGGGAGCAATTGGTCAAGACCACAGCAAGTAAAGTAATAGGAAATAAGTTGATAGCATGCAACAGAGCAGTGAAATATTGGGATGAGCAAGTAAAAGAGGCTACAAGAGTAAGGAGAAAGGCACACGCAAGATATACATCGACTAAAGCTACGGTAGGATGGGAGGAATATGCTATAGCTAGAAACGAAGCAAAAGGGAAGGTAGAGAAGAAAGAGATAAGGGAAGACGTACTAAACAAGCGAAACAAAAAAACCGAGGGCGGAATGAAGCAGATGTAGGTAGGAATAAAAGGGATCCTGGGCAAACAAGCAGGAGAGGCAGACACGGAAATACTTATCTTGAGAGCACAGAGCGGTAACATGGGTATTACAGTAGTTCGAAGGGGAAAAGGGACGTACTACGGTAGTAGAGCAATACCGAAAGCTGCAAACGCCTACGGCTAACGGAACGTTCGACGCAGACTTCGAGAAGAAAATCGACGCGTGGGCAGAGGCGAACGCAGATGCATCCGGAAGGGAAAGACCGGGGTTCAACAGGGTTACAGAAGGAGTTTCACAAGGGAAGAAGTAAAGAAGTGTGAAGCTGAACTTGAGAACAGAAAGGCAGCAGACTGAGTTGTGAAATCAATTCATAAAGGACGGGGCAGAAGGAATGATTACCTTGATGGTTTGTATAACTCGATATTGAAAAACGAGTACGCACCTCGGAGGTGGAGAGAAGGAGTAGTAGTAAATTTATTCAAGAAAAGGGGAGAAAACGGTGACCCGGGGAACGATAAAGGCAGAACGCTATTAATTAAGTAGGCATTTTTATTTGTGAGATTTTGAACGATAGAACGGGAACAATGATGGAAGACGGAAGACGAAATAAGCGGAACGTAAGCAGGGCTTAGACCGAACCGTAGCTGCTTGGACCACGTGTACACTTTGGGTAGGATGATCCAAGGTAGGAAAGACGCGGGGCTAACAACGTACTCTCTATTCCTACATGTCTGTACAGAAAGCCTACGACACAGTATGGAGAAATGGATTGTGGAAAAAACTGTGGGAAATAGGAATGGAGAATGATGAAAAAAGAAACGGGATGTGCGACAAGTGTTGTGATGCTGGACGGGGAAAAACCGAAGTATGTTGACATTTTACAAGGAATTGCATCGTGACATATGGTATCACCTACCAGGTAATATATTCAAGGTACATATTAATGACCAGATAGTAGCAGTCGAAGCAGCAAAGCAGGGAAACACGGCGCGGAGAGATCACGGTGTCGGAAAAAATGTTTGCGGGATGACTCCGTGGGGATGTAGGCAACACCCGAAGGATTGCAGAAACAAATAGAGACGGCACCACAATACACTACGAAATGGAGGGTGTCGGCGAACGTAAAGATGTGCGCAGTAGTTTCATGTATCGACGATAAGTTGAACCAGGTGGATTTCAGTTGGAAGCGGGGCGAAGATGAATTACCGATCGTAGACCAGTACACGCACTTTGCTTAGCATGGAGATCTCCAAAGTCTGTTCTTGGGATACACACAAGGCAAAAATAACAGGAAGGGGTAAAGCACACTCAGGCAAGATGGATGCGATCCTAACAGGCTCGCACCTTGACACTTAAAGACTAAGAGATGTATCCTGATGAATGTGATAGTACCAAAGCTAGAACATGCAGGAGAAGTATGGGAAGGGAACGCGAAGTTCCTGAAACAGCTGTGCAGATGGCAGCAGCTACAAAAATACTAGGATGCTCAAGTACGACGAGTAATACAGTATTTTACGAGCAGAACTGGGAATGTAGCCACTCAAGACAACTAGAGATGTGAGAAAGTTGAAATAGCAATATAAAGTACCAAAAAAGAGGTTGCAAGCCATAGTTGACGGAGCTGTACGGGAGAAAGTAACGAAAGGGCGAGCTGGAATAAGGTAGGATGGGATACCGTAGTCGAGAAAGCATGGAAGCATACAGGAGGAAACCAAGAAGAGATGATGTCCGTAAAGAAGTTCGGCAGATTCAAGACAGAAGCAGATGATGAAAGCATAGAAAGAAGGGAAAGACTAACGCCAGCAAGCAAGGTGAAAGAGGAGAAACACTTAACGCCTTTAGGACCGCAGTCTCTTCAGATCAGTTCTGGGGACAAACCACTTGGAATTTGAGTGCGTTGTCCCCAAAACGAGATTGCAGTCCTAAAGGGTGAAAATATATACGGGGGGGGGTGAAGCGAAGGGACAGGAATAAAAAAGTAATTGCACGGCCCAATGGACTTCGAGAAACACTGCGATTTCGTGTAGGGGACCTGAACCTGCCAGAAAGAAGAAAGAGGAGATATACCACCAGTAGCCGGGGGGAGGAGCAAGTAGATGGACAGATGCGCCCGTGTGGCAAGGCCATAGAGCGTAGAACTCACATAGTAGGAGAATGCGAAATGTACAAGGAGGAGCGGGATGTGTAGAAGAGGAGATGAGGGAAATAGACGATTGTGACATGGAGGAGTTGGGCACACCAGATAGCAGCGAGAAAACGATGACTATCCAAGGAGATAGATGACGGCCACAGGCGGCGAAACAGGAAGGGGATAAGAATGTACAAGAGGAGATGAGGGAAATAGACGATTGTGACATGGAGGAGTTCGGCACACCAGATAGCAGCGAGAAAACGATGACTATCCAAGGAGATAGATGGTGGCCACAGGCGGCGAAACAGGAAGGGGATAAGAATCGCAAGAAGTTTTTACGCGATACATGAAAACAGCAATTGACGTGCCTTCGAGAAACTTTTCGGTCAATGAAACCCGCACGTTCACGGTAAAAAAAAAAAACTTCGGGTTCCACATTTTCTTGGTCCAAGCGACACTTGAGGTTCCGTATATTTCGGGTCACCGACGGAGCGGCTGAAGAAAGAAGGTGCCCCGTTGCTCCCAGCAGATCAAGCTGGCCCTTCAAGTGCACCACTACTGCCAATCAAGCGCGGGCATACCCATTTTTAATAGTAATACTGCTGCTCCTACTCTTACTACTATATATCATGTCTACTGTACAACTACTATTATAATAGTACTGTGCGCAGCGACCACTACTACTGCTGCTACTACGATCACCACTACAAAAAAACACAACTACAACAACTAAGCAACTGCCACTACAAACACTACTACTGGTGCTATGAACGCTAACCTGAGCGTCGGCGTGCCCGTCCCCTTTCGCATCGAACCGGCGGAAGAGAGCGTTGACTTCCTGCGCCGGGAGGAAGACCCCACACCTGCGAAGAACAGTAAATAGGGTCGCGACGGTCGTTAACCCTACGGCACACCAAGCGCATACAACACATACAGCATAACGCACACAATGCATACATCAACATGCAACGCACACAGCGACTACATCGCATGGCGTATACACAGCGCACGCAACACATACGCCACATAGAGCGCACACAACGCATGCAGCGCACAGGTCGTCACATAAGATAAGAGCGCATACAACGCATTCAAACATAGAGCGCATACAGCGCACACAACACAAAAAGCGCACACAGCAGAACAAACACATACACCGCATAAAGCGTACCGGTATACAACAACACGGCACACACCGACGAAAGAAAGCGCGTGTTGGGGGCGGAAAGCGAGGGGCAACGGCGGTACGACAAGCATCCTTCTTCGCCCGGATAGTGGCGCCGCTCGCACATCACCGAGAAAGCAACAGTCCGACTAGCCGCTGCCGTGCTTGCGACACATGAATATACCGTTTTGAGCGTTTTGAGCCACGCTATGTACGGCAGGGGGTGGGGGGGTGTACTCATGCCATGCACGGCCGTAGCCGTATGACCATAGACCTTCGCATCCCTACAACGCCGGGACGGAGCACGCCGGGTCTTCACACCGATCAGCCAAACACTGCTTGCGCCAAGCGCGAAGCGCAGTGACGTGTTCGGTGCGTCGCACAAATGGTGAGCTGCATCCTACTAAGAACCGCTTTTGAGGCGGGGTTTCTTGCATACGGATGACAGCGTCGAATCCATCGATTTACTTTCTGATGTGGCCACTTCCAGAGGCGGGGGGCGGGGGGAGGTTCTGCCTTTGCTGATTACGGTATGGGGGGGGGGGGGGGGGGGCGTACTCATTTGTTGCTTGCCTTAGTCATTTGACCATTGACCACGCATCCCTTTCGAGACGGAGCACCGTTCCTACTCCTAATAGAGACACCTCCAACAATTGGGCGCTCATTACGTTGTTTCCATAAATTACATAGAAACTTTTTGCTAATCTTATCCCCTTCCTGTTTGGCTTCCTGTGGCCACCATCTATCTCCTAGGATAGCGATCGTTTTCTCGCTGCTATTCATTGTATCAAACTCCTCCATGTCACATTCGTCTATTTTCCTCATCTCCTCTTCTAACACATCCCGTTCCTCCTTGTATATTTCACCTTCTCCTACTATGTGAGTTCTACTCTCTATTGCTTTGCCACACGGGCACATCTGTGCGTCTACTTCCTCCTCTTCCCGGCCCCTGGTGTACCTCTTCTTTCTGGCAGGTCCAGGTCCCCTACACGAAAGCGCAGTTTCAGCGTTTTCGCGAAGTCCATTGGACCATGCAAATACGTTTTCATTCCTATTCCTTCCCTCAATCTCCCGTATATCTCCAAGTGTTTTTCCGATTCCACCTTGTTTCTTAGCGCTAGCCTTTCCCTTCTTCCTATCTTTTCTTCTACTTCTGCCTTGTACCTCCCAAACTTCCCGGCGGACATCATCTCTACTTGGTTTCCCCCTAGATCCTTCCATACTTTCTCAACTACGCCATCCCACCTTATTCCAGCTCGTCCTTTTGATACTTTCTCCCATACAGCTCTATCAACTATGTCTGGCAACCTCTCTTTGTTGGCATGTTCCTTACTTTATATTGCCAGTTCAACTTTATCATGTCTCTATTTGTCTTGAGTGGGCGCATTCCCAGTTCTGCTCTTAATACTGTATTACTAGTCGTACTTGAGCATCTTAGGATTTTTTTAGCTGCTGTCATTTGTACTGTTTCCAACTGTTTTACGAGTTTCGCGTTCCGTTCCCATACTTCTCCTGCATATTCTAGCTTTGGTACTATCACATTCATCAAGATACATCTCTTAATCCTAGTGTCAAGGTTCGGGTCTGTTAGGATCGCATCCATCTTGCCTACTTGTGCCTTACCCTTTCCTATTACTTTTGCTATATGTGGTATGGGGGGGGGGGGGGGGTAGGTAGGTTTTTTGTCGGGTGCCTGACGTGAGGAGCCCTACCGTTGTACGACCATCTCATGTTTTTTTTTTTTTTCACTCGTCTAGCTGTGCCAATGTTGTCGTGGGATCTAAAGTACAACAGCAGTAAGACAGTGTACACAGCAGCATCTACTGCTGTAGACTACCAGGTGACATGTTTTTTCGTGGGGACATGTTGTCGTGTGGATAGGTATATGCACACGTACACACACGAGCAAGATTATTTAACACAGACGGGGATGCTGGGCAGTCCATCCGTTGACAGACAGCGCTCGTGTGTGCACGTGCCGGGCAGGGCAGGCGTGCATGTGTGACTGTCACTACGAGAAACGTACAGTAGTGATCGTTACCCATCATACAAAAGCAAAAACCTACACATTTCAGTACGTTCACGTATATACCCAGGTCATTTACAGGTACTAACCCCGCGCAGAGTACGCGATACGCTGCTCTACTCAGCGCGGGGGGGAACACCAGATGGAAACTCCCCCCCCCCCCCCCCCCCGGCGCAGGAGGCCTCATCCAATCCAATACTTACATTAAATGACCCACGGTAGAGACAGAATACAACAGCATAGTTGGTCTTGATTAATCACCACCGATTACGGGGGGGCATAGTAAATAGGACTTACCGCACACACACAAAAACCTATATATTTCCCTATTTCTACTATTACGGGGGGCCATAGTAAATGGGACCACACATCGTTCGTAAAAATAGGCAGTACGGGGGTCTACAGTTAACAGGACCTATGGCATACATAAAAACCTATATATATAGGTATTTTTACTAACAATATTTGGTCCTGTTAACTACTGTATGGTCCCCCGTAATAAATATATAGGTTTTGGTGTGTCACGTAGGTCCATTTTACTATGGTCCCCCGTAACAACAGCATTTTGTCCTATTTACTATGATCCCCTGTAATACCGTATTTCCCCCTGCCATACGTACCGCTCTGTCCGGAAACTTACCGTGGAACGCGCGAGAAAGCTACACACACCCTGCGACGAATTTCCGAGCCGAGCTTCTCGAAAGCACGCCCCCCCCAAGAGCGGGGCGCACACACAACAAAAATCGTGCGCCTTGGGAAGGATCTCGACGAGACCTGTCCGTGCATAGACCCCATCGCTCGTCGTTTGCACCTTTCCCCATTGTCGAGAAAATCACGCTTCGACCCTCGTCCGGGGAGGGGGTGTTGTCTTACCACCGGGTGTGATACGGTAAGCAACCGTTTGTGTGTCAATATTCATATTACAACGATCCTCACTAACCCTAACCCATTTCCGAACAGCGGTACTGCTTACTACTGTGTAGGGTCATTCTTATCGGAGAGCTTTTTTTTCGATAATATCTACCAGGTATATTTTTTTTTTCGCGCAATTTTTCAAGCCTTCGCAAGATTTTTTTCCTGATTCTTTTCTCCAAATATGTGAAATGTAATAACTTTCCTGTTTTCTGTTTTTTTTTTTGTTTCTGGAGAATTTCACGAACAGCGACAGAACGCCTCCGTGTCTTGATACATATCTCCAATTATTTCCAAACGTTGGAAATTCTGGAAAGAAGGCTCTCCGATAAGAATGAGCCTTTGCTCTCTTCGGAAAACGTTAACTGCGTTGGGCCCGAACAGCAGTTTTTGCATACTGCTCTGGCCGTAAACTAGCACCGTTTCAAGCCTAATATCACTATCAAACGGCGACTAAATTCCTGTCAGAATGGTATATCTACTTTTACGGGGGACTCCAGTAAATAGGATCAAATATTGTTAGTAAAAATAGGTAAATATACAGGCTTTTTGTGTGTACCGTAGGTCCTATTTTACTATGGCCCCCCGTAATATCGTCATACCCGAAGGGTCCTTACATTTCCGGTCAGAGTATAGGGATGAATACCCAAGTGCACTCCATATTTACGAACAAAGTGGTACAGGTGGAAGAAAAACTCGCCTGCCCAAGGCCTTCTCAAACTCGAAGTGGCTCAGCCTCTCGTCTCCATCTCCGTCCCAGGCTGTAAACGCCTCTGGAACCAACAACGCCCGATGTATCATAGCAGGTGATATTTTTGACGAAGCGGGAGCCGAGAGGGTACACAGCAGAAGCAGCAACAGCAGACAAGCAGCAAAAACAGAGAAGTAGAAACAGACGCTCATACTCAGTGCCGGGCGATGGCTGATGCCCGTGCGGTTGTCCAACCCTTTTACTGCTGCAAAATTTGATCCATTACTCTAATTCCAAGTAGTGTGTCGCTAAAATCGCGGGTGCCTTTATTTAGAGATGGGTGAAGCCAGCGCGCCGGTCGACGCCCGAGAACGTCAGACTTTGTACTGGATGATGCTAATCATACGAGTATTGTCGAGATACGGCAGCAGCAGCCAGCAGCAGCAGCAGCAGCAGTGGCAGCAGCAGCAGCAGCAGAAGCAGCAGTACCAGCAGTGGCAGCAGCAGTGTACGAGCGAGCGCAAGACGCAAAATCAGGCCGTCCGGGGTGTGGGTACCCTGTAACTCAATGCACAGCGCACCCGACAAGCTGAGAGATTCGCTCGCTGGGTGGCGCGTGTGCGTGTCAGCCATCGATATCACATCCGTTGTGGCATACGCATCGGTCACGCCCGACGTGCGATTTCATCGAGCGGAAAGACGGACAAGACGCAGTAGTTATGACTTGGCCCACATTTCGACAAAACGGTTTGTAGTCCACACTTAACTCCTCAAAAAGATCGTCACACCCATTTAGGACCCCAGTTCCATTTCGGGGACAAATCACTTGGAATTAGACTGGTTTTTCCCCAAATTGAGACTGCGGTACCACGTAGAGGGGTTAAAGTAACACCCGGATAACACTTGCCAGGTGTACGTTGTGGGGCCTAACGCAGCGACTTGATTCACGCCCGGAGACAGGGTTAGCACCTGAGGAGCAATCGCTTGACGCGGTAAAATAAACAAGAGTGTCGAATGCAGAGATCCACCAACGTGAACACGAGTTAACGCTACGTTCCTGCTCGATCTCGTTGGCTCTGGTGCGGTAATGTTATGTTGCGCCGTGATCAGGGCGTGCGCAGACACCGCGAACGTAGCACAATGTTAAGATTTTTTTTTTGGACTCGTACCTCATCAACCCAACATACACACATCAACATCCGCCGGTTAGCTACGTACAACTTGACGACACAATGCTACTCTCTAGGGAGCGGCACACGTAACATCCTACCATTATGTTAAACGTTCAAAGGGAAAGGTTAGTCGCAACGCCCTAAGATGACATCAAGTGTTGGCCAGCACTGCTACGTAAATCAAACCCCCGTTTTGCTACTCTTAGGGTCGGATAACGTAACACTTGACGTGCGATAGCAAATTTACAGGCTGGTCGCGATGTAGCACCGTGTCAGGATGCTGCTTGATTGCCGAGGGGTATTTTAACATATGTTAAACTACAGATTGGTCTGTTTTTATGTTATCACAAATGCCAACCCGGACATGACATTACACACCTCGCACAGGTCATCTACAGATCATTCCCACTAGATGATCTAATAATAGATTATTCAAGGCGGGATCTGTTCCCGACCTTGTATGATCAATTGCTCATGCTGCCGGGTGGGAGCCGTATAACCTGCATGGTCTTGCACATGTTTCCTGGGTTGGATCTGTGCTACGCAGATCCCGCCTGCGTAATCTCTCACAGCGGCGGCAGAGGATCTACAAAACAGTACATAATCTACTGATGATCTGTGTTTCGAGTGTCATACATGCATATGTCACTGCTGCTTCTGTGTCACCGTCGGAGCTGAAATTGTTCCAATATCATGTTGGCATTTTTTTTTAGGTTTGCCGTATTGGTCTTGTCCAGGGGGAAGGCCCAACATTGTGTTACTGCTGCTGCCACTTGAAGCGGCCGCGCGGAGTAACCACGCGAGGACGTTTCCATGATGGAGCAAATGCAGAACAGATCCCATGGAACTTTACCGGAACACAGCCGCAGAGTACGGCAAAACAACTGCCTGGCAGGCATGGGGTTATACGGAACGACAGCATTAATATTACGGGGCGCCATAGTAAATAAGACCGATGGTACACACAAAAATCTATATATTTACCTATTTTTACTAACGATATTTGGCGCTATTTACTGTGGTCCCCCGTAAGAGTAAATATGGAGGAAATTGAAAAGTTACTGGAAATATAATTGGTGTATATACACCTGTTCTCTTTGGATTCGTTGCCATTCGTTGGTCGGCAATTAACATTTAACAACGTGTAATCTTGGGCTATATTCGGACGACATAGCTTCAATGTTTCGCCGTGAATCTGTTGTGAACAGACCCGCGGCGGAACATCCAGGTCTATTGACAACAGACCCACGGCGCAACATCGAACTAAACAAAAAAAAACAATAAGGGGCAAAATTTTGGTCAAAGGGCGGGCGAGATGGGCAGACAAGAGGTGGTGAGCTTGAGCTTTATTTTTACCAATCCGCCAGAGGATAAAGAAAAAAAAAAAAAAAAAAAGACAAAAGAAGAGGTACACGACTCTTACATACCAGGTACCTCGGTAAAATTCAGCAGAATTACGGGGACGTACCCCACTCCCCGAGTTGTAGGCAAAAGGGGGATCGTTGTGCATCCTCCTGCGCCACGGTGCCTGCAGCCCCAATAACGTGCCCGAACAAACAATTGGATTTAATGGCAGGTTGGGACACGCGCGGGCAGCCCCCCCCGGCGGCAGTATTTCCCCTACCTCCCAATTTGACTGAAAAAGGCAGGGGTGTACCCCTTTTCGACCATTTCCAAAATACAAATATGAGCAGTCAACACTAGTGTACTGGCTGTAGCAGGCATCCTTGCAGGCCGCCGGGGCGAGCCCGAGGCGTGCTGCGCACCCTGCAGGGGCTCTTGGAGGGCCCCCGGAGCAGCACATGCCATCTGCGCAATAAGCGCGCTCTTATCATACCCTGCTGAGTGGTGAAGCAACAATGACGATTATGTAAGGAATGGTGCGGAACGCGACCGAAACGCATCAGTCGTCGACCGTAAGGGGGGGGGGGGGACGGCGGTGTTGCCGCATATTACCGTGCGAACCTATACCGCCTGTACCGGTAGTACCTCAGAGCAGTAGTTGTGATAACCGCATTCAAGAGCCGCCGCTGCCGTAAAACCTTGTGGTAGGGGATGGATCGCTATTAATAGTACGAATCTGCTCAGGAGAATGGCACGAAAGAAGGTGAGGGTTTCCAGTATATTACCGGTCATATACCGTAACACGGGCTATGGTGAGAAACGGACTCAAGATCCGGTACCGCAAAAACAATTGTGGTAGGGGCTGGATCTCTTATGCCACCTATGGTAGTATGTACCAGGTGTACAGGGGAGGTTTCCAACATACAAGGAGACGTTTCTATCCAGGGAACGGTACGAAACCTTGAAGAACCGCTTTGTTTTCCGAGGATCCCGCATATATCACATCACACGGATTTGCGGACCGTCCGCAAACCGGGACCGGTAGACCGGTATCACGCATCCCTGGCAATAAAAGAAAAAACGGCATTGAAGAGTCAGACCGCAGGAAGACTCTTCGTACAGACTGAGAATACTGCTCGTATCGCATTACAGTAGGTACAACTACAGTAAGTAGAGCTGTGAGTCGGCACTAACGACTTACGTAGGACACCAACTACAGTACTTATTGGTCGGACTAATAGTTGTTAATAGTCATTTCCCGGAGGAGGTGCCGACCATCTTGCCACCATAACGACGGGAGCCATCTTCCAATAAAATCGCTGTATTAACGGGAACCACGGGAACCACGTGAAATCACGCCGCACACAAGCTAGAAGAAGAAAGACACAGCTCGCAGCTCGCACACCCGCAGTCACGCGACGATTGACTTTCGATCTCGACATATACTCCACCCATGGTCAACGAACTTGGTACCGGGCAAGGCCAATGAGTGCAAATTATGGCCTGGGAGGTATAATTGGAATCCGTCGTCTAGGGGGCGAGAGGTTGGCCGCGGCGTCCTATGCTCTTCGTCAGAGCTTTCAAAAAGCTCTGTTTCGTGCCAACGGAGAGGAATCGAGAGTTTTTGTCGTCTGTTTTCTACATACCAGCTGCCAAATATGTCTTTAGTAGACGCCTGGCCCACCCACGCCACATATCACCGACCGAGGTGTGAGAACTGTGATACTAGTGTGTGGGTCGGAGCCTCTAACCAGCGCACTTCATTCAGAGTTCGTGACGTAATCGTTGGGTTTGTCGATCGATGTCAAACCTGAGAAATTGTCTATTTTTTGCCATCGGTGAGGGGTAGAGGTTTTTTGTCGTCTGTCTTCTACAGACCAGTGCCAAAATGTTTTTTTATCAGACGCCTGGTCAGCCCACGCCACATATCACCGACCGAGGGTGTGAGCACTGTGACACTAGGCTGGGTCGGAGACCTTAACCAGCGCATTCCGTTCAGATTTCATGACGGTGTCGTTGGTTTTGTCGATCGATGTCTGCCGAGGATTCTCATAAAGGTTGGCTCTCTAGTCACTGGGAATGACTATACATCGCTCCAGGATCTGCCAAAACGGGGGTTTTACATACATTGCGCGGCGCGCAATTAAAGTCCGCGTAAGCTGTCCCGTGACGTATAAAATTTGCCCCGACCATCCGACTTACGGGGTTTCCATACTTTTACGAAGGATTGTTGGATGCGGGATAAAAGTTTTCGGGGGGGGCGGGGCGCCTTCGACCAGAGAGGGCTGATAGGGCTCGCTTCGCTCGCCTGACTTAAGCCGGCATGTCGCCTGGCCATCAGCTGGCTCCGACAGCCGACTTTCGGGCTAAAGTCAATTAGTTGGCTAACAGCACCACCTACCGATTAGTTATTAATCTAGACATGCTGCTGACTCACAGCCCTAGTATTAGGGCATGCTTCTCTGCTGCTCTGCTGCGGATTGCTATCTGATACGTGATGCCTGCTACCTGGTACGTACGTGACCGCGGATCTGAGTTACGACTGGAGAGGAGGAGCAAAAAGAGCGAGGGTAATAGACGGAATGACGAAAAACAAACAAACCAAAAGCTACATAGTGCGTACACGTACGTACTCGTGCCCTGCAGCACCGGTATATACGCACGTAGGCACTCTGGCATGAGTCTCAATACTTGTCTATCTCTGTACTCTAATAGACTGCGAAGACATGATATGTATGACCAGCTCGATATGGACAAGGTTTTACTAGTAGTACCATGCCGAGTACCTGGCATATTGGAGCTTGTCTTGTAACCACGTGACCACGAGCTAGAGCATGACGAAAACAACGAACAGCAACAACATATTTATATATTTATGCACCGTCCGAAAAATAATGAAACGGTTGGGTATTGTTGTTGTTGTTGTTGTTGTTGTTTTCTTCACATTAAACCGTTCTTTCTGCCCGTCGACATCCAGCACAACCAGTGTCCGTGCCGATTCTTCAATCCAAGAGAGATACAAGTTCTGTGGTCACAAAGCTACGCCACAGAAACACTACGTTGCCACGTATGCAATGCCATGCCATGCTACCTGAAGGATGCTTTGTGCTTGTTTGGTTTACCTGTTATTTTCCCTTGGTTCTTAGTCTTACTCTGTTGACTTGACGACGACTATTAATAGTGGTGTTTTCTTATTTTTCCTTTTTTTCCAGTTCGTTCTTTTCAAGTGTCTGCCCATGCCCTGCTGCGGGGGGGGCACGATGTTTTGTTTCTTATATTTCGTATATATATATATATATATATTTTTTTTTTCTCTTGTTTCTTTTTCTCTTTGGAATTGTCTTCTTTGTTTGTTTGTTTGTTTTTGTTTTTCTCTTTGTTTCGTTTCGTTTCTCTAGGTCATGGAATGTGTAAGTTGTGCCTGTCGTACGCAGTATGATGACATGTCACTGCGTTGCATACGTGGCACCGTAGTATCTCTGTAGCGTGGCTTTGTGACCACAGAACTTGTATCTCTCGAGGCTGGAGGATTGAAGAATCGGCACGGACACTGGTTGTGCTGGATGTCGACGGTAGAAAGAACGGTTTAAAGAAAACAACAACAACAACAACAACAACATACTGCATACGATAGGCACGACATACACATTCCATTACCTAGAGAAACGAAACGCAACAAAGAGAAAAAAGCTACGCCACAGAGATACTACGTTACCACGTATGCAACGCAGTGACATGTCATCATACTGCATACGACAGGCACGACACACACATTCCATGACCTAGAGAAACGAAACGCAACAAAGAGAAAAACAAAAACAAGAACAAATAAGACAATTCGAAAGAGAAAAAGAAAGGACAAATGCCAAAATCAGGTATACCTGATCCGTTTGAGCCAAAATCAGGTATATGCTAAAACCAAGTAAAAAACGCGCGCCACGAGCGGTGTGATGTCCATGACAATCCGGTAAAAAAATAATGCGCCTAAAGAATTAAGCGTGCCACATGGCCTCCAAAATCTGAATTGTTTTGTTTTCTTCGGGGTGTAGTTACCACGGGCTCGATTTGGACCCGCAAAGAGTCACTATGAATATGCTTCGTTTGTTTCGCCACGGCGGGAGCGCCAAGAGTATTTACTCTGGCGCCCTCCCCCCGTTGACAGCATTAAAGCTTCCAGACCGTCCTCGCGGAACCGCCTGCTCGGCACGAAATTATCTTGCCGTACCAAACCTGAGAAACACCTCGACGCGGGGTGGTGCAGACGAAACGCCGAGTGTCCATGGTGCTGTAAAGACTGCTGTGATCATCACTTTTACTTTCCAGCCCACTCGTAGGAGGTTTTTACCCTCGACGATCTTCTGGACAAGCCGTGGTCACAGGTGTCGTCCCTTCCCCCCGGTACGTGCCTTTAGTTTTTATCGCGCATAGGGTTCAGCATTCCCACTGCTCGTCGATTTTCATCGAATGTACAGCTAACTCACGCTCTCGCGCTTTCCGCTAATCAATTTTATGCAAGAACAAGTCCCTATGCATGAGCATGCACTCGGTGAGACTCGAACTCACGAAATTGATCTTGATAGACTCGCGGACCACCTACCAAGCCACCGGGGAAACAACAGAGTACGCACAACTATTAATAACTGAAGCACATCGCACACCCCGAAGGAGAAAAAGTGAAACCAGCGTACGCATGTATGCATGTATACACGTACTTTTACGTACGACTACAGAGTTTATACGTGAATACAGAAGAATTTCAACCTAGGGAGGGCAGACGCATACGGAGAGAAAACACAGTGTACGTATGGCCTCTCTGATTGGTTCAAAGTTGGCCAAAATCAGTTGAAAGCCAGACAGAGTAGAAAAAATCAGGTGTACCTTGGCCTTTTCGTGCCAAAATCAGTTACATGTCAGCTTGGCCAATAGCAGGGCTCCTGGTGTGTGTTTTGTACTTGATTTCAGTATGTAACTGTTTTTGGCACAAAAGTGGCCAGGTATACCTGATTTTGGCAAAAACCCAAAAGAAACAAGAAAAAAAATGTAAGAAACAAACCATCGTGCCCCCCCCCGCAGGGGATCTGGCAGACACTTGAAAAGAACGAGCTGGAAAAAACAAACAAAAAAAAACACCACTACTGCTGTAGGCGTCAACAGAGTAAGACTAAGAACGTAGGGAAAATATGAGACAACCCAAAAACAGGTATACCCATGCCGTTTAGGTCACTTTTAGTTACTCTGCTATATGCTGCACTCGGGAAAAGGCCTGGGCCCCTTCCCTGTATGGTTAGCCGGCGTTCTCGGTGGCTTGGTAGGTGGTCCGCGTGCCTATCAAGATCAATTTCGTGGGTTCAAGTCTCACCGAGTGCATGCTCGTAGGTGCTTTTTCTTGCATAAACGAGATTGATTAGCGGAAATAGCTACATTCGATGAAAATCGACGAGCAGTGGGAATGCTGAACCCTATGCGCGATAAAAAATAAAGGCACGTACCGGGGGGGAGAAGGGAAGACACCTGTGACCACGGCTTGTCCAGAAGGTCGTCGAGGGTAAAAAACCTCTTCCGAATTAGGCTGGAAAGTGAAAGTGATGAGTAAAAAAAACAAAAAAAAACAATGGTTGGCCCACGCTCAGTCGTACCTAAAATTGGTCAACGTTGGCTGAAAAGGCCAACGTGTACCTGTCGCCGGCTAGTCTAGTTCGCCGTCACCTGCACATGGATTCAACTGTTTTTTTTGTCGTCATCACTTTTACTTTCCAGCCCACTCGTAGGAGGTTTTTTCCCTCGACGATCTTCTGGACAAGCCGTGATCACAGGTGTCGTCCCTTCTCCCCCCCTGTACGTGCCTTTATTTTTTGTCGCGAATACGTTTCAGCGTTCCCACTGCTCGTCGATTTTCATCGAATGTAGCTAACTCACGCTCTCGCGCTTTCCGCTTATCAATTTTTTTATGCAAGAAAAAGTCCCTACGAGCATGCACTCGGTGAGATTTGAACCCACGAAATTGATCTTGATAGGCACGTGGACCACCTACCAAGCCACCGGGGACGCCGGCAGTTGTACCTACGATGAATGGCTCATGGCTCATCCTGCACCCTTCGCGAGCAACTTCGTAACGACCAGTGGTCCACATGAGATGCCGGGGTTGTCAGTCGCGTAAGCTTTACCTGTCCACACAAACGTCCGAACAGACTGCGAACGCAACGCAGCTTTCGCCGGCGACAGCACAGGTCATTCAAGAAACTTCACGGCTAGTCCATTCTGAAATTCTCGACGTGGAAACCAATGTTGATGCCAGCCAGACTAACTCCAGTACAACGGCTTTTAATATTAACTTTCAGCATATACATATCCTATATCTCTTATATTTCTGTTGTGAAGCTTAGCTTGTCTGTGTTTCTTATAGTGGTCATGTTCTTAGCGGCGGCGGGTCCTATTGGCGGCATTGGCCCACATAGTGACTGACGTTTTGGGCTGCCATCGCTGCAAGTGTGTCGGCGTCCCCGGTGGCTTGGTAGGTTGTCCGCGTGCCTGTCAAGATCAATTTCGTGGGTTCAAGTCCCACCGAGTGCATGCTCATAGGGACTTTTTCTTGCATAAAAAATTGACAAGCGGAAAGCGCGAAAGCGTGAGTTGGCTACATTCGATGAAAATCGACGAGCAGTGGGAATGCTGAACCCTATGCGCGACAAAAAATAAAGGCACGTACCGGGGGGGGAGAAGGGACGACACCTGTGACCACGGCTTGTCCAGAAGATCGTCGAGGAAAAAAACCTCCTACGAGTGGGCTGGAAAGTAAAAGTGATGGATAAAAAATAAATAAGTATATATATATATATATATATATATACCGCCGTGGTCATCACGGCCATGGTTCGTAGAAGAACAGCATAATTGTAGTGATGTCGGGATCTCGGCTAAAATGGGTCGTGTTTTCGCGTTCCGTATGACGGTAAAAAAGCGGAATATAGGCTGCTTACGGGTAACTACCGCATAACAGGGGATGCTTGAGAGACGCCCTCGCCAGGAGCGAAAGGCACAATTTACCAAGGGTATGTTAGCTAAAGGTATACCTATACCCGGGTAAGTTTTGGAGGTCGAACCTAACGTACCTAAAACTATTCAAAGGTCGTCCCCTGGCTCGTACCAGGATAGTTCGTCAACGGGTATACCCGATACCCGGGTAAGTATTGGAGCGACGTACCTATCGTACCTAAAAAATAGGCAGGGTATCGAGGTCCGTACGTAACGTATCTAACACCTGGGTAAGATATCGGGGGTCGTACATAACGTACCTAAAACTTAGATAAGGCATTGAGGTCGTCCCTAGGCTCGGAGCTAAGCCCAGGTACTAGTCGACGGGTTAATCCGCTACCCGGGTAAGTATTGATGGCCGCACCAAACGTATCTAAACTTTAGGTGAGGTTTTGGAGGCCGTACCTGAGTATGAGTACGTAGTAGGGTGTGTATCCGGGTGCACACCGGTACACAAACCGTCAAAATGACGGAGCTGGGCACTAGAACAGTATGTACCGGCAGTAGCAATCTACTGGCACTAGCTATCTCCTGACTGGGTCTGCCAGTAGATGCTGCTATTAATAGTATGTTTGATCTCACGAACATCTAAGAAGCACGTCAATGCCCTTTTTATCCCCTTTAGGACTGGAGTTCCGTTTTGGGGACAAACCAGTCATATTCCAAGTAGTTTGTCCCCAAAACGGGACTGCGGTCCTAAACGGGTTAACGGAACACCTACCATCGTAGACCGATATTTGTTTTGCTGGATGAGAGTCCACTAAAATACCACCGTGGAGTGATTTGAAGTGACATAAAAATCCAGAGTTGTTTGTGAGAGCTTGCTCGGGATTGTCCTGTGTGCTGGCTCCCTTGCTCTGTGAAGCTTGGCCCTCGTGGTCTCCACCACAGTTATTTCGCTTATTGTCCACGCCGCTACTCTACCCCTTGAGTTGGGCACGTCCGGGCGTCAGGTGTCCTGGGCGTGTGTCCTAAGTGGCAGGTGTCCTGGGTGTGTGGCGTGGAGACTGCATGCCTAATTTGCTACGTGTAATTTCATTAAAAACTATATTTTCTCAGAGGACGGTGCTTCTTATCATGCACACATTTCGGGTAAGGTACTTGAGCTCGTACCTACCCGGGTATTTTTTTCGGCGGGTATACCACGCCCGGGTAAGTATCGGAGCGACGTACCCCTCGCGCCTAAAGCTCAGATAAGGTATCGAGGTCCGCACCTAACGTACCTAATACTTAGATAAGGTATCGGGATTCGTACCTAACGTACCCAAAGATTAAGTGCGGTATTGAGGTCGTCCCCAGGCTCGTACCTAGACCCAGGTATTTCGCCAACGGGTACGAAGTGTACCTGATACCCGGGTAAGTGTATGGACGGCGTACCTGTCGTATCCAAAACTTAGGTAAGGCATCGTGGTCCGCACCTAACGTACTTAGGTTAGGTATTGTGGTCCGTACCTAACGTACCTAACACTTAGGTAAGGTATCGAGGCCCGCACCTATACTACCATGCGTCGGGGACGGGTACCTACCCGGGTATACCTAAGTACGTACCTTACCTACAGTCAGTAAATACCCTTGCAATGTACCGTCCGAAAGTGTAGAAACGTTTTATTTAATATTTCCGTTTTTTCTGTGTGTTTTGAACCCCACATCTGTACTATTTTGCTGAACGGATTGAATCTCTCGCGCACACCAGCGTGCTTCGACTTTTTGGCTATCCCACCCGCCATCGCAATAGTTGCAGCAGGTCGCAAAGTAGTAGGACCGCAGCGCAAGCTCAAAGTCCAAAGTCCGAGTGCGGCAGTCACAGGGAAGCAAAAACCCAGGCGTGCGGTATGGGCAGCTGCATCCTGCACAAAACTTTGTGCAGGACGTGTGTCGTCAATTTCAACCTTGCACGTGGACCCACACCAATCCAACCCCAGGCCTGACCCTAACCCGAACCCTAACCCGAACCCGAACCCTTCGGGCGAGCTCGAGGTCGGCAGGGGTAGTCACGCGGCTCCGCCGCGTGTTTCGGTGGCGTTTTTTTTTTTAAAGCCGGGCGGCCGGAAGACCCGCGTTGACCAATAGTACCCGCATCCTGCACAAAGTTTACATATAGGTCGAGTCAAAAATGCAGGGGTTTCTCATAGAAATATGTGGCTTTTTATAACAGAGGGCAGCAGGCGTTTTTTTTTTTGTTATTTTTTCATCATCAGGCGTTACGTAATTACGGTAGCCCAGACACAAAGTAGTTACTCGTACATCCAAAAACCTGATACCGCTCGCTCACGGTAAGCACGTACCAGGTACCAGCTACGTAAATATATACTGACTGTACCCAAGACGTACTCACACTGGTATATATAAGGTGCAGGATGGGCCATTCATAGGTACAAGAGCAGTTGAAGCCGCTTATACAGGTAGGTGACGGTGAATTTGACTATTAATAGCCGGCGACAGGTGGTGCTACTGCAGTGCTGCAGGTAAGGAATTACCCTGGCCTTTTCAGCAAATTTTAGGTACCAGGTACAACGGAGCGTTGTCCAATCAGAGATGGGGGGGGTCAGGAGCCCCTTTCCCGAGTGCAAAATGTATTGTGCCTAAAAATGGCTCAAAACAACATGAAATACATAAATATATGTCGTAATCATATACCGGGTATATCTGTACCTACTTGAGGCTTTTGAATTTTTGGTATTACAGCAGTAATGGTCCCTCCACAGAGCCGCTGCCTCTATATGCGCCAGACAACAATACCGGCACTATATATAGCGGCTAGCGGCAAACCAACCGGCACTAACTACTCCGCACGCTGCCATATTGGTTGAAGCTAATCCCATCTGTCTGTGCCAAGTGATTCCGCAGGATTCCGCAGGCACCTACTTTTTTTTAATGCTTTGTTTTGTCTTTCGTTTTTCTCTTTTCTCAATGGATCTGGGTTGCTGGGTGTGGATGTTGTGCCTTTCGTATCCAGTACGACTATGTTAAGATATGGTCTTGTATGAGATTGAAAGCCCGGTAACTACCTGGGTTTAGTCACGGGGAACGTATTTGTAGTACTTGGAAGGCGTATCTTAGATGGAAAACCAGGGGTTTCCCAGAGGAGCACGAGCTTGGTCTCAGTCTCCGCGTGCACGAAAGGAATAAAACTGCTCTTCTCTATAGCTAAGCAAACAACACATGTGAGTGCAATGTTTACCGACTTAAAAGGCAGACCTGTCCAGGGATACAAAGTGTCCCGCAACCCGGGATCTTAACAAGTGGCGTCGTTGTCTCGCCGTTCAGAGGTGTGGGAGTGGGTTTTGAGGAGCCGCATCTTCGACTCATGTTTTAATTCGTGGAATCGGGGTTTCCACGAATTTCCCATAATTCTGCATATACGGTTCATCAGAGTGGGCTAGTGTTAAGATATGGTCTTGTATGAGATTGAAAGCCCGGTAACTACCTGGGTTTAGTCACGGGGAACGAATTTGTAGTACTTGGAAGGCGTATCTTAGATGGAAAACCAGGGGTTTTCCAGAGGAGCACGAGCTTGGTCTCAGTCTCCGCGTGCACGAAAGGAATAAAACTGCTCTTCTCTATAGCTAAGCAAACAACACATGTGAGTGCAATGTTTACCGACTTAAAAGGCAGACCTGTCCAGGGATACAAAGTGTCCCGCAACCCGGGATCTTAACAACTACATGGCATTGCGGTGTCTCTTCTCCTTGCTCAAATACAGGGCCGGATCCTGCGTCGTGGTTTATTAACAGTGACCACAGAGCTTGTGAAATATCTCTCTCTACGACGAAGAATCGCCACGGCCACTGGGTGTGCCGCATGTCGACGGGTAGAAAGAACGGCTTCATGTGAAGAACACACACAGGCACAATACAGAGTACATATAGAGTCGACACACAACTCAACCGGTACTGTAGAGGCACCACTACGCACTGTTCGTGTACCAAAAGGTTTTCAGGCAAAAACAGGTATACCTGGTCCATTTTGGACCAAGAACAGGTACAGACTAAAACCAAGTACAAATCACACGCCAGGAGCCCTGCGATTGGCTAATAGCTTCATATCGTACCTGGTTCAGGTTGAAAGTTGAAAAGGCCAGGTATCGAGGCATACCTGACTCTGTGGATTTATATTGCAATATTTTGTGTGGGTTTCCACTTTCAACTGTTTTAGCCGAATTTTGAGGCAATCAGAGGGCTAGTACGCACAGTCTCTATATATCACGTGTTTTCTGCTTTGTTTTTTTTTACTCTTGTTGTCTCGCGTTCATATAATGTTTATGTCGTGCCTAGGGTATCCAGTACCGTATGATGACATGGCATTGCATTGATGTCTACTCTGCTGTACTGCATACGTAACAACGTAGTATATCTGTGGCGTGGTTTTGTTACCCACGAGAAGTTGTATCTCTCTAATAGGATTGAAGAATCGAAGAATCGGCACGGACACTGGTTGTGCTGGATGTCGACGGGTAGAAAGAACGGTTCAATGTGAAGAACACACACAAACGCCCTACACGAAGAGATCACCAGACTACCTGCTGCAGATACCACCCACCACATCGACGTACCTATGATACGCTCGTATAGAGCACGATGGACACACACTGCAATTCGTCTGCCACACCCCGCGTCGACGTGGGGCTCTCTTTCTCACCATCATACATTGCATAGCAAAGGAACTTCGTGCTGCCGTCTGCAAGAGGTTCCTCGAGGATGGTCGAAGGTTTAAAGCTGGCAACGGGAGGGGACACCAGATATGCTTTTATTATGGCGCACGAGGTCTCTGCCCATGTTTATAGTGGAGCTGCATGCTGAAATGGTGTACGGGTAGAGAGCACTTTTACGTCAAACTAACTATTAATAGCCCTTTCAGGACTGCGGTCCCGTTTAAAGGACAAACTGCTTAGAATTTGAATGGCTTGTCCCCAACACGGGACTGCAGTTCCAAAAGGATTGGTATTATTAATACTGCTGTTCGGTATTTAAGCTGATGACATGGCTACTACGCAAAAGTGAATGTGACAACGAAATCAATCAAGGCATTTACATATTATTACATATACTTCGTATACCAGGTACGACGTATGATACAGGCTATACATTATTCAGAAAGCTCACTATTAATATCAATACCACTGGTGAGGTTCATACAGAACATGTTTGTGGTTTTTCATGGCCAAGAACATCGCATGCGCAGCTGGTTCGAACGTGGTCTTCCTTTGTCTTCCTTTTGTTTTGGGCAAATGCCAAAATAAGGTATACCTGATCCGTTTGAGCCAAAACCAGGTACATATTAAAACCAAGTACAAAAGCGCGCCACGAGCGGGGTGATGTCCATGACAATCCGGTAAAAAAATAATGCGCCTAAAGCATTAAGCGTGCCACATGGCCTCCAAAATCTGAATTGTTTTGTTTTCTTCAGGGTGTAGGTACCACGGGCTCCACTTGGACCTGCAAAGAGTCACTATTAATATGCTTCGTTTGTTTCGCCACGGCGGGAGCGCCAAGAGTATTTACTCTGGCGCCCCCCCCCCGTTGACAGCTTTAAAGCTTCCAGACCATCCTCGCGGAACCGCCTGCTGGGCACGAAATTATCCACCTCGACGAGGGGTGGTGCAGACGAAACGCCGAGTGTCCATGGTGCTGTAAAGACAGCTGTGAACAAGAAAACAACAGAGTACACACAACTATTAATAACTGAAGCACATCGCACACCCCAAAGGAGAAAAAGTGAAACCAGCGTACGCATGTATACACGTACTTGTACGTACGACGTACGAGTACAGAGTTTATACGTCAAGACGGAAGAATTTCAACCGAGGGAGGGCAGACGCATACGAAGAGAAAACACAGTGTACGTATGGCCTCTCTGATGGGTTCAATGTTGGCCAAGATCAGTTGAAAGCTAGACAGAGTAGAAAAAAAACAGGTGTACCTTGGCCTTTTCGTGCCAAAATCAGTTACAATGTCAGCTTGGCCAATAGCAGGGCTCCTGGTGTGTGTTTTGTACTTGATTTCAGTATGTAACTGTTTTGGTACAAAAGTGGCCAGGTATACCTGATTTTGGCAAAAACCATTTTTTTTACCGGATTGTCATGGACATCACACCGCTCGTGGCGCGCGTTATTTACTCGGTGTTAGGATGTACCTGATTTTGCTCAAACGGATCAGGTATACCTGATTTTGGCATTTGCCCTTTTTGGCTTTTGTTCATTTTTTTATTTCATTTTCTTTCTTTTTTTTGCGCTGACCCTATGTGATTTTCATTTTATTTCTCTCTTTCTCCGATTGATAAGCCTTATTGAAGGAGTCGTGTGGCGTGGGTGGATGACGAGCCTGCTTTGCTTGTTCCGTATTGTCTGACGCCGAGGGGCCGGGCATAGTTGACAAACGTTGGACGGAGGCGGCAGACAGGGTAGCAAGGTACCAGGCGGACCAGCAGGGAGACCCTGGCTGTGCTATTCGTACCGTAAACTGCTGCCGCTACCTGGAGGATGCTTTGTGCTTTGTTTGGTTTGCCTGTTATATTTTCCCTTGGTTCTTAGTCTTACTCTGTTGACGACGACTATTAATAGCTAGTGGTGTTCTTCTTTTTCCTTTTTTTTTTCCAGTTCGTTCTTTTCAAGTGTCTGCCAGATCCCCTGGGGGGGGGCACGATGGTTTGTTTCCTATATACCCTGGTACTAGTATATATATATTTTTTTCTTGTTTCTTTTTCTCTTTCGAATTGTCTCCTTTGTTTTTGTTTTTGTTTTTTCTCTTTGTTTCGTTTCGTTTCTCTAGGTCATGGAATGGGTATGTTGTGCCTGTCGTGTATGATGACATGGCATTGCATGGCATACGTGGCAACGTAGTCTGTGGCGTAGCTTTGTGACCACAGAACTTGTATCTCTCTCTAGGATTGAAGAATCGGCACGGACACTATTACGGGGGTCCATAGTTAACGGGACCAAATTTTGTTAGTAAAAATAGGTAAATATATTGGTTTTTATGTATACTATAGGTCCTATTAACTATGGACCCCCGTAATAGTTGTGCTGGATGTCGACGGGTAGAAAGAACGGTTTAATGTGAAGGAAACAACAACATGTGGCGAGGGCGTCCGGAGCAGCAATCAATTCTCGATACCCGACCTCACAAACGGAATCACAGCACGATTTAGGAGAACACAAGCTTTTTTTTTCAGCTCGGACAGGGGGGGGGTGTCTAAAACCAAGTGATTCAAAATTGCAAAAATACGAAAAAAACCCCTTCTAATCCTATATCACTCTGCGACCACAGCGTCCGGTTTGTTTTTCATTCTGACCTTTTTTTAAGTGGGGTGTCGAAAAAAAGACTGTTCCGCCCGTCCCTGCATGTGGCGTGTGTGTTTTTACTTGATTTCAGTATTAACATGTTTGAGAATGGAACAGGTGTACCTTTTTTTGGATTTTCCCATATCAAAATGTCCAAGGGCGGTGGCAACAACGTATTTTTTAAGGGAAAAACCAAAAGTAGGTACACCTATGCCTTGGAGCACACCCAGAGCAGTCGCGGCTGCGGGCACGAGTACAGCCGCCGGTCACAAGGGAGATGCGCCCTTTCGTTCTGAGTCCTATACAAGTACTAATGTTCATATATCGTGCCATCGTTTATTTTGCTTGTTTTCACCAGGTATGTGTGTGTTCTTCACATTAAACCGTTCTTCTACTCGTCGACATCCAGCAAGCCCAGTGTCCGTGCTGATTCTTCACCCCAGAAAGATACTATTAATAGCTCTAATGTGGTAACAGACTACGACACAGAGATAACACACCCCGTAACGTAATACCCTACTCAATACCATGCCTTCGCACTATTAATAGGTGCGGCCGACACAACATGCATACATACGCCAGCAACCAAAATACACCATATCGTTTTATTAATAGTTTATCTAGGTCATGGAATAGGTATGTTGTGCCTGTCGTACGCAGTATGATGACATGGCATTGCATTGCATACGTGGCAACGTAGTATCTCTGTGGCGTAGCTTTGTGACGACAGAACTTGTATCTCTCTAGGATTGAAGAATCGGCACGGACACTGGTTGTGCTGGACATCGACGGGTAGAAAGAACGGTTTAATGTAAAGAAAAAAACAACAACAACAACATAAAGAAGAAAGAGAAGCAACGAAGAAACCAAACCGAAAAAGAAAAGGAGAAGAATCCCAAATAAATGCATAAAATGGGAAGCCAAAGCTCAGACACATACCCTGTGGGACAAGAGCGATTCATTTCCACGAAAGGTGATTTCGCAACGTAATCGCGATTTATTTTTGACAGGTCGGGTCACCTGGTCCCAACGGCCCTGTGACCGAATTTCAGTTTTGCCAGGAAAGGCAAAAGGGTTCAATGGTTCAAATCAGGCAAGAAAACAAATAAAGACAAGTCTGCAAGTGTAGACAAAGAGCGGTGTACCTGGAACCTTCACCAAACAATAGGTGCAATCGGGGGCTGGACAATGCAGAGGGAGGGCCATGAGGCCAGGAAGCCCTATTCCCGAGGGCGATGTGCAATATGTATAGTGTACCTATAGATGGTTCAAAAGGAATAGGTTATACCTATATTTGGCTCTCGCCCCTCCTTGTAGTTGCAACAGCAGTTGTAGTCAGAGGAGTGCGAGTATGTTATAATACCAGTGATCATTACGTCCGCAAATGTAACGACCGTTTGGACATCAATACGGAGGATCATACGTTCCTTAAATTTCCGGACATACTGTTAATAATACCTGGTACCGGTAGATAAGAACGTACCAGGTACCTGGTATGATACAGCCCTACCAACTCTCGTCAACCGAGTTGCATGTTGTACCCAAGGTACCGGGTATGGTTGTACAGGCACGAGGAACATCACCACAGCACAGCAAGCAACAGCAGTAGTAGCAGTATTAATATTACGGGGGTCCATGGTTAATAGAACCAAATATTGCCAGTAAAAAAAGTTGAATATATAGCTTTTTATCCACAACATAGATCCTATTAACTATCGACCCCCGTAATAGTGATACTGCTTGTCATCTGGTCATACACATGTGGAACATACACTCATAAGGAGGGTACAACATATTATACCTTGGAACGCCATGACGTTCTGTCGGCCTGCCCCCCTGTGGTAAAACAACTGCTGCCGGATCGCCGCCAGAATCAAGTCTGGATTGCTTCGAGGCGCCAAGAACTGTGGGATATCGAGGGAGAACGAACCAACAACGTCGGGGATGGATACCAACACACTAAGTTAACAGAGTGCGTACAGCAATGGGGCTTCCAGGGCTGGACGCTATAATATGGAGATGTGGAACTATGATGGCAAAATGAGCACACATCAGCAGAGAGGTGCAGCGAACTTGCTCTCGTACATTTGAACATTTGATCGACCAAATCAACCTTGCGCGTTTCGAGACCCTTGGATTTGTTGTTGCAAATACGGTCGCTGTGCGTTCAACCGATTCAGTTTTGAGTTTTGAGTGATCTGGTGATACCAGAAATTGAAAATGAAAAATGAACCCAAAGGGTTGACATGCACTACGTACGTACGCATTGAATCGCAGTGATTTTATAAAATTATGAAATACGTACGCAGTGATTTACGATATTGATAGTGATTGATAGCAGGTACAGTATTGAAATCGAACCCATAGAGCACTACGTATTGAATCACAGTGATTTTTATAATTGGGGCAGTAGGCTATCCCAGATCCCACCATCTACGGAGTTGGACAGCAAGTCTTGCTGGATATGCAGCATTCTTTCTGTACGGGTAGTGCCAGATTTGGTGACCTGAAAAAGAGCTATCGTGCTGCACTCCGAGGCTTCTCGGAACGAGGCCCCGCCCGAGAGCGACAATCTCTGTCAAGATATTCTCACCGGATCGCCCATGACGGTCATAAGCTTTCAGCGCGGCTGTGAGACGAAAGTGAGGGAAGAGTTGTTATTGTTGGAATTCGATCGCGGAAGCTTCCCCTGAAAATGTCGCCGCAAATATTGTTCCAACTCCGGCATTTTCGAGCGCAGCACCTTGCGGATAGCACTTATACTCTGTCTGGTGCCGGTAGGTCAAGCTGGACGATGATGACCGTGGTGAGCAAAGGCAGTCAATCATGTAGAAGGGTTTTTATTCCCTCTCTATCCGTTGCTTCGGTGGGGTTGATTTTTGCGAGCCTCGTTACGCCGGCGGGGGGGGGGGAGTGTGGTGGTCGTGCTCTCTCTCGTGTGTGACACAAAAAAAAATATCTGTTCAACTTTGACTTTGCATTGATGAGGGCGTACAATGCAAACAACAAACCTTGTCCAACTGCTCCTGTGTTTTTATTGGCTACGTCAACCTGTGTCGGGACCTGCTGGGACATGCACGCTCTCGTCGCCGCCACCTCCACCACTCACGCCACGTCTCCTCACCTTCCCTCCTTCTTCGCCATGACCTCCTCCCGCTTCTCTCCGCAGAGCCCAGCCCTGCAAGATTTCTGCGAGAAAATATTGGAGCGGTGAGAGACGAAAAAAAACGCGTTCGATCCACAGCCTGTCTGTCTTTTCTTTCTGTCTTCTGTGTCTGTCTGTTTGTCTCGTCTCTCTTGTCCCTCTGAATGAATGAGGAATGAGCCCGTGAGCTCAGATAAGAGGTTCAAAAGGCCAACATGAGGTTGCATCACTGACAACTCGGAGTTCGCTGATTCAGCCATTGGTTTGCATGCATCAAGTCCCCCATGCCGCCCCCAGGTTCCGCCCTTCTTGGCGTGGTAGATGCTCGACCGCGCCGGGCAACAGCAGCTGCTTGGTTTTTCGTCTATTATTTCGGCTCTAGATTACCAGCCCTTCACGTGTACCCCCACCGACTTCATTCAGTTTGATTGAGTTGGGGCTTTTGACCCAGAAAAGTGTGGCATGTTTTTTGCACTTGTTTGCTTGCAATTCGCACACACACACCAGAGCAGCAGCTTCAGTGGGTGTTGTCTGGCAGTACAGAGGCTGTAGCGTTCGTTCGTAAAATGCAACAGCAGTACGCACTGCGCTTGAAGTCTGCCTGCTGCTGTGGTGTGTCTACACATGCTGCTGCAATGTATCTGCTGTGCAAGGTCTGTTCGGTAAGTTTGTGCACTCTCAATCTACAGTAGTAATCAGCAGCAGCAGCAGTACAGCACCAGATACGTACTGCTGTACTGCTGTGCTTGCTTGGCGCTTCCATGTGCTATCCCTTCTTGTCTAACACACCTCTCTCTTTACCCCGACCATCCACCCACGCACCCTTTCCTTTCCTCCCGCAAACCCGAACAGAGCACCGGACCTGCGAGCTGTCCTCATTGGCACGACAGATGGGACTCCGATCGTCAATGGTGAGCCCAAAACAAATATCACCCCACTCCAAGCCTTATCATAGACTACGTACGAATTTGTTCCAGGACAGCAGCACCATCGCCACGGGCGCTGTCTTTTTAAACCAGTGTTTAGAGTCCCTTCGAAGGCCTTCATGAGGTAGGTGACCCTCGCCTATTGGCCTCTGTCTTTCTGTGTCCCATCTATTTGAATGAGATTAATCAATGGGGCAATGGGGAGAATCGGAGGCCCTCTGGCGGCTGCTGGCTCTCTTGGCTGGCTCTGTTCTTGTGTGGGTCGTATTAATAGAAATCATTGAGCATCATCATAATGGACCAACCTATTAATAGAGCAATACCAGGTAATTAGGTAGCTGATTATTACTATTAATAATCCAACCATCACCAGATATTTCTCCGTTTCCTGTTTCACGTACGTACTGCCCTTTCGTTTCTGCTCTGCTCTGCTGTGTACGGTAATGACTCGTCCTGGGTGCGATAACCTACAGCTGTAGGTACATCGGTAACATGCAGCAGACCACGAGTCGTGAAAGAAGCTCTGCGTACTCAAGTACCCGTGGGTCATATTCGTATTAGTAGTATTAATACAAGCGAGCGGCACCGCAGCAGCACCCAGCACTCGTGTCTATATGATACGAGCACGAATAGGTTTGATTTGTCCTGTCTGGTTGACCCCGTGTGTCTGGTGCTTCATCCATGCCAATTGCCACCTGCTTTGCCGCTTCGCCACAACGCTACAGATACTTCCCTTCTTTAATACCGCTGCTGGTATGCTGCTACTTGCTGCTTCCCACCGTTACTGTTGTGGTATTGTTCTCTCTTTAGTCTTCGCCCTGCTAGCGTCCATCAGGCCGCCAGTTGCTCGTTGCCAGCAGCCCCTCTACTCTCTGCCAGGTCTTATGTACCAGGTATTCCTTAAACCCTCTACGCCCTCTAGTCTATACGCATCGTATGATACCATATCATATCGTGTGTACATATATACCATCACGCCAGTACTAATATTAATAACCCTCTCACTATAATAGGACTTGAGAGGAGACAAATTGATGGTGAAATGTAACGATTACGACAACAGTTAGTCGCTGCGTGATTGGGGAATGATACAAATTAGCGTCCCAGGGTACAATGCAAAGAGCCGTACGGCACAAAGACGTAACATGATGCTCTCCGTGCCAAGTACGGAGTGCTGGTGCTGCTCGTAGACCGCTGATGAACCATAGTCATGATCTCTTTGGGTGCTATTTTTGATCCCCCAAACGGATTACGATTCTTAAGACACGTTTCTCGCAGTCGAGACATTGGACAAGACCCAAGGTACGATTACGATCAGTTCAGACACAGGTCACTCGTGACTCGCACCTCGCACTCGTATCATGCCCTTCGTAGTTCGTACATACGCCCCCTTCGATGATATACCACTTGTGCCATGCCGTACGTACTTCGTGTAAGCAGGTTTCGAGCGCCTACGGATACGAGGTACGAGGAGTAATAATATCGTAGAGATCGTTCCACGTTCCACAGCAGTCCTCCCGACAAATATGTGATACGCGTGTAGCGTGTCTTGTGTCTGCCTGTTAGTCCTTGTGTCTGCGTTCTTTGTTGTCTGTTTGTGTTGCGATATCGGACCAAACATGGATTCCGATCCGATGCAGGGGCAAGAAATGATATCCGATATGCAACCCGATAATGATTAGATCGGATCGGATCGCTACAGTCTCCGATGTCGATACGACAAAATGATATGCGAGGCGGAACTACGGAAACACGGGTCATGGTGGTGCCGAGGGGCACGCCCTTTTGTTTCTTGTCACACCTCACGTTTAATTATCCACCCTGGACGCTCTCAACTAGGGGGGGGGGAAGACAGCCGCACGCCCTTTGTTTCTTGTCACACCTCACGTTTACATTATCCACCCCTGGACTCCTCCTCAACTAGGGGGGGGGAAAAAAAACGAATGCGACATCCCCTCCCCACTTGAAGAAGGCGTTTTTATCGGATTTCAGGAGATTTTATTTTACGATTGGATGACTGATACTGGATATAAAACTGGTACAATTTCCTATTTATCGGGACTTGCGGCGCGATGTCCGACACTACAGCAGTAGTAGCGTTTGTCTCTGTGTGTGTCTGTGCTGCCTGCATGGCCGCCCGCCGTGCGTGCCATATATCAGGACCACCACCACGCAAGATTTACAAACCTGGGATGAGTAGCTGATTTTCGCCACAACAAGGGGGGGCTCGGAAAGGGGCGGCCTTGAATTATTTGATATTTCCACATGAGAGACGCGTCGTTCAACTTTTGCACTCTATCTTTTGTCGAGAAAGAATTACAATGGAAATCCGTCCGAGGGGGTACCGTATTATATAATAGTATGTTCTACTCTCAGCAAGTTTAGTAGAGAGGTCAATTAGGCAAGGCTGCCGATACCATAGGTGTTCATTCAGGAGACTGCACGTTCACCCCTTGACAGACAGCAACTTTGCCTTGACGTGCCTTGACTGACACCAAACTACTACCTGTTAGGTTTCAGTGTGGAGCACTCGACCCTACGCTTCTGATTGACAGCGCACATTTCGCGTGGCATGTCCCCTGACATCTTTGGCCGATACAGCGGTGTCCACTGGTCGTGTGCGTTCGAAGTAAAAAAAAGAGAAACACCTGCAAGAAAAATGTGTTGAAATTCCCCCACATTCAAAGCATGAGGCTCCGAAAACACTGGAGCACGGCCACCGCGGCCAACTCGAGACAGCTTGCGGCGAAACAGTTCCGACGTATCAACCCAAGCTTGTCCGCTTTTGTAGACGTCGGGTATTTAGGAATCGGGCAACGTACAGCTCTCTCGCGCAATCAACGCTCCAAAATCGTGACAAATGACAGGCGATGTGCACGAACCCGGCATAGAGGTGTTTTTTTCTGAACGACCATAAACGGCCTCATTGTCGTATTCTCTGACGGTGGTACTGCTAGCCGCACTCGCACAGCCGTTCTATTTTTATTTTCCTCAGTTTGGAGCCTGCGCTATGCGCTCATAGATGACGGTGTGAAAATAAAGGTCCTTTTTTGTATAGACCGTTTTTCACATAAGCTCTCCGTCTCCGAGCTCTTATTATGTGATACGAGGCGTACTACTGACAGCTGCCAGAAGCCACTCTGCTGTAGCACATGCAGCAGCAATTTTAAGTTTGTTTTGTTTCCAGTGACACCTCTAGGCTGCTGGCGATCACCCCGGTCCCGTGAACAGCATCGAGCCGCCCAAACCTGCGTCACGCGCCAAGGCTTCGTCAAAAGTCGCGAAGGTTTCGTCATGCTTGAGCGTCCAGCTTTCGTTCTACCCGCTGGTAATATTCAATGACGCGTGATGAACGGACTGACCCTCGCTGGTTCCTACCAGCTGCAATTATTATTAATGATTTATCATACGTACATATAAATATATGTAGTATTTGTCCTTATTCCTGGATTCGTGAGATGAGATACCAGAAATACAACAGGGTGTCTTTAGTGCCGCTGAACTTATCCTGCACTTCAGCATTATGCTACCGCTGTACATATAAACATCAACAATCACCCTTCGGCCTTCCGGGCTTTTGAGAGTTCAGAGAGGGAAAACGTGACGAAATCAAATGACGTTTCAGAGGGTAAACAGTGCCGAAACCAAATGACGTTCAAGCGGGAAAACGGAGGCGAAATCAAATGACGATTGAGCTTCCCGGACGACTAGAGCAAGGGTTTGTGACGACTGCAGCATCCGGCACACGCAAGATTCCAGGACGATTGGAGCAAGGGTGTGTCCGCATAAATTTCCAACAAAAAAGTGTGGATGACACGCGCAACATGATACCAATCTGGCCATGAATATTATACCCGTTTGATATTGACTTGATAATCCAAAACAGTCATTATGTTGCTGGCCACGGTGGTTGCACCCTACGTACTGCACGTGGTAGTTGCTAGTGTTAGTGTTATTACTATAGTATAGAACTACTTATAGATATCTCGATCTCTGAGCGTGCTCGGTTGGTACATCCCTGGCCTCTCAGAGCTCCCACGTGGAAATCGCCTCCCTTTATTACCTGCCGGACCTTTCCAGCGGGTCTTAGTTTTCTCCATTTCTCTTGGCACTTTCGGTCCTTCTTTCCTTTTTTCTTCTTTCGTGTCATGTGCGTGGGTGTACTCCGAGCACGGTTCCGCGGGCGAGCGCGGCACCGTCGCGGGTTTCAGCGGGTGCTGGCGGGTAGACGGAGAGTTGCAAGGAGCGCGGTCGCCGTTTTCGTGGCTGGGCGTCGTGTGTGCCTCGAGACACGAGAGAAGCATGAATGGGCTCTGCCTGGCCTCCGTTTGTGATTTTTGATAGAGTACGTAGGAGTATTTAAAGGTCGTTCGGGATAGTAAGATAATATTCAAGCAGTGCTTATTTTTGCGACCGGGCTGAAAACCACACTGGGAGGTACCCATGCTGAGCACCAAAATTGTCGAGCTGGCGAACGACTGCCACGGTGAGCACCGGGCTTCACGCGAGGCGGGCGACGGGGCTCTCACTGTGGACGAGAGGGAGGAAAGGTTTACCCGGACCGAATCGGCAGCGAGATGGTCGCGAGAGGGGCGGGCGGCGTACGAGGCTTAGAGAGAAGCTCTGCTGTTAGATGTTTTTCTTCTTGATTTTTCTTTTTGACGGGGGTGTAAAATCAGGCGGTAAATTATTACACGAAAGGGGACGGGGATTTTTTTTTCTTTCAGAATTTTTCGGTTTCTTTTTCATTGTTTTCGCTGTGCTGCTCTGCCGTGCTGTGCTTTATCTTTCGTACACATACGAGTATACAGACACAGAGCACATCGAAAGAAGAAAGTAAGTACCCTACCTGGGGTATGTGCGTACGTACGATATGTGAGCAAGCGTAGCGGGAAACCGCCCCCGACGCGAAGTGTATGTGGCGTCCGAGCTGTTTTCTCCTGAAGCATGGCCGCGGGACTCTTGACATTATCAAGTCGCCAGTTTGCACCTCAACTGCTGTACATTTACATAGTCATGAAAAAAACAAAATTCAATCATGGACCTCCGTCCGCTTCGCATAATTTGATGTACTTTTCCTTCCTGAGCGAGCGTAGCGGGCGGCGCAGGCCGCCCGCGCAGCGAAGCGCCTTGTATATCGTATCACAAGTTTTTAACATATCGTACCAGGTACGGGTCGGGCTTGTTTTGCCCTTCATCCCCTTGTATTTGCCCGTTTTTTTAATGCTGACACTAAACGAAAGCTTCTTTTTGTGTATCAGATATCGAAGTGGTATCGAGTAGTACGACGTCGTCGTACCCACAACTGACAGAAAATTCCAGGGGTTACGAGAGAGAATGTGAGGAACCCTACTAGTTGCGCACCGGGTGGAGGAAAAAGAACTGAACGGCAACCCTTCATTCAGTGTATACTTGTAGTGTGTATTGCGCTCTTCGCTGTGGCGTTTTTGGTGGAAACCCTCGATTTTGGAGCATTGTTTTATGTAATAGGGATTCTATACGAGTACATTTTGTTTGGCCCAATATTTCTGAATGACGGGGCTCTTCGACTGAGCAACTTGCCGATACAGCAAAAGTGGTCCCTGTGCAATGCCGGCATCTGCCAGGTGAACAACCCGGCAATATAGCGGGCACCGGCACTTTTCCGCATACGGGCACACTGGTTATTCCCATTTGTGCCGAGTGATTTCGCCGGGATTATTTATGTCGGGCGCCGAGATTGTTAAACCATCAGTATAGAGGCAGTATAGAGGGACGGATCCCTCCCGTTTCGTTGGAGTAACATCAGTGCTTTTACAGCACGATTCATGATACACTCAATCAAGACCAAAGCTGCCAGGAGACATTCGAAGCAACGCAAGGCGTGCGCTGTCAAGGGTGTAGGTAGGGCCGAGTGTTACACACTCAAACCTGGTAGTTTGGTGTCAGTCAAGACACGTCAAGGCAAAGTTTCTTTTCTGCCAAAAGGGGTGAAAGCGCTGTCTAATGACGTCGTTGATCGATCAAGACTACCACGGGATTATTCATCGGATTGAGATTTCATGTTTTTTTCCACAAAGTCTGTTTTGAGGCTAGCTTACCTCCAAGGAGTAGCCTCGGAGAAAAAGGGGGTAACCCTACCGCAGCATGCGTCGTCGGGATGGAATCAGGGCGCGGAAGTTGGGTCCCTGCAGGCGGCTAATTGTACACCCCGGTTCAGTTTGAAGGGCTCCAGCCCTGGTGGGATCCTGTCGGCGTGGGATCGGGGTGCCAGGCGGGAGCAGGTGTGCAGAGTACAGTTTGTACACGCGGTGTGCCCCTACAGTAAAAAAAGAGGGGTTCGGTGGAGGAGCAAACACAGCAGTAGTTCATGCTTGCGGTCCAAAATGCGTGAATGCAGCCCCCCGCTAGAACGTGCCTAGAGTACTCTCGTGTACAAAGTACGAGCGTGCGTCTGAGTAAAATATGGCAAGACTGCACGACCACAAAGCACCACCACCGTGGCCGTCAGGCTGCACCAGGTACAGTGCTGTTCTTTGGGGCCGCGAGTGGGCAGCGTGGTACGCGCCCAGAGCCGGGCGAGGATGGCGACGCTGGAAGAGACCAAGGCCAAGCTCCGCCAGCAGCTGGCGGCCGCAGACCGAGACTTGGCGCAAGCCCTCTCTTGCACCGAGTCTTCGGGCCGGGCATTGGCAGCTGCCGAGCAATCGGCATGGTCCCTTCCTTGCGGCCAGCCGGCGCCGACCCCGGCAGGCTGGCCCTGCCCTTCGAGCGACTTGTGATGAAGCAACGAGAACTTATGGCGTTGTTGTCGACCGTCTACGACCGGCGTGAGCGCCCATAAGTACGCTAGTAGGGTCATGTGGCACCCGTGCCGTACGACTCCTTGCGTTGTAACTCGGGCACCATGTTGAAGAATATCACCCCCGAATCACGTCGTGACCGTTCGTTGCTGTGATCATCGCTTCTATCGCCAAACTCCCCCTCTGGAGTCCGAAGAGCTGGGGCAGCAGTAGATGAAGCGCGAGTCGTGGTGGCTTATCACGGATATTCCGGGATACTGGGGAAAGACAATGCAATGCACACGTCAGACGGATCATGATCTACTGCTGTGGGTCATCTAGGTCCTAACCATCTAGGTCCTAACCTTTCGTTGTGATGGTGTTGTACACCAGATCCAACCGAGGAAACAAGTGCTTAACTATTAATAGATAATGCACACTACGAGGTGTAATAATGTGACTGATACGAGATGAAAATAGCGGTACTACTTATTCTATAATTGGACTGCACTTGTATGGAGGCTGCGCGTGGGGGGGGGGTGCAGTCACCCCTTTCAAAGTGCGCCCATCCCAACCCAACGGTTTGGGGGACAAACTGCTTGCACTTTGAGACTTGACATTGAGGACCGCACTCCCGCTGTGAGCACGACACACTTTGGAACTATAGCGTGCTCACATTTAGGTAGATGTAAAGCGCAGCGCTAAAAGGCTCAAGCCAGACTGTTTCATCATGATAAACGCAAAACCTCCACGCACCAGGTATTCGACGCTAATAACGATATGGTTGACGCATGCTGTTTCATGTTTATGTACGAGACGAAGAGGCATATCTCTAACCATTGTTGATTGTGTAAAAAAAAGGGGTGGGATTTTCAGTATACAAGGCGTCACTGAATTGCGAAAATAGTGAGTGCATTTTTTTTTATTCGTATTGGTATGGTAGTCAGTAGTATACACACGAAATGTTCAAGTTTCGTCAACCATTTCTGTTTATTGTTCGGAGCCTTGGGCTGATCTTAGGTCATGTACAGCAGTATATAGCACGAAAGTTGATTTCCGGCGTCAACCATTTCAGCGAAATTATCGAAAAGCCAATATTACCGTACGTACAACATGACATTTCGGTAACTTGAACGCGCAAAAATATGCATGGCACAAGCTGTGTCGTAGAGAGGACGATTTAAAACCCCTTTAGTACCGCAGTCCCAACCACTCTAATTCCAAGTGATTTGTCCCCAAAACGGGACTGCGGTACTAAAAGACAAAACACACCCTCGAATGAATTTCAGAGCCGATTTTTTTGTCTCCGAAACCAAGGGGGGCAGACGACCCAAAATAGAAAATAGCGGCTTTGGGAAGATCTCGTCGAGATCTGTGTCCATAGAAGCGCCGCGCGGCGTTTGTTTCTCTCATCGTTGTCGAGAAAACCAGCTTTGAGTTTCGTTCAAGGGGTGTGTTATCTTGCGTGATGTGTGTAAGATTGTTGGTGTCATCAACCGTGTTAGAACTGCAGCTCCCGTTTCGGGACATCAGTTGTGTAAGGACAAGGCATTAAATTTGTAAGTGTTGCGGGAGACCATAGTGAAAAATTACCAAATATTGTTAGTAAAAATAGGTAATATATATAGTTTTTTGTGTGTACCGTAGGTCCTCTTTACTGTGGTCCCCCGTATCAGCTTGTCCCCAAAACTGGACTGCAGTCCTCACAAGCGTGAAGTGCACGTATTAATAGGCGTTGTAAGTAAATCGGGGCGCCGTTGGTGTGGCGCTTCCTTGAGATTGGCTAACTGCATTGGTCAGGGCGGCCTCGTTAAGAAAGCTATGCACGAGACGAGTAAACCGAAAGAGTTGTTGAGACCTCGTGCAGCTCCTAATACGTAGAGCAGGAGTGCAATGGGTGGCGGGGCACGTCCAGGCCGCGACCGCGACCCTCACGGGCATCAAATCAAGTCCGTCGACAAGGGCCAGGGCCGGAAGTGCCATACATTGAACTCCTGCCCTCCGTGTATTCAGATTGGGAGCTTTTATTACGAGGTCTTGAATCCGAGTTCAGCGTGGGTAGCTCTTTTATCGAGGACGCGATCATGGTATTGCTGATTCATAGTTTTCCGACAAAGGTACCTGGTTACATTGCCGCTGCTGCTGTACCGTTATGTTTCTGTTCGTACATCGTATCATGCATAGAAAACATGTACCAGAAAATGTTTATACTCCAGTTTTACGGCAGTAGTACGTACTACTGCTGCTGCACTCGGAAATGGGGGTGTACTACCGCTGTAATATTTTTGCCAGGTGTACGAGCATGTAGACACTCCGGCTCTCTCGGCATTTACGCGATACGTACTCTTGGGTTTTGTTAGACAGAATACCGGTATTATATGCCTGGTACTATGAATAGTGTACTGAAAAAAGCAGTATTATTTGTTGTGCACCTGTATCGTACAGCAGTATAGACCGCGGCAGCAGCAGTTGTTTGATGTTGTACTGCTATTAATATTAATATCTGGATGTACTGCTGTTGTGCGATTCTACTGTAACGGTTGTTTTTGTTCTGTTTTGTCGTGCTGTTCTGCTCCGTGCGGGGCTACTTACTATGTTCTCGTCCGTTCTGTTCTATCACGCATCATGTCGTAAATATATGTTCTGTTCTGTTCCGCTCTGTACGGCAGTCCATATCACCTGGTTAACAATAGCAGTTTGCGCAGTCGCCCCGCCCCTTTGTTGGTGATTGAAAACAGCGAAGCCCACCCTTCTAACGTTACGTTTGCCCATTCGTCCAACCGCGTCTGTTCGGTATACGTACCGTCTGCTGTCAATACGGAAAGCCGAAGATGCTACCTGGTATTATTACGGGGGGCCATAGTAAATAGGACCAAATGTTGTTCGTAAAAAATGGTAAATGTTTAGGTTTTTGTATGTTTCGTAGGTCCTGTTTACTATGTTCTACCGTATTAATAATACGACCTCGTAATGAGATGCCACGACAACGAGTAACATTATATCTGAGTCGTACGATGATAACGTCATGACATTTTTTATGAGGTATGATACACCTGGTATTAATAGGAGGCATGTCTTTTTCGGCGCTCCCAAGTCTCGGTTGTCCTTATTGTACTATTTTCGGTTCGCGGAGGGTCGGTCAAGGAGTCTAACCGCGTTCTCCTATGCTTCGAAGTATACAACTAACCGTCTTTTGACTGCCACCCCCCTCTTCTTTCGTCCGGTGTGCCCGCCTCACCCACTCCCTGCCCTTGTCCAACCCCCTGCCCCCGTTCCCCTCGATGCGCTCGCGTGTCTCCTTCTCGTTGTTGTCACTGCTTTGTTTCCTGTTGGTGTTGTGTTCGTATTTTTGACGTTGATTATGTTGTGGTCGTGTGATGATCATGTTGATACTGCTGCTGTTGTCGTTGATGTCGATGTTGTTGGTGCCTTCGTTTTGTCGTTTGTTGTCGCCTGTCGTCCCTCGGCGTGGGTTGTTTCCGCGCGCCCTGCTGACGTGACGTTATGATGAGCAGCGTTGAGGCAGGACGTGGAGAACAAGACCTTCACGGCACACCTGGAGAGAGAGCTGGCGCAACACTTTGCGCTGGCGGCGGTGCAAGTGGGTTTGATGAATGCGAAGTCGTTTTGTGTGTGTTGCGTGTTGTGTATGTGTGTTGTATGTGCTGTATTGCAGCTCTCCGGGAGGAAATTTAAGGACCGGTTAGTCTTGATGTTGATGCCTGGACGTTTCTGATGTTTCCGTCCTGAGTGGTAGCTGCGTTGCGCGTACAGCAGCAGTATGGTCTGTTTTTGCGCGTGTGTGTTCTTTTGGTTGCCAAACCAAAAAACTCTATTAATACCAGTACGGCGTAAAAACGACGGACGATGTTCGCCCTCCAACCCTGCTCTGCTGCTGTACTATGAAAAGCGGCACGCGATTCAAGGGATTGTGCCGCTGTTATGTGTGGTAACGTACGTCCGCATGCTAAAAGTTGTTGCTGTGACGTAGTGGTAGTTTCGAGGTAACATCAACAACAGTGACGGGTGGCTTGAGCTACTGCTGCTGTGTACCACAACAAGTCTTGCGTACTCGGGCAATTATCAATAGTAGCTGACACACCGTCGATCACTGGTAATGGAAATGGCCTCCTATCATAGAGAGCGGGATACTGCTATTTGTATTAATGCCTTACCACGCTGCCGTATTTAACTTGCGCACATATACGTCGGGCTTGCCTGGCTATCCGAGGAGGGCGGTTCGATCGTTTTTTGTTGTTCCTCTGAACGCGAGCGTCCTCCGCTTCTTCCGGGCCTGGCAGCACTGCTGCTAACAGTACTGTAGTAGTAGTACTGCTGCTGCTGTTGTCTCCTGCCGCTCTTGTCGCTGGCGAGAAAGAGTTTTATATAACAGCAGTAGCAAACAGCACTATATATAGCACCCAGCGAAATGGACAGAAGAAACAGCAGTAGCACACAACCGCAGCAGTAGTATTAATAGTGGAGAAGAGCAGTATCAAAACTCGAGTCTGGTGCGGTAAGTAGCAAACATTCGCACAACATATCAATACTCTTGCCACTGCTGTTTTCTACCATTTATTAATATTAATAAATGCTAATGCTGTATGTATAATGGGTTTTAGGGTAATGGCGACACCGTTGTCGTAAGTTCTTATTTGCGACACGGCGATGTCGCATATAAGCGGCTTATTTGCGACACGGCGATGTCACATATAAGCGGCTTATTTGCGACACCGCGTCCATTTATAATACTGCTTGTTGAAGATGTCCGCACACGGCCCAAAGCGTGATCGCAGCCCCTGGTGGACAGCAGTGCTTGAGAACGGACGACCCACATCTCGGACGGACCATAGTTGATGATCTAAAGCTTCCGAGGCATTTTTTTTTTTTCTCGATTCTGAGTGATCTAGCTCATCTTGTCGGGTGGGGCCACTGTATTCTGATGGTAGTCTAGCACCGGTTTCTTGGGTTGGATCTATCTGCCCTGTGAGGCAGCTCCTGCACAGCACCTCAAAACGGCAGGCTAGCGTCTAGATCATCTACGGATGATCTAAATCGTGATCTCCCTGTCCAACGTTTGGAATAATCGTCATGCAGAGTACGAGGGTACGTCGGAACGAGGGTAGAAGAGACAGTCTGCACGGGCATAAGTCACTCCCGCAGCTGTTAATAGGCCACCCACAAGCTCCTTCGTTTTGAATAGTGGCTCTGTTGAACAAGCGTAAAACGCCTTCCCCTTACGACTGAGTGTTGCTGTTCATAATTGATGCTATTGCGGGGGACCGCGGTAAGTATGACCAAATATTGTTGGTAAAAATAGCGAAATATGTAGGTTTTTGTGCGTGCCGTAGGTCCTATTTATTATGTTTCCCCGTAATATTGTAACCACTTAAATGTTTCTGTAGAAGTTGGTACCTGGTACGTTTTTATTCTAAAGTACCTTTGTGCGATTACGTATGTGTTTTTTTTATTTATAATTTCTCCTGTTGGTGGTGAGGGTGGCTGTGGCCGTGCTGTGGCTGTGGTTGTGGTATTGGTGCTGGTGGTGGCGGTGTACGGCAGGCAGGCAGGCAGGCACGGGATAGGATGCATGCACTACATATCGAGGCATCGGTGCGGTGCGTTTGTACGAAAGGGGGCTCGTTCGTCGTGTACATATTTGCAGCGTATACCTCCGGCAGTAGTACCAGGGGTATATATATATACGTATCACGTACGTACCGATACAATCAAAATCAATTACGTACGAGTATGTACGAGCACGTACATCGTCACGACCGGGCAATTACGTACGGTGTCCTCAGTAATCGCACAGCCTGGAGCTTAGTTTTGTTCTTATTCTTACCCTTGTTGATTGACCGTACGTATGATACCTTATACCTTTTACCTAATACCCTTGGTGTCGTTTTTTTTCCCCGGCCCCAACAGGCGGAGAAGATGGGGATGGGCAACCTCCGGTACACGGTAACGTTCTACCCTCAGGCGTGTCTCGTGCACGTAAACCTTGCTCCGCTCGTCGTAACCTTGGTCCATAAAGACGGGGATGGGGAAACACCAAACTTCGGGTACACCCTGGACATGATCCCGGAGCTGACATCGGCGCTGGAGCCTCTGCGGCAGCAGGCAAGAGCGGGGGCGGGAATCGCGCGATCCGATACATTTTGTTGTTTTTTATTTCCAAAAAAACAAACAGAACAAAAACAGGAGCTGTGAGGTCGAAGGGCGCACCCGAAAACAAATGGAGACGCCGCTTATTTTTTCGTCTGTCTCTAGACAGGGGGGGGGGTGTGGGTGGGTGGGGTGTTCTCGACATCATGGGGGGGGGGGGGGGGGGGGGGGGGGGGGCGGCCGGGTACTCATTTGTTGCTTGCCTTAGTCATTTGACCATTGACCACGCATCCCTTTCGAGACGGAGCACCGTTCCTACTCCAAATAGAGACACCTCCAACAATTGGGCGCTCATTAAGTTGTTTCCATAAATTACATAGAAACTTTTTGCTAATCTTATCCCCTTCCTGTTTGGCCTCCTGTGGCCACCATCTATCTCCTAGGATAGCGATCGTTTTCTCGCTGCTATTCATTGTATCAAACTCCTCCATGTCACATTCGTCTATTTTCCTCATCTCTTCTAACACATCCCGTTCCTCCTTGTATATTTCACCTTCTCCTACTATGTGAGTTCTACTCTCTATTGCTTTGCCACACGGGCACATCTGTGCGTCTACTTCCTCCTCTTCCCGGCTACTGGTGTACCTCTTTCTTCTTTCTGGCAGGTCCAGGTCCCCTACACGAAAGCGCAGTTTCTGCGTTTTCGCGAAGTCCATTGGGCCATGCAAATACGTTTTCATTCCTATTCCTCCCCTCAATCCCCCGTATGTGTTTTTCCGATTCCACCTTGTTTCTTAGCGCTAGCCTTTCCCTTCTTTCTATCCTTTCTTCTACTTCTGGCTTGTACCTCCCAAACTTCCCTGCGGACATCATCTCTACTTGGTTTCCCCCTAGATCCTTCCATACTTTCTCAACTATGCCATCCCACCTTATTCCACCTCGCCCTTTTGATACTTTCTCCCATACAGCTCTATCAACTATGGCTGGCAACCTCTTTTTTGGCATGTTCCTTACTTTATATTGCCAGTTGAACTTTCTCATGTCTTTATTTGTCTTGAGTGGGCGCATTCCCAGTTCTGCTCTTAATACTGCTGTATTACTAGTCGTACTTGAGCATCTTAGGATTTTTTCAGCTGCTGCCATTTGTACTGTTTCCAACTGTTTTACGAGTTTCGCGTTCCGTTCCCATACTTCTCCTGCATATTCTAGCTTTGGTACTATCACATTCATCAAGATACATATCTTAATCCTAGTGTCAAGGTTCGGGTCTGTTAGGATCGCATCCATCTTGCCTACTTGTGCCTTACCCTTTCCTATTACTTTTGCTATATGTGTATACCAAGAGCAGTCTTTTGAGATCTCTACGCCAAGGTATGCATACTGGTCTACGATCGGCAATTCATCTTCTCCCCACTTCCAACTGAAATTTACCGGGTTTACCTTATCTTCGTTGCAAACAACTACTGCGCATTTCTTGACGTTCGCCGTCACCCTCCATTTCCTGGTGTATTCTAGCGCCTTCTCTATTTGTTTCTGCAATCCTTCGGGTGTTTCTGATATCCCCATGAAGTCATCCGCAAACATTAATCCCGACACCGTATCTTCCCCTACCGTGACTGCCTGCCTTGCTCCCTCGGCTGTTACTATCAGGTCGTTAATATATATCTTGAATAAGTTAGGTGACAACATACATCCCTGTGCAACACCTTGTAAAATATCAACATACTTCGATATTTCCCCGTCCAGCATCACAGCACTTCTCGCACATTCCGTCATCTTTTTCATCATTCTCCACATCTTTCCTCTGAATCCTATTTCCCACAGTTTTTTCCACAATCCATTTCTCCATACTGTGTCGTAGGCTTTCTGCACATGTAGAAAGAAACAGTACGTTGTTAGTCCCGCGTCTTTCCTACCTTGAATAATCTTACCTAAGGTGTACACATGGTCTACGCAGCTACGGTTTGGCCTAAACCGTGCTTGTCCTTCGCTTATTTTGTCTTCCTTCTCCATCATCGTTCCCATTATATCGTTCAAAATCTTACAAATTGTTTTGCCTACTGTGCTTAGTAGCGTTATCCCTCTATAGTTCCCCGGGTCAGTCTTATCTCCTTTCTTGAATACATTTACTACTACTCCTTCTCTCCACCTCCTAGGTGCGTACTCGAATCTCCATATCCAGTTAAACAACATAACCATCATGGTAAGCATTCCTTCTCCCCCGTATTTCATAAATTCATTCACTATTTGGTCTGCCCCTGCTGCCTTTCTATTCTTAAGTTTAGCTACACACTTCTTTACTTGTTCCCTTGTGAACTCTCCCTGTAACCCTCCCGAACCACTGTCTTGCCTTTCTGATGTATCTACGTTCGCCTCTGCCCACGCGTTGATTTCCTTCTCGAATTCTGCATCGAATGTTTCGTTGGCTGTGGGTGTTCCTAGCTTTCGGTAATGCTCTACTAGTACCTCCCTTTTCCCCTTCGAACTACTAACCATTTTACCGTTCTGTGCTCTTAAAAGTAGCTATTCCCGTGTCTGCCTCTCCTGCTTGTTTGCCAAGTATCCCTTTTATCCCTACCCACATCTGCTTCATCCCGCCCTCAAAGTCTTCATTCGTTTTATTTACTACGTCTTTCCATATCCCTTTCTTCTTCTCTACCATCTCTTTTCCTTCTTTCTAGCTATAGCATACTCCTCCCACCCTGTCGAAATTTTACTGGATGTATACCTTGCGTGTGCCTTTCTCCTTGCTCTTGTAGCCTCTTTCACTTCTTCATCCCACCATTTTACCGCTCTGTTGCATACTATCAACTTCTTCCCTATTACTTTACTTGCTGTGGTTTGACCAACTGCTCCCATCCTTCTATTATCCTAGCTCCTGCATCATCCCTTTCTATATCGTTCCTTGTTGTGCCTATTCTGTCCAGCTCGGAAAATTTCTCTGCATTTTTGGCCATCTCTTCTTGGAACTCTTCCCGTTTCTCGTTTACTTCTAGTTTATCTATTCTCCATCTATACAATTTCCTACCTCTTCTATGTTTGATAACTCTCGTCTGTTGACTGTCTGTCCATATTAGACAGTGATCCGTAGTTCCTATGTCCGCTGCGCATACATGTCGTTCCGTTTCCTTACCACTTCCATTTTCTACTATCTAGTCAAGGATAGAGCTTTCTCCCTTTTGTATGCACTGTCTACGACGTAGTCCATTCCGGTTCTGCCTTTTTTACTCTGTCGTTCAACGTTTTCATCTCGTTGTGCTTGAGGAACTTCAACATCTCTTCCCCATTCTTATTCTTTGTTACTTCCCCATATTGTTCAATGTTCTCATTCAGTTTGCTTGCCCTCCTAATTCTTGAGTTAAAATCTCCCACTAGTACTATTTCTCCTTGCATCACGGGGGGGGGGGTGTACTCGATAGGAGCGATGTACTCGATCTCATGCATGGCCGTAGTCGTATATGCACCCATAGACCCTCGCATCCCTACAATGCCGGGACGGAGCATGTCGGGTTTTCACCCACCAGGCAGACATTGCTGGCACCAAGTCGTGAACACCACCTGTTCTTGTTGGCTGGGTGAAGTCCTAAGCACTGGTCACTCAAGGGGTTTCTTTGTAGTATAACCGAAACCCCGACCGATTGGGGGGGGGGGGTGTACTCGATAGGAGAGATGTACTCGATCTCATGCATGGCCGTAGTCGTATGACCATAGACCCTCGCATCCCTACAATGCCGGGACGGAGCATGTCGGGTTTTCACCCACCAGGCAGACATTGCTTGCACCAAGCGCGAAGCGCCGTGAGGTGTCCGGCGAGTCGCATGAAGGGTGAGCTGCATCCTACTAAGAACCGCTTGTTAGGCGGACTTGCATATGGATGACAGCTTCAATGAGTTAGTTTAATTTCCGGTGTGGCCACTTCCAGAGACAGCAATGGGAGTACTATGTAACTGCCTCTCGGGTGCCTTACCTTGAAACACTACGTGATACGATCATTTCCCTTGTGCGGAGTAAAGGTTCTTTACTTTTGGTCTAACTAGACGACCAGCTGCGGGCGACCGCCAAAAAGAAAAACGGTACCCTGGATGTCTAGCTAAAGTAGTGAGCGGCATGTTTTACAGTGTCGTTGCCAACCGACGCCAACCCAACCCATATATAATATACGGGGGGAGGGGGGGGGTACTCTAGCACCAAGTGAAAACATGGGTTCTTGAAATGTTTCTTATTTTTGTTTCGCTGTGCGATTACAACGCTCCGGTTGACTTTCCATTCTGACCTCTGGAGGATGGTGTGTGTCGTTTTTTCTTGTTGAGGGGCTTCCCGAGGTGGAGGATTTCTCTGAAACATCTTTGCAAGCCGTGTTGATCTTTTTTAGGACTGCCGTGCCGTTTTGGGGACAAATTACTTGGAATTAGACTGCTTTGTCCCCACATCGGCACTGCAGTCCTAAAAGGGTGGCATCCCGTTTTTTTAAAATGACGCACCCCCGCCAGGAGAGCACGACCTGACCCGTCGTACTGCACTGGTGTACTTCAATGTTTGATGTCGAACGATGATCGAAATCGATACGATACGATACCGATAAACAAAAATCAGTGAATACGATATCGATGAACGATAAACCAATCGATACGGTACCGAAAAAGAAGAAAAACTACCCGATTCGATACCGATAAACTGCAAAAAACTATCTGACACGATATCGATAAACTGAAAAACACTAACTGATACGACATGGATAAACTGAAAAAGAAACTAGTGGATACGATTTCGATAGTTGAAACATAGAAACTTTCGTCCGGTGTCAGCATAGAAACACACATATGTCGTGAGACATCACCTTCACCCCTTTGGTGCCTGCCGGCGCCCATGCTCCGGATAGGGAAATATCCCTCAGAGCCTATTTGTGGTTACTTTCAAGCAAGTTAACTATATGCACCATTCGATCTTACTACGAGCAGGATCAGGTCAATGCCAAGTGGTGCAGGAAAAATGCAATACCGAGTTTCAGTTCTGTTTTTGTATCCACCTCACTCGCATTATAGACCCAACTTTTCTGGCATTTTTTTGCGACGCTATGTCTGTCTTTTTCAGCGATCTCTGAAGCCCCAGAATCAGAACCGTCTATTATGGGCCAGGAAATCATCGATACTTGTGATCTCAGTTCCTGGAGGGGGCAGAAATCAGCTCCGTTCTGTGAGTTTCAAGACATTTACCAGAACTGAGATTACTTGGATTTTGTGTACTACAGTACCCCTTCCCTTTTCCTGCCCACAGCTGCCAAGTACCCAGTACCCACGCCGAAGTGTCACATCTATCTACCGCGAGCTGTACCTACTGCCAACGGTGCTCGTGCAGGAGAGATGGCCTCTCCCTCACATGAACGCGATGGTAGCAGCAGCAGCAGTAGCATCGCAGCAGACAACATGTAGTATCCGCCCAACTTTTTTACCTTGAGTACGACGCGTTATGTACGCGCATTATCGTACCATGAAATACACTCGTTCATGAGTACAGGCAGCAATCGCAGTAAACAACCCGAGATGCTGCGAGTATGAGCAGTATCGAACACCTGATACCTGATCTCTGATACAGACCGACAATACAGAACAACCGCAAAGTACTGCTATTTAATGGCAGCACGGGCAGTACACTCAGGGTGAAGGTGAATCCCGAAAACCTCGACGTACTCGGGTTGGATATGCGTGAAGCGAACGCACCAAGCAGTATCCACAGCAGCACATGACCTCAACGACGTACTGCGAGTAGTCGCAGTTGGAGCAAGCAGTCTCGAACCCTCGATTACCTCCAGTAGTGCTCGCCGAAACAACTCGACGCGTTGTTCCACCAGAAAATGGTAAGGCGAACATGCTTATCTTACACCTGGTACTAAGGATAGTATCTTCAAAGCGGGGGGGCCGTAACTCCCATTTCTTCAGTAGATGCCTGGCAATCTGGATGTGATTTTTTTTTTTTCCATGTGAAAATGTCTGCTGTGAGTACGACCGATTTTGATGGAGTGGTTGAAACTCAACTTTGGAAGCTGCATGATACGTCAGACACGCTCAACGGGCGCGCTTGTGATGGATATTTTGGTTTTGCTTTGTACTTGTTCGAAGTAGAACGCCTCTGAACTGCTGTACCGCTGCTGCTGCTGCTGTAGTACTCGTATCTCAAGTGCGCCTCCAGATATCAGACCTTGCAGCAGTAGACAGTCCGAGCATGTATGCCCACGTGTATGATATCCTCCGATGTAGTTGGCCGTTTTTTTTTTTTTATCGAACTCACAACACTCGGCCGAATTGATACCATCCAACAACCTTCACATTCTATTCGACCGGCGAAAACAAATGACGTGCCGCATTATGCCAAGAAACACTATGTCACCGGGATGTCCAACGATCTGGTACCAAGATCGGCGCGATACCCCGAGAAGGCGCGCGTAGTCGACCCGCGAAGAGAGGGAGGGGCAAGGAGCAAGGGAAGGCAGCCACACAGTAAGGCAAGACCTAGGGGGTCGAACCGGCCGATGGCGACCCGCATAGCATGGGAGTCGGGAGAAAGCCATGGCATCAGCAAGGCCGAGAGAGATCGGATCTCGGCGAGAAAAAAGCTAACATGGAGTCTGTCACATCAAGCTCTTCGCGGAACAACAACAAGCGAAACAAATCTCCAAGACCGAATAAAATAGAACCTCCGTGTCTCCTCGCCCCAGCAAAGATCCTTCGAGTTCGGGGTCGCTGCGCTCGTCGGTGGCGCGAGACTCCGAGATGCGCGCACACGGGAGAACACCCGTCGGCGCCCGGCGAGCGCGACCCTCGAGGAAAAGAGGTCGAAAAAGCAAACGCGAAGCCAGGAAAGCGAACGCGTACGGAACCCACCCTAAATTCAACCCGAAATGTTCGTAATCGGAAGCGAATACTTCGTTCTCAGGCGTCGCGAAGGATTGTATATGTCTATCTATATCGTAAGTTCAATATTCCGATATATCGAAACCTCTACACCCTATCCAACACTCCTACCGTACATACAATCAGTTTGGGTCTAGTTCCGAGTAATCCATCCCCAAAACGAGAGTGTGGTCTTTGCTAGGGTTATTGAAAGAGAAAACGACGCCACACCCAGAAGGTTAAAATATGAAATGAAGAAGACAAACCAGTGATGTATGATGGATTCCCGGACGAAATTTGTTGGAGCGATGTACGTTTTGTTTTTCGTTTTGCTTGGTTTAGTATGATATACCCCTACCCCCGCCCCCTGCCCGGGTCTCTCGCGGATGGTCCGTGGTGGCCTGATCGTATCGTACATCGTAAGGACCAGGGTGTATTCGCTGACGTTTTCCCACGCCAGGTGTGCGAATGTCGAACTGAAAAATTGTGGGGGGCTTCTCTGTTAAAAGTGGAGACCTGTCTTTGCGTTCATTTTTGTTTTTGAAAAATTGCCGATCTTGCTGTGGTTTCAGAAAAAAATCTCGGATGAGGATTTGTCCGAAAAATAGGGAAAAAAAAAGAATATTCCAGAAGAAGACGTGTGCTTCTCTAGGCAAGAGCGTTGCGAATCACGTGCCAAACAAATTAAGAAACAAAATCGAAAAATTGGGCAGGGAAATCAGGATTTTCGGGTCGCTCATCGTACTTGTATGTCGAATCATATGCACCTCAATACCTCTTTGACACGAATTACCGATAGGCGATGGGGAGAATGTGGATCGCTTCGACATGCCTCATGGAATGTCCATACCGAGAATCAACGTCATCCACCGTACAGAGTTTTCGAAGTTTCGTTATAGGTATCGGGCAAGCGACGAAAAATGGTGACGCCTTGAGCCACTTATGCATGGTACACGGCGTATAGCACTCTGGAAAGGGCTTCGAGGTCCCCTCTGTGATTGGCCAAAGCCCCGTCGTACCTATAAATGGCTCGAAAGGCGTTGGTAAACCTGTCGCGGGCCGTTCAAGTTGTGGCCTTCACGCCTCCACCTATTTCTGTCTTCTTCGTAACGTACCTATGAACGGCTCGGCCCATCCCTGTTCTGGCAACTGTCTGAAGTACGGCAGTCGTCCACACCGTATATATGCCGGGACTGTCAACCAGGTGACCTTGCCCGTGTCGACCCGAACGCCCGAATAGTCTACGAAACACTACGAACGCAGCTTGTGCTGGAGACAGCACAGTTAAGCTACCGTAAGAAAGCAGACGATTGGCCCGTTCTGAATTCCCGAAGTGGGGAACAAGTGCGTGCCTCGCGATAACTCCAGTCTAACCGCTTCAATGTTAACTTTTCAGCCTATATACCCAAATTTCTTACATTACTCCGTGAGGCTCGATTGTGGTGGCCACGTTTTTACGCAGAGTGGCTGGCGGATGCCCCCGTGTTTCCTATTCAGTAGATTGCCCCATATTTTGACTATTACGGGGGGCCATAGTAAATAGGACCAATTTTTTAGAAAAAATATGGAAATATATAGGTTTTTGTGTGTACCTTAGGTCCTTTTTAGTATGGCCCCCCGTAATAATACTTTGTGCATTGCGCGTCATATACCCTGTGGCTATCACGAGCCGGCTTGACCGAGGTGGACGGGCCCTCATCCCATGCCCCTCACTGACTTTCGGACATCGTTGAGTGTGGCGGTGTGTGGTCTTCAGGGGACATCCGGGGATACCCCCGGGTTTCTTTTACGGATATGTATCTTTGGATAAAGCGGATCCTGCTGCTTGCTGCTGGGAATATGGGCCACAGCAGTCGCTCTCTGGTTTACTTCTGCCTTCGAGTCCGCTCTGTTTTTTTCTTTTGGGTAATAATAATCCACATCTTCTCTGACTCGTGTCGGCGAGGTTGTGGTCATCTCGCGCAGGTGCTTCAGCAAAAGTGCTGGCCCTGGGTAGAACGTCACCAATCCGGCTTTCCTAGGACCTCTTTAAAAAAAAAAAACTGGAACAAACGCGTACTCGATAATTTCCGAGTGCCGACGCCACTCCAACGCGAGATCTGCAGATCTATTAGGACGGTCGGGTTGGTCACGTTCTAACCAGGGCCAGCGCTCTGCTGAAGCACCTGAGCGAGATGACCACACCCTCGCCGATACGAGTCAAGAGAAGATGTGGATTATTATTACCCAAAAGAAAAAAACAGAGCGGACTCGAAGGCAGAGCGGACTCGAAGGCAGAAGTAAACCGGAGAGAGCGACTGCTGTGGCCCATATTCCCAGCAGCAAGCAGCAGGATCCGCTTTATCCAAAGATACCTATCCGTAAAAGAAACCCGGGGATGTCCCCTGACGACCACAGGTGGCATTTGATCTGATCGCGAGCCGCAAATTCTTGGTGGCTGACGTCGTACTGATTCATTGTACAGCGATCGCCGCTTACCACCTTTGCGACGAAATCGTTGACCAGTATGATCAATCAAACATGAATTGGTTGGAGGGGTGGACAGACCTTGATAGTAGATGTTTATGGGGGGTTTTGTGGTGGACGCCTGAAGCCGAACCTCCGACCCGAACCCTATGCCAGTGGTCAGTGCTGGGGTGCCTGTGCTTTTTAAGACTCTACGTTGGCTCGGCGGCGGCGTGGATGCTGAGCTTGGGAAGACTCTAGGTTGACTCGGGATGCTGTGGCTGGGAAAGACTCGAAAGTTGGTTAAGCCGCGTAAAACATGCCCCTAGCCAATCAGAGTGCCTAATTAGCTACCCCGGGAAGATCTACTATCAAGGTTTGTCCACTGCTGGTTGGTTGACGCCATTACCTGTCTTGTCCACTGGTTGACGATGACATCCTGCCATACGCCCGGCACGCCGGAGTTGTTTTCCGTGCCCATGGTTGTTTTATCCCAGACCGTAGCATACGCATATACCAGGTCCAGGTACCAGGTATTGTGCTGTCCTCGATGCAATCCAATGGCCCATCTCTCCTGTATCATAGTTTTATTCCCACGAAGCTTGTATCTCTCTGGAATGAAGAATTAGCACGGGCACTGGGTGTGCCGGATGTCGACGAGTAAAAAGAGCGCACACACCCAGCACACTCACAGCAGTGTCCGCGCTGATTCTTCCTCCTAGAGAGATACTGGTATAAGCCTATGTATATGGTCAGTAAGCCGTCGAAGCTGTCATTGGCCACCATCACGAGGTCACCGTATACGGGGATGCCGTATGAATACACGATGGTGCGGGATACTATTATAGTACAACTACTTCTGATTCGAGAAGAGTTATACTGGTATGTATCGTACGAAAGACATGTGACCATCTATGTGACTATAGCTTTGCGGCTCGCGGCCGCCGCCGCCGCATTCAAGGACGTTCAAAGTTCAGGGAGGGGCATAGGATGACGGCCCCTTCTACCTTGGCCATGCCGGTTCGTGAGGGCCACGGTGTGACGCGCAGCGACGGTAGTACAAAGCGTCAATCAACATAGGGCAAATGCCACCACCTGTACTGCTGTAGTATACGAGAGGGCGCCCGGCATCCATTGCTAAGAGCATGACCACCAAATCGAGATTAGCGGAGAAATACAAGAAGGTAGGATGTGTACGTACGTGTTGACATATAGAAACCGTTGGGGTTTATATTTCGAGGCACGTACTTGTGTTCCACTTGAGAAATTTAGAATGGGAACATGACTCTCATTTCACTCTCATTTCTTGTGGTAAGCTGCAACTCGTAAGCTGCGTTCGTACGTCGTAGCTCGTAGTGTTCCGCAGTCTACTCGGCCGTTTGTGCTGACAGGTAAGGTCACCCGACAGTCCCGGCGTATGGTGTGGACGACTGCCCGTATCGTACACCTGTGCCAAAGTAGTTCGCACGGGGGTTCGATCGTTTTTCAGGAGTACGGTGGGGCCGAGGAGAATTTTGACCGAGAGGGCAGTCCCCGGGTTTCATGTGCAGGCGGTCCGAGCTTCCGTGCTTGTTGTAGATCGGATGCGCGTCCGGTGCGAAGAAGCGGTTTTTGTGGGGCGAGCGGTGCATCACCGTGGCGAGGCTTTTTTTTTCTGGTGATGCTGGTATTGGTACTCCAGTCGGGTGCACACACCCGAGAGTATTACTGGCCGTGATCCTGGCGTACGTTCTCACGGAATTGGTGCGGTGCCAATCCGACGTGCACTCTCTCCCGTAGTGCGCGTTCGAGCTATTATATTGTTGAGGCCATTGAACCCGATATACCTACTTCCTAGACGGCACGCGAAACTCCGAAGAAAGCATTAAATATTGCCGCCTCTGAGCTGCCGTGGCAAACTGCGGAAATGTTGGCCGTTGATAACTTGAGCAGTCTCAAGTACCTTTTTATGGTCGACGGGACGATGGCGGTGGAAGGAGCTGAGATTATTCGTGTCGTATGAAACGTTGTACCAGGTACACTTTGAAGGAACATATCTTCGAAGTCCGAAAATAGCCGTCTTTGAGACGTGTCCATCCCTCTTCTGGACAGAAGGACCGGAAGATATCCGAGTCAGTCGACCCAGCAGCGTGGCGGGGCTCCTTTCAGGCCACTACTCCCTCTGCACGCGGCGGGAAGCACTCCAGGCCGCGGCTGTAACTCTCTCTTCACGCGCGACGGGAAGATGTCCAGGTCGCTTGTTGCTGTAATCGAAACATATCCCAAAAAACTCTTGCATGCAATACAAAACTCGCGGCGATACGGCCTTTCGTACGTAGACGTGTTCTGTGAGACGCGCAAGGAAGCGGTCACCCACACCTCCACACCTCCAGCCCCGAACTCAGCAGGACCCCGGGGCCACCATCTCCGGGCACCCGGCTAGATGGGTGGACTCCCAGAAGCACACACAGGTGACAAAATACAGCGTGTTGTGGTGTGTTAAACATCCCGCCGTCCCAGCAGGAATCCATATCGTATGCATCCCTACATCAGTGGGAAACCCGCTAGGGTGCCCTTTAGGATACTAGCCTCCACCAGACGCCACAGGGTGCCCGATATACTGCCGGTGATTTCACATGGCACATATGTGATTAAACTCGCTGGGACGCCCTTTTTGATTGCGATCAAACCAATGATAACTGCTGTGGTGTTTTCAACCGTCGACGACGAGGGGCATGAACTCCCGGCAATGAAGAGTAGGATCGTGTTGCGCCTGCGCCGTACAACGTCTTGCATTGCTCCTCGGACACGAGTCTGTATCATGCCCCAAACCTGCGGTGGCCATTTGCTATAATATCCCTCACTTTTTTTTTATCGCCAATTTTCTTCTCTGCAGTCAGCAATAGGGTTGGTGTAGCAGTAAGCGGAATAGTGCCGGTGTGTATGTTGGCCTCCGGCTATACACCGACGTATTATGGAGGGGACCACTCAACCGCTCAAGTCTCTTCGCCTCGTACACAGCAGCGTGCGCCAACCACAGCAGTGTCGAATGTGTTGATGGTTGGTGAGCTATGTACGCACGTGGGTATGCTTGTGTACTGCTGCTGTTTACCCTCTTTTCATTTTTCAGCCGTAAGATGACAGACCTCTTGCGTCGTTTTTTGTTTCCTCGTCGTCATCGGTGTGTGGTGTACCGGTATGTATGACTAACTGTATGTACCAGTATGATATATATATATCGTGTTGAGTTATGTTCTTGGTGTGTTTCGACCAATCACTATTAATTTCCAACCATACTCTGTTGACGACTAGTGGTGTTTTCTTTTTCTAGCTCCTTTTCAAGTGTCTTGCCAGATCCCCTGCGGGGGGGTACGATGGTTTGTTGCTATACTGAAGTATATACATATACCAGGTATATATAGATACAACTATAATTACGATTTTTGAGGTCGTTGTCACTTGGTAGCTCTTGGCAGACAGACCGACTGATAGACAGCTCTTCGCAAACAGCCCTTCTTCTTTGAAACAGCCGAACAGCCAAACAACCTTTCTTCCTTCTTTGAAACAGCCGAAAAGCCAAACAACCTTTTCTTCTTTCTTCTTCGCCAAATAGCCAAACAACCTTTTCTTCTTTCTTCTTCCGCAAACTGCCAACCAGTAGACAGCTCTTCGCACGGCGCCTAAAAGAGGCGTCTCGCCTTCGACGAACGGCATAGATAGGTGCAGCTGTCGGCGGCCAAGCTGCTGCTGTCGGTGGCGAACCTGGTGGTGCTGCAACCCCCGCCTCTCCATTCTCCACGCCCCCTAAGCTCACCTCCCCCTCGTCGAGAGGCGCGTGGTCCTCGCCCTCTGGCAAGAGAGTGGCAACGACAAAGACCGACCTGGTGCCGGCTGTTGTTTGCGACCAGTGCACGGACCAACACTTGGTCAAGAACTCCGCGCCTGGTGGCAAAAACGTGGCCTTCGCCACCTGCAAGGATCTCACGTGCTTGGTGGCGGGATCATCCTGACAGGGCAACCGACTGCGAGTTCTGTGCTCGCCCGATCAAGGAAGGGACTGTCTCGTACTCCCTCGAGACTGCTGACAGTGGTGAGTGTCTTATGTCTATTGTGCATGCTGTATGTTGCCAGTACGTTTTTTGGGGATTTTCAATTGCCTTTTTGCATACAATCCTACGTCAAAGCGTTTTTTTTTTTTTTTGACTCATCCATGCTCGTTCTTTCCCTTTCGTCCGTTGCGTCGGCTCCTCTTACACACAGTGAACGCGAACGCGCACATGCACAACTGTTTGCGGGACGTGAACGAAGGAACGGAGGATTCAGCTGTCGCCGTCACCGCTGCACCGAACGACGTGAGTGCTGCTGCTACTGTGGTGCATTTTTGGTGCATGCACACGATTTCTGCGTGTACATGTTTTGGTGACGCCACGTACTCATTTTTTGCTCGCTTTCGGCTGCCGCTGCTGCTGCTGCTGCTGCTGCTGTCAGCGCCACGCCATGAGTGCTGCTGCTGCTATGCACCTGCTTCTCCTGTGCACTCGCTGCTGCTGTAGTGCTGCTGCGTTGTTGCCGTGCTGCGCACCTGCTGCTCCTGTGCAATTGCTGCTGCTGTATGTAGTGCTGCTGCGTTGTTGCCATCATGCTGGAAGCGTACATATTTTCGGATCGTCAATTCCGTAGGTTGTGCGATGGCGGCATACCAGGGTACATGCTTTTTTTTTTCTTCCTTATTTTCATATTGTTGCTATGCTGCTGCTGCTGTTGCTGCTGCTGCTGCTGCTGCTGCCAACGCTGCGGCGATTCGTTGCAGCTTCTGCTGCTGCTAATGCTGTGGCTGCTGCTGCTGCTAATGCTGCCGCAATATCCACTAAATGTTCGTATGTACTCGGATTACTGTTTTTCTTGGTCGTTTTTGTACCCAAATGGTTCTTTTGATACGCGAAAAAATATTTTTGTCGTTTTGCTCCTGCATTTTGCGTACGTACTGCAATTTCTCGTTTTTGGCTTGATTATTTTCATATATATCGTTGCTATGCTGCTGCTGTGGTGCTGCTGCGTTGTTGCCGTACATCATGCTGCACTTGTGTGTGTACATATTTCGGTATCGTCAATGAAATTCCGTAGGTTTTGCGATTGCGGCATACCAGGGTAAATACTTTTTTTCTTCCTTATTTTCATATCGTTGCTATGCTGCTGCTGCCAACGCGGATTATTGTTTTTATTGGCCATTTTTGTACCCAAATGGTTTTTTTGATACGTTAAAAATAATTTTTGGTCGTTTTGCTTCTGCATTTTGCGTACGTACTATTAATACTTTTTCTCGTATTTCGTATTGTTGCTATGCTGCTGCTGCGTTGTTGCCGTACAGCATGCGGAGGTGGGTCTATAGTGAGGTACCAAAATACTTTTCGGACGGCCTCGGGGTACATACTTTTTTTCTCCCTTCTTTTCATATCGTTGCTATGCTGCTGCTGCCAACGCTGTGGCGATCCGTTTGCTGCTTCTGCTGCTGCTGCTGCTCTGCTTTTAGTGCTGCCGCAATATTCACTGAATGTTTGTATGTACTCGGATAATTGTGTTTCCTGGTCGTTTTGTGGCGCTGCTGCGTTGTTGCCGTACATCATGCTGGACATGATTTGTGTGTCTATTACTCTCAAACTTGTGCGTGTGTACATATTTCTGTATCGTCAATGATTTTTTTTGTGGTGCTGCTGCGTTGTTGCCGTACATCCATGCTGGACGTGATTTGTGTGTGTACAGTACTACACTTGTGTGTCTACATATTTCTGTATCGTCAATGAAATTACGTACTTGCTGCTTCTGCTTCTGCTGCTGCTGCTGCTACCGTCGTATAGCAAGCGATTACGTGCTACTGTTGTGCCGCTGTAGAGTAGTACAAATAATGAACTCTGCCCCCCCCCCCCGCCGTTCCCTGCACGCCACTCCCGCCCCGCGCACCCTATATGTTTACTTCGACCAGGTCCGTGGCAAGTGCTACAACTGCCGCCTGACGGACTCCACCATCAAAGACGGAGACATCATCATCAAGCGCAAAAAGACTCCCTTCCATTTCGCCTGCTCCAGGGCTTCGCGGAATTCCGAAGCAGTACGCCAAGCAGATTGTCGCCATCCAGGACGAACGAAAGGAAACAAATTGTTTCTCACATTTCCCAAAATCACGATTATTTCTTCCTACACATATCCAACGGGTTTAACAGCGAACAGATCCACATTCTGGGCCTCCCGCCTCGTTACTACAGCATCCTGGAAGACTATTTACATATCATGTCTCATTCAAACTCATATGCTGGCTACATCGAAATCGCGGCCGCCCAGCAAACTATACAACATTTCCATAACCGTTGTCGTTGCCGGCACTGCTGCTTTCTCTCCTGTCCCAAACCTTCCTTTAAACAACAGCCTGTATGTTGTATATCATCCACATGCCAAGCACTACTCCACTCTCTCCCCACACTGATGAAACATGTGTTTGCTTATTAGTAAACGAATGTCATTCTTACTCTTGCGTCACCCAATCTTACGTTTCACGTTACATTCACAAATAAACGCGATTATTACATCCTTCACCGTTTCTTACACAAATACATTTAGTTTGGTTGGCTTTGGGCTATGTCGCCAATTAATTGCAGTTATATGTACACGAAACGACGGAATACATACCCACTCCGAAGGAAAGCCTTGTATTTTTTTAATTTTTAATTTTAATTTTTTTCTTTTCCCTTTCGAATTGTCTTTGTTTTGTTTTTGTTTTTCTCTTTGTTTCGTTTTTGTTTCTCTAGGTCATGGAATGGGTATGTCGTGCCTGTCGTACACAGTATGATGTCATGACTGCATACGTGGCAACGTAGTATCTCTGTGGCGTAGCTTTGTGACCACAGAACTTGTATCTCTCTAGGATTGAAGAATCGGCACGGACACTGGTTGTGCTGGATGTCGACGGGTAGAAAGAACGGTTTAATGTGAAAGAAAACAACAACAACAACAACAACAACATATGGACAACCCGTGGTCACAGATGTTCCCCCTTCTCCACCCAGGCCCTTGCCGCCTTCGTTTTTATTGGGCAGTTCTCGTCAATTTTCATCGAAGTTTGCTGTCTCTCGCTCTATATAGCGCTTTCCGGGATGAAAAAAAGGTACTTTCGTATATGAAAGTTTTTTTTTTTTTTTTCGCGAACCCGCCGGCATTGAACCTCGGCTCGCACACGCTATTAATGTGTGAAAGTGTGTGTGTGTTCTTCACATTAAACCGTTCTCTTTAGCCGTCGACATCCAGCACAACCCGTGTCCTTGCCGTGTTAATCGTACTATCACGGGGAACCATAGTAAACAGGACCTACGGTACACACAAACCTATATATTTATTACGGGGGACCATAGTAAATAGGACCAAATATTGTTAGTACAAAGAGGTAAATGTATAGGATTTTATGTATGCCATAGGTCCTATTTAACTATGGACCCCCGTAATACCTATTTTTACTAACAAACTTTGGTCCCATTTACTAATGGTCCTCCGTATTAGAGAAAAATAGAGGTTATGTGGTCACAAAACTACACGCCAGAGAGATACTACATGGTTATGCAGTAAGCAGAGTAGTATTGGTATTAATAGTAGTGTTCGACTACGTAGCTCACCGGGGCGACCGGCATGATATGAGCTTGTGAACTTGCGGAGAGTTGTAAATTATGCAGGGGTCGGTGGGGAAAATACCGCTAGGAAAATACCCAACGACTCTATCCATGTTGGTTGGCTATGGCCACTGAGGTATTTCATACGGTTTTTTTTTCAGACGTGGTATGAGGACATGATAACAGACCGCTTCGTCGTTTTTTATTTCCTTATCGTCGTCCAATAGTGTTATACTGGTACGTGTGAGCTCGGGACGTTGCGGAGGATTTCATAGATGATTTATTAATAGGAGTTGGTTGGGGAAACCAACGGCTATATCCATGTTGGTTGACTAAGGCCGTTGAGGTGTTTCATACCATACACTTTTTTTTTTTTTTTCAGCCGTAATATGAAAGACCGCTTCGTCATTTTTTGTTCCCTCATCGTCTAATAGTGTTGAACATGTGAGCTTGTGAACTTGCGGAGGATTTTTTATATGATTTTGAAGGAGTTCGTTGGTTAAAGACCCAACGGTTATATCCATATTGGTTGACCAAGGCGGTTGGGGTATTTGGTATCCCGTCTCTTTTTTCCATACATGAACAGATACTAATGAAGCGGTCGTAACGAAACTACTGCTGCTGTTCGGGCGTGTGGAACATTTTGGCCCCAGTACTGCCGTGCCCAGTACACGTTAAACCAACGCCCCGCCGGAGCCGTAGTGCGTTTTCGTCAAAGGGCATTGTTCCGTGCATATCTCTCCTCCCTCGCGTACACGAAGTACCTTGCCGCGGTGGTATTTTAAACGCACCAAGTACGAATACTTGCGCCTTTAGCAAATGGCGGACGGCGTCGCTTGTGGCATATAGGCGATGCTAAGTACGGCTCGCGATACGAAAATGGACTATCCATACTTCGTACCAGTACTCGTACGTCATTTGTATGATAAATTGGTCGAATTCACGAATACCGGGGCTATATTTTATTTTGTTCACACTAAACCGTTCATTCTTTCTACCCGTTGACATCCAGCACAGCCCGTGTCCGTGCAGATTACTAAATCCTATCAATAGAGATACAAGTTCGGTGGTCACAAAATTACACCACGGAGATACTACAGCAGTAGGTTGTTCTGCAGTAAGCAGAGTAGACAATGCGATGCTGTGTCGTGATACTGGATACGACAGGCACGACGCACACATTCTATGAAAGAGAAAACAAAGAGAACCGGAAAAAAACGAAGAAAAAACTGCCGTGCCCCCCCCCCGCAGGGGATGTGGCAGACGCTTGAGAAAGAACGAGCTGAAGGAACAACACCAAACAGAGCAAGACTACTGCAAGAACCAAGAAAATAACAGACAGACCGAAGTACAAAACACACGCACCCTCCAGGCAGCCGCAGCAGTTTATAGCCAGGTTCTACCTACTAATCGGTCTGGTAGCTTGCTACCCTGTCTGCCGTCTTCGTCCCGCGTTCGTCAACTATGCCCCACGCCGGAGAGGACGCGTCTGACAATACGAAACAAGCAAAGCAGGCTTGTCATCCACCCACGCCACGAGACTCCTGTCATTGGGACAAGAAGAAAGATTGAAAGTAACGATAAGAAAAACACGGAGGATCAACGCGCAAAAAGAAACACAAAACAAAGGAAGACCACGTTCGAACCAGCTACAGCAGTTGGCGGCACGAGTAGCATAGACATGCTCCACTTACTAGTCGGCCTGGTTCCTTGCTACCTTGTCTGCCGTCTCCTGCCTTCTTTCGTCCACCGTTGTTTCCCTTCTACTCCTGTTGCCCCCCCCTCCCCGCATTTCCTTGGTCGGGTTTCCTTCCATTCCTCCTCTAGCCCTGCCCCCATTCCCTTGGGCACCATCCACGGATGCGCGGCGCTGCATACTCATCTGTGCCTCATCCTCGTGCCACCTCACGATGAACCATTCAGCTGCTTCAAGGACTCCCCGGCACCGCTTCCCCGCCTTTTTTGCTGCAGTGGACCACAGCGCGGTCTCAACTCCAAACACCAAGGGGGAGCGTTCCGTTGACCCTTCGGTGGCTCGTAACTCCCTAGGGTCTTCGACTATTACGGGGGTCCATAGTTAATAGGACCTATGGTGTACATAAAAACCTATATGTTTACCTATTTTTGCTAACAAAATTTGGTCCCGTTAACTATGGACCCCCGTAATAGTATGCATCTATGCCCAAGTCTTAAACTGTCCGCCAGGTCTCGGGTTCTCCCCACCAGCCATCGTCCTAAACATTACCCGACTGGGTAGTCGCTCCTTGCGTTGCCGTGCCACGGCTCCCGCGACAAAGAGCCGCCGTTTACGGATGGTTGTTTCGATGCTCTCACAACGTGTCCTCTTGAGGGTCTTCGCGTACGAGAGGGTGTGGTATGGTCAGTACGAAGTCGGCGCGAGAAGCCAATGACTCGCTAAAGGACTTGGTGGTGGGCCGCTCGGAGCTTGGCAAAGTGTTCCGCTCTGAGGGTCAACGTCACACACCCGTGCAGCAGGGTCTCAATCACCTCGGCTTTCAGCGTTCGGGCTTTCCGGCTATGCGATACGGTCGTCCTATCACACAACTCCGGGCCGAACCGTTGGGGGCATGCCCGCATGAGACGGATCCCTCGGTCGATTTCGAGCGAGAGGTCGGCGATTTGGTGGATGCTGCCGCCTAGGTATAAGAACTGGGCCGTATGTTTATACCTCTGGTCTGCTGCTTCGATGACGAGCGGTGGGGCGAGGGTTTGCCTGGTCTATGTACGGGCGGTTGATTCCAATTGAGCATTTGAGCAGTTCGGGGACACGAGAACATGTGTGTACCCACGCTGCGCCACAACTTTCAGGGACCTTCCGTGCATTCGTGCCGAGCGACCAAAAAAGTCGGTGCTTTATCACTCGTATTGTAAGTCCGCGACGAGCTACGTAGGGCGCTCGAAAACACAAAAAACGACCAGAGCAAGGAACGTGACAACTGTGACTTCATATTCCTCCTAACCGAGTGAAGTCTGAGCTCGCGGTGCGATTGCCCTTTGTTGAATGTCCTTCCATCGATTTCTTCGAAGGCCGTTTTTTTTTCTCGCTGGATTCGCGTGTTCCTCCCCGATCCCGAGAGCCATTGAAAACATGGAACACATGATACTATCTGTGGAGCTACTGTTTGTAGAGGGTGCCTTTAAACACACTTAACCCTGCTTTATTTGGGCTCTCTTGTGTTTGGGACCCTCTCTCGCGCGTTCGAGCCGTTGACTACATGGAGCACATGATCTATATATTGGTGAAGAATTCCTTCAGAACAGAGTAAAGCAAATTTATTTTGGGCTCTCGTATGTTATGGACCCTCTCTCGCGTTCGATATTCTATTTCTAAATTAAAACGTACGTAGCGTGGTTCGCTGTGGGTTCCTGGCGTCCCCGTATTGTTTCATGTTGAAAATGAAGGAACAAAATGGGCAAATCGAATACCAAAATCTTATGTCTGGTATAGACCGGGTATGTGTAATCGAGTTACTTACTACGGGGGACCATAGTTAATAGGACCAAATATTGTTCGTAAAAATAGGTAAATATATAGGGTTTTATGTATACCGTAGGTCCTATTAACTACGGACCCCCGTAATAGTAGTTTTTATTTTTTCGTACGTACCGTTATTGCATCGTACGATATTCATCACTTGCTGGCCTAAAATGCACGCGTGTGTCTTTTGTTCCGGCCCTGGCCCTGTGGATCGAGCAGGTGGAACGAGCGTGTCGGGACGACGGGACAGCTGCGTAAAGAGGAGGGATGCGCGAGGCGGGGCTTTTTCCTTTTTTCCCCTGCGGGGGGGTTGTAGTTGCAACCCGTCGGCTCGGCCCGGCTGGGCTCGGTTCAGGCTTTATTTGTTTGGTTTGTATCTTCCCGCGGCCTCCGAGTTCGTCTTGGTGACGGCCATTCCGCCTGCCTGCCTGCCTGCCCGCCTGCCTGCCTCGGCCGTCTATTGGCTTGCGAAGAAGCCAAGGAAGAGAAGGGGAGGGAAGGGGGGAGAGGGTATGATATTCCCTCCTCCCACCCTTTCCCAGGTAAAAAAGAGGTAGGGGAACGAGGGGGTAGGGTATGACATTCCCCCCCCCCCCCCCCCCCCCCCCCCCCCCCCCCCTCTTCTCCTTCCCTTCCCTCCACACGTGTGTGCTTACTTCTGTTTACAATTTACGTGGATATCAATCAGGACGGGCAATGATGCGCTTCGAGGAGCTGTGCGGCGGTGTGGTGATTACTCTGCACCGGTGAACTTGCGGGTGACCTTTTTATTTTTATTTATTTTTTTGTCACACCTGGCGGAATCGAGCGATTGAGAATATTGACCAATTGCGATTTCTCTCGACAAAAAAAAAAGAGTGGCGTGTGCTTCTTCTGATTTCAATTTTTTTTTTTTTTTTTTTTTTTTGCTTCTAAAATTCTGAAGTGTTTGTTGTGGATGGATTTTGATTGACTGACTGTGCGCGCCATGTCTTGTGACTAAAAGAAAAGTAAGTAAAAGATCTGCCGGGAGAAAAAAAAAAGACGATTGCGGTATTTGTGGGGCGGAGAGACTCATAACGAAAACAGGGCGAGAAACAGAGCAGAGAGCAGAGAGACAAGGCAGAGGGCATATAGGAGGGGCAGAGATCGAAAAGGGCGTAAATTAGAGTATGAAATAACCGGCGTGATATTTTTTATGGTTGCTTTACGACCCGATGGATGGATGTCAGGCTGTTTTCGTGGTGCTATTTTTTAAGAAATTACGTCGAATCTTTTGCTACTTGTTAGGATACAGTGAATTATTACCGGGACAACGTACGTACACGTACCTGCGGCTTGTTTTTTTTTTGGTTTTTGTTTTTTTTTTTGGTTTAGCCTGCCGGGGTAAGGGATCGGGTGGGGGGAGGGGAGAGACCGGAGCAAGTGCGGGTGAGTGAGAGGGCGAGTGGGAGGGCGGGCAGGACTAAGCCGGGGCTTTTGCCGCACCCTCTCGCATCCCCGCCCGCCCGCCGCGCACTCCGTTCTCTCGTCCTGCAGGGCGTGAAAGATTAGCAGTTTGAAAACGGCCTGAGCGTTCTACCGCTTGAGGTGTTGAGCGACAGAAAAACAAAAACGATTGTTGCCCGCAGCTGCATACGTACGTAAAGAAAAGGCCGATAAGTGGGTGAGGTTTGGTTCAGTGCGAGTGGGGAGGGACTTAGTGACTGCCGAGGGACTACAGCCTTGTTGTGGTGCTGCGGAGCTTGCGCGAGCGAAACGTGGGCATTTTGGTAGCATCACAACAAAAGTTGTTCATTTTTTTCTTTTTTGTTTTTGTCTTGTCTTTTTTTCTTGGGGGGGGGGGGGGGGGGGGGGGGGGGGTTCTTGCCGTCATTTTCTTCGCTTTCGTGGATCTTGGTTCTTCTTTTTCTTCTTGTAGTTTTCTTCTATTTCTTTTATTTCTTCTATTTTTTCTTTTCTTAATCTTCTATTTTTCGCCCTTCTTCCCTTCTATTTCTATTTTTTTTTTTTTTCCTTCCTCTTGTTCATGTTCATGTTCCATCATGTCGGCGGGCAAAAACTGTTTTTTTGCCACTAGTACTGTTGATAAAACAGACCGAGTGTCATCCGAGAGAGAGAGAATGAGAGAGGGGAGTGTGATAGCGTAGCTTTCAGGCAGTGTGTTGCTCCCACCGCCCGCAAAAAAAATCAATCAATAAAATATCGCTTGGGCGATGGGTTAGGTTGACGTGTTGTAGAGTCTTGGCACAGCAGCGGTGAGGTAGGCGGTAGGGTAGGGTAGGGTAGGGTAGGGTAAGGCGAACGATCTCGGGAGGAGAGACGGGACGGAGACGGGGTCGCGGGCGCAAGCTCACTCCTCTTTCCCGAGAGAGCTTCCCTGGTGTGCTCTTTTGCTAGTATGTCGAGGGGCGCCCAGAGGCTTAAGAGTCCAGGGAACCCCCCCCCCCCCCTCCGCCCCCGCCTCCATCCTGCGCGCCTCTCGCCTGAGGTCGACGGCAACCAAAGAGAGGGGAGGGGAGGACGGGGGGCGCCGGGGGGGGGGGGGAGCGTGCGAGCGGGATAAAGATGAGTTTCATGGGACCATCACGGCTTGCGGGTGTGTTTTGTGTTTTCAGCTCATTGCATGCTGGTGTGTATAGTGTTAGGGTCCATCGCCGAAAATGTTGTCTGGATGATCGCAGCGTAAAATTCGCGAGACATGAAAAAAGTCGTGATATTTATAATCGCGGCACATAGTAAGCGCGGCGTGGACGAATCATGAGAGAGGAGGCGTATTTGCGAGTGAGTTTTCGCCGGTGGTTTTTGTGTACGTACTACGATTTGCATCTGAGAAACAGCAGGGTCGGGGAGGGTTGCGCACGGGTAGGTCGGTATTAAGCAGTTCTAGCGGGCCGTGAGTTTTGATTGGTTTGGCGTCAAGTTTGGTGGGTTTGGCCTGCGCCCTCAGCAAGCTTTAATCGGTTTTTTGCAACATAATAATAACAAAAAATACCGGAAAAGAGTGTGTGTGATAGATACACACTTGCTTGCTTTTTTTGCATGCTGTTCGGACTCATCGTAGGTAGCATTCAGCAACACGCGTTAATCAGTTGTTTGCAAACAGAATAATGACCAAAAAAACTACCGAGAGAAGAACTGCTGTGTGTGATGCAAGCTTGCTTTCTTCTTTGCACTCTGTTCGGAATCGTCTTCTTGCGTTCGTAGTGTTCGGAAGCACGTGTTTTGATCAGTTTTTTTGCAACATAATAACAAAAAGCAACAGAGTGCCATACTCTCCTTGCTTTGCATTATCTTCGGTATGATACGACAGCGTGCTTGCGTCGCCATATATGATATTTGATGAAATTTGATATTTTTTCGTCAACGCGTTTTGTTCTGTCCTGATGACAGAAACGATTACCGAAGGGGTTGGCTTTTGAGTAGTATTCACAGGCGTCAAGTGCCTATTGATATCTCAGTAGGTGCCTATTGATATCCCAGTAGGTGCCTATTGATTGGCCAGTCTTAGCGCACCATACATCCCGCTACTGCTCTTGTCTGGCTGTCGGTGCAGTCCGTCTGTCTGCCCTGTCGGTCGGATTGACTGCATGTCGGTCTGTCTGCCTGCCTGTCGCTGCGGTACATCAATCAGCGAAATAACAGCACGATCATCAATCAGTATTAATAGTAGCAGCACACGTTCATATATTAGATTCGGTCATCTACCCGATATATGCAGTCTACCTCATCAGTAGCGGACAAAACGTTGATGTAGTACTTGTATTGAGTCAGTTATGGCACGGGCGGTGGTAGTTACAGCAGTAGGTAAGTGAAGTAGAGGAGACCTGTATTTTTTTGTCAGTTCCTACAATAATAGCATCTGGGTGAAGCTTTACTCCTCGGTCCGTACATACAAATATCAATAGCTTTATGTGCCTCGCCTATTAATAAAAACAGGAGTTTGTTCGAACAAAAAACTGTAAGGCACAAACCGACGAACAGATCAAACCCCCCCCAAGCGAGGTTTTTATCGCAAGTAGGCATTTGTTACGTAGCTATATACCTGGTTATAGTAACCAGTGCTGGCACGTGTTAAGGTCTCTGTTTTCGGAAACTGCTTCCTTCTGCGACCTCCCCCCGTTAGACAGAAAACAGTATATCTGGGGTGCTTCGCGCCATTTTACGGTATACCTGGTCTACGGTAACTCCCCGCTGAACGAGCTGTGTGTACACATACATGTGAGTTGTCTTAACGTTAATCCCATTTGGGGCACCAAGATCATACGGTAGCGACCTGAGCAATAATATATTTAGGTGATACTTCGATCGTATACGAGCACAGCACATGCGCCCAGCAGTACAGGTATGTGTAGGTCATGTTGCGGCCGTCAACTTTGCAAGTTGTGTAATACGCCTGTTCGATATTCCATTAATAGTGCGGGGGTTGTGCACAATTTACGGCGGGTTTATATAGGAATTACTACTTTTGTGGTAAGCGGTGACTTGATACGGGTTCTGCGGACATCTGACGGTTTCATATGTGATGGGGTTTCGTGTTAGTATCGAGGCATTATTATATGGTATGCCTCCTCGGGAGTGTGGAGCTGCCTTGCGAGGCAGTTTGGCGACTGTGATGGTGCGGGCGGGGTATGTGACATGAGGTTACGTGACGAAGTACAGGTATCGACTCATATATGCGCGCTGGGGAAGCCGGTGACAACCTCATAGCACCGGTCCTGATTATATGTGATCTTACAGAGATGCCACAGGTGTGAATTAATGTGGTCAGATTGGGAGAGAGAAAGCCAAAAAAAACTATCGCAAAATGAATCACGGTGAGGCACAAGTGAAATGCCAGCGTACGAGAACACAAAACAAGCCTGTAGTACAAAAAAAATTATAACAGAGACCGTGAAACAAAAATAACTCTGAAGTAATGACGCAAGAGTATCATGAAAAGGCAAGGAAAAAAGGATGCGTACTGAAGAGTCACAGTTAACTATTGTTGCACGGATAAAACAACACGAAGGAGGGGACGGCTTAAGGACGGCGGGGGGGGGGGCAGGAAACACAAGAGAGAAACAAGGCAAAGAGCAAGAAAAGAACCAAGAAAAATCGTACTCACCGTGGTGATACGAAGTAACATGGGTTCCCGTGTCTGCTATAAAAAAGCCAATCCGGGGGCCTTGCCATACCATATTCCATCTCCTTCCTACTCTCCTCTCGTCAATACGAGCGGTGTAAAGTGTCTGTATTGTCGCTGTCGCGCCCCCCCCAGCGAAAACTCAAAAAGGAACGAACAAAAACTACTAGAAAGCAATGGCTATAGTGACGCACGTTGCACTTATTATTAGTCTATTACGGGGGACCATAGTAAATAGGACCAAATATTGTTAGTAAAAATAGGTAAATATGTAGGTTTTTATGTATACTATAGGTCCTATTAACTATGGACCCCCCGTAAAATAGCCCATGTTCATACCTTTCCACACGATCTACTATTATTTCGTTTCTTCTGCATCCATCGACAACTGTATCAGTACGGTTGCCTCCCCCCCACCTCCCTTCCCATTTCCCCTTGTCGCCGCTCTTGGCGTCCCCAGCTGCCAGCTTCTCTCCGCTTGGCCTCCGTGCCACCTCGCCATGAAGCAGTCCGTCGCTTCGACGACCCCCGATACCACACCCCCATTCATCCCTCGGCCATGACACCCTCTCTACTTCGAACAGCAAAGGGGAGCTTTCTGTGGACCCCTCGGTGGCTTAAAACACCCCGAGATCGTCTGCCAGACATTGGATCCAGCTACTTCCTGGTCAGCCTTGTCCCGGAGGTTCTCCCCACCAACCACATCGTACCAAACATCATCATGTCCCTTGAAAAATGCTCCTTGAGGGAAAACGGAAACTTGAAGCTCAGCCTATCGTAGGTATTGTTCGAATAATAATACATACCAGGTATATGTAAGGAAGGATATGTGGTTTGGATAGGAGCGGCATCTACGCTATTTTGTCAGAAGGCAAGCATAATAATAATATATCTATATCGCGTAACAGAGATTGCATGAATGACATTGGGTAGTGCTTCAGCGCCCTGAAGGAGCACCGCTATAGTCAGGGATGTTTCGGGGGAAAATGTGTTATATACCCCTATTATGTTAAAGTAGGTCTTCCTTTCTGTCTCTTTTTAGACGTACCTTGCCGTTGGTTTTGAGGAGCCGCATATTCGACTCATGTTCTAGCTCGTGGAATCGGTATTTCCATGAGTTTCCCATAATTCTGCATACACGGCTCATCAGAGTGGGCTAGTGATATGGTACTGCTTTGAATGAGGCTGAAAGCACAGCAATTACCTGGGTTCAGTTATTGGGATCGTATTTGGAGTACTTGGGAGGCGTATCCTAGATGGAAAACCAGGGTTTTCCCAGCGAAGCACGAGCTTTGCTGTCAGTCTCCGCGTGCACGAAAGGAATAAAGCTGCTCTTCTTCTATCTCTGAGCAAGCAACACACGTGAGTACCAACGGGTACCGGCTTAACAGGCGAACCTGCCCAGAGATACAAAATGTCCCGACCTTGATCTTAACATATACCTGGTACGTCTCAGCACGTGCCCATCAAGGTATGTGCCGCAAAGGGCGTTGACTTCGCACAGAGAGGGGTGCGATCGATCGTTTTTTTCAGCGTTTTACAGTAGTCTTCTCGACGACGACAGCGGTAAGAGGGGTACTGTCTAGCACTCAATCGAGAAAGTCAAACATCGTTACATTTTCGGAAAGGCTCTCGACCAGATGTTCCCGAAAACGCCCTAATTAATGCTGCTGCTGTCCGGTATTGGCAACCCCAACCCTAAGATTCTGGATAAAGCGAGCGCTGAAAATCGATCGCATCCCGGTTCCATCTCAACGCTCTTTGCGGCGAGCCTTGATCTGGACACAAACCTTGTACGGCACGCCGGGTCTTATCTGTTCGGGTTGATCTCAACCTTTTTACAGCGGTGTCCTCATTGGCCGATCAATGAGCGCTGCCGATAGATGCCTGGATGCAAGTTTTTCCTCGGTTGGATTTTGCCCCTTTTACATAGATATATATATACCGTCAGCCAACGCGAAAGACACCCGGGTATACCGTTTTCTGTCTAATTACCTTGTCCGATTGCCACCATCTCTAAAACCCTCACCTGGTACCACTCAGGGCGTAAAGGGAAGGCGCGTTTTCTGCGTAACCGTCAAGACCCAACGGTCCTTATGTTTTCAGCAAGAGTGGTCACAATTTTTTCGTTCGACAAAAAAAGCAATTGTCACGTGATCCGTATACTCTGCAGAAACGAGAAAAGACTCGGAGAGAGCCACTGGTTCCGCGAACTGGAGCACACGATGAGTCTCTCCTCGAAAGAGGGGAACACATTACCATCTTTTCGAGAAAATGGTTGAGGGTCACTACTACTGTGTACTAGGTGATTAAGCGCTAACCCTAACCCTTCAACCATATATACCAGGTATAGGATCTATCGTGTATTGAGGAGTTCGATGCTGGACAGGGATTCTGGTAGTGCGACATTGGCATATCAGTATAATATGCGAGCCTGTCGACGTCACTCGATCTACAGTCAGTAGTAGCTCCTCATGAGACCGAGCCAGCTCGACAGCGTGGGAATAATACAAGTGTCTTGAGTCCCCCAACCACTCCTTCCCGTGCCAGCTGCGCCTACACCTTTAGGGATCGATCAACATATCCCTAAGCCAATCAGATCCAATCAAAAATCGTTGCAGGCTTCAGCAGCATTCTCGCACACAATAGTAGTAGCGTGCCAACCATTTTTCCCTTGACAAGTGGCGAGCTCTACCGCCTCAAAAACCCACTGCCACATACCAGGTATCTCTTCTGTGATGAGGCTCGTATACAAACCTTTTCCTGGAGTAGCATGATCGTGAATGAGCGTTGAGTTCGCACCGGGGTGGGTGCGTGCGATTATTTTTTAGCGCTCGATCTTTCCAGAATCGGAAAGGTTGCCAATTTCACCGAACAGTGCGAAGCATCGAAGTGTTTTTGGAAATATGCTGGTCGAGGCGTCCCCGGTGGCTTGGTAGGTGGTCCGCGTGCCTATCAAGATCAATTTCGTGGGTTCAAATCTCACCGAGTGCATGCTCGTAGGGACTTTTTCTTGCATAAAAAATTGATGAGCGGAAAGCGCGAGAGCGTGAGTTAGCTACATTCGGTGAAAATGACGAGCAGTGGGAATGCTGAACCCTATGCACGATAAACATGAAGGCACGTACCGGGGGGAGAAGGGACGGCACCTGTGACCCAGGCTTGTCCAGAAGATCGTCGAGGGTAAAACTCCTACGAGTTAGGCTGGAAAGTAAAAGTGATGATGAAAAAAAAAAAAAAAAAAAGCTGCCCTTCCGAAAATAGAACATTCGACTTTATGCTGCACCCCCGGTACCGCTATCGTCGATAAAACGACCGCTGAAGAGCGATCGCAACCTCCCCTGTGTGAGAACTCAAACGCTATTCACAATGATAGGTGTATGGTGTGTGTCTAGAAGGGAGAGAGAGGAAGGGAGAGCCCAACCGCGAGGGGCTCCAAAAAAAAATCGAACACGCCGAAGGTATCGACCGCCCCGCCCCAGCCCCTGCCCCCCAGCGATCGGACGGGTGGGGGAGGGCGGCGAAAATGTATCGTCAAAAAAGCAAGATCACTCAAAATACTACATTTCTCTGCTGGCCCAGCATGGTGACCACAGTCAAGTAGATTGAAGATTGCTCAACTTGCCCCCGGCAATGAAGAGTGGGGGGGGTGTACTCAGGTCATGTATGGCCGTAGTCGTGTACCGGTATGTATTACCATAGACCCTCTCATCCCTATACAACGTCGAGTTTTCGCCGACCAGACATGCATTGCTTGCGTGAAGCGCGATGACGGGGAGGTGCGAGGGGGCGGGGCTGTACTCGGGGCTGGGGGGAGGGGAGGGGGGGTGTACTCATTGAATGCTTGCCTTAGTCATTTGACCATTGACCACGCATCCCTTTCGAGACGGAGGTCCTACTCCTAATAGAGACACCTCCAACTGGGCGCTCATTACGTTGTTTACATATGTTGCATAGAAACGTTTTGCTAGTCTTATCTTCTTCCTGTCCACCATCTATCTCTTAGGATAGCGATCGTTTTTCTCGCTGCTATTCAGTGTATCAAGCTCCTCCATGTCACATTCGTCTATTCCCCTCATCTCTTCTAACACATCCCGTTCCTCCTTGTATCCCCGAGGGGGGGGGGGCGTACTCATTTGTTGCTTGCCTTAGTCGTTTGACCATTGACAACGCATCCCTTTCGAGACGGGGCAGAGGGGGGGGGGGGGGGGGGGGGTGTCGACAGGAACCAGGTATTTTCGCGTTAAAAGACTAAACAATGCCTCGACTAATGCGTATACTACGCATTGCATTTGTCATAAACATTCATGCGTTCATCGGGTTTACCTGGAACTCTCGAGCTCAACGATGACGATATGTACTGGGGGCCAAGCTCGTTCACATGAGCATGTGCTACGTACGGTATTACCTTTACTCGGGGATGACGGATGGCAAAGGCTCGAAAATTCATGTGCGGAGATTGGAAGCGCTCACGGCGCTCGCTCGCTCTCAGTGGGAAGGGGAAGTCCTCGGAAGAAAAAAAACACGCGAAAACGGGTCAATGGAGCGACACATTGCAGTCCCCGGACATTCCTCGCCCTCGAGAAGAAAAAAGTCAATGTGATAAGTAATAAAGCAGAGAACCGTTTATAGAAATTAACTTTCTAAAAATAAGCACCGAAGGCAAGAAAGAGTTGCGGTATTTATTTAACGGGGGGGGAAAACAACACATAAATGGGTCATCGGGGCACAAAGGAGTGCCCCCGGACATGTTGACCTGTCGTCCTCGTCCTCGTTCGTGTGAACGCGTGAACCGTCACCGAGCCATGATGCGACTCTGCAACAAAAAAAAGGTTGGATGATATCTCATAATTTTTGTAATTATTTCAAAGTGATCTTTCACTTTTTTGGCCCATTCCGGGTCCCTTTCTCCAATTTCACCACAAAACAAGACAAGAAGAGGTGCAAACACCTCTTGAGTTCACTCATCACGCAACCGTATTGTACAAAACGGTTGCTCTCATCCACCCCCTCCACCCTGGCAGACAGGCTGGGGGGGGGGGGGGTGGGGGACCTAAACAAAATCAAAAACACCAAAATGCCGGAGGCCAAACCACCAAAATACACACACGACCTACTGCTGCCCCACACGCCGGGGCAGCGATCATGAAAACAACTGCTGTCACCACTGACTGCACTATATCTGATATACAATCACACCGCAACAATCATGTAACAGCAGAAGAAAAAGCGCCACCACACCACTACCAACTGCCCATTAAATACATTTGGGTAAAACAGCAGTAAATACGTCTCACCCCACGAACCAACCAACCTCCCAATCGGAGCGCTTGCTTGCTTGCAGAGAAGCGTACTTAAAAATAACCAATAAAAAATCACAACACGGTAACGTTAATACCGCCGTACCACTCTGTACGGAAACTTAAGGACCGTTTGAGTACTAGTATTAATATTCAAAGGGTTCTTACATTTACGGACAGAAAAACACCGAATGAAAGAGTCAACAAGGAGAAAAAGGAAGCAACCGCCGTGTCGGGCACGACAGATACGCTACCTACTCTCTCTCTCTCTGCTTCTACGATACTACTACCGCTGCTGTACCTGTTGGACAGACAGACAGACAGACAGACAAGACAGGCTACAACGAAAACGCCAAGGGCTGTCTGTCGCTCGACAGGCGAATCAGGCATTTGCACGCGATGCGCGCCACCCTGAACCGCCTGTCGAGCAGAAACAAAACAAGACGATGGAAAGAAAACAACAGAAACATTGTGCACGCACGAGAGCTTGCAGGTTTTGACTGGCTCCTGCTATGTACGAACGTACTGCTGCTGCTGCTGCTGCTGCTGCTGCTGCTGCTGCTGCTGCTGCTGCTGCTGCTGTACGCACTGCAGAAGAGCAGCGCAGCCGTCTATGTCATGTATGCTCCGATCAGTATCGACGTGTCAACAACAGACGAACACAACAATCTACTGCTGCTGCTGCTGCTGCTTAGAACAGCCACCAGGAGATCACGCGTGGCTGGCTATCCGTGTCCAACATACGAACGACATCTACAAAAGTATCAGACCGCCATCACAAGATTACGCGTGGCTATCCCAAGCGCGTGGATATCGACGAACACACACACACTTGGTCGGGCGATGCATCATCACGACTGCAACGAGTGGAATTGTGCACGAAAAAAAACGTGTCACAGACCGATCGTGCCGAAAAAACGAACCACACTACTCGTATCATCAGAGCATCAACACCAACAAGGAGGGGGCTGAACAAACGCGTGTTGGGAGCATGCTGAGCGCGAACCACTTCAACCACTACGTACTCCCTATCCTGCCTGTGAGTCAAGTGCACCGCATCGTGCGACGGGTGACTTCACACAAAACGCCCACACCTCACGACGCATCGAATCAGAACGCCAGCAGACGTGAGCAATAATAACAGCTACGAGTATGCCACCCCCCCCCAAGATACCTGACTCAAGTACGTACCCGTATTATAGCCACAACAATCTTACACTCACAGCATGACAGGGTTTACCCAAGACGACCCGCAGACAACCAAAAGCAACATCTACCTGCTCGTATCCATAATGTACGTCTCCCCAAAACCACCGAGCGGGGGTGGGGGGGCCACAGGAGGAGAGAGTCGAGACACAGGGTCGAGAGAAAATATGGAACCAAGGAGAGCACCGGTAGGTGGTGCGAAGAACAAACCCACGGGCAACATGCCAGGAATACACTCGCTGTGCGTACCATCGAAACGAACGAGAAAACAATGAGAGAACATGATGAGGGGATTTGTCGTTTTCTTCGGCTACATGTCGGGGGGTACGCACCGCGACCACAATCACGCCACATATAGACCAGAACGGTAACAACTGGTACTGGTACCCCCCCCTTACCCTGTACCCCCACGATCCTACCAGCACTGCCAGCGTAACGCAAAAGTTTACACGTTATACTGCTGACATGATCCACCTTGTAATATTAATAGCAGCAGTACATGCGGTAGGATAAAAAAAAATACACCCGACCGTGAAAAACAACCGAAAAATAATCTACGGCATCATCGGATATACGATACTTCGGCACTACTTTTACACTTTACAGCAGTATGCCTACCGCACAAAACATGAGGCAAACCTATCGATACCCTACGTGGTACAAAGTCGTTACAACGCACGTACAGGAGTCCTATGCTATGAGAGCGATGGCTTTGAGACCGTTCATGAACGAAAGCCCGCCCACCATCAAGAACAGGGACATGTACCCGACAAACCCGGCGGGCAACCGCTGCGACACGTCCGCGCCACGCATAGACCACCAGTACGCGACCCTCCCCAGGCTCCACGCAATGAGCGACTGCGCGGCAAAGACGGGCGCGAAAGTATAGACCAAAGACACCATACCAAAAAAGATCACGGAAGATCCGCAGCTGCCTTCCGCGAGCCCCGCGCAGCTCCTGCTGAGCCCCCCCATCAGCAGGCTCCCCTGCGCCGTCTCCGGCTCGGGGGCTGCGAAGAGCTTGGACCAGTCCCCCTTCCGCTGGGTTTGGGAGGGAGAGCCGCGGCGCACGCCGTCCGCTTGGGACACCTTGGCTCGGACCCACCCGGCTGCTGATGACACTGATGGAGAATTCCTTGATTGCGATGATGATGGTGTCCGAGCACCGGAGCCCATGCCGTCGCCCAGCGTGTACGAGGAGCTACGCACGATGGGGTTCCTGTCCGCCTGGCGGGCGTCGCGCACGGTCCTGGCGAGGTGGGACTGGCGGTGTGCCGGGGCGGGGGCGAAGGCGGTGACGGAGCAGGTGGAGGAGCAGGCAAGAATAGCGCCGAGGGTGATGATGGCCCGGAAAGAAATGGATGTTGTCGTTGTCATGGTGATGGTGATCGTGCTGCGGCTGGTAGTGATGGTGCTAGCTGCTCCGCTGATGTGCTGCTGCTGCTGCTGCTGCTGCTGCTGCTTGTGTTGCCTGTTGTCGGTGGTGCTGCTGTCTAGGATGAGTAGTAGCTGATCAGAGGATGCTTGATAGCTTGCAGAGATAGGTTGGTGTTGTGTCGTGGTGATGTGAGGGTTGGGTGTGGGAGCGTGTTGCTGCGGGATTTTCTGGGCAAAAGTTGGAAGTTCTGGTAAAACTCCTTTTCGGATGAACCGGAAAATCAATTCTCTCTCGGGTGATCAACATCAACCGTTTTGGCGGGACCGTTGGCATGATCTCACAGGGTCCTCACGCCCCTTCACCGTTAAATATTTTCCTAGAAATTTATTTCAGAACTCCGAATTGTCCGGAGTCAACCGATTGACATATCATACGTATCCAATGGTTGTACGTAGCCTGATTAATAACCGTAACTCTGCTGCGACAACAAGCGACAACAAGGCAAGCAAGCCCGTAACCAACTCATGATCATGACACTCACCATCGTCTTCGTACGCTTAATACGTACACGTAGCGAACCTGGAAGGCCAATGCGATGTGCCACACGGCTGCAGCAGCGGCAGCAGCACAGCAGAGCGCGGTAACGGCTGTGGCAACAGCAGCAGCAGCAGTCTATTTTTGTGTGTTGTAGTAATAGTAGTGCTATAGTAGTGTTTTTCACGTCAAACCGTTATTTCTACCCGTCCGTCGACATCGAGCACAACCACACACACAGCAGCAGCAGTGTCCGTGCCGATTCTTCAATCATCGAGAATTACAAGCTTTCTCTGTGGTCACAAAACTACGACAAAAGAGTAGACAATGAAGTGCGCCATTTATCACGGGGGACCATAATAATAGTAAATAGGACCAAATAAATATATAGGTTTTTGTATGTACCGTAGGTTCTATTTACTATGGTCCCCTGTAACAGTATCTACCAGGACCTTATTACCAGGGCTTTTCGCGGGTCATGACCCGACCCGCGGATCGGGTCACGAGGTGTTCAAAATGTCACGGGTCGGGTCGGGTCGGGTCAGGAAGTGTTCAAAATCTCACGCGTCGGGTCGGGTCGGGTCAAGAGGATTTCAAATCTCACGGGTCGGGTCGGGTCGGGTCAAGAGGTGATAAAGCTCACGGGTCGGGTCAGGTCATGACCCGCGAGAAACGGGTCACTCGCGGGTCGGCCCAGCGTGACCCGCGAGTTCTTTTCTGCTGACCCGCCGGTCGGACCCGCGCATCCGGCCCGCGGATCCGACACTCAAAACACTTCCCGCTCTGTTACCCAAAGGCTTTTTTCGTACAAATACTCAATAATACTCCTTTGGTATCTTATTCAAACATTAAAACACTGCCAAATCCATATACGCATGCCCGCATCCATTTATACCCACTACAGCCAGGCTACATATCGCTTGTGGGCACAAAAATGAATATTAAGTTGTTTTTGAAGTGTCGACCCATGGGCCGGATCCACAGGTCGGACCTGCGGGTGAAGATAAAAATAGTCTCGCGGGCCAAGGTGACCCGAACCGCATGAAACCCGTGTCTCACGGGTCAATCCGAAGGTGGTGGGTCGGGTCTGGTCGGGTCGGATCAGGAGGTTTTGAAATCTCGCGGGTCGGGTCGGGTCGAGTCAGGATATTTTCAAATCTCACGAGTCGGGTCGGGTCGGGTCACAGCAAAACTTTTTCAATCTCGCGGGTCGGGTCGGGTCGGGTCAAGAGAACGGACATTAAAAAAATATGTAAGGATCGCTTTTATATAAACATACATACTAATCGGTCCTTATATTTTCGTCTAGAGTTGTTGTCAGCCGCCTTGGTTGGCACCGATGTCATTTTCTCACGGTTGCCTTTTGTACGATAATACCAAGTATCTCGTACAACAAGTACGTACGAAATCGTCAGTGGCAGGTCTTCTATTACCTGGTGGAATTTTCACAAGTTCGAAGGCAGTATAGCGAAACTTCAGGTCGAATCGAGGGTTCGAATTTTAAATTGCTCCACACAGGTAACTCGTGCGCATAGCGGAATTTTTTCGCGAGGAGCAGCACGACGAGCAGCGAGCAGTCAGCCCCAGATCAACAAGAACAAGAACAGCAAAACACGAAAAACACGACGAAACAAACGAAAAAAAAATGAATGTATGTGCCAACCATAAGCAGCAGCACAGCAAAACACAGCAAAAAAGCAGAAAACCAAGGTATTTATTTTGTTTCGTTCGTGTGATAGACTATAATTTAGATGGTGCTATGGACAGTGGAAAAGGGGGGCAATTTCAATTTAATTAATTCGTACTGAAAATAGACGTAATTATTTATTTTCCAAATTCGGGGAGACGAAATACTAATATTAATATCATCGCGTTTTTCAAGTTTTTTTCGCCGCCTTCCTTCAAACCTCCGCCCTAAACAACGTAATGAGCGCCCAACTGTTGGAGATATCTCTTCATAGGAGTGGGAACGGTGCTCCGTCTCGCAAGGGATGCGTCGTCAATGGTCCAATGACTAAGAAAGGCAAGCAACAAATGAGTACCCCCCCCCCCCCCCCCCCCTCGCGCTCCCCCCTCGCCCCCCCCCCCCCCCCCGCCCCGGGAAGCAACGCATGCGCCCGGGTACTACCTTTTTATCCAGGACGTCAAGCCAAGCAACGAAGGAACCGGAACGAGGCACATTTATTTGTAGTGTTGTTGCACCACAGGTCAGGTGTGTATCGGTATGATGTACGAACGTATGCACAGCAACAGTATATAGTACCCGCGGTGACCCTGTCGAAGGAGTACTGTAATCAGCAAGCAGACTGTATACCGTAATCGACCCCTTCAAAACGTACCCTAGACTAAAACAAGGCCCTTCACGGATCATGACCCGACCCGCGGTTCGGGTCAGGAAGTTTTATAAATCTCGTGGGTTGAGTCGGGTCGGGAGGTTTTCAAAGTCTTACGGGTCGGGTCGAGTCACCAGTACCCGACCCGACCCGATCCGCGAGGTTTAACCCAACCTGTGAACAGTCCTGGGTCAAGAAAAGGGCCCGACTTTAATTCCAAGTAGTTTGTCGCCGGTAAAAATGTGGATGCAGGCAGATGAAAAGGGACTTGCCTATAATGTAACAAGGCGGGTGTCTGTTTTTCAGGGGGAGAGAGAGGCGTTACTCCTACCTGGTACTAGTGTATTGAGGAGTTTTTTTATTCTCACGCAGAACGAACAGCAGCAGGGTGAGATGCCTACGAAGAGCGCACAGACGTAACGGCAGCAGCAGCAGCAGCAGCAGCAGCAGCAGCAGCGGAGGCAGCAGCAGAAGCAGCAACAGAAGCGGAAGAACAGAGCAGCATAATATGAGGCGCGCAAACGTAAACGGTCATCCTCACTAGAACCATCAGCAGCAGCAACGGCAACAACAGCGGCCTCTCACTACAGACAGATGCGATGCCCAACCCGCACAGGGACACGTTTGGGCGAGGGAAGCACTAAATAAACCAATAAAATAAAAGGCGGCGCGGCTACAGGAGCAAGGCATTTACCAATTATGACTCCTGCGCCACAAACTACTTGGAAAGCGTTTGGGATAATGTTACCAGTGGTTAAAAGTGCGTTGTTTGGGGGGGGGGGAGGGCAGGGCGATCCCTGGGCGACGCATTCCGCCGCCTCCGCGACTCCCAGCAGGCAGACAACGACAAACCCTCCAATTGCTGCTGCTGCTCCGCACAACAACAACCATAGTTGTCTCCAAGCCGGTGCCGCATCAGGCACCATCACAGCAGCAGCAGCAGCAGCAGCAGCAAGCGTTAACCTGACCACCGCCACAGACAATCTCGCCATGACTCCGGGACGTTGCCTCCGTGGGAAAATTCCGAGATCAGGCACTCACTCTACACTAAAGCTAACGCCAAGGCCAGCACAACTTTGTCAACGCCAACGCTAACACGCTAGTGACAATGCCAACGCCAACGCTAACGCTAGCGCCAACACCAACGCTAGCCCTCACGCCGACACCATCGCCAACGCTAACCCTCACGCCATCGCCAACGCTAACCCTCTCGCCAACGCCAACGCTAATCCTCACGCCAACGCCAACGCTAACCCTCACGCCAACGCCAACGTCAACGTCAGCGCAAAGCCAACGCTAGCGTCAACCCTAACACGATAACGCTAACCCCAGCTCCACCGCCTTGAAATAACGACCGCTTAGCCGCATCCTACCCCCGCCGACAGCTGTCACCATCCACCCTTTACTCTTTCCGGGGCTTGCTGGGAGTCCGCCCCGCGCCCAACGCTTCTCACGAAAAGCACGCGCAAAAAGCTACAAACCGAGACAAGAGCAAACCAGGCAAGACAGGACAGGACAAGACAAGGCAAGACGAGGCAAATAATAGACAGACCAGACCGACCAGCCATGACCAGGCATGACAAGACAAGAACAGTCACTCGGCCAACCGAGCAGTGGGCGCTTCCCCAACTCGCAAACGCAGCAAGAGAGGGCGAGACGAGACAAGACGAGATAAGACAGTCGGCCAACCGGGGAGAGGGCGCTGCCTAAAATTCAGCCCAGGCGGTGATCATTCGAGCTCCACCGTCGCCCCTACCGCCTCGAGTTTGGCCTTCATTTCCTCCGCCTCATCCAGCTTCAAGTCCTCCTTGATCACCTGCGAACGTGTGTTTTACATATTTTGCACCGATAGTAAGAGCGTGTGTGGCGGGTGAAAGGTGGATGGTGGGGAAGCAGGTGGGGGGTACTCGATATCATGCATGGCCGTAGTCATATGGGGGGGGGGTGTAGTCGATAGCATGCATGGCCGCAATCGTATGACCATAGACCCTCTCGCATCCCTACATCCCTACAATGCCGGGACGGAGCACGTCGGGTTTCACCGACCAGGCAGACATTGCTTGCACCAAGCCGAGGAGGGGGGAGAGAGAGGGATTGAGGGGCTAGGTTGTTGCAACTTGGACACCTCGTGCCTGGCAAGTGTCTGGGAACAAAAAATCGTCGCATTGCAGCGTTGATACACATCATACATAGAGCAACTAAATACAACGAAGCTCAGAAGCGCCGCCAGTCCGAAAAGGTTGGGCCTGGTAGTACCCCCCCCCCCCCCCCCCGAAGATATTGAGTACCCCCCCACCCTATCGCAGGGTGGGGCTGAACACGCCGAAAGACGCGACGGACTGAACACGCCACCAAGATACAACTCCCGTCCTCCTTTCCACCTCTCACCTGGGGCAAGGTTTCCACGACCTCCTTCGCCTCCCTCAGCCCCAGACCCGTGATAGCTCGCACTTCCTTGATGACCTTGGGGTGACGAGGGTTGTGGCGGGTGAAAACAAAATTGGTACCTGGTACGTGGGGGCTGCTGACTGGACTTCGCAATAGCGAGTTGCTAGTTGGATTAGTTGGATGCCGCGGTTTAAGCCAACTAACCGACACTTCTTGTTATTTCCTATGGACGAGTAAAAACAACAAACAACAACAAAACCGAGCACGAACGTGCCAGTCAGATACCTAAAACGCAGAAATTGCAGAACGCAACTATTTATAACCGTAACACCTTCAGTATACAGTAGCAACCATTCATAATAACTCCAGTAGTCAATGATTCATAGTCAGCCAACTTAGTTTCGACTTACAGTCAGCCAACTTACTTGCGACTTACAGCCAACCAACTTAGTTGGTGACTTATAGTCAGCCAACTTGCTGTAGTTGGCGACTTATAGTCAGCCAAGTCACAGCCCTAAAAAACTAGGATCCGTCGATACATTCCGTGGGGCGAATATTTCAGTCACGAGAGAGACACCGGAACAGCGTTACGGTACATGTCTTCATGTAGGCTACTGTAGGAACTATTTGGAGGGCTTTCCCGCTTTGGGGGTCTTCAATCGAAAAAGGAGACGATATCAGCATCGATTCGGGGCTTGAGAGCGAGGAGGGGGGGGGGGGGGTGTACTCGATATCATGCATGGCCGTAGTCGTATGAGTGGCGATACTCATGCCATGTATGGCCGTAGTTGTATGAAAGTAGACTCTCTCGCATGCCTACGATGCCGGGACGGAGCACGTCGGGTTTTCACCGACCAGGCAGACATTGCTTGCACCAAGCGCGAAGCGCCGCGAGGTGTCCGGCGAGTCGCATGAAGGGTGAGCTGCATCCTGCTAAGAACCGCATGTGTGGCGGACTTGCATATGCATGGCAGCATCAAGGAGCTAATTTAATTTCCGGTGTGGCCACTTCCAAAAGACAGGAATGGGAGTATTGTGTAACCGCTTCGTGGGTGCCTTACCATAAACACTACGTGACACGATCCTTCCCCCTCCCTGTGCGGAGCAAAGGTTCTCCACCCCGCACAAACGATCTACAACTCGACCACCAGCTAGCTGTGACCGACCCCCCCCCCCCCCCAAATATAAATATATTAAAAGATACCCTGGCTGTCTAGCTCAAGCAGTGAGCGGCATGTTTTACAAGCAGTGTCGTTGCCAACCGACGCTGACCCAACCTACATAAAATATATAAGTCGGGGGGGGGGGGGGGGGGGGGGGGGGGGGGGGGGGGGGGGGGGGGGGGGGGGGGGGGGGGGGGGGTGTACTCGATAGGAGAGATGTACTCGATCTCATGCATGGGCCGTAGTCGGGGGGGGGGGGGGGGGGGGGGGGGGGGGGGGGCGTACTCATTTGTTGCTTGCCTTAGTCATTTGACCATTGACCACGCATCCCTTTCGAGACGGAGCACCGTTCCTACTCCTAATAGAGACACCTCCAACAATTGGGCGCTCATTACATTGTTTCCATAAATTACATAGAAACTTTTTGCTGATCTTATCCCCTTCCTGTTTGGCGTCCTGTGGCCACCATCTATCTCCTAGGACAGCGATAGTTTTCTCGCTGCTATTCATTGTATCAAACTCCTCCATGTCACATTCGTCTATTTTCCTCATCGTATTGGGGGGGGGGGGGGGCATCAAAACTAGAAGATTATTACACCATCGGGCATCGGGCACACACCAACTACAGTATGTATCCCGAACCACTGGAGCAAGGGGGCGGCGTTCACTATAGTGCCTGTGTCCGATGGTGGCCCCTCTATAGTGCCGGTCGAGCACTAACAGTGCCGGCTGCCCGCTATATACAGTAGTGCCTGTAAAATCACTTGGCACAGACAGATGGGATTAGAATTAACCAATGTGGCAGGCAGTGTGCGGAGTAGTTAGTGCCGGTTGCCGACATATATAGTGCCGGTATTGTTGGCTGGCGCATACAGAGCCACCGGCACTATAGAGGGACCATTTCTGTGTGATACTCGTACGGCAGATCGCTCGCCCTATCGAGACTGCGCTTCTGTTTTTTTTTTTTGTTCTGTGGTGGTTTGTGGCAGTGTCCCAAAAGGATCAATACCTAAAAGTGCAGCACAGCAGCAAGAGAATGGCGCAGGAACGTTTTTTTTTTTTTTTCTTGTTGGCAGGGTTGCGAGCGGAAAGAGGCACATCGTTGCGCCCCCCCCCTCCCTCCCTCCTTCCATCCTTCCCTCCCTTCCTTCCCTCCATCCCTCACACCCTTGCCTGCCTATCTGCCTGCCTCCCTCCCTCCATCCGTCCCTCCCTCCTTCCCTCCCGACCTAAATTCGCCATGCGTGACCTTGGCTACAAACTGCAGTATTAACAGCAGTATCAACTACGAGTATGCCTTACAGTGGGCAGCCACCCCGAGTCAAGACCGCCTCGTCACAAGCGGAAAACGGGCGCTCTTACCTACATATTGCTTCTTATACGTAGTGTGGGAGATCTACAGCTTTCAGTTTATAGGTGGGGCGAGAGCCGTTTTTATGACAGCTCTCGGTCCCTTCTAGGACCACAGTTCCGTTTGGGGGACAAAACTACTTGGAATTTGACTGCTTTGTCCCCACACACGGGACTGCACTCCAAAAGGGGTCAACTCCACAACTGCCCTTCAACTCCACGTTTCTCTTGACTCGGGGTACGCACTGTAATAAGAATCTCGAGTAAAAGCAGAAACAATATTAAAACCAGTGCTACTGCTGTAAGACAACCCCCCTTGGGATCGCAGTGGGGAAACTTGACCATAAAAAAAGAGACGATTTCAGCAAACTTCACCTGCGTGACTGGGGGGAGATACAATGGTTGGTGTCCGAATTACAGTGGTCTGAATGGAATAAGCCGCACGGCACGGACGCGAGACGATCCTACTCAATACCTTCTGTGGGCGCTCGCGCTGCTCGTAGACGGTTCAACGGTTGATAACACCCAAGCTACGATTGCTTCGGTCGCTATCTCTATCTACACACCCAACGGGGTCACAACAGTACGAGCACTCGATTTTTTTTTTCATCTTCTGCTCGCTCCCCGACTTCTCACTCCGAAGTCAGAACACCCTCTCCCGACGCAATTCCAATGTCTCCCGTGAGTGAACCCCGACCTCACCTTGACCTTGGACTTTCCGAAGTCGGTGACCTTAAGCTTGAAGATGGTCTTCTCTACGGCTGCCTCTGCCGCCCCCGCGCCACCCTGACCGTCCGAGCCGTCGGCATCGCTCCCTCCATAGTTCAGCGTGGGGATCTCGTCGAGGCCCAGCTTATTCTGTCGTTGTGATTGTGGTTGTTGTCGAAGTTGTTGGTTGGGGGGGGGGTGGTGTGGAAACGCAAACGCCAATGCCAAAATAAAACAAAAGACAAAAACGAAATACAAACAGAAAAAAAAACACCAAATACAAGATAGAGGCGTCATTCTCAGCTCTTGCGGTTAGACGCCAAGCTATTAATAGCACGGAGGGGCATAGTAAGTAGGACCTACGGTGCACACAAAAACCTATATATTTCGCTATTTTTACTAGCAGTATTTGGTCCTATTTACTATGGACCCCCGTAACAGTACGTGCGCACACGCACACGCGCTGAATTCCTTTCGCTGGTCGTTTTACCATGTCTTTCGTGTTTTTTCGGCTGTATATACAGTAGAGACTTTTTGAAAAAAAAAGGTACGCGTGGGTGAGCCTTCCGTTTTCATTTTTATCGGCTGCATGAAAAACGTCATCGGATTTTACTTCGCATCACACCACACCATCACCCCACGTCCAAAAGCCTCTATTAATATCATAAAATATCACTCGTCATTCGGACAGCTAATCGTAAACAGCACCACACAGCAGTAGCGAACACCAAACGCAACGGTGCCGCCAAGCACTGCTGCTACTACTACCACGGGGGTCTATAGTTAACAGGACCTATGGCATACATAAAAACCTATGTATTTAGGTATTTTTACTAACAATATTTGGTCCTGTTTACTACTGTATGGTCCCCCGTAATACCACTGCCATTGTTACGGGGGACCATAGTTAATAGGACCAAAATGTGGAAATATATAGGTTTCTGTGTGTACCTTAGGTCCTACTTGCTATGGTCCCCCGTAACGATCCTATTAATACTGCATTGTGCTACCCGTATAAACCATAGTTCGAACTCCTGTTCGCGCATAGCACCGAACACCAAACACCACCAAGCGAGGCGCGACGAAAAAGCGAGGGTGTGTATAATACAACACCAAGCGCCGTCCCCCTCTCACCATTCCACAGAGAGGACAGACCACCCCTCTCCCCCTCTGCTGGTCCACAGTAAACTCTTTCAGGGACAGATAGATTCACGATCTGCATAATCTCCACTAGTCAACAGCGCACGTTTCTTGAGTTGGATCTATACAATACAGATCCTGCACATAATCCTATGACGGCGGGTTAAGATCCAGGTCATGATCTATTGTAGATGTATAGTGATCTATCCGTGAGTTGGATCTGTACTAGACAGATCCTGCACGACATCCCGTAGCGGCAGGTTAAGATCCAGATCATGATCTACAATACACATGTCGTGATCTGCCGACGTGTGCAAGCACCGTTCCCTCCCCCACCTTGAAGACATCAATCAGCATCGCCAGCTCCACGAAGTTCAAGGAGTCGATGCCCTCCATCACCTCCAAGACCTGCAAAAACCGACAAGACAGAAAACGGAACGCAAAACGAAAACAAAAAAAACAAAAAAAATTGTGAGGCAAGGAAAGTTTGCCGACGACGCCAATGTGCGGCCGACGGACGCCCCCAAGCAGGCTTCCCTCTTGTGTCCTTGTGGTGTGGAGTAAAGTAGAGCACACAACGAAGTGAGTGAGGGTGGTACCTCGGGCTCTACACAGAACGGGGTGACAAAAGACCTCCGGGTGACCTCGCTATCTTGTGTGTACGTATGTCACGAGGCGGTACATACAATCCAGGGGAAGGGGACCGGGTGTCCACGAAATCGCCCTCCCGAGATTCGTCCTGTTGACCCTGGTCGCAAAAGCGCTCAGGGGGGTCGGTCCCCGGTGTGTGTACCTGATACACTGCTGTATACAATAACAAGTCAGAAATCACGAACAGGAGCTCTCTCTGGCAGATTTTTTATTTTTGCAGGGGTCTCAACTGGTCATGACCCAACACCCGGCCCGTGGGTCGTTTCAGGAGGTCTTCAAAATCCCCCGGGTCGAGTCGAGTCGGGTCGGGTCGGGTCGGGTCAGGAGCTTTTCTAAATCTCACGGGTCGGGGCACGTCACCCTGACCCGACCCGACCCGACCCGCGAGATTTGACCCGACCCGTGAACAACCCTACAGTAATTACCAGGTACACATCGTACCAATGACCCTGACATCAACTGGGCGCGATTGTGAAAAGGCATGAACAAAATATATATATACGGGCGGGCGGGCGGCGCTGATCTCCGTTTTTTCTCACCCTTTCACGATGACGAATATCGTAAGAGGAAAGCAGGAAACGCGCAAAACGGCGCGTCGCTGCACGGCACGGGAACAGGGACACTCCATTTCTATCCGACCTGCGCGCTTGTCTCATTAGTTTCTTTTTCAAATCAAGGCGACTGGTTTAATAAAAAAAGAATCGTAGACACCGTAGTCGCCTTTACTTCGCCACCCAAGTAAGTAACTAGCCGTGAATTCCACCCAGCTAACTCAGGTCACAGTCTTACCCGCCGAGCTACTCGGAGTACAGCAGCGGGGGGTAGTCGGGGAGGGGGATAAAAACAGGGAGCAGAGAACGGGACAACGGGAATTCGACTATCTACGGGAAAAAAAAAAAAGCTCTACGAGGCAAGCACAGTAGAAAATATCTGAGGATGAAATTCGTAATCGACCGGGTCCTAAAACTCCCATTCTTCCATTAATACCAACTATTCAATAAAAAAAGTTTTCTCATCTATTTTCGATGTGCGCTTCGAGTAGAGGGGATTGGAGGGTGGTACGGAGTGCCGCCGGCGCGTGGTATGGGGGAGGGGGGGGGGCGGTGTACTCATGTCAATGCACGGCCGTAGTGATATATATGACCATAGACCCGCGCATCCCTACAGTGCCGGGACGGAGCACGTCGGGTTTTCACCGACCAGGCAGACGTGCTTGCACCAAGCGTGAAGCGCCGGGAGGCGTTCGGCGAGTCGTACAAAGGGTGAGCTGCATTCTACTATCAACAAGAATCGCTATTGAGGCGGGCTTGCATAGGAATGACAGCATCGACCGACATGGCGCGGGGAGGGGGGCGAGAGGATGGAGGGTGGAGTCGAAGTGGAATAAAAGACTGGACAACGCCAACGAATCGACACTTATCCAGAAAGACAACAACACATCACCCTTCACGAACGGAAAATCGATCACGTCACTGTGGCGCGATCGATTTTCCGTTCGTCAACGGTGGTATGTTGTTGTTGCCCCGGACAGGTGCCCATAAGATGGTGTCGTTCAGGCTCTTCTTCTATTTCGAGTAGGCCACGTCGGGGTGTGAACAAAGGGGGTAAGGGAAGGTATGAAGAGGGCGCATGCATGTGGAGAGCGGCAGTCGACAGCGAATGAGGAGAGCGTTAACGTGGGGGGTGCTGGCAGGGATGGAAGACGGCAGCCAAGGGCGGGGGGGGGGGTGGGCGTAAGTGGAGTGTGAACAGGACTGGCACTAACATTCCTGCGGCTGCTGAGAGCGTCGGAGAAATCCGCGGAGGAATGACTCTAATGCTCAGAGCATATTTCAAGCAACAGGGTATGCGTGGGGTGCAGATGAGGACAGCGGGGGGGAAAAGAAGGGCGTCTATGATACCATCGCTGGAAAGTTCGGAGGGCACTCTTGGTAGAGCTTGCCACTTTCTTCGAGCAAAAAAAAGGGTTGGCACGCACTGCTGTGTACGAGACAAAAGTACTAACGATCAACCATTGATGGATTGGGGCCTGGTCGGCTTTTAGGGTTAGGGTCAGGTTTACTGTAATTCTACTTGTCTCGTACACTGTGACCCCCAACCATGTTATCGAAAGACTGCTGTCACACCTCGGACATTAGATCATGATCTATTCATCTATCGGATCTATCTATATGTCTGTAGTAGATCATCTAGTTCCTCACCCGCCATTGTGAGAGGTTGTGCAGGATCTATCATACAGTACAGATCCAATCGAGGAAACATATGCTAGATCATGCAGGCTATTCGGGTCCCACTCTAAAACAACATGATCTAGACCATACATGATCGGAAATAGATCTGCTTCACGACCGGGAAATTCTCGGGAATAAATACGGTTGATGTAATGAGGAACTACTAGTATTAATAGTAGTGTGAGCTCTCAACCATTTTGTCGAAGCTGCGCAACGTCGTACACAATACTGCAGAAATAAGAAAGAAGCGCAAACGTTCACCGGCAGCAACCACACCAACCACACCAACCACAACAGCAGCGGCACGTACCACTCACCCCCACCACCACCAAATAAACATTACCCACCATCCTCGACTTGCCCTATGTGCAGGACGGGTAGGCACAAAACATTGTGCAGGATGCGGGCCTTATTGGTCAAGGCTGGTCTTTCGGCCGCCCGGATACACGGGGTGAAGCCGTGTGACTGCCGCTGCCGACTTCGAGCCCCCCAAAGGATCAGGGTTCGGTTTCTAGAGTTAGGGCTAGGCCTGGGGTCGGGTTGATTTGGGCCGACGCGCACGGTTGAAACCGGCGACACACGCCCTGCACAAAGTTTTGCGCCGACCAGTCCTGCCTGCACACCGCGAGAGCCGCCATCCTTTCGCCGAAACAAAAGCACGCGCTTGACATCTAGGAAACCTACTCTTCATCAAACATCCACAAATAAGACAGACCATCGACTACCTACTTGCATGATCTAGATCCTCCAGGGCAGAAAGATACGACGATAGATCAGATCGATGCCTAATCGGTACGATTTATGAGTAGCTCGAGTTGCCCGGTGGGAGCCGTATACCGTATAACCTAACGAGCTACTACTGTAGGACATATTTCCTGGGTTGGAAATGTACTACACAGATCCTGCACAACACATCTCAAAACGGCAGGATAGGATCTAGTTGATCTACAGATGACGATCTATCTGCAGACGATCTGTCTGTCCGATGCGTGAAATCATCATACCAGATATTACCAGGCTAGAGCAGACGACCGTAGAGCGCTTTGGTTTCAGGCAGGGGTGCGGTGGTTTCTCGCCGCCCCGATTCGTGGACAACGGACAAGAGGGCGCCGAAATTAAACACCATACGGGCTGTATATAATTCTTGTTCGGCGTTCGCAACCTTCGCCCTAGGTGGAAAAAATCGAGCGCTGAACGAGGCACAGCCGTGCGAAAAAAAGGTTTGCAAGATAGTGTATGGAAAAAAAATCCTCATCCATGTGCTGCTGCATCGAAGGTGCATTTCGGTTAACATCTCACCTTCGGAGAAGGTTCCGTAACAATCGACGGGTCAAGCGGGGGGCGGCGGCCCGGGGTCGCCGTCATCCGCCACAATGCCCTCTAAAGGGTCGTCCTCCGCCGCCTTTACGCCGCCGCCGCCGCTGCTACCCCCCTCCTTCTCTCCCGCCGCACCCTCCGCCCCAGCAGCAGCAGCGTTAGCGATGGAGTCAGAGTTAGCGTTAGCGTTAGCGTTGCGTTAGCATGGTCATCCCCTTTCCCCTCCTCCCCGCCGGAGGGGCTGGTCGCGCTCGTCGAGAAGGCGGCCGCACGCCACCCCCGGCTGCCCCGGCAGCGGCTGCTGCTGCTTTCCCGGCGGGCTGCTGATGGGAGCGTTACCCCTATCCCTGGCGTTACCGCAGGCAATGCTATTGGCGTTGCCCCTCGCGGTGCCCAGCCGCGCGAGACGAGGGGGGGGTGGGAAGAGAAAGGGGCCGGCCGCGCGGAGTAGGCCCTTGTGGAACCAACATCACCTGATACTGCTGCTACTGCTACTGCTTGCCTGAAACGGGGGAGGGCATATGGGGCATGAACGAGGCGGGAGGGGAGGGGGGGGGGGGGGATGGGGGGTCGAGTTGAGATAGTTTTAGGTCTCAGTCGGAGAGAAATGGAGGAGTTACAGGAGTGAAGTGGGGGGGAGCTCATGGGACAGGGGGGGGTGTCGACTACAAAAACAACAAGCAGTATCGTATTCAATAAGTATTCAGTACGTACCTGTTGGGTGGAGCTACAGCGCGAGGTACTCAGCCCTGGCTGTACCGGCTATCAGTGTATCAGGCTCTAACGGGGGACCATAGTAAATAGGACCAAGTATTGTTAGTAAAAATATTAAAATATATAGGTTTTTGTGTGCACCCCGTAACACGAAGATACCTGGTACAACTTTGGACGGAAATATAAATATCATTTGGTCTTCACATGAACCTTTAAACGGTCCCTATATTTTCGTCCATAGTGGTTTACGTTTGATCACACAAAGGAGATTGTTCTCGGTGTGCGGTTGATCGTACGTTACGAGGTGTAGCGGGTGTAATTTCAAGTATGCTACGTATAATATGCCACGTACATGAGGCTGAGAGTGAACATCAACGACCGGTGCTTTGCTGCACGTCGGGCTCCTCAGCACGCACGACACGAAGAGCAATACGAGTGCGTATGGAGCAACGGAAGCCTCACGTCTCGCGTCCTACGGACCCATCCATAGCCATGTGAGCGATATGAACGAGTATGAACAGCTTATTCGTGCGAAGGGCATTCCAGCAATCCTGCCTATTTTCGTTCAGAGGACAACGCAGGGTTGCGCGCACGCTGGTGCATTTGGCGGGTCTCACCTTGAACCCAGTCCATGGGGCGCTAGCGGCCGGACCGCTGAGGTAGATATCCTACATCTTCGACCCACCCGGGCAAGCCCCCTGCACGTTGTGGTCGCCATGTGGTACCCCAAGGTCATCGAATCCTAAAAAAGGAACGCCTTTGCCACCACAAAACACGTCAACGCGAGGTGTGTTCCTATCGCATGGATGCAAAACGATGCACAGGTTCAGCAAACGGTAGTACGTACGTCCTAAAATGAACCACTCCGAACCCCTGCGAGGTGTTCTGTTTCAGCAGGCTAGGACTTCTGCCTGCTGTCGTGCTATCACGTCCTGTGGTGCTTCCGCGAGTTTTCGTGTTTATGTGTCCCCCCGCACTTCCGTTTGAACAACGCCAACAACTATATATGGAACTCCCCATGCACAGAATTTGAGGTTGTTCTTATCCAAATGGCGAACCCAACACAGCCTGGAATCGAGGTCCTAAGCAAGGAATTTAAGCGTGACGACAATGACACTGTGCTCTGCACCGATAGAGTCGAACTCAAGGTGAGAGTGACATGTGAACCGAACGCAGACTGCTTTTATTCCATCATCTCCAATTCTTGATATTTGACTTTTGCGTCCTCCTGCCTGGTTACGGTTTGTACTTCTCTACCAGATATACTAGTTGTGGAATTAGGCGACATCAACATGCTCTTGTTATGTCAGCGGTACAGACTGCCATGTGCTGATTGTGTCGTCAGCGGTGAGCGACCCGACAACAGCAGACTCCCCCGGTCAATCGTCCGTGCACTCTCCGCTTGGCCTTGCAATGTACAAGTTGCTGTTCTACCCGCGACAAACGAAACATGAACCTAATCCTGGACACCGTACGAGTATACAATACGTGTGCGGCTGACGGACGGCGTTGCAAGACTTCGGCCTGTGTATTTTAAACTTACAAAACTCTTCTTGTGAAATCGTCCTGATGACTGGTGACCCTCGGGTACACCTAATTGCATCCAGCAAGCAGTGTCACTGGCCTGTTACCTTCACCAAGAAGATAGAAAACGAAAAGCGGACATATCACGTAGATTGCAAAGCTATCTAAAGCTGAACATATCATGTCTGATACATGTTTGGTCCAAAGTCACGTGCTGACGTACTACTGTGATTTTTATTATAGTAACACGGAGATTTCTCCACAGGTATCACACGTACCTGGTATATACGTAGTTACTGTCTGTTGTCACATTACCAGGTATACGAGGTGCCGTGAGCTTAGGTAATCGGCAAGGTTGAGGCCAACACCAGCCCGGGTCATCTGCACGTGCCCCGCCTGCACCACCCATCTACTGCTGTAAATATTGGTGTATAAATAATTTATACATCCTGCATGCATACCTGGTAGCTGGAATGTTCTGCTCTGCCCCAACGTGCGCTGGCAGCTACTCGTGTATACTGGTATACCGCAGCATGTGTGCGGCTATTCTTGGGTTGGTTTGTGTCTCATCATCGCGTACAGCCGTAGTTTCGACACAGATCTCCCTGCCTCTCTCCCCCCCTTCCCTCCCTGCCGACCTACCTCCCTCGCCTTCCTCAAATCGAAGTTTGACGGTGTGACGCTAGGCTTGGCGCAGTCATGGGAGAACGGGGAGGAGCTCGCGCCCATTTTCTCGGGGGCTTGCTGGGCAGGTACTGTGGTCTGGCAGGCAGCCCTAGACCTGTGTGACTACATGAGCGAGCACCACAGGGGCGACTTGGTCGGCGCCTCCGTGGTGGAGCTCGGCTGTGGAATGTGAGAAAGAACACAAAGAAAGCCCCTTGAGTTACAACATTAAGTTTGTTCACCTGGACCAGCCAATGTTTTCGCACTTGGCACAGCCAAGACGAATCGGTAGTAGTGTTCACGACTTGGCCCAGCTTCGATGAAATGGTTGATAGCATATCCTATTTTACCCAGTAGGGTTCGCCACTTCTTATTCGGCACCATGGTTGAAGCACACTGTGCACGAGACAAAGGGACTAACGCTGACCAAAGGTTGGTTGGGTCGGATTTGCTCAGGGCTAGGGTTACTACTGTGGTTAGTTTTCGTATCGCACACAGATAGTGACAACCATAGTGTTGAACGAGTGGTGAACTCCCCTCCGATTAATACATCTCACCTATCTTCATTCCGAGAAATCCCCCCCCCCCCGCGCCTATTATATATATTATATATGGGTTGGGTTGGCGTCGGTTGGCAACGACACTGTAAAACATGCCGCTCACAACGTGAGCTAGACATCCAGGGTACCGTTTTTTTTTGTTTTTTTTTGTTTTTTTTGGCGGTCGCCCACAGCTGGTCGTCTAGTTAGGTCATTTGTGCGAAGTGAAGAACCTTTACTCTGCACAAGGGAATTGATCGTATCATCGTATCACGTAGTGTTCAAGGTACGGCACCCAAGAGGCAGTTACATAGTACTCCCATTGCTGTCTCTGGAAGTGGCCACACCGGAAATTAAACTAACTCATTGAAGCTGTCATCCATATGCAAGTCCGCCTCACAAGCGGTTCTTAGTAGGATGCAGCTCACCCTTCATGCGACTCGTCGGACACCTCACGGCGCTTCGCGCTTGGTGCAAGCAATGTCTGCCTGGTCGGTGAAAACCCGACATGCTCCGTCCCGGCATTGTAGGGATGCGAGGGTCTATGGTCATACGACTACGGCCATGCATGAGATCGAGTACATCTCTCCTATCGAGTACACCCCCCCCCCCAATCGGTCGGGGTTTCGGTTATACTAGAAAGAAACCCCTTGAGTGACCAGTGCTTAGGACTTCACCCAGCCAACAAGAACAGGTGGTGTTCACGACTTGGTGCCCAGCTTCAACAGTCTGGTTGATGGTTCACATGCCCACGCTACCTCCTTCCTCACGTACGTCACCATCCCGAAAAACTTCCCTAAGTGGTCGGGGTCTAGATTATATAGGGCTATGGGTGTACGGTTTAGATTGAAGTATTTTCAACCGTTTCGTCTGATTTTGGCCAAAGTATGTACAGCCGTCGTCTCGGGTCGATCTTGACGAGAACTGTTTTTTATTTTATTTTTTTCAGTATTTTCCCGAAAAATCGGTATTTCTCGGCATTTTTCTATACGTAAATACCGTAATTTCGGGAAAATACTGGAAAAAACTGAAAAACACTTGGAGAAATAAATCATATCGGAGAATACCGTAATTTCGGGAAAATACTGGAAAAAACTGATAAACGCTATGGGAAAATACCGAAATTTCGAGAAAATACAGGAAAAATACTGAAAAACACACCTCGTTAAGATCGACCCTTAGCAGCAGCAGTGCCCGTATTGATGGTACTACTAGTTGTCTTGATTGGAGCTCAGCTGTGGGATGTAAAAAAATGAACCCCAAGCCTTTGCGATACAACCAGCAGCTGTGCTGATATCGGGAAAACCCAAAAGCAACTCGGTCAGGGTCCTCTCAACAATAGGATACATACCCAGTTTCACGGCCTGTTGTACAAACGGTATCGCTACACTGCTGAGCTAAGTCGAAAGTGCAGCAAGCACGACGTCAACGAACCGCTCGGTGTGAAAAGTTGACTCGACGAACTCACAGAGCCAGCTCAGTGCCGATGTCAGTCCCCCACCCTATAGAGCTGCACCTCATTGCTACCCACCCGACACCTCACAGCGCTTCGCGCTTGGTACAAGCAATGTCTGTCGGCTGTCGGCGAACACTTGACGTGCTCCGTTTCGGCGTTTTAGGGGTTCGAGGGTCTATAGATAATAATACGACTACGGCCATGCACGACATGAGTACACCCCCCCTCCCCCCTTCCCTGCTCCGTCCCGGCATTGTAGGGATGCTAGGGTCTACGGTCGTACGACTACGGCCATGTATGATATCGAGTACACGCCCCCCCCCCCCCCCCCCTCCCTCCCCCCTCTTCCCTCACCCCATCCTCCTCCCCCTCCCCCAGCACCTTCCCCTTCCCTGTCCGCCCGGCGAAACCAAACCGTCAATCCGTCAACCCATCACGATATGAATCACGTGACTCGGAAAAAAAACACACGCACAAAACCCGAAAAACGAAACGCCCCCAAAAAAACATGTTTTTTCTTCTTCGTTTGGAAACACAGTGGAGTTCCGGGCATGATCGCTCGCCTTCTCGGGGCCAACGTGGTCCTCACCGAGCAGGACGAGCTCCTCAGCCTCCTCGGCAGGAACCTCGCCGATAACTTCAAGGGGGATCGGGGGGAGGGAATCCGGTACGCGGCGCTGGACTGGGAGAGAAATGCGGACACGGACGACATCCTCGCCTCTCTTGAGCCGCGCGCGACAGCCCAGCCAAAAGGCAGCAGCAGCGGCGGCGGCGGCGATGGTAGCGTTATCTGTGGCAGTGCTACTACTGAGATAGCGGCCGGTGCGGGCGGAGCGGAGACCTCGCTGGGCGACTTGGGAACGCAGGGGGCGGGCGAGGCGTCCGCGACGGCAGTGAGACTGGTGGATCCGTCAGCACACGACCCACCGCCTCCGGTGCTGCCTTCGGCAATTGAGGGGGGTGGTGGAGCTATCGCCTGCGAGGGAGAGGGGAAAGAGGTGTCGGGGCGAAGGCCGCCGACCCGACTAGAGTTCATCCTCTGCGCGGAGTGAGTGTCGGGGCGTGTGCTCTTTCGGATTTTTTTTTTTCCTTGAAAGTTCTGTTTTTTTTTTTCTGGTACGAAGCCTCTGTTGATATCGGCGACTGGTTTCGGGCTGATGAGTGATTGGTTGGGATGTTTTTGTTCGGGGGGTGTTTTGGTCGGACCGAATGGATTGTACTGGTGTAAGATAGTAATAATGGTAGTAGTAGTAGTAGTAGTAGTAGTATAGTAGTAGTAGTGGTCTCTATCACTGCTGCTACTCCTGCTCCTACTCCTACTACTCCAGTTCTACTACTTGTAGTACTATTAATACCACAACAGTACTCCTTCTACTCTGTACGACTGCTACTACAACAACAACTACTACACCAAATACTTCTACTGCTCGTTCTGTAGTACAATATACTTCCACGACCCTCACTAAAGTGCTACTACTGCTTCACTTTCTACTGCTGCTATTGCTGCTAACAACGCTACTACTGCTGCTGCTATTGCTACTACTGTACCTCTGCTACATTACTATCACTACTACACTACTACTGCCGCTGCCCAACTACTACTTGTACTACTTCTACTGCCATTATCAGTACTGTACAGCAATCAGATGCGCCCAAACCAGGAGTGAAAAAAATGTGAAGCCGGCACTATCGAGGCTGTCCGTCTATAGGGCGGGTTTGACACTGCTGCAGGTTCCGTCTGTCCCAAGAAATTTCGCCGGTACCATAGCTGGCGCCACAGAGGGACCACCACTACTGTTGTAGTAGGAGGAGTACGTATGGTATATTGATAGTATTAATACGTGGTAACATTATATTTTTTTTGTGTACCTAGTATAGTACCCACTCCTGGCTTGCGCTCAGCGTGTGTGACACCGCTGCAGCCATCGAGCTCAAGATGAATGACGCCGGTGCTCGTCCGCCCCCTTTGCAAACACATCGCATCCATCCGTCCTCCAGCTTTGCGCCTGCTACCGTAGCTCCCCACCCATGCTTCGGTGGAGTCGAGGACGCTCGTCGTTACCTCTCGGAGATATTTTTTTAAAGCTATGTACGATGCCATACATACCGCCTTCGTACGAGTACGAGACCAAGGCGGGTAGGTTAGTTTCTCACGCAACCCCCCCCCCCCCCCCCCCCCCCGGCTGCCCCATTAATTTTGTGTTCCGTCGCCACGTGACGCAACGGTGTGGCCTCGGTGTATATGCTTGCTGCCCGCCGACTATTTGTCGGCCCTGAATGTCGTGGCGAACAGTTGCGTATTTGAGCCGCTGTACGGCGACTCCTGGAAGGCGCTAGCGAAGGTGAGCATACCTCCGAGATTCTGCTCTATTTATGGATGGTTAACCCTCTTGAAACTGGCACTGCTGTCTCCGGCTGTTCTTGGGATGGCGGAGGCTCGGGTATACGGAAGCATGGTGCCTCTTCTGGCTTTTCGAATGTTCAAGCTCGCATCCAATGGATCTCAGATACATACGCACATTATTTAGCAAGTGCCAAGATTCGAACCCGGAGATTGTGATTTTTGTTAGGAATCTGCACATTTTGTTAGATGTGCACCTTGGAACCATTTGTCATCCTTAAGTCAGCCGACAAGGCCAATAATTACAAAGGGGGGATTCGAACGCCGGATTGAGCTTTCGATAGGTATGCACCATAAAAACGCTTGTCCACAAGTCAGCATACGGGCAAGTGGTTATGGTGCGTATCTAACCGAATAACTTGATCAAACTCTAAGGAGTTTGTTCCCGACACAAGGGTCCGGTTCCAAAGGGAATATCATGGCCTTGCCCCTCAATGAAATAAATGTACTATATTCACATTTTGTTTCTTGTACTTGTTTATGTTCAATTTGTTGCTGCTCTTCCTTGCTCTTGTTCTTGATCTTGCTCTTTGGTCTTGATCCAATCCTTTCCGTTTCGCTTCAATTTTCTGCGCTGCGCTCTGTCGTCGACGTCGCGACTGCCTTGTTTCGTGAACAAGCTCTTTGTCCGTGTTGTTGCTTTTCTTGATATTGATCTTGCACTTGTTTTTGTTCCTACTCTCAACCTTGTTTGTGTTTATTTTGTTCATATTCGTGTTCTTCTCGTGCTTGATGTTGCTCTTGGTCTTGATATTTACTCTTATTACAGAGTTTCTTCTTGTTTCTTATTATATTTTATTGCTGGTATCACTGTCGCAGGTGATGGGTCGCCTCAGCGACGCGGGCACGACGGTCCTGTGCTCCGTCGAGAGGAGGGGAGACGACGGTGTGCCTCGTTTCCTCGACGCTTGCGAGGCGGAGGGATTCGAGCGGCGGATGGTCTACCGCTCGGCGCCGGGGGCGCCGGCGCCGATAGAGCTGTACGAGCTCTCGAAGGGAGGCCAAGAGGGATTCCGAGGGGTGGCGGTCGAGAGTGGATACGTTAGCAGTTCGGAGGTAGACGGTGGTGATGGCAGTGGTGATGGTGACGATGATGGGGATGGGTGTAGTCCGCCCGGCGAGGAAAACGCCGACTCAACAGAAGAGGGCGACGATAATGTCCTTGAGCGGTAGGAAGTGATAAGCACAGAAAACCTTTTTTTTTTTTTTCAGTGTTTTTCAGCCGATTGCCTTGAGTGCGTGAGGTCAAGGGATCAAAAAGACAAAAACACAGACACATAATGCGTCGTACAGACCTCGGTTTACTTTCAACACTGGGAAATCGATTGTTTGGTGCTTTATAGTGTGGTGGGGTGGTACTGAGTGTTGTTTTTTTTATTGGCGCCAAGCTCCGAACGTGCAATATGGTTACCATCCGCCAGCGCAGAACGGGCTATATCTCACACACTTCCGCGAGAAAAGGGCGATGGACCGCGCTGGATGCTGCACACGCCGCTCGTTCAAGATAATCGAACCACCCCCACCCTCCTCGCCTCAAGGACGAACAAAAAAAAAAACGGCGGCTTTCAACAGGGGGGTCGGATAACGGTATGACGGTAGGGGTGGTGTGGGGAGACGGCGTACACCCCACACCAAGTCAATACTTCATGTGGCCGCCAACCCAACCCACGTTTGATAGGTAGCCTCCTCCTTCTCCGACGTGTCTGTCCGTTCTTTGGGCTTCGTTCATCCCAGCCCCTCTCTCGAAACGCCTTCCGTCCACAAGTACGCAGGGATAAATCGATCGAGCACGGGTTGCCCCCAGAGGCGAAAGAATGCCCCCCCCCTCCTCCCCTGGTTCGCGAAAACGCCGTTACTAAAGCACTGATGCCGCTCCTGCTCTTCTGCCGCGCTGCTCCGGCATGGTTACTGGTTTGTATTGTTTGCTGTGTGCCGCTTTGGCAATGTTATGAAAACTGGTCTGTCTGCTTGTTGCGTGCTGTTCCGGTACGATATGCAGCTATTAATAGCTAGCTGAGGTGTTGTAATGATCGATGTTCCGGTAGCCCCGACCACGATAACCCCTCGCTATGACGGATTCCGCCGGAATGTCACGCAATCCTGCCACTGAAGTCACACAATCTTGCACCTACCTGCCGCCGCGCAACCTTTCCCCGGCTGTCACGAAACCTTCTGTGCCCCTGCTTTCACGCAACCTTGACCTCGCCACTCTCACGAAATCGTGCCACAACGGCTGTCCCGCAATTTTGACCCGCCCTTTAGAGCTACAGTCCCGTTTTAGAGGACACACTACTTAGAATTCAAGTGGTTTGACCCTAAAACCGGACTGCAGCTCTAAAAGGGTTAATCTTGCCACTGCCGATGTCACGTAATCTGGCCGCCACTGCTATTGTCCCGCAACTTTTTTTGTTGCCGCGCGTTCCCTCCGCGCAAGCACCATAAGAATGCTGCAGCGCTCCGGCACCGGCGCAGACGGACCGCGCACAGCATTCAGCGCGGTATTCACGCGGCCCAGCCCCCGGAGGAACAAAAAAAAATACGAATCGACACTTTTATCCTGAAATAAATAAATATCAATCTTGTTAATATTGGCATCACAAGGCGACTGCAAGAAACAACACCAACAACCAGACCAAAAGGCTACGGAAACTACAGTACAACCATGATCACCGGCTACGGCAGCCGCAACCAATCGTTACGTACCGTAATCAAACAACTACAGTATAACTAACGGCTATCTATGGCGACAACAACCAACGGCTATGGATACCACAAGGCCACGATAACCGCAACCGACGGCTACGGTAAAGTTACGGTTGTGGATGCCGTACCCGTTGGACGTGATTAGCGTAAGCCTTTTGCCACGATCGACAGCGATGGTAACCGCGACCAGCGGCTACGAGCCAACACCATATCCAGCCGCTACAGTACCCACAACCACACCCAACGGCTACGACATCCGCGACCACCACCAGCGGCTACGATAGCCATACCCGCAACCAAATGGCTACGGAGTCCATAATCGAAACCAACGGCTATAATAACCACAACCAACGGCAACTCCAACCGTAAAACCCAGGGGACAACGGCAACAGACAGGGCGCAAATTCCCGTACCAGGTGGACGCGCGGGCGTGGACGTAGGGATCAACCTCCTATCCCGCAGCACGTCGCACCGCCACCACACCACGCCTTACTCGCAGCACAACCCGAAGCGTGGTGTCACAAGGACAAAGACAAACGAGAGGCGGCCACTCGTCGAGCACTAGAGCGAAACACATCGTCCCGGGCAATAACTCGTCAAGCTAAAAACGTGTGCGATGTGTTTTCGGCGTTAAACAAAACGATGTTGTGTCCGACGACGTGTCTGTAGCGGTACGTAGTGGTCCCCGATTAGGTTGGTTGTCAGACGGGAAATGTGTGCGCCACAACACGGCTAGTATACCGGCACGCGGAAGGGGTCGCATTCGTTCGACCAGACCAGAACGTCTACGTGAATCAATGCACAAAACCGTTCGAAGCAAAAGGATAATGAGATGATACAATATGAATGTGGGTTGGCCGTAGTTTGGCCGTATGCAAGCAGTGGAGCGCCGCATAAGCAAGCAAGCAGAAGCAGTGCCGCAAAAAGCAGGCAGGCAGTGCCACGAAAGCAAGCAAGCAAGCAGAAGAGGTAGAAGCACTAAGTGCCACAAAACAGACCAAGCAAGCAGGAAAAGCACTGCCGCGAAAGTAATCAAGCGAGCAAGCAGTCGTGTCACAAGACGAGCAAGCAAGCAGGGTCTGATCGTCTAGCCACCCACCCATCCATCCATCTGTCTATCCAACGGAAAACTAAAAAAAATATTGTATTTCTTGCACATTGAAATAAAATTAAGGACCACGGGAGGTTCCACACCCCACCGCGATCCCGCCGCCACCGCCGCCACCGGTGTATGCTAACACCCTTTGCCGTTCCCTACCGTTACTTTCGCATCGGGCGTTCTGGCGTGCCGGTGGGACACCAAATTTGGTCCGATTCGGTGCCGGGGGGACACTGAATTTCGGTTCCCTCGCCGCATAACAAGCTGCATTGCTGTTTCAGTTCGATCCATTCCGATTCGGTCCGATTCGGTTACTCGTCGGCTAAAAGGCCGCGCTGCTGCTGCAGTCCGATCCGGCCTGATTCGGTCCAATTCGGTCCGATTCGGTCGTTCGGCGGAGGGAAAAGGCTGCGCTGCTGCTTCAGTCCAATTTGATCCGACTCTCCTAGCGGCAAATAAAGCTCCTTCCGCTGCTGCTTCATTCAATCCGATTCGGTCCCTCTCACGGCAAAAAAGGATGCACTATTTATTTAGTCCGAATCCGTCTGATTCGGTCCTCTATCAACGAAAAAGGCCCTGCTGCTTCACTCCAATGCGGGCCGATGTCGTTCGATTCGGTCCGATCGATCCTCTATCGGCAATAAACCTCCTTCCGCTGCTGCTTCAATCCGATTCTGCCCTCTATCAGCAAAAAAGGTTCCGCTGCTGCCAAATTCAATCCGATTGGGTCCTCTGACGTAAACAAAACGCTGCTGCTTGAGCCCGATTCAGTCCGACTCTATCCTCCGGCGGAACAGAAGGCTGTGTTGCTGCTCCAGTCCAAAAGTCGGTCTGATTCCGTCCAATTCGGTCCTCAAATCGGAAAAAATGGCTCCTCCGCTGAGCTTCAATCCGATTCGGTTCGATTTGGTCCTATATCAGCATAAAAAGTCTCCTCCGCCGTGGCCTCAATCCGATTCGGTCCGATTCGGTCCCCTGTCGGCAAAAAAGGCTCCGCCCTTGCCAGCGTGGTGAGCCCACCCCCCACAGAGTGGCGGGGGGCGTGCGGGGTCACGATACGGTGCACGATGGCTGGTAGTCGTTCGCCTTTTGCACCTGCACGTCGAGGGACGTTGACGCGAGAGAGTTTTATTTTCAGGTCAGGACGTCAGTTGCGCCGGACCTCGCGCGCCGGTGTTGGTATTATACGAGCGGAATTAAACAAGCGAACAATCAGACAACCACATAACCAAACAAAAACAAACAAACAAACCTACCAATCACTCACCCAACCATAGACGGGCAGAGTTGCCAGTGGCATCGACGAGGCGGCCAGACTGCTATCACCACGACCACCACCAACCACCCAGCAGCCGAGGCCTTGGGGGACACCTTGCCCCTGTCACCATAGCCGCCCAAATTTAACACAAACAAAAAAATACTACAAGTACCAGTATTAGGCAGTGTAACTCTAGATGATGCTACTGTCCGGAAAGTAACGATCGTTTGAGAATCCATAATACGTACCCAATACGATTCTTACCTGTCCCTACAGAGTGGGATGTTCCCGTTACGTCAGTTTGCAACACGAAAAACATTAAAAAAAAAAAAACTTGGATACTAAAAGGTGCCACTAAGATCTGAATAAAATAATACCAAGTGCGCACGCACCCACCCACGCACGCACCTGCACCAGTCCCTCCTGCGCTCTTGCGTGTGCACCCTCCGTGTTTGTTTCGATCTGCTCCACCGCCTCTTGCTGCTGGTCCACAATGTTCGCCAGATCGCGGTAGATCTCGTTCACCTGGGGGGGGGCAGGGGGGAGGGGGTGAGGGATGATGTGTACTTATTTGTTGATTGCCTTATTCATGTAACCATTGACCACGCATTCCTTTCGAGACGGGCCACCATGAGGGTGCTCACTAGGTTTTTCCCATACAACTACATAGAAAGGTTTGCTCATCTTATGGGATGAGAGGGGACGGGGGAGACGGAGGGGGAGGGAAGTAGGGACCTCAGGCATCAAGACGTCCCATCGTCCGGAAAGAACGTAAACAGTATCAGAGGGTGGACACCACCGACCGCGAGAGGTGACGCCATTTTTTCGACCCACACTACGTGAGAGGAAGAACAGGCATAAAATATACTGCTGGATTATCCGAAACAGGGAGGAGAAACGATCCCAGAGCAACGCAGCCCCTGGTTCACTTAACAGATGTTCTCGGGTGCGTGCGACTCTTCCCTCCGAAGCTCATTCCTCAAGCGCGGGGGGGGGGGGGGGGTACTCATTTGTTGCTTGCCTTAGTCATTTGACCATTGACCACGCATCCCTCTCGAGACGGAGCACCGTTCCTACTCCTAATAGAGACACCTCCAACAATTGGGCGCTCATTACGTTGTTTCCATATATTACATACCAGGTAGAAACGTTTTGCTAATCTGCGGGGGGGGGGGGGGGGGGGGGGGAGGAGAGGAGGGGGAGGACAGTCACCCCCCCCCCCCCTATCCCCACCCTACCCGACCACCAACCCCATCACCCTTCTCCCGGCGCGCTTACCGTGTAGAGGCTCTTGTTGATATTCTGTAGCTCCTCCTCCGTTTCCTGTATGATGGCCGTGTTGATAGCTTCCTCTTGCATCTGCATCCGCTCTCGTCTCTGCTGCACCTCTACAATGCCTATCGCCGGAGGGAGAGGACCCGCCGTGATAGCAGAGAGCAGCGTCAACATCGATACTACACTCATATTCGTGATATATCACATAGTAGTATTAGACCCTGGGGTATCTGTTCCCGACACTGCTGTGCAAATAAAGTGCACGTGTGCCAGGTATAGTATGTTTGACAGCAGAGCAATGCCAACGTTTCGAATACATTCACAATACTCGTATTGTGGGACGGTAGTCCCGCCGCAGGTAATTCTCTTCTCAGGTTTGGGTGTGGAGACACACCGAGGTGGGGTCGTGTGGCGTTACCACACTCTCGGGGGTCAGCGACCAAAGGCAATTTCAGAGTGCCCCCGAGGAGCCAGGAAGGCCTTCAAGGATTGTAGTGATGACGAGGCGGTACGATCTAGGGGAGAGGACCTGGTATCCACAGAGTATACCGGGTATGTTTTCTGACTCTGTGCATATTATACGATATTACTGCTGTGTACGTTCAACAGAGCAGTGTCAACGTCAACCGCAATACAGACCATACTACTGTATACCGGTATGACTTCCGACTCTGCACTCGTACGAATTAATGTACGATACTGCTACGTTCAACAGAGCAGTGCCAACTTAAACTAAATTCACATTTTTTTCGAGTATGTCAACGTATAATATGATGGTATCCAAGTGTATTATATCTGGTATTAAACACCAATACCAGGTACCAGGTACCTATTAATAGTACGAAATCCACATCGGAAAAAAATCCCCACTGGTGGCAAGCTACGTGCAACCTCGGAAAAACTACTATTACGGGGGACCATAGTCTCCTATTTACTATGGTCCCCCGTAATAATAGCTTTAAATTAATTTCTAAATATAGACACAAAATTCTTGAATTCTGCAGCTTCAAATTTTGTCTTCCTCATGTGCACTCGTACAAGGGAATGTATATCCTGCATGAGGCCATATTAAACTGTAAAACCCGTATTAATATTAATAGTACGCGCGATCGAACACATCAGTAGTTTCACACACTGCTTGCGAACATAAGTTTCAACCATTAATAAACCCTCGATCTCATAGCTGTTTTTGTGATTAATTTTTCAAAAGCATGATAACGCAATTTCTTGACGTATAACTTTGGGTAAAAGCCAAAGACAGGTATACTTGTTCCATCTGAACCAAAAAAAGGTACATACTGAAATCAGGTAAAATACGGTGACTACGACTGAACTCCTGTTTTGGTGACAACTATCTTGGAATTAGGGTCAGACGTACGTAGTACGGTATACTTATTCAGTGCAGTGCAGTGGTAAAATGATGAAAGCTGTGATTAGTGCACAAGGCAGCACGGTCGCGTTTGACGTGCGTACAACGTATTACGGGGAGCTATAGTAAATAGGACCAAATATTGTTAGGAAAAATAGGTAAATATAGAGGTTTTTGTGTGTACCATAGGTTTTATTACTATGGTCCCCCGTAAGAGTTAAAACTGATAGCACAGCCAGATGTAAAGTGGAAGTGGTGAGCTCAACCCATACTTTTACCCCACCCCCCTGAAGACAAACAAATAAATACCTGGTATACGCGATTTACGTACGTAGTGATTGGGACTTGAATCACCTTGCTGGCGTCCGGCGTCCGCCCCAGCGAAGGCGGCTTGCGCTCGTTCGTCATCCGCGTCTGCCTGGAGCTGTCGCTGAGTGTCCACCTCTTTCATTCTTCGCTCCGCCTAAACGTAACGCCGCAAAAAAAAAAAAAAAGAAAACAAGACCGACGAGGAAGAGGGGGAAGGCGGCGGAGCGGGGGGGGGGGGGGGGGGGGGGGCGTACTCATTTGTTGCTTGCCTTAGTCATTTGACCATTGACCACGCATCCCTTTCGAGACTGCACCGTTCCTACTCCTAATAGAGACACCAACAATTGGGCGCTCATTACGGGGGGGTACTCGATAACGGGGGGTGGGGGGGGGGGGGGGGGGAGGGGAAGGGGGGAGGAAGGCGGGGGGGGGGGGGGGGGGGGGGGGGGGGGGGGGGGGGGGGCGCCGAGGAGGGAGGGGGATGGGGGAAGGGACTGGGTTTGAGTACGGACACTGCATGACCACGTGAGAAGCCGGCCAACGGGTGTCAATAAAACGCGAACATATTAACGCATGAAAACATGAAACAGGCATAGGCCGGCCGGGGGGGGGGGGGGGGGGGGGGGGGGGGGGGGGGGGTGAGCGCAGGGAATCGATCCGTGAGCATTTGGCGTGGCCAGAACTCCAGCAAGAAACTCACAGAAGCAGCTACAAGCAAACAAAGGACACACTCGTGTAGTCGTTAGACCCCTAAATATTTATGAAACCTAACACAGCTCGAGCCGACAAAGAGAGTGGCTGTCTAAGCGGTCATCTCTGCAAGTCAATAGTACTAGCAATCGATCGAGCGCCTTTGATCCAAACCAGGTGCGCCTGGCCTGTGGCAGACCAACCACGCTCAACGCACTACAAACGGTATCGTCAAAACAAAGTACGTTTAAATACGAGGCAACAGCAACAGCACCACCAACAACAACAACAACAACAACAACAAAAATACCAACACCCCGGCCCACCCCCCACCACCACCACCCCCACCCCACCCCCACCACCATCCCACTGCGACCACTAGAAACGCGTACCTGAGCCCCAACATCAAGAGCGATGGCGTTAACCCGATTGTAATCCTTCGTCAGCTTCGCATTCATCGCCCCGAGGCGGGCGGCATCTTGCCTCGAAGCCCTTTCCGCCTGCTCCTGCTGGAGCCGCAACTACGAATGGACATCATTACATGGAAGTATATGTACCATTCACCGATATTGGGGTACGAGGGGGGAAGAGATGCAACAACAAAAACAAACAAGGAACAGGGATAGGGGGAGGAGGGCGCGGCACTCAATATTGGGGGGTGGGGGGGGGAAGGCGGTGGGGGGTGGGGTGGGGTGGGGTAGGTGGGGAGAGGTGGAGTGGGTGGGGGGGGGGGGGGGGTGGGGAGAGGTGGAGTGGGGGGGGGGGGGGGGGGGGGGGGGGGGGGGGGGGGGGGGCGTACTCATTTGTTGCTTGCCTTAGTCATTTGACCATTGACCACGCATCCCTTTCGAGAGGGAGCACCGTTCCTACTCCTAATAGAGACACCTCCAACAGTTGGGCGCTCATTACGTTGTTTCCATAAAATACATAGAAACTTTTTGCTAGGGGGGGGGGGGGGGGGGGGGGGAGAGGTGGAGTGGGTGGGGGGAGGTGGGGGGAGGCGGGGGGGGGGGGGGGGGGGGAGGGGGGGTGGGGTGGAGTGGGACAGTGGATAGGGCGAGGGGTGGGGCTGAGGGGGGGAAGCGGGGGGGGTAGAGGGGGGGTGAGGGGGGGGGGGGGGGGGGGGGGGGGGGGGGGGGGGGGGGGGGGAGGGGGGCGGGGGGGGGTGGGGAGGGGATGGGGGGGAAGGGGGGTGTACTCGATATAATGCATTGCCGTAGTCGTATGGCAGGGGGGGGGGGGGGGGGGAGTACTCGCCCACCTGCGCCTGTATCTTGTCTCTCAACTCCTTGATGACGTCGAGTTGGCATCGGCACTGCCCTCGGAGTTCGACGTTGTCTCGCGCCGTTCCCAGTTGCTGCACCATTCGGTTCAGCAGTGTAACGTTTTGCTGCCACACCAACGCAGCAGCGGGGGGGCGGGGGGGGTCGATCGAGGGAGAGGCGGGGAGAGAGGGAGGGGGCGGTTGAGGGAGCCAGGGACGTACTGGCGACGAAATACTCTACACTCGTTCCAGAGTAGAAGACACCTACTGCTGTACATCAGATGCTCGGTACGGATATAATATACGACGCAACATACTACTGCTGTTGGTAAGAAAACGCGCAGCAAAAAAAGTCAGGCTAAGATAGTACAGCACCATAAGAAAGTACCGGTCACAAGCTACATTGTCGTTATACTGCAGAGAGTACTAGGTACCAGGTACGTACATAACGCACCCTGTTCCAGATAAGAAATCGGCCAGTCCAGGCTGGGTCAGTCAGTATTTCTGTTTCTCATGTACTGCTGTGTACGTGCTGCTGCTGCTGCTGCTGTATACTTGTACAGAAGAGGATGTCTTTCAGGTGTCTTTATTACCCAGGTACTCACTACCAGGCACGCAAAGTTTCTCACTGCTGCTGCACCCCCGTACCCACCCATCACGAGCTGCTTCTGCAATGCAGACAGACGCAGGTATTTAGGCCAGCTGACGCTCGAGAGTTGCAGCGGCGGCTGCCTTCTCACAGCCTCGACTCGTGCACGGCGTGCAACGGGCATCCATCACGACTACTGCTGTACCTATTCCACCGGTACGATATGCTGCTTTTAGTACTTTGCTCGTACACAATCGTTCGCATTACGATGGAGGAAGCACGGGAAAAAAATCTGCCGAAAGAGCCAAAAGACGGCAAAATGAGATTGTACGGCATGACTCAAATGCACCAGCACGCGAAACGAGAACGAACAGAAAAAAAAAAAAAAAAAAAAAAAAGAGTCGCACGAAGCCGATCGATGTTTTTTATACGTCTGCACGAGAAAAAAAAAACGTTGCAGGTTCGGTACGAATGATAAGAGGTCAGACAAGGCACGAACAGAAACAGGGTGCCGAGTGCTGTAGCACTCAACTCACCGAGAAGATCATGAGGTAATCCCCGACCTTGCCCCCTCCCGACGAGCCGCCGCTCGATCCCTCTCCTCCTGCGCCTGCCCCCGGCCGTCTGCCCTGCTGGCTCGAGTGCCCAAAACCCCCCTGGTGCAACGAGTTTGTCGATGCTGCGCCTCCAGCCGCCCCCACGCCGCCGGTCCGCAACGGCCCCGCCGATCCAAAGCCTCCCCCCCTCGCCCCTTGGTTCGGTGCACCGTATCCTTCCCCTCCTCCTCTCATTGTACCACTGCTGCCATTAGGACCGGCGTAATAGCCAGCTGATGTTCGCGATGATGTAGCTGCTGCGGATGCTCTGTCTCCTCTCCGACCCTGTTCAGGGCGGACGTCTCGAAACGACATCGGGTTTGGAAGAGGCGACCCACGTCGGGGGGTGACCTCGAGCCCTCCGAGATGTGGAGGTAGGTCCCGAGCTGATACGCCGACACGGCTACTGCTGCTGCTGCTGCTGAAGCTGTCTGCTGTCTACAGTAGTAGTTCTCTGGGCTTCGGTCGTACAACGCTATAACGAGCAGTAGCAGCAGTCAGTGTGGTGGTATACAAGGACCTCTATTCACGAGTTCACTTTTCTCTACGTACGTATTACGTATACGACTTAATATACTACGAATAGTGCAGAACAGTACCGATTCCCGAGTTCTAAATTTCCCTAAAATGTGTGTTTTCGTCGGTAGCAAAAACGCGGAGCAATTATCGGCCATAACGATTGAAATCTGAGTTGCTGCTGTACCTGCACTGCTTCAAGCTCCGAGCCCGTAGTGCCAGCCAGCGCCGCAACAAGCTGCGACGGAAGGCCCAGCAGTGAGGCAGAAGGGGAGAGTGACGAGGTGAAGCTTCTGAGGTGGGGGTGGGGGTGGAGACTAGACGCGCACCTCTAGGCTTCGTCTGTTTTTTTTCCACCTGTCGTGAGTTTTTTTTTTATCTATTTTCTTGCTCCTGCTGGCGGCACCGTGCGAATTCTCTGAGAACGACGGAAAGGTAGTGATGCCAAGATCGACCATGTTTCCAGTTTCCAGCGAGCCAAGATTGGGCACGCTTTTTTTGTGCTACTTGTACTGCTGTTGTTGCAACCAGGAACCGGGTGCGCTTGACTACCGTATTGACTTTGATAGTATTGTGTGTTGTGCTGCCCTGCCCTGTACTGCTGCTCTCGGATATAGCACCTAGTACTCGTCGGGTAGGGACGGATAGCAGGACATGGCAGACCTGTTGTCCACACGCAGTAGCAACATGGAGAGGGAACAGGAGCAGCAGCAGCAGGAAGAAGAGGAGGAGATGGCGGCGATGATTGAGAGCGTGAAGCGTGACGGGGGCCACCTGTCGCTTGCCTGCAGACCTTTCGGGCGCATTCCCGGTACGTTTATTAGTTGAAACACGTTACCTACAGCAATAGTATGTGTTATTCGTACGGGTACTCGTAGTGCATTTTTGCTACACTATTATTGATACTTGGGATAATTGCAGGTACCTACGTACTACAGCAGTAGTCCCAACCAACACGTGTCAAGCTATCTAGCCGAGCACCTACCACGTACTACACAGTCAGTAGTCCCAACAAACGTGTCAAGCTATCTAGCCGAGCACGTATGACGAACCACATTGTAGACCAGGTGTAGCATAAGACACGTTTGTCAGATGAGAAATGAGGAAAGCGAGAACACCAAGCACAACAAAACACGAAACACCTCACTCATTGTTTTGTCGTTGTGAAAGATGAACTTGCCGTCAGCAATGTTGTCCGCCCGTTGCAGCTTGCAGCGGTGTTGCGCCGTACGCTCACTGCCTTCATATCTCTACGTGCATACCAGTACGCAACGTTACCTGTTAGAGCATGTGCTACCAGTACTCGTATATAAGTACAAGTATACGTAAAGCTGTACGTAGAGCTGTCGATATTTGGTCGACATAATCCGAAACCCGGAACCCACTCTACTCCACGTACATCATACATACGGTATTAATACATATGACTCCGTCCCTAAATCAAATATAACAACCGTTTGTATACTAATATTCAATAACAAAGATCTCTATACTTAAGGACAAAGTTGGTACCTGTTATTGCTTATGTACTTGTGCAATACGAGCGATTTGTCCACGTTGTTGACCTCTGAGTCGCCGCACCACGACGACCACCACACCACCAGAGCTCATACCCTACAAAAACCACGATGGAAGTTCCTCGCTTTGACTCTATTGGGACGGGCCGGGTTGACAAAGCTCTACTCAGGGCATATCTACCTACTGTAGGAAACCCAGGGATGTACCCCGGATGTCCCCTGAAGACCACAAACTCCCACGGCTCGCTTTCTCGCGGAAAAAAAAGCGTCAACTCGAAATTGACTTTGACACACGCTATCGCTCGCGATCGAACTCATGTGGTGGAAATCGAGTTCATAACTCTGGGAGCGTTTGTTGTGCAACCTTTTCAAGTCTACTTTTCCCTACAATGACGTCGTCGGCAGGACCGTGAGATTATGAAGAGCGAGGCCCGTGGTTCGATTCTCACCTTCATCCCCCTCCAAGAAAAAACAAAAAAGGGGAATATCTCGTGTTGAAAAACCTGTAGAACTCACTCACTTTGAAAAACACACCCAGAAGGAGCGAACCTTTAGAGCAATGCGAGTCCGGTACCGGGGACCGAGAAAGTCGGAGGTCAAACTTGGATAGTCACAGTCTCACCGGGGTTTCTGCTTTATTCAAAGAGATAAGTGATGTTTAGTGGGGGAGAATGTGGTGAAAATCGAGTTTATAAGCCTTAAACTCCGGTGGTGATTGTTGTGCAACATCTTTAGTCGTACCCTTTTCCCTACACTCAGTTCATGGAGTTGCACTTTTTTTATTGGCTTTTTGGTTCCGGGATGAACTTGCGAACCCCGGCGGCTGAACCCAGTGCGAAAACAGTTTTTGGAACACCCATGGGAAGAACTACTGACTCTGGTGATTGTGAAGCGGGCTCCGTTTGTCCTTGCTTAGGTCGACGAGAGCAAGCTTAAGGGCAAGCTTAAGGTTGTCGTCTTGTCACGTCTGTTCTTGACGCTTTCGTGGTTTTTCGCGTGCGCTACCGAGGGTCGTCGCAGACACAGCAGTAGTGCGCTACGCCATCATCGCAGACATGGCAAAAAAAAAAAAAAGAATCCAAAATATTTTCTTTGTGTATGTGTATTCATGAACGCACTACTATTAATAGTGCCCAAACGCATTCTACATTTTCGGGTATGTGTGTACGTACCAGACTTTGTTATATTGCTCCCTACGAAGAGTTATTGATGTCCACTTACCTGGTGTATACAACCGTAGTTCGGGCGTGCATATACACGGTTTACTCGCGTATTAGTAGCGGGATGTTTATAACTGCTACTCGTATTGTCAACTTGTGTGCGGGACTATGACGGCGGACGCTTCAGGCAGCTCGAGAAGCGGTGGCTGTTTTCTTCGGAGCCGCCAAAAGGTAGAAACTCACATTCGCTCGTAATAAGAACCGTAACCGACCCCCCGGCGACGTTCTTCGTGCTTCGTGCTGTCTGTGTTTCGTGTTCCTTTTGTATGTAGAGTCTCTGGCTCTGGCGGAGGGGCGTTTCGTGACCAGCCTAAACCTGACGGAGTGCGAACTATCGTGAGTGCATACTATTACGAGGGAACATAGTAAATAGGACCAAATATTTTTCGTAAAAATAGGGAAATATATAGGTTTTTGTCTGTACCCTAGGTCCTATTTACTATGGCCTCCCGTAATGCATTCGCGTTGACGAAACCGCGCAGCCAAACGGCTGCGAAACCGCGGCGAAAGCGCGGGTGCGAAAGCGCCGCCGCGAAAGTGCGAACCATCGTAAATTGGCGTTGATGTAAGCGCGGCGAAAGCAAAAGTGCAGCCAAAGCGCAGCCAAATCGAAGCCTAAACGAAAGCGCGGCGAACGCGAAAGCGCGGCGAAAGCGCGGTGGAAGCGAAAGCGCGCGCGGTGAAAGCGCAACGAAAGCGCAAGGAGAGCAGGCGACAGGTAGCTGGGGGCTGCTTGGACCCGCTCCGATGCGCCTGTCATGCCCGACACTCCCCAGCGTGTGGGCAAAAGTTTGTAGCTGGTCTATTAAACCCAACCCGCACCCACTGTGCACTGCTATGTTGACTGGACCGCGCCTGACCGTTTGTACGGACACTTGCAGTCTCGCGGCTGAGGCGAGAAAGGCCATTCCCTAGGTTGCAACGTAGGTCCAGAAAGAGGACAGTGGTGAACGGATGGTGGTGCAACAGGTATATCTCGGGGTTTGTTGCAGCAGGACGATTTGTGGCGCGCCTCCGGGAAGAGGGCGGGTGAGAGTGCGGCTCTTGGCGGAGCTAGCGCGGTAGCTTTGATTGCCTGCCCGTGCTCTCGCACGCCCGCTTGTCGCCTTAGAGTGGTGGAGCATGACATGCCTGACACGTCCCACCGCCGCGTCTGACCGGTGACCGCACGGCTACCCTCCGTACGAATGGGCTGAATTTGCCAGAAGATAGTATAGCTGTCGCTAGGAACTTTGCGCAGCAGGATATTGGTATACGACTGTCGACAACTTGCGTGTTTCGGTGGATGTTTGACGGTATACAGCTGTACGGCGGACGCCTCAAAACCTCGAAAGGGGTTCCTTTTTTGTGCCGGCCGCGATCAAAATCAGGAACTCGTATTCGCTCGTATTTACAGAGCCTCTTTCCCGGTACGTAGAGTAGTGCGAATGATGTTCGTTCAAGCTCCGACATGACAAGGCCGTCTTGCTCTCGAGCATGGTGTAGGGGGTGCGGGTGGCGCGCACCAGTAGCCGCGCGAGCATGCTCGCTCACTCGCTCGACATGGGTTCGCACTTATTTCCGACGCGTTTTTGCTCTTACTCCCGCCAGCACATGCTTGCAGTGTCTGCCATGCTGGGACTTCCACTACTGTAGCAACGACCCCACACTAATTCCAAGTAAGTTGTCCCTGTAAACGTGGGTACAGCTCCGAAGGGGTAATAGCTCTTTTTTGTGTCGGCTCCTCGTGTCTGCACGAACCGATCGGTTGCTGAGTCCTCTTTATTTTTTGGCGGGTTTCTTCCGCCCTGGCAGGTCTTTTTCGAACCTCCAGTGTTTTCCTTTGCTCCAGACGCTTGTGTTGGACAAGAACGGCCTGGAGGACATCAAGGGCTGCCCGGCCATACCCACCCTCACCACCCTGTGGTTCAACAACAACAAGGTGAGCGTTGGTGGTGTGTAGTGTGCATAGTAGCACTGGTAGCGGCCTCGGCAGCGGTAGCAACAGCCGCGGTATCAACAGCAGCAGCAGCAGCAACAGCAACAGCGGCAGCGGCGGCCAGGGCTGGTAGCCTTATTTCTGACGAAGCCTTTTTGTCTAGCGCTTGTGCGACACTTCATACTGGTATTTTTTATTGTGGTTGCCGTACCGGCAAGTCACGGGTTCTCGTTTTTTCCCGATTCTGCCCCACACGCCGCAACACGTGAACGGAAAATCAGTGACACCAAAAGTCCTAGCCCCCAGGCCGATCAACAGCAGCAAGCAGTGTCGGAGCATCCGCTCGTGCACCTCTGCTGTACGCGCGCAGCTGCGCCCCAGAGGCTGGGAACATACGAATGAGGACTACTGTCGTCCTCCTTTTCTGATGCAATTCATAACTCGCAGTACGTCCGTAGAGCATGAGGAGCTTTTTCGCCGGTCGCAAATGAAAATCAGCTGCTCGCACGTACTCACGTAATCTTGTCCTACGAACTGATGATCTTACTCCTTTTTTTTCGATGCCTAAACGTGAACGAACATCAACAATTTTAGTGCAGACTATTCTTTCGTGCATAAACATGCTTGGAGAACACGTATTCCTGTGCTCTGAGACAAGCTCGCGTGTTGAGCACGTACGATCAATACTACTATGATGCTGCCGACCGGCGGGCGCCCTTTGCCTACCAAGTCACCGTAACCCCCTTAGGGTGTGAAGCGACGATACCAACATACAGTCATCGATCAACGTCAGCCGATATGCCGATATTTTGTGCTTGGCAGGAGTAGTAATTAGCAACAGCGGAAAAATCTTGAAGATACCAAATATGCCAGGTATATCATGGCACGTATTGTTTCTGTTATTACGGAGGACCATAGTGAATAGCACGTACGGTAGACACAAAAACCTTATTTTACTAGCAATGTTTGGTCCCATTTACTACGGTCCCCAGTAGTAGTAGCTTACCGATGCATGTTTTCTCCGTGAAAAGTGAAAAATAACGATATAGAATGGGAGCGATTTCCCTACACCATGATATTCCGATATCGCTTATATCGGACCCGATATGATGGCCACATTTACTTGTTCCGACCCGCAGCCCTGACAACCGTCGCGTACGTGTACAAGAGACACACCTGCAAAAAGACACCCCCCCTCCCCTCCCTCCTCCAAATGGAAGGAGTCCTTGTAGGATGCAGATCGCCCTTCATGTGACTCGCCCATTACATCACGGCGCTTCGCGCTCGGTGCAAGCAATGTCTGCCTGGTCGAGAAAAACCCGACGTGCTCCGTCCCCGCATTGTAGAGATGCGAGGGTCTATCGTCATACGACTACGGCCATGCACGACATGAGTACTCTCCCTTCCCCGCCCGCCCGCCCCCGTTTACCCCTGTCCACCTGCCCCATATGCGACTTCGGCGCGTTCCCTCCCTGGCCCCCATGACGTTCCGTAAAGGTGGCAAACCTTCCCGCGTTTCTGGACCAAGTGTTCGAAAGGTTTCCAAAACTGACGGACCTAAGCATGATGCGCAATCCGGCCTGTCCCGGGCTGATGGACATTCAGCGGCCCGACATGGAGGCCTGCCGGATGTATAGGACGTACGTGGTGTTCCGCGCGCAAACGCTCGTCACCGTGGACGGCGTCAATGTTACGGACCAGGTGTGTAAAAAGGAGTGGTGACAGTTACACTTTTCTTCGGAGGAAGCGGTGTGGGAAAAAGTATGCCGGGCTGGTGTTGTGTTGCCTGCTTGTTTGTCTGTCTGTTTGTCTATGTGTCTGTCTCGCTGTCTGTCTGTCTGTCTCTATTGTCTTGTCTGTATCATGTCTGTGCCGAGCCTCGCGTTTGTGTCCCTGTTCTGTATTAGTCGTTTTTATGGTTTGGGTTACCGTGGCGTGGTTTCGTAGGGCCGTTTGCGAAAGCTCTCCGGTGAACGCGTCTATTTGGTCTAGCACTCGCTGGGGGGGGGGGGGGGGGTTGATTGTAGTTGTGATTGCCATGACTTGGGGAATCCCACTTCGAAAGCACTCTCGGGTCAAACGTGTCCACTTAGTGGAGGGAACCGTTGTTGAAATGGCGTCAGCACGAGAGGGGTCAGCGTCGTGTTCGGGCCTTTGCCTTTCTGCTGGCGGTGAAGAAGTCCCATAACCGAAAGATGGCACGATTGTTTTAGCGCGCCACCGCGGCCGCCACCTACCACCACCACAAACACCACTACCTGGTACCACCCATCGATACCACCACCGACGCCGTCGCCCGCTACAGCTACCGCTCCGTTGCCCACGCGACGCCTCTTCCTGCTCGTGCCGCTGTTGCACCCACACGCGCACGCGCAGGAGCGAAGGGACGCCGCGCTTCGAGGACAGTTCACCGTTACTCGCCGACCGCAGTCAGCCGCAGCGGGGGGTCGTCACCCGCTTGCAGACGCCAGGGAAAAGAGCGGTGGAATATTCGGGCGAAGTACCAAGGTTGAATTGGACCCGCTCGCCGTCCGGCCCCTCCTCGACGTGTCCGCGCTGCCAAGCCGCAAGCCCGTCGGGGTTTACGGCAGGGAGCGCCGGTGAGAGAAGACGTTGTCGTTAGTGTCGTTCTACTTATCATACGTACGTACGTACGTACCGTTTTTTTTTTGTTTTGGAGTTGAAAATGAAGCGTTCTTTCTATTACGGGGGACCATAGTAAATAGGACCTACGGTATACACAAAAACCTATATACTTCGCTATTTTTACGAGGAATATTTGGTCCTATTTACTATGGACCCCCGTAATAGCTAGTTTTTTTCCCTTGTAAGAAAACATGTGAAAATCGAAACTCGGACATTGTTTTCTGGCGTGTGTTGTGTGTTGTGTGAGTTGTATGTATACCTGGTACGAAGTATACTCTTGTGTTCGCATAGCTTGCAAGAAACGCCTGCTGAGAGGTTTGGCGATGAAAAAAAGGTAGGGCGATGCTCGGTGCTGTACTTGCTTGTTCGTGTTCGTGCCCTCCTGTAGTACATGCCCATTTTTTTGTCGAACTCACAGTAGACGAGGGGTGGCGGGGGGGGGTAAAATTACGAAATTTCGGAGTAACCACTCTGGCCGGGAATGTACTGTAGTCACCGTTTGAACTTTGATATGAATAGGAACGGTCATTGTTCTCCCGGTCGGAGTGGTTCCAATTTTCGACGTTACGAAGCTTTTTGTCGAGGGATATGTAATACACGCTCGGGCTCAAGCCCTGACAGCCTTTTAACAGGAAAAAGTGTCGAGTGCGCGACTCATTTCTGTGGAGTCTGACCGCCTGCGCGTTAGTCCCCCGCCATGATGGACGGTCGTGGTGAAAACCAAGTCAGGTGTGGGGGGGCTTTCTTTATCACGTCTTTGCAGAGGACCTGCTGCTGCTGCTGCTGCTTTCGCTGTCCTCAAAGATTTCGGTATCCTACTCACGGGTCCCCCCCCCCCCCTATGTGAATCTCGGGGGGAGGGGTCAGTGAGTGGGACACCCAAAAAGGGGTGAGAAGCCGAACTTGTTCTATAACCAGAATCGGTATTATGTGCCTGGTACCAGGGAGTAGCTTATAGTATGCCTGTGCCAAGCCATTTTTCCTGTCCCACACCAGTAATGATCTCAAAACCGACGATAATATATTGACAGCAGTGCTCTCGGTCGCAAGGGAAATTGTTTCCCCCAACCGCGGGCCGCTTTTCCGCGCCGCCTTTTGGTGTGTGATTACAACTGGGGGGGGTCGTGGCTTAAGAACTATCGGTTTTTTCAAGATCTTTTCTGGTGTGAGACAGGGAAAAAAATGGCTATGGCATGGGCATACTGTATTCTACGCCCTGATACCTGGTACATAATACCAGTTCTGGTTGTTGGAAGAAGTTCGGGTTCTCGCCCCCTGTTGAGACTCCGAGATAGCGACCAGAAACAATGAGAAAGAGTTGTACGTATGTATATATACTCGACCGCGTCGAGCAGCGCAAGCGCCCGGCACTTCGGGTAGAGGATGGTGTTGGGCCTATCACGACGTACGTACTACTTCTTGCGCTGTGACGCCGGGACACCGATTTCGTTGCTGTATATTCCCACGATCACGCAGTGTGGCCGTTGCTGTAGTCGTGACTTTTTTCGACGATCTCCCCTTCCCTCTTCTCTCCATGTCCCAAGAGGCTTACTTTAACCCCTTTGGGACTGTATGTATGTACTCTCGTTGGTGCGAACAAAACACCTTGAATCAGAGTCAGATTTTGGTGCATGTACTACCTAGTATAGTGCAGGAATAAAAGGTCAACCAAGCCTGACATATACACACCCCTCGGAGGATTTTTCGGCGAATTTTCCGAGAGCCGAGTCTCTTCAAAGTTGCAGTGATAGGAAAGTTAAGTGTTGACGACGAAAACGGTGGCCTTTGAAAAATAATCTCGCCTAGGTATTTCTATGTACGGTGAAGACGCATCGCTCGGCGTTTGTTTTACGCTCTTCTTTCTCCCTGCTGTTGAGAAAAATCATGGTAGGGGAAAATCGCCCGGAGATGATGTATTGTCTTTTTTCACACGTGCGATACTTTGTCACACGTGTAATGTGCGATATCACGGAGGCCCGTAATAAGCCCCAAAAGCACCCGCTTCGGTGCACCCGCTTCGGTGCGTTGATTTATCTAAAAAAAACACTGCGTGAATAGATGTTGTCTGTTTCAAATACGCGGTTGATGATAGGCGGTCCATCGATGCTACGTTTGTATCATCAGAAATACCTTGGGAAGCCTCTTTCCCCCCGTTCTGGGCCTGCCAGGTATATATTAAGGGCCATCGTGATGGTGTCGTACGGAGTAAAGCCAACCAGGCCTGACACACAACACCCCTCTCTTGAAACGCGACACCCCCGCTGCACCCACTGCACATGAACATCGTCGCCGCAGGTACAACGGCGCGCACAGCGAGGGCAACCGCTTCATCGTGGACGACCACTTGTGATCGCAGCTTTTTTTGCGTCGTGGGACATTTTTTGGCGGTCGTCGAATATCGTCCGTCCCGTCACTCCCTGTGTCTTGAGGAAACTCTTGAGAACGATCCCGGAAGAAAAAATCTTGTCGAGCAACGCAAGTTTTTTGGGCAGGAGTCGCTGCTGCTGTCACGCGTCTGGCGGGGCAAATGATCGATCGCCGGTATAGACTAGGGGAGAGTGGGGGAGGTGTACTCGTTTGTTGCTTGCCTTACTGTAGTCAATTGAACACTAAGGAGGGTGGGGGGGGGGGGAGGGGGGATCAATATGTTACTTGCTTTCCGACTACTTGATATGGTGTTTTTTGGTCGCACGCATGGAGCTGCCTCTTTGAACGCTGCCAAGTTTTTTAAGTTTTGCGGCGTTTGAAATTATTTTTATGGAAGGACGGAGTGAAATCTGGCACGGCGCAAGCGATAACATGTGGCACGGCGCACCAGCTAAATGCGGTACAGCGCCGCAGAGATCTGCGTGTGTTTCGAGGTCAAACCTGATGCCTCGCAAAAACTACCCACAAAGCAGTTCCGGCCCGTACCGTCGTTGCACCGGCCCGCGGTGTTGCGTCTTTCATGAGTCCTCGGCGCGCCACACGGCTGTTACCCAGATGGACCGGGCCATACGGCACGTTTGGTTGCCCGGGAGAGATGGTTTAGACGCCATTGCTTCGCTGGCTACTCAATTTAACCCCGCGCGGCGTGCGGTTTAATTCCTGTTTGTTTAGTTTCGTTTTTTTGTTTTCTTGCAGACGGTATGCCTCCCATTGGCCGATTGAACAGCCCGCTCAATCAAAACCCCGACCCGGTCGTCGCGACGGGAACACTCAGGTGCGTCGTCGCCACGTAAATTCGGACGCGTACATCGCAACGCGCGAAATTTGATTTGTTATTTTCGCTGCCGCTTGTACAGGCGCGAAGAGCAACTTTCGCGATAGAAGTGGCGGTTTCCGCCATAAAACGGTCTGCCGTCTTCGGTTAGTGCGCACGAGTGTGTGTAATTTTTTTCGTTTTCCGCCAGTGAGTTACCGGAGTGGGTACAGTAAGTCGTGCGGGATATAAGGGGTTTGGCTATCCCTGTTGCCCTTGGTACCCTCCCCCGCTCAAGAGTGTGTTATAGCGTTGTCCGCTTCTGAAGCTCTTTCGCACTGTAGTCAGACACGCCAACGCACACGATGTGTACGGCGGGACCTAAAAAAAAACACAATCAAGACAGGCCTTATGAACCGTCTATGATATTAGTAGTGAACGTGCAGCTCTAGCATGATATTTGACTCTGTCCCCTGCCTGCGGCCCGCGCTCAGAATGTGCCACAGCAGCTCGCTTGTTTTGAAGCTCCCAACATTGTGGTCGGGATATCCCAACGCACACGGGGGGTGGTGGGGTGTGTGCACGTTGTTGCCAGCGCTTCGCAAGTATGCACCTTCGCGCATCCATGCCAGTGTGGGTGTGCCTGTAGAAGCGACGGCGATGTGTCTCTCGCACTCCACACAAAGGGCGTTGGGTGCGCCCCTCCCCGATGTTGTTGCGCCCCTCCCCTCCCGATGTTGTTCTCAACAAGTAGTTGTGCGCAACCCCGCGGGATGTTATTGCTGGGATTTTCTCGTCGACTATTAAGATGTGCCCCAGATAGTAACGTCTTTCCCGGCGCCCGGCTAGTTGTGTTCGCCCGTGTATTAATCGATTACACGATGGTGTCGGCTGCTGTCAGTAGTGTCGGTGGCGTCTACGGCTAGGCCCAGCTCCTTCAAAACAGTTGTTAGTAAACGTCCACACCAATTCCCGACACATTTTCTGGAGACTCCGCGACAGCAGAGGACTGGGAGTAACAACACTGGCGTCGACCTGATGCGTGCAAACCCTTTAACCCCAACTCACTCGACCAATGTATCACATGGGGTTAGTCATACAATCTAACCCGAAGAAGTATCCAAATAAGAACGTAAGACTCATTTTTTTTTTTGGAGGGGACGCTATACTGCTGTATGTAAGAAAATCGGATTGAGAAATCGTGCTCGTCGGCGAGCGCTGCGTACACCGAATTCTGTACAATAGCCTAAATGTTAGCCTGTATATGCTCAAGGTAAGGTCAAGGATGGTCTCACACAAAGGTTCTCGATAGCTTGGTCAGATTGGGTTATTTATTTTTGCAGTCGGGCCAGTACTACTGCTGTATTCGTCTCGTACACAAAGTGCCATCAACCATGGTGTCGAACAAGCGGCGAGCTTTACTTGGAGGATTATAGGGGTTCGAAGCTAACTATTAGTAACAATGCTAGATTTCAATCATTTTGAATTCGAATCTGGCTGGGGAAAGACCTGCAGTACTAATAGGTCTCTACAGCAGTCCTACCTTGTCGTTACTGGTTGTGGATGTGTCACTAAAAAATAATTTTACGTCACAATAAAGTGCAAGAAATTTCCCCCTCTGTTAGCAAGCAAGTTGTCCCCCTAATATGTGCATGAGGGTCGTAGAGGGGGCTCAACTATAATATATTGCTCCAAAAAGTATCCAGCTCGACGTACGAAGCTTCAAGCAGTCTGTTTCCCCAAACACACGGGCTAAACTCCTGAGGTGGAGGCATTCCGCCAGACCAGCAAAAGCAAACCGCAGGTGTACGTACGATAATCTAAGGATATGCAGGAGGTACGCCTCCCAAATAAATTCGAGTACGTTCCCAATACCCGCACTCAGGTGCTGTAGTTGCACGGTGGTTCAACCGTTCAAAGCAATACCATACGTGTTACGAAAACTTGGGCCAGCACACGTCTCTTGACCCTATTGGGGACTTCACAGGGAGCACTTTTTTTACCATACTGCATAAAGTGACGATTTCGGTTGCTGTGGTCGCAGCGTGATTTGGGGAATGATACAATGGTTGGTGTCCCGAGTTGCAATGGTTGATGCAGGGAGTCGTACGTACGGCACGGCGAGCGCAACTTGATCCTACCCCGTACTGCGGGCCGCTGACGCTACTCACCACGCGTCCTTTTAACCTTCTTGGGATTTCATAGGGGGGAATATTGACCAAGAAAAGTGACGGTTTCAGCTACTGCTGTGGCCGCTGCGTGATTTTGGGGGGATGATACTCTACAACATGGTGTCCGAGTTACAATGGTTGATGCAAGGAGTCGTACGGACGGCACGGCCGCCACACGACCCGTGTTTCTGCGGGCCGCTGACGCTGCTCTACAGCTCGCAGACGGTTGACCACACCTAGGTTAATTGTCATCGTCTTGGTCGCTATCTTGGGGTCCCAAAAGGGGATAAGTTAATTGAGTGCCTGGTGGTACCGAGCGGCCGTTCAGCTCCTCGCTTCGCGGTGGCTTCTGCGCTGACACCAAGCAAGTGCGGGTAGCACAGCAGCAAGTGCTACTGCGGGAAACGACGCCACCGTAACGACGGGACGGATATACAATGATGCACTGGAAAAACTGTCCCTGCATACGAAAACACAAACCGGTGTGTTTTTATACCTGAAAAAGTCGGCGTAGACAACAGCGAACGCCATTCTAATCCTTGTCCGCTAACGAAAATGACCCCAACTCTAATTCCAAGCAAATTTACCCCGAAGAAAAGGCGCAGTTCCAAATGCGTTGAAGGGACACACAATCCGCACGGCACCCTACACGAAGCACTCGTCCAATACAGCAAGGGCAACAACCAGGCGAGCCCCAAAACACCATTTGTTTTGCTCTTATGTACCAACATCAACCAAGGTTGAAAAAACAAAACCTCTTCTATGTCTCCAACGAAATCATTCTCAAGATTCCCGTCCAACTTTGATAATTTATTTACCGTGCGCTCAAGCTCTGGCTTACTACGAGCTGGCCTCGGACGATCCTCGGCGACGAACCCCCCTTCCCCGAGGTGCTCGGTCTGATCGGCACTCGTCGCGGCGTCCGCCTTCCCCTCCCCCCTTCTCGGGAAGGTACAGCGGTGCTTCCGGAGACCCCCTTCAGCATCGGGAGGCACACCTTACCAAAGCTAGCCTCGCAATACCGGTCGAGTTCCTCTTCCGCGAATCTCCGGGGCGAGCGAGCCCTTTGCCCGTCCCCCCTGTTGTCAGCCAACCCCCCCAAGCCATCACTCCCTCCCGAATCTACGACCGAAGAGTCGTCTCCGCTGTCTGAGCCACACTCCTCGCTTCCCGCCAAAGCATCCGCCAGGGTGGTGGTGATGATGGTGGTGATGGTCGCGGTTTCTCCCCGGCGGTTGCGCTGGAATAGCGGATGTTGTCGCCCAGGGCAGGAGTAGTCGCCGACAGGTTGTTCGCCCTCAGTCGTACGCGATTTGGTTGCGAGGATAACTTCTTCCGCCGCTCGCATCTTGCGATCCTCTTGCGCTTTCCTGTATGTGGTGTAGCCGAGGGAGGCGGGGCGGCCGGGGGGAGGCGGGGCGGGAAGCGGGCGGGGGAAGCGGGCGGGGTGGGGGTGGGGGGGGGTGTACTCATTATCATGCATGGCCGTAGTCGTATGACCATAGACCTCGCACCCCTCATAAAAATGCCGGGACGGAGCACGTCGGGGTTTTTTTTCGCCGACCAGCCAGACATTGCTTGCACCAAGCGCGAAACGCCGTGAGGTGTTGGGCGAGTCGCATGAAGGGTGAGCTGCATCCTATTAAGATTTTTTTTTTTGGCAGATTGTCTTGCATATGGATGCCAGCGTCGATAAATTGATTTATCTCCTGGTGTGGCCACTTCCAGAGACAGCAATGGGTTTGCTATGTAACTGCTTCGTGGGTGACTTACCATATTGTTATGATACTGCTTTGTATGAGGTTGAAAGCCCGGTAATCAGTAATACCTGGGTTCAGTCACTGGGAACGTATTTGTAGTACTTGGAAGGCGTATCTTAGATGGAAAACCAGGGTTTTCCTGAGACGCACGAGCTTGGCCTCAGTCTCCGCGTGCACGAAAGGAATAAAACTGCCCTTCTTCTATAGCTAAGCAAGCAACACACGTGAGTACCAACGATTACCGACTTAAAAGGCAGACCTGTCCAGGGATACAATGTGTCCCGCAACCTTGATCTTAACAAGTGGCGTCTTCGGCTTAGGACTTTCCGCTTTTTTGCCGGTTTGCGTTGTTTGTCACTGCTTTTTTTTTTTTGTTTGCTTTCTTGCTGTTGTAGAGTAAGTTTGTTCCGGCCACTGCACGACGACGATGGAGACTCAAGAGGTGGAAGGGTCTGCTTCCCCTCACGGTGGCCGAGCCACTGAGGCCCAGGGCCCCTCAGTGCCCCACCGCCCAAGGCCCGTCGATGTGGATCGAGCGCCGTGTACAACAGACCAACAAGTGAAGCACGAGTCTAGGCAGGAGCCCCATCAGAACGACGTGGATCGAGCGCCTTGTACAACAGACCATGAAGAGAAAGAGCTTCGACCGGAGGCCCCTGACGGGGCCCGAGCAGCCTCCGCCAGACGGACTCTGCCGTCCAAGACAACTGGACGCCCCCGCTCCTTAGAGCGCGTGACGCGCGCCACCAGCCAGGCCTTGGGTCTTGCAGCATTGTCTCCCCACTCGTGCCCTCTGCTGTCCAAGCCACCTGGAAGCCCCCGCTCCGCTGAGCGCGTACCCAGCCAACCCGTGGAGCCAGCTGCGTCTGCTCCGGGCCGGAGCACGTCGGACAAACCTGGACGCAGCGATCTGCAGGCATCCCAGTTGCGCTCTTCGCCGCCGGATCTACCTACTTCTGGGCCAGATGAGAGAGTATTTGAGACTGTTTTTCCGTCTAACATTCCACTGTTGTCCGACTCTGCTCGTACTCGTAGGATGACCACGAGTGATGCTGCCACTCCTGAATTTTTTTCCGTGCCGCGGCCACACGATGGCACACTGGATTTCGTTGTTGAGCCTGCTTCCCGCGCTGCTCTATTAAGAGCTACAAACAGAGATCCTGGAAATTACAGTGCTGGTTCGAGTTTTCATGCTGCTGATAGAGGGAGCGCTACGGCCGCTCGCGAATTTTTTCCCGCTCCTCGCCCACAAGACGGCACACTGGATTTCAGTATTGCGTCCTTTTCGCCCGCTGCTGTAACCACCCACGTCGATTCCGCTGGAAATTCCACTACTGCTGCGAGTTTTACTACTGGTGTTAGAGGCGACGATGCTTTTGATAGGCCCCTCAGTACCGCAGTTCCCGCTGCTGTAGCTACCCGTGACGATTCTTCTGCGAGCTCTCGTCCTGATGCGAGTTTTAATACTGCTGTTAGTGAGGACGATGATTTGATTTTGATAGGCCCCCCAGTACCGGAGTGCCCGCTGCTGTGGCTACCCGCGACGTTTCTGCTGAGAATTCTCGTCCTGATGCGAGTTTTAATACTGCTGCTAGAGAGGACGATGCTTTTGATAGGCCCTCCAGTACCGACGTGCCCACTGCTGTAGCTACCCGCGGCGATCCGGTTGAGCATTCTCGTTCCCATGCGAGTTATAATACTGCTGCTAGAGGGGACGAGGCTTTTGATTGGCCCTCCAGTATCGGGGACGCGCCAACACCAACTACACTTGCTGTTAGTACACACATAAACCGCGACAGCCGCCACCCTGTCACGACACCATCTAGGGTCGAGGCTCTCGCTCCCAAGTGCTCGTAGTGCCCGCCGAATGGCGCGCCAGGCCTTGATCACAGCTATACAAGCTGCTGAAGCACAAGCCACGGCTCCTGCCGCCGCTGTTTCTACGCTCCACGATCCTGAGAACCGCCGTTTCCCGTCCCCCCCTGCCTCGGTGTCCCCCCCTGCCCCGGTGTCGCCCTTTGCCCCGGTGTTTTCCGCCCGCCCCCGCCTCAGCATGTCACGGACGACAAAAGCACGGGAGGAGTCAGCCAGCCTAGCCAGGTCTCCCAGCGGCCTGAGGACTTACGGCTCCTCTCCCTCGTCGGGAGCGAGGACACCCGAGCCCGCGGGCCCCACGACTCTGGACGACGCCGTGGACTTCGAGCCCCCTGACTCAGAGGACGAGCGGCTGGCTACCGAGAAGGACGCAGGACCGGCGGCCGAGGACCCGGACAGTACCCAGGCACCCCCCCAACTACCTGGAGCGTGGACCTCCCTCTCGCCGCAGGAGCAGGCGGTTGTGATCCAGCGTTGGGCCACCCATTCGAGCCTTGACGCGGGGACAACAGCCGAACGCCCCGCGCCCGGCCAGGCCGACACTGCCGCGGCCGCGCGGACTCCTGGTGCCGCAGGCAACCACCCCGACTTCCTCGCGGCCGAGCAGGCTTTGGCCACCGCCGAGGCCCTTGGGGCTGCCTCGGTGACAACGGCTAGTCGTTGGGCGCAGACGCGCGTGTCGGCCGAGCTCGCGGCTGCAGCTGCCGCCCGCGCCTCCACGGCCTCCGAGGAAGCCGCTCGCTCCGCCTCTTGCGCGCGAGACTCCATATCTCGAGCCAGTGAAGCGCTGCGGGCTGCCCGGGCGGCCGCTTCCTCCAAGAACAGTCGGGCCGCCGAGACGAGGGCCCCAGCGGAGAACCTTGCACTCGCCTCCTCCACAACGAAGGCCGCGCCAGCTCCCGGCCTTGTCCCCACGGACCCGTGTTCCCCCCCGCTGCGATCGCGATCGACGCCCGGACCAAGCGTACCGGGGACTTGGACTTTTTGCAGGGGAGTGTCGCCTGCATGGCGGCCGAGCCAAACCCGTGCTTCCCCCCGAGGAGGCGGCCCTGGTGGTCTCTGCCGCTCGCCGCCTCCGATGCGAGATGCCGGCCGAAGGCCTTTCTGTACACGACGCTTGGCTCGAGATGTCGGACGATTCCTAGGCGGCTCAACAGCGCCGTGCCTACACAATGGCTCTGGTGGTCAGCCTCCGGAAGGCCCACGACGCTTCTTCCACCACCGGGTCATGGCCGAGACCTGCCGCGTATCAGCTCCACTGCAAACGGCGGTCACGCGCCGCCCTCCAGGAGCCCCCCCTCCCTTACTCGGGACCGGATGCTGGACACCACCCCACCTCCTCCAGCGGACACCGGGGAGCAGACGACCACCTCGCCTCCTCCAGCGGACACCGGGGAGCTGGCGACAACTCTGTGGCCGGAGACCGCTCTCGCTGCCGCGCTGGTGACCAGGCCCGCCAGCGCCCGAGGGTTGGAGGGGATTCGGCCGGTCCAGGTTCCGCCGGGGCTCCGGCGGGGAAACGGGTGGCAGTTCGTCTCGGCGCAACGGGGCTGGACGGCGAAGAAACCGGGGGAAGGGGGAGGAGCGATCGGGTGACGGCCGGTACGGCCCACGGGGCAACTCTGGTCGAGCTACTCCCCCCAGCTCTTCCTCGGACGGCGACACCAGAGCCCCCGTTCCAACGAAGCACGCCACCAGCAAGAGGCAAGTGATTCCCTCGCTGACTGAGGTTGCTTCTTTCCGCCGCGCGTCTTGGTCGCTTGACCATCTCGATGACCGCGCCATGCCTGTGTCATCTAACCTTGCTCACGACCGAACTTCGGCGATCGACTCCGCCGCCGCCACCGCCGCAAAACAGCACACTGCCGACGTCCAACGGGGGTACAAACGCCTGGGACTGAAGGGCGCATTTCTGTCTTGCCTTTCCCCTCCTCGATCGACCCTTGCGAGGCCGCGCAGCAACTCACGCGTTCGGTCAAGGCCTCCGCCTCTGATATTCTCATGATGTGCAACGATGGTAGCCATGAAGGCCTTATATAGTTCTACTAATTGGATCCCCGGTTGGGACATCACGCCTGACAGGGTCAGCAAAATAGACAAGGTGACGGCTACAACACACACGCGACACGAAGGCACCCGCAGTCTCACTCCGGTCATCATGGTGGTGGTTCGACCGCCGCTACCTCTTCCGCCCCGGCTCCCATCTCGGGGGTTCGCTACGGTGCCTCGCATACCTCGGGCGGAAACCCGAATGGACGCCAGCCAGGCACCTTCCGCGCCGGTAACTGACAGGTCGACGGCGGTTCGGCTCCTCCTGCCCGCCCGCCGCCAGCATTGTCGAGAGAAAAAACCTTGATTTCACAAGATTCTCGCGTCCCAGGCTCGCTCAGTACTCCGCTCCCGCCCCGCGCGTTACTCCGTACTTCGGACCGACGCAGCGACTCAGCCCCACTGCTTTCTCCCGGGAGCTCCCGGGTGCCTTCCCCGACGTCGGGAGCCCGCGCCCCAAATGCCGCTCCCCTCAACCTGGGCACGAGAGCAGGCGCGCTAAACGCCTCTCTCCCAAACCACGCACCGCGCAACGCGACGGGTGTCGCGCCGTCGCGTCGTTTTTTCAGCGAGGGTGTCCCCCTCCTACACCTCCCGGCCATGCGGTGGCGGTCGGTTTGAGATGCGGGAAGGCAAACACCGAAACCCCGAGATCTCGGTTGAAGCTCGACTCGGCGTTTCCTCGCAATAACGGTGGCCACTCCACCCTTTTTCCTATTAAGGAGGAGTCGACAAGATTAGCTACCTAGTCCCCCTTCCCCACCAGGTCTACAGGACGGAAGCCCTCTCCGGTGGACCCTTTGTTGCCCCCCACCCGAGCACCGTTCTTGAAGACGTCTACAGGGTCTGCAGGCCCTCTTTCGTCTTCGCGCACGCCACTCCGCGTGCGCAGCGCTCCTTCGGCTCCAGTGGAACAGGAAAAACCTGGCACTGTCCGTCGAGCAAGTGGTGACTCCACGGCCTCCGGTCAGATCAACCGGACAGCATCCCCGTTAACTTCGGAAGAATCGCAGCTCTCGTCAAGCAGAACGGGCTCAGAGCCCCCTGCCTCCTTTGGTCCAGGACAGAGATCATCGGGCGCAGCAAGAGAACCTTCTGGCGATTTTTTGCCTACGGGCAATGGTGACACAGAGCCAGTATACGTGGAACCGGACTCGTCTCGTGCACCAGGGGCTTAGTGTTCTCAGAGAAGCACACACTCCCCCCCCGACACGCCGCAACTGCGACCACCGACGACTCGGCACCGTCGGTCTTTGACCCTACTCTCGAATATACAACGGAGCGGGTGGTACTGTTCTGGCAGCCCCCCTCTTATTTTTCGCAGTGGTCCCCCTCGTCTTTTGTCAACGACGATGTGTCATATTCCTGCGCGGAGCAGTATATGATGGCTGAAAAGGCTCGCCTCTTCCAGGACCACGGCACAACGGTGCGGATTATAAGCCTCTTCCAGGACCACGGCACAGCGGAGCGGATTATGGCCTCGCCAGACGCACGCAAGCACAAACGGCTCGGTCGAGGCGTGCATAACTTCGACTGCGCTATCTGGGACCGTGTTCGGGAAGACGCCGTCCTTGCTGGTAATTTTGCCAAATTCTCGCAGAACCCGGTCATGAAGGAGCACCTATTGAGCACTGGCACCAAAATTTTGGCTGAAGCCAGCCCTTTTGATGCCGTGTGGGGCATCGGTCTGCGGGCAGACGACCCCGAAGCTCACGACCCCTCTCGGTGGCATGGAAAAAATTTGCCCGGTAAAGCTCTTTCCGCCGTTCGCGACACCCTCCGATCAAGTGATGCCGGGTTGGCACACCCCGCCTCCTCTCATCAATTCTACACCCCAACCAAAACCTGACAGAATTCATGAGATTGCACCAGCGCCACCCCGCCCTTTGGCCGTGGCCCGCGCTTGCCCAGGTCCTCCTTTGGAGTTTTCGACCTATTTTTCTGACGCGGCGGCTGATCGCAGCCCCGAGATTTTGGCTGTCGCACCTGGTGTCGACCCCTCCCTCGCGCTGCCAGAACACGGCCCCTGCCTCGTCGGGGGCACCATTACCCTCGATGACGCCTCTTTTACAACCAAAATCGCGATTCACAGCGCAGCTGGCGTTCTTGCACCTTTTGGTTGCGTGGCGCTTCTTGACACTGGCTCCCCGCAGACTTTCATCCGACGAGATGTTTTGGATCGCATGCACTCGGTTGGTGCGGCATCCCTCGCGTGCGAGCAGAAATGCGCCCCTCGTTCTTGGGGGGATTTTGGCGAATCGGCCCCTCTGAAGACTTCGACGAGTGTGCGCCTGAGCGTCCAATTTTTTCGAGAAAATGAGCCTACTTGCTCCCTCGCAGTTTGGGCCTGCGTGGTCCTCCCCTCAGTGATGCAGCATGCTGCACTATTGGGACGTGACAGCTGGATGCGCTTTAATAGCCGCTCCTACCGCTCTCTGCCACCTCGGCCGTCTGATCAACGCGTTTTTGGCGAGCTGGAGTTAGTTCACCACGCCCCGACAGGCATGTCCGTGTACGCCATCGACTCCGCCGCTTCGGGTGGAGGCTTCCATCTACGCTACGAGGGCGCAGCAGGCGTCACCCTGTCCGACGATCCCCAGCTGCTTGCTGTTAACTTGGTTCGAAGCGATGGCTCCCCGGCCCTCACTGCACGCTACTTGGTCGACATGATGCCCCAGCCCGACCTACCCTCGGTCGAGGAGCACTTCGTCTCCTCCGGACGACAGGTTCTTCCCCTCGTTGGAGTGGCGGCTCTCGAGCCGGGGGATGTCCTCGGCGTCGCCCACGCCCCACTGCTGAGCGTCCCGCTAGACGTTTTGCAGCAGGACAACCGAGCCCCCAGCCCTCCCTCCGGACTAGGTGAGGTGTGTCCGGTTTCAGCAGTTACTGCCCCCCCCCTCGCAGCTCCAGCCTCGCCCTCGCCTGCACTGCTTGAGCGTTTGACCTCAGAACAGCGCGCTTCGTTCCTGCGCGTCTGGGCACGCTTGCCGTCACATCTGCGGGAGGTGGCTTTTGACCTCCACGGCACAGGCTGGACCCCTGCGGTCATCGAACAGCTGGGGGACGTTCTCTGCGAATTTCCTGACGTTTTCTCGAAGTCCAAGTCGGATTTTGGTTCCTGCCGTTGATGCCTTTCGTGATCTCGGTCCCGGAAGGAAGCGCTCCTGTCACGTCCAGGCCGCACCGCATCAACCCCATCCTGGCCAAGGAAGTGGAGGCCACCTTGGATCAGTACCTAGCGGCAGGTCTGATCCAGCACTCGACTTCCCCGTACTCGAGCCCGCTGGTGGTCATCCCGAAGAAGTCTGGAGGCGTTCGGATCACCGTGAACTACAAAAAACTCAACCAGATCAGCAACCTCGGCCAGCTGCCTATTCCTCGCGTGGACCAAGTCCTCGACTCCCTGGGGAAGGGACGGGTGTTTTCTCTCTTCGATTTGGTCTCCTCGTTCCACCAGATTACCGCGCACAAGGACACCGTCCCTCTTACGGCGTTCTGCACTCCCACGGGCCTTTACGAGTGGCTCGTCATGCCCCAAGGCAGCAGTGCTTCGCCCGGCTGGTTCGTCAAAGCGATTAACGAAGTCATTAAAGGCGTGGCACAAGTGGCGGCCTACCTTGATGATGTGATCGTTTTCGACTCTGACCCGACGGCCCACGTCAGGACGATGCGAGCCCTCTTCGAACGCCTGCGCAAACACAACCTCAAGCTCTCCCTCTCGAAGGCTCGCCTCGGCGCCACGGACGCCAATTTTCTGGGCCACTCTATTTCGCCCGCGGGTATAAGCCCTAATGCGGAAAAAGTTTCGGCTTTGCTGAAAATGCCCATGCCCAAGAACCTCAAGCAGGTCCGCGCCCTGATGGGCGGCGTAGGATATTATCGCAAATTCCTGCCCGACCTGTCTAAACGGATACGTCCTCTCACCGCCCTTCTCCGGAAGGGGGTCAAGTATGTCTTCACGCCGGCTATGGAAGTTATCATCCGCCAGATCCTCGCCGAGCTCGCGGCCCCACCGATTTTGGTCTTCCCTGACTGGGATGCCGTAGCCGACGGCTCCCGCCCCTTCCACGTGTACTGCGACGATTTCTTCCTGCCCCTTAAGGTTAGGTCTGCCTTATATTTTTTCACGTACTTTGCCGGCTTCGTTGCCTCGCCGTTCAGAGGTGTGGGAGTGAGTTTTGAGGAGCCGCATCTTCGACTCATGTTCTAGTTCGTGGAATCAGGGTTTCCACGAATTTCCCATATTTCTGCATATACGGCTCATCAGAGTGGGCTCGTGTTATGATACTTATTTTATGAGGTTGAAAGCCCGGTAACTACCTGGGTTCAGTCACTGGGAACGTATTTGTAGTAGTTGGAAGGCGTATCTTAGATGGAAAACCAGGGGTTTTCCAGAGGCGCACGAGCTTGGTCTCAGTCTCCGCGTGCACGAAAGGAATAAAACTGCCCTTCTTCTATAGCTAAGCAAGCAACACACCTGAGTACCAACAATTAGAGGTCGGTATCACTTCTGAAAACGCTCTGATATGATATATGATATATTTGTAAAAAAAAAGTGATATATGATATGATATGATATATCATATCATATCATATCATATGACAGAAAACCCTCCCAAGCGCCCGAGAATCTCCCGAGATCCACTTTTTTCTTCGAAGTTCCGAGTTCTTCGAAATACCCTGACATGGCTCTAGCTAATCTAGCTCGCACACAAGGAGCCATCATAGCTTGTCTGCTGTAGTCCACAGCAGCAGTCGTTCTCACGGCATGGTCTTCTTTGTGGTTCGCGTTGAAGTTGGAGTTGTTATTGTTCAATCTTTATAACGATGATTTTCGTATTTCGGCTTGCTTTTGTGTTAATATTAGTAAAAAGAAAGGCGGAGTGCTGCTGTTGATTTCAGGGTGAAGATTCTAGTATGTGGTGTCGTCAGTGTTATTGCACAGTGCAGTCTTCATGATAATCTATTTTGAGGACAAGCGGTTGAAATTGTCTGGTGATTGCACACAGCTAGCTGCTGTGCATGCCTTGGGCCCGAGGTATTCCTGATTGTTGCGTGCGTAATACCTTATAGCAATGTGCGCCTTGTTTATTCCGTGGAAGCGAAATATATATGCTGTTGTACCACCATGTATGTACGTACGTGGTACGTATGTACCCCTAGTATAGCTGGTATTTTATAAAAAACTAAGAAAGCACGTTATAATAATATAGCCTACCAGGTACTATACTGCTGTATATAGTATAGGTGTTGTAGGCGAGTAGAGCCTGGTAGAGGAGTTAAAATATACTACTAAATACCAATTAAAAAAATGTCAAGGTTTCCAACAACAATAATAACTCGTCATCATGCCATGAATACATTATTATTACTGATGATGCTACTTTATACTGCTCTTCTCGCTGGCTGTGTGTGCATCATCACCCACCTTTCGTCCCAGCTTGTGCTCGAAAACGTTATACGAGTAATACATACGGTTCGCCCTACTATTACTGACTGACGCTGGACACATGTTTGACTATTGAAATATGTGCTTACCAGCAGTGCAAGAAGAGCATTACACCCCACCCCAACCCAAGAACGTCCTTGGCTACTGCTGTGTGGCCTCAAAGAAAGCTGAAATCGTGACTTTTATCCCATATCATATCACATATCATATCATATGATATGATATATCGATATCATATCATATGATATGATACGATATGATATATCATATCACGGGGTTTTTTTGTGATATTGATACGCTTATATCATATCACATATCGTATAATATATCACATTTTGTGATATGATACCGACCTCTACCAACAATTACCGACTTAAAAGGCAGACCTGTCCAGGGATACAAAGTGTCCCGCAACCTTGATCTTAACAATATACACACAACGTGATACGATCATTCTCCCTGTGCAGAGTTAAGGGTTCTCTCCTCACAAAAAATGATATAACTCGACCGCCAGCCATGGTAACCGTAAAAAAAACTAAACAATACCCTGGTTGTCTAGCTCACGCAGCGAGAGGCGTGTTTCACAGCGTCGTCGACAAACGACGCCAACCCAACCTACAATATAGGGGGGGGGGGGGGGAGGGGGTGTACTCGATATCATGCATGGTCGTTGTCGTAGGACCATAGACCCTCGCATCCCTGCAATGAATGCCGGGACAGAGCACGTCGGGCTTTCACCGCCCAAGGGCGGGGGTGGGGGTGGGGGGGGAGGCAGGGCAGGGTTATAATATTTTACTACCACACTGTACGACTTAAAGGTATGCCTATGTCTAATTCCAAGTAATCTGCCCTCGAAACGGAACTGCTGTCCTAAACGGGTTGAAAACCCTAAAAAAAATATATGAAAGCGTGAAGATTGGTTGTCTGTAAAATATCACACCCTGGGCAATAGGCAATGGTCCTAATGTCTATCAATAGGTTCAGGTTGCTATAGACTGTGCCGCTATGTACGTAGCAGGCCAGCAGAGGAAGGTTGGCTGCTTAGGTGGACGAAAGGTGATGGAGAGACACGCACGAAGGGACCGATGACGGGATGGTAGAGCGTGTCTGCATGCGACATATGCGTGCGGACCTCGTAACATCACGTCGCTAAGCAACTCTCGGACTACTGTAAACCTTGCATGGCTTTCCTTGAGCTACTACGGGGGACCATAGTAATCAGGACCCATCGTATACACAAAAACGTATATATTCCAGTATTTTTACTAATCCTATTTGGTCCTGATTACAGTGTTCTCCCGTAGTAGCTGGTGTACGTATATGCGCCTAACATCGGCATCGATAAAACAAACAAAAACAAAAAATAGATCAGCTGTAAGATCGGTGACTTTCTCGAAACTCTTATTTGAAGTCGGTATCGTAGGGAGTAAAAGACATGTTTTAGCCGTTGCTGAAATGCCGACTGGAGACAAAAAAGGGTGAGTGACACTTTCGGAGAAATCACTTTTCGAGAAAAGCGCCGCGAGGGAAGGAGGACTTTTGGAGGGACCTCTGGCTTGACATGGACACTACCTCTTCAAAAACGAGTGTTGATATTAAGAAAAAAAGCGGAAATCTATTGAGTGGGTGATACTTTCGGAAAAAAAAACGTTTTTCGGGAAAAGCGCCGCGAGGGAACGAGGACTTTTGGAGGGACTTCTACTATAGCTAGGCATGGACACTGCCTCTGAAAAACGAGTGTTTGGACAGAAAGAAGCAAAACCTATTGGCGCCAAGGAGCACGCGAAACATACGATGGAAGTTGCAATAACATCGATCTCCGATGACGGCGACGGCAACTTGTGAGGGTCCTGTACTCTTGCGACCCGGCATGGCGGCAGCACTCCACCGTTCGATCAGTCCCGGCCGTGTCCCGCCTCCCACGCAAAGGCAGGCGATATAAGATGCGTGTGTCTGCACGTCATTTGTTGAACAGACCGAGGCCAAGGCAACGAGACCCTAAAAAAACTAACGAAAAGTGATCGACGGTTCTTGCCGAAATCACGTCATAGATTACACATTGTTTGCGTGATGCTGGTGTGTACGAGACCAGTGTATGATACGCATGCGACAGGATTACATCGCGATCAACGAAGAAGAGAGCACCCTCCGTGCAACAAGGGCGCCGTAAACGCTTTCCGCGGTGAAGCGAATAACCCAACTATCGATGATAGCGTGTCGTTTCGACCTTACGAAAACAAACGCGCATTTTGACCAGGTACAATACAACACTCGTCAGTGCTGAAAAACAAATACTTGTGCCTCTTGTTTCCTGGTGTTTTATTTATCTCTTGAAGAGAGAAACAAAACAAACGACTTTCAAAAGCAAATAATCAATCAACAAAAACGAATTTCAAGTACGTAGCGAATGAATAAAACGAACGACCAAACCTGTTGGCCCGAAACGTCCACGGCGTGTCCGGGTCTTGCTTCTGACGCAGAACGCCTCGGAGGTCTCCGGTCGGAGACCACAGCTGTCGTGACAGGCAACGTACGGTGGCAACAGCATAAGCTCCGCTATTACTACAATGGGTATTGCCATCCGACAGTGTGTAGCGTGATCGCTCAGAAAAACCACGGAAAAAAAGAGGCGACGCCTATGCGAAAAAATAAAAACTTCCTTCTGTACCTACTTCCGGCTTGAGAAATATAGGCCCCGTTCGCCATGAATATTTGAAGTCGAAAAGTGGTTCCGATTTTCGGCCAAAGTGGTGCTAAAAATCTACTTGTTTATCTAGGGGGTGGTGGCACAGCAGAGCTATCAGAGTTTGCGGTACGGTCGATATCCTTCCCTCACGTGGAAGGGTGGAGATCGGTGCGTTTGTCCGTATGTACCAGGCATGCAACCTGACGGGGGGGGGGGGGGGTGTACTCATTATCAGGCATGGTCGTAGTCGTATGACCATAGGCCCTCGCCTCCCTACCATGCCGAGGCGGAGCAGGTCGGGTTTTCACCGACCAGGCAGACATTGACAGGGGGCGGGGGGCGATTTGTAGAATAGTAAGCGTGTGGGCTCGGAATCACGAGGGTCTCTCGAATCACGAGGGTCTCTCGACCCATCCATGGTGAAACGTCTACGGTGCTTTTTCCTCTGGAGCGACTGGCGGAAATAGAGGTGCAAATGTGTACCACCCATGACAGGCTCGCGAAGACTGGGAGGTTTACCTTGACAAGACGGTCCATCGCGGCCGTGATCACTGTCGGAGGGTCGTCCATCACATTCAGGAAATGGATCGGCTCAGCGTGAGCTTCCCATGATCCCACCCTGCAAATGGGAAAACACATATTGTTGTTGTTGATGGTGGTAGTGGTGGTGGGGGTACTGGTGGTAGTTGTGTTGTTGTTCTGACGTTAACCCATCACCACAAAAATAGTCCATGGTCATAGGACATGCTCCAATAAACTTTTGTTAAGATCAAGCTTGCGGGACACTTAGTATCTCTGGACAGGTAACGCAAACCGACAAAAAAGCGGAAAGTCCTAAGCCGAAGACGCCACTTGTTAAGATCAAGCTTGCGGGACACTTTGTATCCCTGGACAGGTCTGCCTTTTAAGTCGGTAATCGTTGGTACTCAAGTGTGTTGCTTGCTTAGCTATAGAAGAAGAGCAGTTTTATTCCTTTCGTGCACGCGGAGACTGAGACCAAGCTCGTGCGCCTCTGGAAAACCCCTGGTTTTCCATCTAAGATACGCCTTCCAAGTACTACAAATACGTTCCCAGTGACTGAACCCAGGTAATTATCGGGCTTTCAACCTCATACAAAGCAGTATCATAACACTTCGGGATCGAATATTATCCCAAGGAATAAATAAAAAACGAAACATTACACGAGAAAAAGAAAACTTGAAGCAAACCGTATACAGAGCTGCATCTGACAATATGAGCAGGCGTGGGTGGAGAGCGGAGTCTGGGTCGGCTAAGCTCCCGAGAGACTACGGCGGTATTACCCTGGGCATATACACATCTCGTGTGTGTTTCAAATACTCCACTGACTACAGCAGTGGTATGGACCTCTCCTGGAACGCTGAGAGATCGGGGGTGGCCTATGAATATTCAACGCCAGCGACAAGCGGTTAAGATGGCGGTACACGGTACGGTACGGTTCGTTTCGGTATTGGTACCCGACTAAGGGGAGATAATGTGTTGCTCTTCCCCCCCTCCCCCCCCCGCCCCGCCCGAATAGTAGTCAATTCGATGCTGTCCTCCATGTGTGAGAAACTCCGCCTCACAAGCGGGTTCTTAGTGAGATTCAGCTCGCCGATTCTTTATGCGACACGCTGAACAAACCTCACGGGGTTTCGTGCTTGGTACAAGCAATGTCTGCCTCTGGTCGATGAAAACCGGACGTGCTCCGTTCCGGCATTGTAGGAATGCAACGGTCTATGGTCATACGACTACGGCCATGCATAACAATGAGTGCACACACCCCTCCCTCCGCCTCCCCCCCACCAAAGCACGCCTTCCTTTCCCCCCGCCCGAGAAAAGTACGTAGCGAGCGCCCAAACGTTGGAGATGTCCTCTACGTATTATGAGTTGAAACGGTGCCGCGTCTCGAAATTAGGGAAGCGTGGTCAATGGTCAAATGACGAAGGCAAACAACAAATGAGTACGCCCCCCTCCTCCTGACAGAAACAAGGAATGCACTCTTTCGTTCCCGACCGGAGCGAAGCACGAGCAGCACCAGCCACACCCTAGTTATTCGATCCCCCCCCCCCCCCCCCCCGACTAACTCATTGAGGCTGTCATCCATATGCAAGAAAATCCGCCTCACAAGCGGTTCTTAGTAGGATGCAGCTCACCCTTCATGCGACTCGCCGGACACCTCACGGCGCTTCGCGCTTGGTGCAAGCAATGTCTGCCTGGTCGGTGAAAACCCGACATGCTCCGTCCCGGCATTGTAGGGATGCGAGGGTCTATGGTCATACGACTACGGCCATGCATGAGATCGAGTACATCTCTCCTATCGAGTACACCCCCCCCCCCCCCCCGATTAGCTCATCCCATTCCCCACATACCACCATTCGCGACCTCGCTCGCATCAACTCCGGAACGTGCCAAAAGACAGACTTACAGACAGACATGCAGACAAACAGACATACCTGTGTAGCCCACGTTTCCTCGCGTCGGGATTCCACTGCATCGGCGCCTTGGCTTCCAGACGACTTCGTTGTTCGAGCAGTACGCTTGTGGCGTCGTTCCGCACGATCCTCAGCGTGTTCGAGTAGACCGCGGGAAGTCGTACCGCGCCCAAACCTTGCCCTGTTCGTTCGTGCCCCCCATGCCTGCAGCAGCGGGAGACGGGACGGGGAGGGGGGTGCCCTTGTGTCACGCATGGCCGTGGTCGTATAACCATACACCCTCGCACCCCTGCAATGCCGGGACGGAGCGCGTCCGGCTTTCACCGACCAGAGGCAGACATTACTTGTACCTAGCTACAGCATTTGTGCTTTTGCTAAAAAACAAAATGAAAAAAGGTAGGGCAGCTGTGAGACAATTATTTCGGTCGCGCGCACTACGTATATAAGGGGCGCGTGCTGCAACAGAGGCAGCACTGTTTGGCCAAAAACAAATTCTCAACAAGGCATGTCTTACCGTCGTACACCTAGCTTAGGCCATGGGTTTGTTCATCTTGGTCCGTTTTTCGTGAGTTTCGTGAGTTTTGGGATGAGAACGGGACAAGAGGAACGAAACCCCATAAACGTTAGGTTGCACCCCTACCTACAGGTGGCATGCGTCAGGGGTATGAACATCGCGTGAACCCTGTACGTAGGTAAACGACCCCCCCCCCCCCCCAGGGTAAGGTGGTACCGAGATCAACAGGACGATGTTTTATTATTAAAGACGAGCTTTTGCGCATCGTTGGAGAAAGTTGCCGAGGGACGGTGGGCGCTGTTGGTCTCGCGGTATGTTTGTTTACATACTGGAGAGATGGAACGTGGCGGCTTATCAATGCTCGCCACAGCAGTAGAGTATGAAGGCCAGACCCTTCGACTTTGGATTGACCCTATACGAATATGTATATATCTATGTTTCCATCTTTGCTCTATCTATTATTTTTGCCCTCGACTCCTCCAGCTCCCTCCCACGCGTAACTCAGATCCGGGGTCAACATGGCGGGCACCCTCCCCCCTCCTCATTTTACGGTGCGAGCCTTTATTTTTATCGCGTGAGGAGCTCCGTATTTCCTGTCCTCGTCGACTTGCGTCCAATTGTATACACATACGCTACTTATGCGCTTCCTGCGAGCCCAAATTCCCACAAGAAAAAGCTCCTGCTTGGCAGGATTCGAACGAACGACCTTGACTTGAGCACTTGCGAGATTGAAGCATTTTTCCAGCGGGGGCGCCGGGTTCAGTGAGTTGGTCGTGGTGCGTCCTGGGCGATCATATGGCCCGCGCCCCTTGCTGAGCAAGCTCGTAGTGCACGCGGTGCGGCACGTACTTCGGAGGCAAATGTTAGAAAATGTTGGAGGGGGGACGGGGGCGGGGCTTTTGCATGGGGATGCGTCACACCTTGGACAGATCATCTATCTATCTATCTGTCTGTCTATTTACAGGTAGATGGATTCCGGATCTATATGATCTGGCTCATGCTGTCGGGTGGGACCCGTACATTGTGCATTATTTAGAACGCGCATTTACTGGGTTGCATCCGTACTTTACAGGTCCTGCACAGCATTTTCACAGCGGCGGATTATGATCTAGAATATTTACAGCATGATCTATACTTCGTGATCTGTACAACGACTGCTATAGAATCTTCACACAGACATGCGCGAGAAGCGCCACTCACGAGCGAATGAGGTCCAACAGCAGCGGCTTTAGGTCCCACGCCGTCACCCCTCCGGCGTCGTCCGCCGCGTAAACGGTGTAAGCCAGCATCTCAGCATCCCAACGCGCCTCCTGCTCCGGAGTTTCACGCCCCACACTCGACTGATGGTACCTTTTCGTGAGAAAGCACCGAACGGAGGAAGGGAGGGGGTGGGCGGTGGAGGGGCAGGGGGGGGAGGGACTCATGTACTTGCATGGCCGTAGTCGTATGACCATAGACCCTCGCATCTCTACAATTGCCGGGACGGAGCACGTAAGGTTTTCACCGACCGGGGATCGAAAAATGCCTGCCCTCCAGAACTCATACTCGTAGCGTCGAAGAGTCTAGCATTTTTCTGTACCGCACCACTGCCGCCGCGTCAATCGCCTCAGGCGACCTATATACCCGTAGAACCCGCAAAAAGGCACGGAACACACGGCACCCCCCCTTCAGTGCAAACCAGAAACGCCGAGCGATTTTTTCGTTTTTATGGAAATATCTCGCCCGAGAAAAAAACAAACAAACAGAAAACCGCCAATTTCGTTGTGTGTGCCGTGTTATACCCCCCTTTTTGTATTTTTGGAGAAAATAATCGACTCGGAAATTCGTCCCAGCAGGGAGTGTCTTAGCTTGGATGCACGTTACGATATATGTTCGCCTAATATTTTCTGAAGCTCCTCACTTTAGGAGCTCTGGTTTCACGGAAAATCGAAATTTGAACGCGGCGAACAATCTCATGTAAACCGGCTGTCAGAAACACTTTAATTAAAAAAAAAAACTACACCCTTGCGTGTTGTGGAGTACGCCGATGCTGCACTACTGATTTGTTTTGAGGCAGAGTTGGGAATTGGATGTACCCTGCCTTTTACGTATACTGGGTTGGTTCACCTTCGTCGTCGACGACGCCCCTTGTACTTGCGGAACGTTGCTGCGAGGCGTTCTTGAAAGGAGTGGTCGCGTAGGCTGCTATTTTTCAGATGCGTGGGGGTCGCATCGGATATCTCGGACCTGGAAAAACAGACAAGGCAGACAGACAGACAGATAGACAGACAGACAGATAGACAGACAGACAGACAGACAGATAGACAGACAGATAGACAGACAGACAGAACAGACAGAGGGACAGACAGACAGACAGAACAGACAGAACAGATAGAACAGACAGACAGAACATACAGAACAGACAGAACAGACAGACAGACAGAACAGACAGAACAGACAGACAAACAGGCAGAACAGACAGACAGCCATGGAAGAGGAGACGCGCGCACGCAAGCCAACGAACACGCGCAATGTTGAAAAAAAGCAGCGACTCATAGGTGCAAGGGAAGAATTTGGTTCGTGGTGGTGTGCCACGGGGACGGGGCTTCCTGTACACTACGCAATGCTAAGGATTAATTGGGCTCGTAAAGGACGAATTGGGTGCCTGGTGTCATCACTGCGCGGGGTTAGGCTGAAGAGAGGGAGCGGGGGGGGGCGGTAGCGGCTGCGGGGAGAAAATACCGGATGCTGAATCGAGCTTGCCTTTCGCAGAGAATTTTTTGTTATCCAATCGGAAAGCTGCAAGTGCTACCTGGAAGAGTTCGGTGAAAAGGCCTCCCTTTTTTTGGCGGTATGTTATTGCTAGCAACAAAGTTTCACGGGCAGATCGCCGATCTCTAGTTCATAGTCTAGATCTTGCAGGGCGGCGAGATTCCTCATCTGCACGTAGGACACAATCGCTCGTTTTGCATCCGAATAATCTGCATGATTTAGCGAATACTTCCGGTGGATTGGGATCTTTGTATACTATGCAATGTGCACATTCTGCCCAACGTCTCATAGCAGCAGGTTAGGATCTAGATCATCTAGCACTTGATCTGTCCGATCAATTGTACATGCTTTAGCTCCAACTCACCCCGAGCCCGCGTCGCTTTGGGGAAGGGCGCAAGCCCCACCGCCCCCGCCGCCATCACTACCACCACCGCTACCATCACCACCACCACTACCACCACCACCACCACCACCGCCTGGATCAATCCATCCATCGCCAAGCGCAGTGGAGGCGACCGGAGGTTTGCCTCCGTCTGCACTGTCCGGGTTTTTGCTCCCACTGGCTTTGTCGTCAGCCAGCGTGGTCAGGATAGGAGTAGAGGCTCCGACCCCACCGTTTCTATCGCCCACATCCCCCTCCGCTTCGACGGTGAACTCGTGGGTTTCTTCTCGACCTCCGATGTCGACGCCACCGTCCTCAAGAGAGGGTGCGGGGGTCAAGGGTCCCCCGACGCCCGACGCCGCGTTGCTAAGTGACGCCGATTTCATCGCTACCTGGATTTTCCGTTGGGAGGGGGTTACGCAGAAGGGGGGGCGGGGGGCGATATCATGCATGGCCGTAGTCGTATATGTACCCATAGACCCTCGCATCGCTACAATGCCGGCACGGAGCACGTCGAGTTTTTACCGACCAGGCAGACATTGCTTGCACCAAGCGCGAAGCGCCGTGAGGTGTCCGACGAGTCGCATGAAGGGTGAGCTGCATCCTACTCAGAACCGCTCGTGAGGCGGACTTGCTTATGGATGACAGCTCCAATGAGTTGATTTAATTTCCGGTGTGACCACTTCCAGAGACAGCAATGGGGGTACTACGTAGCTGCCTCTTGGGCGCCTTACCATAAACACTACGTGATACGATCATTCCCCTCGTGTGGAGTGAAGGTTCTCCACCTCGCACAGATTATCTAATTCGACCACCAGCTGTGACCGAAAGCCCCCAAAAAAAAACCAGCACCCTAGTTGTCTAGCTCAAGTAGTGAGCGGCATGTTCTACAGTGTCGTCGGTGGGGAGGGGGGGCAGGGCAAGGGGTGGGGGGGGGAACGGCGGTCTCTGATTTCAGCAAAAACTTCGGACTTTTACTCGTGGACTGTTTTTACAAGGCTTCCAGAAAGCTTTGTAGAGAGATTGCAGAATGGTGTCTGCTGTAGCTGAAACTTTAGAGGTGCTGTGTGTGTGGCTGGAATTACTCTACGTACCGCTATAGCGGCCCTTTCTTAGAAGGCGTCGTCGAAGTGGTTATCGGTGGGGTCAAAAGAGGCGGCACATCATTCACGGGCTCACGTGTAGCGCAACGCTGACACAGCATTGAAACAAAAATGTTTTTTTGTGTGTAAGTTTTAGCCGGGGCTCGTATATAGCTGCCACTGTGTCGCGTCGCTATATATCACCAAGACAGCACCCTTCCGTCAAGACAACAAGGTGTATGCTATGGAAATCTTTGAAGGAGTCACCGATGGATCTAAATGCCAAACCCTCCGCAAACGACCTGCGTCGCTCCAATGCTCAAGACCCAACATTTCATTTCATGCGAGAAAGTAAATTGGCACGGCGTGGCACAACCACGCTGAGCTACTTTTCTCGCCTGGCATTCCAGCGCCGTCACCCCCACAGATATTTGCCCATCCGCCTCCCCGCCACCGGCGTACATCCGGCCAGAGAGAGGCTGGTTGTTGATCCACGTGAAAATGCGACTGAACCTGCGGCGAGAGGTGCGGAGCAAAGTTGAGTAACTGCCAACAGCTGTACGTAGGGACAGGCGAGTTGACAAAATCCAACGCGCAGCTTAAGGCCTCAGCAGACCACACCACCCCCGTGAATAAAAATGATAAGGCGCATGGCAGCGGTCTTGCTTGCACCTGATAGAAAAAAAGTAGACAACGGCGTGTCGTTTCGAAAATGTTTTTCTACTCTCGGCCAAACATTGTTTTTGACTCGCCCCCTTTTTGGCCATGCGACTAACCCCAAACAAGTTTTTGTTGTTGTTGCGGGTCCCGTTCTTTCACATTTCGGACAGATCGTCTAGAGATCATCTGCTCCCACTTGATGATGATCTAGATCTTTCAGGGTAGATAGGTCCTGATCTGCGTGATCTAGCTCACGTTTACCGGGCAGGGGCCGTATAACAACCTACATGGTCTACGTAGGGCGTGTTTCCTGCGTTGGATGTGTACTGCAGGATACAGGTCCTGCACAACATCTCGTAACGACAAATTAGTATCTAAATGATCTATCTGTAGCTGATCTGTCTGTAGATCATCTGTCAGACGAGTGAAACGTTGTGTCTGCTCACCTCAGACCCGCCCTCGCCGGCGGTAGCGCCCACAGTGCCAAGCAGCCCGCCACGTCCGTGGACAGCAGTATCGGAAAGGGGTCGAGAAAGGCCAGGCAGGAAACGGCGTGCTGGTGCCTTTCCAGGCAGCATCCTTCGTGCCGTGCCATCTCGAAGTTCCACAGCTGTGTTGTCGAGATAATAAAAATAAACGGTTTCGGTGGATGGAAGCGCAACCACGTGGAACTAATTGCAAGCGAAGGGGGAGAGTTGGACGGGAGTAGTATCGGAAAGGGGTACGAGAAAAGGCCAGGCAGGTGGCGGCATGCTGGTGCCTTTCCATGCAGAGCATCCTTGGTGCGGTGCCGTCTCAGAGGTCCACAGCTGTCGTCAAGAAAGGGTTGGTCGCGTTTCGGCGGATCACAGCAAAACCGCGTGGGCAGAACATTAGCAAGCGAAATGGGGAAGCGGAGGCCGCTCTGGAGTCCGCATGCAGGAGCCTCAAGAACATATGGTGAATATTTCCTTGATCCTGCTTCCTCGATGTAATTCATTCCAAGAGGAACAAAACACACTCTCCTGTCGTCGTAGTGGGCTGGGCGTGCCACTGACCCTTCCATGCCCCCCCCTGGAGTGAGTGAGCTCGTATGGTTGCTATCTTGTTTCTTCTTCAGCGACTACTATTACTTTCAACGAATGGAGAGTTGGATGTTATATATATACCTGTTTTAAGGGCAGTTCACAACTATGTGGACTGAAAAATGTTTTTTTTTGTTGGATCCCGAGGTTACGGTATTACCCTGCGATAGACAGTGCGAAAAAAGTAAAAAGAGGTGGGGCGGAGAAGGATGATATGGCGCCGGGGGCTAACCGACCACTTTCCGGTTGAACGAACGTGGGCTCCAGTCCAGCCATGCACGACTTCTTCTTGTTGTTTTTGCTCTCTTGCTTGTTTTCGTGGCTGTGGACGACCGGGGGTGCCTGGGATCAGGGTGGCTGGTGGGCCTCACGCGGCTCCTGCGGAGGGCGAACTATATTTCTGCACCTTGTGGGTGGAAGTAGGGTGCCAAACGGGAAGGACCCACTGCGGGGTCAAGGTGCCAGGCGGGCAGTAGGGTGCCAAGCCGGGATTGTTTTGCTGCTTCAAAGAAAAAGATTTTCATGAAAAAACAAAATCCCGTAAGAAAGTTCTGATATCTAAAAATAGAGCTGAACTTTACTGCCTGTTTTTGGTTACTGCCCTCCATCAGGTTTATTAGTAGGAGACGATATAGTTGAGACAGTGCTAATTAACTTTTGGAGACGATGTAAGAGTGTGAAGCAATGTCGACCGGTAAGCAAACGCCTGTACGCAGGCGGTGGTAGCAGCGGCGATCACCTCGCGTCCTCCGTTGCTACGGCCGGAACAGCCCAATTGTACACACGTGGTTAAAGTTCATTAGGGCCAAAACCTCCACCCACGAGCCCTTGAAAAAAAAAAAAAAATGGAATAGAAAATATATCATTCTATTTTACATCGCGTTTTTTGCTACAATACCTGCTCAGCTCAAAAGATAATACTGGTATATCCCCGTCCTGCGCACAATCCGCACATACCCTTCTTCCCTTCCCGTCCAGTGAGGCCATCTGTTGGTCCGTGAACCAAGCTAAGCAAATAGGTGACGCAACATCTCCAACAACGACGGAGTCCAAGCCCTACTCGCTAAAATTCATCACCAAGAAGTTCCGTGCGCTATACCAGGTATACCTGAATGGATCCGTCGGAGCTTCCGGAGGCGATGAGGCCCAGATGAGAGCTATACCTAAGCGCGGTTATCTCAGACCAAGAGGCATTCGTGATTCGTCTCAGCAATGCACCATTAGACCGCTGATCCATCAGCATCGGATCGACAGAGAGGAGACGGGAGAGGCCGGGTGAGGGGGGCGGGGGCGGGGGACCGGTGAGTGTCAGGGAGGCGGAGGGGAAAGGCATGGCCGGGGAAGAGGAGGCGCGCATGAGGGGGGGGGTGTTGCTCGTAATGGCGCAAGTCACAGTCGTGAAGAAATAGTCAAGGGGGGGAGGATGCTCGTATTAGCACAAGCTACAGTCGTGAAGGGAGAGCGTCAGGGGGGGAAGGGGGTGTGCTCGAAATAATGCATGGCCGTAGTCGTATGACCATAAACCCTCGCATCCCTACAATGCCGGGACGGGGGGGAGGAAGGGGGAGGGGGTACTCATTTGTTGCTGGCCTTAGTCGTTTGATAGTTGAACACGCACCCCTTCCGAGACGGAGCACCGTTCCTACTAATAGAGACACCTCCAACAATTGGGCGCTCATTACGTTGTTTCCATATATTACATAAAAACGTTTTGCTAATCCTATTCCCTTCCTGTGTGGCCTCCTGTGGCCACCATCTATCTCCTAGGATAGCGATCGTTTTCTCGCTGCTATCTAGAGTATCACTCCTCCATGTCACGTTCGTCTATTTTCCTCATCTCCTCTTCTAACACATCCCGTTCCTCCTTGTACATTTCGCATTCTCCCACGACGTGAATTCTTCTCTCTATTGCTTTGCCACAAAGACACTTTCATCTACTTCTCCCTCCTCCCGGATACTGGTATACCTCTTTCTTCTTGCTGGCAGGCCCAGGTCCCCTACACGAAATCGCAGTTTCAGCGTTTTCGCGACGTTCGTTGGGCCGGGGGGGGATAGGGGGGGAAGGGTCGAAACGGCCCGAGCCACAGCCGTTAAGGGAGAGTCAGGGAAGGGTGGCCCCAGGGGGGGGGGGGTGCCCGTAGTGGTGCAAGCCGCAAGCCACAATCAAGACGATAGTTCTCCAGATGGCGATGTGGGCATACCCAGAATGTCTATTGGCCGCCTGCATACACCGATTTCTCTTCGCTCGAGAGAGGTCGAACGAAACAGCAGCCTCGAGGGGAACCAGGGTCGCCTCCTGTTGGAAGTTTGCTGCGGGAGGGGGGTCCCAAATGACACGACGAAGCTGTCTGCCATCCACTGTATGTGAAGGTGTTATGACGGGGGACCATAGTAAATAGCACCAAATTTTGGTAGAAAAAATAGGTAAATATATAGATTTTTGTGTGTACCATAGGTCCTATTAACTGTGGACCACCGTAATACAATAGGGGTAAAAGATGGATCAATTACCCAGCCCAGGGTAATCCTTATAACACTCTCCCCCCCTCTGAACGGCGGGAATTTTGAGACGTCGGTACCGTACGTATACGTCTGTACGCTGACCTACTGCCGACGACGCCAATGTGAAGGAGTTACCTACTGAGCTACAGGGGTAAAAGATCGATCGACTATACCCAGTCCAGGGTAATGCTTGTAACACTCCCCCCCCCCTCTGAACGGCGGGATCTTCGGGGCGTCGGAACCGTATATGTCTGTACGCTGGCCTACCCGCTTCGTTTCACTACCTGGGGAACCAGGGAGATGTGTTTTTTTAGGCACGCCCAAGCGTTTCTGTAAAAGAAACGTTCGAAGTGAGGTTCGAACTCGTGACCTGGACGACGTCAAATGTGAAGGACCTACAGAGCTATAGGGATAAAAGATCGATCAATTACCCAGCCCAGGGTATTCCTTATAACATGTACCTCTCAGTCGAACCACTTGATGTGACGGATAGAGCACCCCACAAACACAAAGTAAGACCCGTAGATCTCATCGGCTGCCACGCAATAATGGCATAGAGGGTTCGGGGTGTGGTTTCACAAAAGCTTAATATAATGCGCGGGGAAACGCCCGTAGGCGCAACCCGGCCAACGTACTAAACTGGGGTAACACACCACAACCAGAAAGTAATGCAACCGCTATATTTCAACAAGACACGCAACGGCTGTACACCAACAGACATGCAACGGCTATATATACCAACATATATGTAACGGCTATATACCAACAGACTTTCAACGGCTATATATACCCAAGAGGCATGCAACGGCTATATATACCAACAAGACTGATGCGTTGTCCATCGCTTATTGGACGGTGGAATGTCACGTGCAAGTAAGTAAGTTCCCTTCGTTTTTTTCTTGGGTTGTAGTGAGCTGCGGGAGGTCCGTCCACTACTGATGTTCCTCCTTCATGGAGTTTCTGGCCTTGCCCTATCAATCAATCCGTCCGCTATAAGGGGCCAAGCGCGCCTTATTGGCAGAACGCGAGAGGCAGTGTATAGAGGCGTTCTGCGATAGGGGTATATAGCGCTTCTTGGTCATTTATTTTGTCACTGGGACAGATCATGATATATCAATCTACAGCAGATGATCTAGTTCCTCACCTGCCGTTGTGACAGGTAGCGCAGGATCTGCCTTATAGGGCAGATATACCCAACCCAGGAAACATGTGCTGGACCTTGCAGATTATACAGCTCCCATGCGGCAACATGAGCTACAGCAGTAGATCATACAGATCATACAGATCAAACAGGGGTGGGAATAGATAGATTTATCTGCCGTTGAAAGGTCTAGATCATGAAGTGACAATCGATGAAGTATCTGTCCGATGATCTGTGAAAAACAAATCTGGAAGATGGGGCTTCTCGAAGGAGGAACTACAGTATCACGCTGACCGGCAATAAAAGCTTCGTTTGACATTCACATCAGACTCCAAACCATTCAGGGTGGTACTCAATAAGGCATGGCTTATCGTTCTGTTTTTACACAACCGTTTTCGTTACATACTTACTCCGAGTATACGTGTGTATAGGTCATGGGTCTGATTTTCTGGCGCTTGTCGAGTCATCAAGCGCTTTTCATTTCTTCTCACTCAAGCGAGTTTTGTTTGATGAAATACAGAGCTCCTCGAGCGAGGAAAGGCCTCGGAAAATTCTTTGAAAATTCAGGTGATACCCTCTCTACCGTAAAACGCGTCTGTAAGCGTAGCGCGGTGGCGGAAGAGGAGGCGGGGCCGAGATTTGCACCGCAGCGCGGGCACGGGGCTTGCTTCTTGAGACAACAACACACTTGGGCACCTTCGAATCGTCGTGGATGGCGATGGACCTGTCGCTGGACGCCGATATGAGGAGGTTGTGCTTGTCCACGAACACAAGGGCCCGAACATCGCCCTCGTGCGCCTTTCCCATGCACTCGGGGTACTTGTAGTCCTTCAGCTCGGCGTGGTTGATGTGGTTATACACCTGAAAACGAGGGGCGGGGGGAGGGGGGAGAACTGCCGACTCTCAAGGGCCGCGGAGATCCTTGGAACCATGTATACATACCAAAACTGCATGGATAGCCCGATATGCCACATTTGGAAGTCCGTCTAATTCTGCGCTGGAGTAAACAATAGACAGAGAAAGGCACCCATGTTGCCACTATCAGTACGTGTTCGCTAACCGCAAGATAAAGGTCCGCCAGCGCTGCAGCTGCGAGGGCCCACTACCCCGCCGCTTTCGTATGCCTTCTTCCCGACCAAGCCGCCACGGTAAAGAGGCGACAGCGTCTATCTAGTCCAGGGTTAGAGAGACGTGCTCCGCCCCGGCATTGAAGGGATGCGAGGGTCCATGTATGGCCATACGACTACGGCTATGTAAACACATCAGTGCATCACCCCTCCCCCTACTCCTCCCGCGCCCGCCTTCTGCCCCCTCGCGCATGACGTACATAGACAGCTACATGACCAGACCTCAGACAACGAACCTGACGGTCCTCGAGCGGCGGTGAGGCATGCGTTTACGAAGTGGCAGTTTCGGTTCGACCCCCCCCCCCCCCTTCCCTGAGAAACACGTTTCAATGACATGCACACGTGCGCCTCGGACGCTATATCAAGCGTGCCACGGCAGAGATAGCATATCAACTATATACCTGGTACCTGGTACCAACACTTTATGGCGGCTGCTTGCTTGCGGAGCTAGCTCTGTACCTCGCCCATAAAAATAGTGGGGGCAAGCCCGGCACGCGCAATCAACCCCCATGGGCCATGCCTGGCGGCAGGAAGGTTAATACTCTATCACACTAGGGTGATAAGATAACACACACCCTCAGACGATTTTCAAAGCTGGGTCTCTCGACATCGAGAGGGGGTACCGAGTTCGACGAGCGATGCGTCTATGCAACCGTCTCGACGAAATCTTTCCAAAGCCACCATTTTCGTTGTGTTGTGTGTGCCCCCCGTTGAGGCATGTTTTGGAGGAAACCAGGCCTGAAAATCGTTCTAGGGGGTGTGTTATCTTGATTATAGTATACGGTATTGCGTCGTTTTAGATTTTTGTTTAGCGTTGCTTTCGGAACGCCAGCTCATCGCGAACGCAGTGAAAAAAAAAAACGAAATGTCGATTGCCTCGTGTCGTACGTATCGTCGCCAAGATATTCGGCACAAAATCTCTATTACGGGGGACCACAGTAAATAGGACCATATATTATTAGCAAAAATAGTAAAATATTTAGTTTTTTGTGTGTACTGTAGGTCCTATTTACTATGGTCCCCCGTAATAGTTGGTCCTTACAATATGCATCAGAGCGGTATGTATGCATCTAACGAACAGTGTCGTAATACAGTAGTGGTGTACCCCATTCTACGACCACCGCGTGACCAGCCCAAAAAACGTGGTGTTTTTCTCTCAACATGGTCCTATCTTTTGACCACGGAAAACATGACCTCATGCTAAATTCAAGCGTTTTCTTTTGTCTCGTGACTGGGCCGATTCACCTGATCTTCTCTCGACTCTTGAGGCCTTGAAAACCGGATGGTCTCCACCCATTTAGGACCGCAGTACCGTTTTGGGGGACAAAACTGCTTAGAACTTGTGCGCTTTGTCCCCAAAACGGGACTGCTGTTCAAGCGGTTTGCCCTATGAGGGTTAAAATAGGTTCAACACTGGTTGAGTGGCCCCCGCCAAGGGAGAACTATTTTTCCGCCTCAAAAAGCGCCAACCTCTGTTGTACAGCACGGCTTTGCTTGTGACGTACCACGGCTTTGCTTGTAACGTACCAGTCCACCCCCCACCTTGATACGGCCTCGGGCGTCCCCGACAATGACTTTCCTCCCTCTCGCTCCGAGGCACATGGAGAAGAGCTCGCTTTTTTGGCCCTCGGGTTCGTGCGGCGGCTGCCTGGCGTCCTCGCAGAGGAGCTCTCCCGTTGCCGCGTCCCACACTTTCACCGCCCAAGCTTTTTTTTCGAACCGTAGAAAATAGTGAATGAAAGGGCGGTGGTATGCAGCTTATAAGGTAAAAGTGGCACTGCAGTATTACTTCACTAGCCTACCCGGATATCTTTCAAGGTGCACATATATATATGTATATATACCACTCCCCCGTCGGACGAAATCTCAAAACTGGTACGTGTCCTCGTCGACAACGGGGACACAGTGTAAATAAAACGCCTAGCGACGCATCTATATGGGGAAGGGAACGTCGACGAGATGTTTCCGAAAAATAGGCCGCCACATTATTTTTTGTGTCTGCCTGCCTCCCCCCGCCCCCACGGTTCGGAAAAAAAGTGGCTCTCAGGGTGTGTGCGTTGTCTCGCGCGCTCTGGCTCTGAACGCGAATATAAGAACTGTTTTGACTCTGATATTACTATCGAACGGAGCTTGTATTCCCGGTGAGAGTGGTGTGCGATATTTAACCACGTGACAATAAGATAGACCATTGAGTAATGGCGGGTCAACACCATTCAGGGAGCATCGAATGGGTCATGCGTGAGATACATACAGGTCTCGTGCTCGACAGGACTGAGGGCTTTTCTTACACCTCCGACATATCACAATCTATCTATCCATCTGTAGATAGATCATCTCGACCATCTAATCCTAACACACCGCCATGATGCGGCGTGGGGATCTGTGCGATGCTTATCCTATCCCAGCCCAGGTAACACGTCCTAGACCATGCAGACTGTGTCCCTCCCACCCGGCAACCTGAGCTGTGGAACACGCAACGGAACAAGGCATCTTTGCGCCTTGAAAGATCTACTGTATATAGATCGTCATCCTCATCGTCATCATCAAGTGCAAACCGATTTATCTGTCCGAGCTTTGCTAGGGTTTTCAATATATTTTTTTAAGTATTTTACTCATCCGCGCCGGAGGGTTAAAGAAACACCAACAACAAGCAGTACAGTACGACAACGAGCCGTCTACCACGGCGGCACATAAGGGGCTGCACATTTCAGATTTGTTTATGGTATTTTTCTTATTTCCTGGTCTTGCTTGTGTTGTTGTGTTCTCTTAATCGGTACACTGTCATTTCACCTGCTTGACCCATGAAATTGCGATTATTATTGTTTTTTTTTGCTTTTGGGCTTTCTCTGTCTCACAGTCTGTGACCACATAATAATTAGTATCTCTCTAGGATAAGGAATCAGGACGGACACTAGGTGTACTGATGAAGCTGGGTAGAAACGACGATTTAATGTGAAGACAAGGCGCACACTCTTCGACCACAAAACACTTCTCTGGTGACGGAGCTCCTCAACTCGATGTGTATACATACTAAAATATCGTTTCCTGAAACCAAAATCATGGAATTAAGGAAACGCTGCACACCAGCAGCTCAAGTTAATTCATTATTTTCCCCCCACCCCCACCCTAACCCGTATACCAGGTACGTATTATTCATTACGTATACCTACCCCGCGCGGAATTGCATGCCGGGGTTGCTTGTAAACGTAGCTTACAGTGTTCTCAAAGTTTGGGCGCTGGGTGAATTACAGAGCGCCTCCGGTGGGGAGATTCAGAGAGTTTAGATGCCACCCCGAGGATACACGAAAAAAAAAACGAGCAAAAAACGAAGTACCTTCCTTCCCAAGTTCAGAATGAGAGGAGCAAACCAGAATGGTGGGGCTTTCTGATTTCTGGACGAATACAACCGAAAGACATTTGTTTTTATGAATTGTGTGTGTACCCCTCCCCCTTCCCGTGCCCCTCGTCTGGGATTCCTCTTCTTCCACTCTTCTTTTCTCCCTCTTGTCTTGTTTTCTTCGCCTACAAGCGGCAACTTTTCGGCGTGAAACATCTTCTATGATTTCCGAAGGCACAGCCAAGTAGTTAGTATAGCCACTGCCAGCGCAAGCCTGTGCTACAGTGCCAACTGCTAAGGGTGTACCAACTACGCAGATAACTTTACAAGCGGAGGTGGCGTTCTTCTTTTGGGGCTTTTCGAGTATACCCCTGGCTACTCCTGTACCGAACGTAGCATGTGCCCAACATGGCATGCCCCCGACGCTGCCGCCGCCGCACCTGATGCAGTAGTGAAGGTGAGATTAGTGATGTTGAAGAAAGCTGACAAGACCACCGTTTCGTCCGTGAGGCCGTCGCACTCATCCCGAAGCACCTACAATGGACCGTCAGATCATCACTGTCGTTGTCGTTACTATTATCGATATCATTGCGTTTTCCATCGGACAACGAATGTTTAGCACGAGCTTCAACGTTGATCATTCACATCGAAAAAAGAAAACCAAGGGAATCAATAACAAAAAACAAACCTATTGACCCACAGTTGACTATTGGACTGCTGCAGTAGCTTCAACGTTGATCATTCATAAAACCTTCCCCCAAGGAAGAAGAAAGCCAAGGGGAATCAACACCAAGGAGGAAGCCTATGCACGATTATTTGCTCTATTCATTGTTTCAGGCACCACGATATACAATATGTACCAGCGATAAGCAACAGGTGGGAGGGGGGAGGCGTTACACACACACGAACGCTGGCGGACAAGGGACGCGAGATGGAACACCCCGGGGCCGGCGCGAGGAGGAGGTGGAGGAGGAGGAGGAACCTTGCAGGCATGTTTCTACTTCGGCACGAATCAAGTTAAAACGTGCGGGGGCTTGATTGGATCGATCGATCGCGCGCCTTTTTCAACAGAGAGGGGGGCGGAACTGCCGGGATAATTGATTGACCATGCGCGGTTTTCAAGGGGGGGGGGGGGGAGACCGATTGATGTGTTGACCATACTTGTTTTGCTAACCTTGTTTCGGGGACAAACGGCAGCGGTTGGAATGAGTTAGGCTCATGTTTTGTCGTTGTAAACAATCTTCTGTTCTTATTTTCTTATTGCACGGCAATCGTCAGGTTGATCTATGCACGTATTTTCTCTGAAGGGCTGTTCACGAGTCAGGAGGTCTCCAAAACCTCACGAGTCGGTCGGATCCGTTCGGGCCAGGAGGCATTCGAAATCCTACGGGTCGGGTCGAGTCGGGTTGGGTCGGGGTAGGTAGATCCCATCCGACCCGACCCACGAGTTTAGACCCGACCCGTGAAGCACCCCTGAAAAATAGGAACCATAGCACATTGCCACTCGCTGGGGAAAGGATGACCTCAACGATATGCTGTCAGTAGTTTTACTGACCATCCCGTTCGTTCGTCATTCGTGCTGGGCATTTTCCTGTGATCACATCACCATAGACGTATATATGGCGATGTCGTTTTTTTGGAAGAACAAAATATCGGCGAGTGCTCCCGGAATGTTTCCAGGTACAGCGCCATCGACGCTTACTCACGTTGCGGTGGGTGCGAGCGCGGAAGGAAGTATGAGTGGCACGGCGAGCTTTGCCCACACAGAGGGGGGCAGAACCCTACGTCGTCACATGCGACCGGCAGCAAGTGGCGAAGTGTCTCAGGTATAATATCTTGCATGTGTAGAATGAACCTCATGAGTTGAAGTTACACCTCATTTGGATCAGGTTGCACCGCATACTTTTTGTAACGTATGGTATAACATACGGCTGATAAGATTACACACCCTCCTCTGGACGAACGTCAAGGCTAAGGTTCTCGACAACAACGGGGACGAGAGTCTAAACAAACGCCGAGCGACGCACGCACGTCCATGGAAAACTCTTGATGGTATGTTTTCAGAGCCACCATTTCCGTTGTGTGCGCCCCTTAAGGCATGTTTTGGAGAAAATAGGCTCTGAAATTCACCCGAGGGGGCGTGTTATCGTATCACCCGGGTGATACGGTGTCTTATGTTATCACAGGTGTGATAGGGGGTGTGTTATCTTATTACACGTGTGATACGGTGTAATCTTATCCCCCGTGTGATACGGTGTTTTCTTTTCACCCGCGTGCTACGGTATTATCTTATCACACGTGTGATACGGTGTAATCTTATCCCCCGTGTGATATGGTGTGTTGTCTGATCACACGTGTGATACGGTGTGACCTCATCCCCCGTGTGATACAGGTGTGTTATTTTATCACCCGTTTGATCAGGCAATCACCCGTGTGATACGGTATACTTTTATGCGTACAACACAGTACTGTTGTAGCATGTACGTATATGCGAGTGGATGTCTACTGTGGAGCTTGGATTCGTCCTCGCTGGCCGCTACACACAAGTACCATATTTTACCGACAGAGTGGGCACCACGGAGGGCCCCGCCCGTCTCTTCTGCCCCCCCGGTGCAAGCCTCGCAAGTACTACAGCAGCAGTACAGAATTACACTAGCTGCCGGGGGCTCACCTCGAAACTGTCGACAGTCCTCCCGCCGACAAGAACTCGCTTGTGGGGGGGACTCACCGTCATGCACGTCAGAAGGGGCTCCTGCGTGGACAGACAAAACAGGCAACAATTCATCGTATGTTATTAATTTTATCATTATGATTACTGTAGTATTACTTTGGTCGCCATCCGACAATGTTTAGCGTTTGTCAATCGCAAACAAATAACGAAGAAATATATCGTAGCGTTGGTGAATATATCTAAGTATTTATACATACATAATATTCACTATTAATACTAGCCGATATATATATATATATTATATGGCGTGTGCCTCCTAGGTGGAAACTAAGTGGGTGTCTGGAATTAGTATGAGCTAATAGCATATGGTGCAAATTGTCTTGACGGAATCCCCGTAGGCGTGTGTGCGCAGCTCCTGAGTTAGATCCGGCAGCCAGCCGCAGAGGTAGGCACTCCAGCCGGCCGATGTCGAACCGACTGGTTGCTGTTCAAATGTCAGCTCTCAGAAGAACGTAAGAATGAAAATGGCGCTCATGGCCAGTGTGGATTATCGGCCTTGTCCAACATGAAAGGGGATGAGAGAAGAGAAGTGAAGAGACGTGTGCGTCTGCACGGTCGATTGATCACGGAGCTCTCAAGTCTCAAGACCTTCAGCATGCAGCGAAAACTAAAACTCGAACAAGAAACGTCGGCTGAACCCGAAACGGTATTTCGGGGTCCTGCCGCCTGTAAATCCGAGATGACTGATCCAACGGAGTTCCACCGCATACTACTGCTTGTACTGCCATACACGGTAGCATGTTGTACTGCTACTGTGGCCTACTCGCCACAGGCGACTATGTTACCGATCAGCGACTCGGTACAGGCTGTTGGCTACTGCTGGGTAACATGGTAGCTATCCTTAACAAGTCACACTGATAGAACAGGGTCTCCTAACAAAAACGATCAAATTCGTTCATCACGCTAAACAATTGGTTTTACCCGCTCCCATCGTCACGCAAACCTTGGGACCCGCGCGGGTCTCACTATACACATATTAGACAGACATACTCAGCACGATATTACTTTATACGCTAACTACTACGACGCCGTTACTGGCCGTAGGTTTTCTGAAAGGATAGTTGAACAGCAGTGTTACTTATCATTGTTTGTTTCTGAAACGCATTCCAAACTGCCATGATGTTGTACTGCCCAAAGGTTGAATTAACAGTTGAAGGCAGGTTTCTTACAAACGCAGGGCCGGCGACGGGGGACCGAGGAGGAAGGTGCACACGCTGTCGCCGCCCTATGAATAGTACCGGGGTGCCCGCTTTGTGCCGACGATAGTTATGCCGTCGGGCACGGAGGGTGCCACAGCGAGGGGCGCCAGGGTGAATGGTTCATAGCGTCGCGACTGTCGTGACGAGCACTATGAGAAGGATAATATGGCGCGAGACAACTGTTCTGATCAGTGTCAAGCGTCGGGTTTATTTGTATGGGCAGAGGGTAAGACTTCACTAGCTCCTCTGAGCGCATCTTATAGGGGCAGGAAGGATCCCTTGTGTGGGAACGCCTTCGGTCTCGGGTAAAGAGCCAGCAACTTAGTTCCGGGAACACCCGGTTTATACTAAACACCACCAAGTGAACCCAAAAACGTTAAAGTTAAGTGATCTGCGATACCCATCCTATCAACCCCCAGCCCCCAACGCCCTGCCTTGCCCGTCGTGCCCGTTGCCGTATCTGGTGCTTCGTTGATTGTTTACTCTGGCTGCTTGCAACTACCGCCTTGCATCGAATCGCTTTCTGCGTGACCCGATCTTCCCTGCTCGAGGGCACTTTCTTGAACTCTCAAACAACAGGTGAGCGGAGCCTCACAGATCTAGCGAGCGCGGATCCTTTTAGGGTCTGAGAGCTGTACCCTGCTGTATCAGTTTGTGTCGGAGAGAGACCATAAGTATTACCCGAGAGAAACATGCCTAGGCCCTGTTGTCTCTACGTATCCCAGACGGTTACGCACAACCATCTCGTACACCTCGAGCATTCAACCCGACTGGCAGCTGTTTCCGGCACCACCGCGGTCGGACGATAACGTAACCGAAGGTGGATATGCAAACCCACGGTCAAGGCGTGTGCGGATGGGGGGATGGGGGGCGTTCTTATACTTGGGGGCTGTTATGAAAACCAAGCAAAATTTAGACCATAGGAGGGGAGGGGGTACTCATGTCATGCGTGGCCGTAGTCGTATCACCATAGACCCTCGCACCCCCACATTGCCGGGACGGAGCACGTCGTCGGGTTTTCACCGAACAGGTAGACATTTGCTTGCACCGAGCGCGAAGCGCCGTGGGGTTTCCGATGAGTCGCATGAAGAGGTGTGGTTTTAGCATCATCCTCAGATCCTCAGCTTGTCAGCGAGCAAAACAATTTGTCATTCTGTTGCAAGGTCCTTGCTCAGTCAGCTTACCATTATATTGTTTTGACCGAGTTTGGCGGTGTCACGCCCGCGCGCGATCATCATCTACTGTAACAATCGACGTTCCTACTGTACAAGGAAACACAAGGAAGAGGGAGCTTCAAGTGTGGGCGGCGTCGACCATTGTACCTGCCTAGCATGGTCCCGTACGTAGCGGAGCCCTATTCTACCATCTACTATATCGTCGCCCGTGCGAAAAAAACCCGAAATGGATACAATATGTCTTAGGAGGGGGGGGGGGTTCCCTTTGGTCTCGAATATTCGTCGCCTCAGTCGTTTTAAAACTCATGGGCAATCAGGAAAGACTCTTCATGGATCGGGTCGGGTCGGGTCGAGTCGTCGCAAAGCGATTGTTTTGAGCTGTCCGCATAACTCTGACCCAACCCGACCCTGGAGAATTTGTGCAACTGGCCGACCAGACCCGACCCGACCCGACCTGACCCGTGAGGTTCTGAAAACCTCCTGACCCGACCCGCGGGTGGGGGTCATGATCCATGAAGAACAAAGCCATGATGTTTTTTACGCCGCAGATCTTGTCGCAGGACAGCAATGTTCACTACCTATTAACAACCCCTTGGAAGATACGAAAAACCGTGGCAGGTACGGCGGGTATCCTGATCAAAACCGTCAAGAAAATGAGTGAGGGCGCGCTTCATTCAGACCACGACTATTACGGGGGGGCTCATACATAGTACTCAGAACCCACCATGGACCAAGCAAACCACTTTATGGACCATATTCGGTTCTGATGATCACATACGGATAATAGCATCATGGCGAAGGGCATGTAAGGACGGCTGGAGCTTAGTTCTGAACACCAAAACGCTCAGTATATTTCCCTCGAGAGTGGTGTGTATGATGATCCTTGCGCTGTAGATTCGGGTACACCCCCACGCCCCCAACTTCAGCAGCAGCAGCCCGGGTTTGTAGGACCGATGGGATCGAGTGATTTACCACGTATCCTCATTACAACAAGGGTGGGCGTACTTATTCATTCCTTGCCTTTGTCATTTAGACCATTGACAACGCATGCCTTTCGAGACGGAGCATCGTTCCTACTCTTAATATAGCATGGGGGGGGAGAAGGTCGTGTTCCTTGCTTTTTTCTCACCCGCGTTGCAGGCGAACTGCAATAGTTGGCCGGTTTCTTCGACGCTCGTCCGTCCTCCCTCGGAGCTTTGGAGGTGAAGGTTTCCACACACGAGAATGTTCGAAGGTCCCACAGCTTACAGTCTCCGTCTTCGTCCGCTGTGATCAACTACATTTTTTGTTTTTCGTGTGGCATTGCGTTTCGCCGGGGGATGGCAGGGGGGAGCGGGGACGGGGCGGGGATGAACAAGCAGAGCGGGAAGATGGAACGAGGCCCGTCCGTGGCTTAATTCCATTTGTAGAACTGCGTCAATCACTTCTTGGAGTTCAATTACTTAAGCTACTAACCTTCCGTTGTCATCTAGCTTCTAACCTTCCGTTGTGATGTTGTAGCAGGATCTGTGCAGTAGCATAGGTTCAACCCAGGAAACATGTGCTAGATCGTGCAGATTGTACGGCTCCCACGCGGCAACATGAGCTAGATCATACAGATCATACAGATCATACAGATCATACAGATTATACAGATAAAAAACTATCTTCCCTGAAAGATCTAGATCATGAAGTGGGAAATATCTATCTGATATGCCCAGCGTGCAAAATAGTTTTGAATTTGATTGGGATACGGTTTGCACCGGTGAAGGGGTCACATGGCCGAAGTATCACGCAGCTTGCTCGCAAAGCTGAAAATATATCGAACATCAAATCGGTCAAGCTAGCTCACAACAGATATAGTGATAAAAAAAAAAATTAAATGTCGGTGCAGCAAGTTCAAGAGGGACAGGCTGCTGTGAATCAAGGTGGTGCTGTAGATCGATGCTTCTCGTACAGTTTTTAACCGACACCGGCACGTATTCACTGAAGTCTAGATGAAAGGAGAAGCAAACACTATACACTATCATCGGTAGTTTTGCGTGGGGTCACTCTTCGACAAGGAGTACGCTGTTTCTGCGTCCCCTACACAAACGGTACCACTACTCCGCACAAAGCAGCAGGACCTTGCATCCGTGCTCGTAATGTTTATCCCTCACGTGCGGTACACCTAAAGCTGATCATTCATTCAAAATGACACCAAGCCAAACACAGTATTACATCCTCCTACCGGGCTGTCGGCGCCCCCTCCGACCCCCCCTCCCACCTCCCCCACAAGTGACCACACCGGAAAAAAAAAATAACTCATTGAAGTTGTCATCCATGTCCAATTCCGCCTCACAAGCGGTTCTTATTAGGATGCAGCTCACCCTTCATGCGACTCGCCGGACACCTCACGGCGCTTCGCGCTTGGTGCAAGCAATGTCTGCCTGGTCGGTGAAAACCCGACATGCTCCGTCCCGGCATTGTAGGGATGTAAGGGTCTATTATCCATACGACTACGGCCATGCATGATATCGAGCACACCCCCCCTACATATTATATATAGGTTGGGCTGGTGCTCCATGTGGAAAGGAATGCGTGGGCAATGGTCAAATTACTAAGGCAAGAAATAAATGAATAGGCCCCCTATATATTATATATAGGTTACGTTGGCGTCGGTTGGCAACGACACTGTAAAACATGCCGCTCACTGCTTGAGCTAGACGACCAGGGTATCGTTTTTGTTGTTTGGTTGTTGTTTTGGCGATCCGTCATAGCTGGTGGTCGAGTCAGATCATTTGTGCGGGGTGGAGGACCTTCACTCCGCACAAGGGAAATGATCGTATCACGTAGTGTTTATATGGTAAGGCACGAAAGAGGCAGTTACATAGCACTCCCATTGCTGTCTCTGGAAGTGGCCACACCGGAATTTAAACGAGCTCATCGAAGCTGTCATCCGTATGCAAGTCCGCCTCACAAGCAGTTCTTAGTAGGAAGAAGCTCACCCTTTATGCGACTCGCCGGACACCTCACGGCGCTTCGCGCTTGGTGGAAGAAATGTCTGCCTGGTCGGTGAGAACCCGACGTGCTCCGTCCCGGCATTGTAGGGATGCGAGGGTTATGGTCATATGACTACGGCCATGCATGATATCGAGTACACCTCCCACACACACCCCTACCCCACCACGACCCCCACCTCCACCCCACTATCCCCCTCTCATCACCCCCCCCCCTCTGTGTTGGGATGCGAGGGTCTGTGGTCATATGACTACGGCCATGCATAATAATGAGTACACCCCCCCCCTCTCGCACCTCCCTCCTAGCACTCCCAGCCCCCCCCAACCTTGCATGACAATGAATACACCGCCCCCCCGACAGTTTTTTTCACTGTCGGCGACGCCCGCTCCCCACCCCCCCCTCCCCGCTGCCCCCCCCCCCCGTGCGATGGCGTTTTCGTTGAGGGTCACTTGCCTGAGAGGTGCCTGCGAGATGCTCTACCCCGACGATGGGCGCAGAGTGGCCGTGCAGGCGGCTGATGGGGTTCGACACGTAAGGGTTGTTGATAACAAGATCGTAGCAAAACCCGCCCGAGACGATCAGGCGGTGGTCCGGGCAGTATGCTACGTGTCGCACGCCCTGTGTTATCACCACACACGCCACACGGAATGAGGAGCACCAAGTAAAATGAGAGAGAGAGAGGGGGGGGGGGGGAGGGAGGGAGGGTGTCTATCGTCTGATCTGGTCCGGTCCGGTCTGATCTGGTCTGATCTGGTCTGGTCTGGTCTGGTCTGGTCTGATTGGGCTGGGCGAAGTCAGGGGCGAGCAATCGCGAACTGTTCACATTTGAAAAAAAAAAAAAAAAAACACCCACCTCTCACCTGTGAGATCGACTTTGTCGTAGAAAGTCACAAAATGCTGCAAAGATGCGCGCGGTCCTGCGGTCGCACTTGCCACGGGGTGTATGAACCTCTAGTCAGGATTGACTTTCAATGATAAAGTCGATCTAAGTTACACCCTCCTCTAAAGGGGGAGGGCGGGTGTCTGTGGTCTATGGTCTATTGAAATATGGGCGTCGAGGTTTATATCTATGCTGATGTACAGTACCTACGCTAGTGGGTGTTGGGCACCGAAAGGGATGCCGGTAGTTGTATGTCATCCATTCCCACAGCGCCGAGATCTAGTTACATGGTCTTCCTGGGCCTGGCGAGGCAGAGGGCGGTCGCGATTTGCATGCGAACCGTTAGGTCACACTGCCTGCACCGGGGGTGGTCCTCGCGCGGCTGGCCGGGTCACCAGGCATTGCCGTACGGTAGATGTCACGCACTTTTATTTTTACTCAGACTCCATAATACTAGGTTAATCGATTCTCCGACCTGTATACATGAGCGTAAAGTCCTAGGTGTTCTTCACATGAAACTGTCCTTTTTCAACCATCGACAAACCAGCACACCCGCGCAGTGTCCGTCACGATTCTTCCTTTCTAGAGAGATGCCAGCTCTGTGGCCACACACTGCGAAACCAGTAAAATAGGGTGGGGACCAAAAGGCATCGTGGAGAGGTGGGCTCCCAGTTTCGTCGGATGCACCAAAGCACCGTATGATGTGCATGAGGGCCGTCGTCGAGCGAGACGGGCGGCGCTTTCTTCTTCCGTGAAGGGGGGGTGTAAAGAAATCAGAACCAAATGTGGCGTGAAAGCATACGGGGTGTACATGAGTTTGGGGTCCATCATGGGTTCTGCATACCACAGAATATCCCCTCGTAATAGTTTTTACTCTCATCTCCTTGTTGTGCCGCCTTTTGGATGGAACTCCTTGTATGACAGCCAAGAGAAAACGCAGGCTCTGACGAGATCAACACTGCTAGATACCTGGTAGATGCCGAAGTATATATGTGTGTTTATGGGATGGGGAAAAAGAAGGTGGAGATGTTAGAACGCGGAGAGGGAAGGGGTTTGGGCTGTATCTACTAATTGAATTCGCGGAAGAGGGACACAAAATGTCCTTGAAAAATAAAATCGGTCCCCGACTGACACATGCCATTATCTTCACAAAAAAACTATGAGAAAAACGCCTAAATTTTGAAGAATTTACCCTAACTCAACACATTCATGTTTTGTTTCCACCTTCGAGGCACACAACACATCGCTTCTACTCCCAAGACGCACACACGATACAGAGCCGGTCTGCGCGTGCCATGTTCGCCAAGATGGCAATAGTGTTGTACCAGGCACTACAGCAGGGTCACCGCACCACCATCGTCCTCTCTTCTATTGAATCCTGTCGTACAAAGTTCACCTCATCGTTAGCTCGTGCTTGCCCCAAATTCTAAGCCGTGTGTTGGCGGTCACCGACAATCGGGTCTAAGCGTACGCACCAGCCTCGAGCTGGTACACACGATAGTCGCCAAATGCGTAATAGACATTTGTTGCTGTTGTTCTCACATGAACTCTCAAAGCAAGGAACCCGTGGTCACACAAAGTGTGCTGGAGTCCTACTAATAGGAAGATCCGAAAGAAACATAAAAATATATTTAGACAGGCATATCTAATGACAAAAAACAGAACCAGAGTGGTTGTAGTGACCCCGACAAATGACCCAGGTGCTGTATGATGCATATACATATATATATATATACGTATGTACATACTTTGAGTATAAATATATCCTATGATGCAGGCCATCAAACCTTCGAGTGTCCGAGCAGCGTAATCTTCAGCCCACGCGTGTTGATGTCCCACAGCTTGACCGTGCGGTCCATGCTGCACGACGCCACCGTGTCGGTGCCTGTTAATAGATCAAATGTCCGGGTTTTTAGTGACTTGGAGGCACTTGTGTCTGTTGTGAGGTCGTGTTGGGCATTCGACTGGTGCTACAATAGTAGGGAGGCCGCTTTCATGCTCCTATGTTTTCAGTCGGTGAGAGCCACTCGGCCGAGTGACCATTTTATTTCTTGCCATTCTTGGGTCTTCGTTAATATTTTGTGTTGTTCGCGATGTTCGTCGACGAGAGACTGTTTGTCGCTCTGCGGCAACAAAATATTGTTGCCGTCCAATTTTGAGTGAGATTAGATACAGAGCCAGTCGTCCGCGTGAAAGTAAGCACCGTGGTGGAAATGACGGCATCACCCTCCCCCCCCCCGGCTACCGTAGACAGTCATGGATGGGTCGATTTTGTGCAAGTATGGTTGAGAAAATGTCCAATATTGCGCATTATGTGGTCTTCAGTGCGCCTCAGACGTAAACGTTGACGTTTCGCACCTCGGACAGACCACCAGTCCCTTCTGCGTGATGTAGATCTTTGAGGGCATATGTATAGACCTATACACACCTGATCTGTATGATCTGTATGATCTGTATGATCTGTATGATGTGTACGATCTATATGATCTAGCTCGTGTTGTCGGGTGGGAGCCTTACAACCTGCATGATATTAAGGCCATGTTACCTGGATTGGATCTATCTGCCCTATAAGGCAGATCCTGCACAACCTCCCACAACGGCAGGTGAGAAACTACAGTAGATGATCTACAAATAGATAGATCAGGTAGATCATGATCTCGCTGAGGTGTGACAAGGTTTGCAGCGGTGTGCTTGGTAAGGTATGCACTGCAATTTAGGGTACCCGGGGAACCTTCCCCGTCAGGTACAGCCTACCAACGAGTACGTTGTCGTTCTTGTTGCTGCTGTCTTCACATTAATTTGTTCTTTTCGAGCCAACGAAACCAGTTCACCCGGCTTCCGTCCTCCAGCAATTCTCCATCCTATAGAAAGATACAAATTATGTGGTCACAGACCATTTGTGTGAGACAGCAAAAACAAAACTAATCGCACTTGAGTGAAAGCATAAGCGAGGTGCCAACGCATGTATGTGCCTATACCAACGTCTTCCAATACCGTACATGTCCGTCGTGAAACTTACACAACCTGGGAGCGAGGCGGTATACACAGGTAGTCAGGGTAGCTTTTGGTATACAATAATAAAGCCAAATGCCTATCATATCCGTGTTTTTGACGCAGACGTAAGCATGCTCCACTTTCGACGGTTAAGTGGTTGTAAGGCATACGCAGCCAAGACACACGGTTTGGTCGCGGAGAGTTTCCAGTCTATGACCTAAACAGTCCAAAGCCCCACCCGACGATGCTCCTAAAAACACTACACCAAAATAGCACCAAAGACTTCTTACGTATCGGACAAATCATGATATATCTATCTACAGCAGATCACGGTCTGTCTATCTATCTATTTATATATCTATCTATCTACAGCAGATGATCTAGTTCCTCACCTGCCGTTGTGACAGGTAGCGCAGGATGTGCCTTATAGGGCAGATAGATCCAACCCAGGAAACATGTGCTGGACCTTGCAGATTATACAGCTCCCACGCGGCAACATAATGAGCTAAAAAAACGTACAAAATCGGGCGTGTATCTCTGCCTTGAAAAATCCACTGTTGTTGTAAGTGGGAATCGATCGTGTCATGTATACCTACGGTATGTAGTAGAGATCATGATCCATCTGTCTCAGACGTGAAATCTTTCTACTACCGCAGACGAGGCGTTTCCGCTGCGTTTCATTCCTCACCGGACAGCGCGTTGATGCCGAGCACCGCGTCTGTGTGTCCCCCGTCCCCGTCAAAAACGCCTGCCCCGTCGTTGTACCCTGACATCCTGCGCGCGCGCGAAAAAAAATCACCCGAGGGAGAGATATGTACTCGTACACAGTGGTTCGTTGGCGACAAGTCGGTATTAGCTAGAAGGGGAAGACTGCTACAAATAGTAGTAGTAGTAGTAGGTTGTCCCTTACACCCAACAAAGTCCCAATCTGGGCGGGAACATAAGGAACAATAGGTATTCATACTTATACCCCAACGGTCCTTACTTTTCCGGCCAGAGTGGTATGTGTCGTGCCTGATTGTCAAGGTCTTAGTCCGTTGGGGTATTGGAAAAAAGGTTAACCAATCGCCTACCCAAGCTAAGCCTTGTATCACTCTTCCTCCCTCTTCGGAACAGCGGGGTCCTTGGTCTTCGTATCGGGCCGCACGTGCCTAGTCCGCAGTTCTTCACAATCTCTGGGGACCCAGGAAGATAAGAGTGTTTCATCAGATTCTTGACATGAGGAAATTCACTTTTCTTTAAAAAGCGTAATACATGGTGGAGGTGAGATCCGAACCCACGACCAACGATCCATCCATGTCTTGCCGATCGACGCCATATGTTAAGGTCTTAACCCGTTGAGCTGTTGATAAAAGATTAACCAATCGCCTACCTACCCACTCTAAGCCCTGTAACAACTGAGCAGAGCAGTAGGTTATCCCTTCAAAACCAGTGTCTCCCCCCGAAAAAAACGAATTTTTGAGGAAAAAATGGACACGTGACCTCTCTACTCTCGGCCTACATCGCGGGAGGCATTACTGTGTCGTAAAACGACAAGAATCGAAAATGGGATCAACGATCTTGTATTTGTCAAAACAGAAAGTTCCTCAGTCCAGCACAACAGTTTGGCCAGAAAATAGTGTACTGAATACAGTATACTGTATATTTTTTTTTTTTTTTTTTTTTTTAATCATCACTTTTACTTTCCAGCCCACTCGTACGAGGTTTTTACCCTCGACGATCTTCTGGACAAGCCGTGGTCACAGGTGTCGTCCCTTCTCCCCCCCGGTACGTGCCTTTAGTTTTTATCGCGCATAGGGTTCAGCATTCCCACTGCTCGTCGATTTTCATCGAATGTAGCCAACTCACGCTTTCGCGCTTTCCGCTTATTATCAATTTTTTATGCAAGAAAAAGTCCCTATGAGCATGCACTCGGTGAGACTCGAACTCACGAAATTGATCTTGACAGGCACGCGGACCACCTACCAAGCCACCGGGGATACCAGGTAATTACTGTATACGGTGTACCAGGTACTATAAATACTGTATACCAGGTACTGTATACTGTATACCAAGTACTGTATACTGTACACTCTCTGATGAATACCCCCCCTATCGTATGTCGGGGGCACGATATCATATACCACCAATTTAAAAGGGCCAATTCTATATTCCTATTGAGTGCAAATGGTAATTGTGTCCAGGACAAATAGTTACTATTTGTTGTAATTATCTGTCATCCGACAATGTCCATGCTGCATGATCTTCAACGTGGATCACTCAAAAACATTAGCACTCCCCGAAAAAAAAAGAGAACCAAGGGAAGCGCCTGTTGGTCTACAGTTTACTGGTGTTTTTTTTTTCATCGTCATTTATACTCTCCAGCTTTACTCGTAGGAGGTTTTACCCTCAGCAATCTTCTGGACAAGCCGTGGTCGCAGGTGTCGTCTCTTCTTCCCCCAGGTACGCGCCTTCATTTTTATCGCGCATAGGGTTCATTCAGCATTCCCACTGCTCGTCGATTTTCATCGAATGTTGCAAACTCACGCTCTCGCACTTTCCGCTAGTCATTTTTTATGTAAGGAAAAGTCCCCACGAGCATGCACTCGATGAGACTCGAACCCACGAAATTGATCTTGGTAGGCACGCGGACCACCTACCAAGCCACCGGGGGACGATGTTGGACTACAACAGGCTATTGGACTACAGTAGTAGCTTAAACGTTGATCACTCAAAAACATTCCCCGAAAGAAGAAGAAAATCAAGGGAAACAATCACACAAAAAGCAAACATGTTCGCCTACAGCATACTATTACGGGACTACAATAGCCTATTGGACTACAATGGATTCAACGTTGATCAGTCATGGACATTTCCCGAAATAAGAAGGAAACCAAAGCAACGGGAAACAAAAACCCCCCAGCAAAACCTATGTGTTTGCACGAGAAGTCTTACTCTTTTCGGTATACCTCTTCTACTCCCTGCTTCAATTTTTTACCACCAACCTCTTGGTTTTGAAGGCAGCCGCTCCGAAGACATTGTGTGGAGGACCATCGCCGCCGTCGGTGTTGAAGTCGCGGACGTCGCTAATCTTCCACGAAAACAGGTTCCCGAGCGTATCTCCTGCCACCAGCAAATCGTGACTTTCGGAGTGTGCCATGCAGATCTTCCATGGTTGGTCGGCAGCCAGCGTACCAATAGTGTGTAGCGTAGCCGTATGGACGAGGACGATAGCGCGCAAAACACGGCAGGCATTGAACATGAAACCACGTTACTCTGTTAGTGCTCTCGCTTCGCGTGGAGCCAATCGGAGGGGTAGGGGCAGGGGTGGCTCGGAAGAATAGAAAAGGGGAAGCTCAACGCCAAGCCGGAAGAACTTTTAGTTGCCTGATTTTTGTTCTGAGTGTTTCTATTCGCGACGTGGATTGGGTTCGAAACGCCTACCAGGTACTGCGTAGCCCACACGCGGTTTTACTGTCCCACACTTTCGCCCGTGTTGGTCCAGTCTTCTCTCGTCCCAACCGCCGCAACCAACTGGTATCCGTCGACTCAGCTTTCACCCCGCACCAGGGGCTCGATGTTATCAACATTATCATTGCCTTTGCCATCCGACAGTCAACGTGCATGCGGCACGGGCTTCCAATTTGATCTCTCACAGACATAACCTTGCCCGAAAGAAAAAAAAGCAAGGGAAACAATAACGTAAAATATGACCCAAAATATTGGACTTCAAAATATTGGACTTCAATAGCCTATTGGACTACAGTAGCTTCGACGTTGATCGCCCGTAAAATATTCCCGCAAAGAAGAAGAAAACCGAGGGGAACCAAGGGAAGCCTATAAGCGGAAACCTACGCATACAGCACAATATTCACTACAGGCAGGTAAGCCGACGTTTGATTGGACGCAAACGCGGTGCTGGCTCACCGGGGTGCTCGGTGCGCTGAAGCTCCTCCACGCGCTCGCGCTGCCTTCGTCGTGGAAGCAGACCTTTGACGTAGACGTAGCCGCGACGAAATGCCTGGTGGTACTGCAGTAGCACAGGGATCGCGCGCTGCCCCCCAAGTGCTGACATAAAACAATCACAACACACACAACGAAACACAGTAGGACAACCGATCGCGGGAAACCAACATCAAGTGCTGGCATTGGAACCACGAGACACGAGACGTAAGTAAGTTCGATCCTCGGCGCTCGTGTTTTTTTTTTTATTATCCAGGTGGGAAAAACGGGGACGGCGTTTTTTTTTTTTCTTGTCTGACCGGTAGCTACGGTAGAGTGAGCTGAGGGATTTCGCCCCGAAGGTCCATGCCGAGACCGAGTCGAACTCACGGAGTATATGTTTCGCTGGTCAGAACAGGGATGACTCACTATTGCTGTATGATAGCTTAATAAATCAGCAGTAGGCTACTAATAGGTAGATTGCGTACGATTAACAGCGTTCTCGGTCAACAGTAGGCTATTTAGTACGAAGTAGGTAGGCTACCTGCTAGCCTTCTCAGTCGGCGGTAGGCTAGTAATAGGTAGGTTACGTGCTGGCCTTCTTAGTCAGCAGTAGGCTATTAACAGGTTGGTCACCTACTAGCCTTCTCAGTCAGCAGTAGGCTATCAATAGGCAGGTTTCCTGCTGGTATTCCCGGTCAGCAGTAGGCTATTAATAGGTAGGTCACCTGCTAACCTTCTCAGTCAGGTAGGCTATCAATACCTGGCACAGAGGTAGGATACCCCTTCGAAGGCACTACTAATAGAAGTATGCGTGGTTGCTGTATACCGTCGAAACCCGCGATAAGATCGGCCAGAGAAACTAGTTCGAAGAATTTGGCGGGTTTGGTTTTGGCTGATAATGTAAACGCGCGTTGGACGCTGCCTCAAGCCCATCGCGTCGCCATCGCTTAAGGTATTAGGTACACAGACATATGATGCATCCGGTGCGGGCTTACCTTAGGCCCATGGCTTCGCCAAAGGATGAAGGTTTTGGTGCACATACATACGATATATCCGGCGCCTAAAGCAGCATCTTCGAGACTTAAACCTTGCCCCTGGCACGATTGGGGCTCACCTTGGTGTCGTACTGTCGTTTCAGCTGCATCGAACCGGCATGGTACACCCGGAAGTAGCTGGCGTTGGCCTCCATGACAGCAACCACATCAGGCTCTGCAAAGTAATCCATCTGCGCCGGGGAGGGGGGGGTATTCATTTGTTGCTCGCCTTAGTCATTCGACCAATGACCACGCTCCCCTTTCGAGACGGAGCACCGTTCCTATTCCTAATAGAGACATCTCCAACAATTGGGCGCTCATTACGTTGTTTCCATGTAATACATTGAAATTTTATGCTAATCTTATCCCCTTCTTGTTTCGCCGCCTGTGGCCACCATCTATATCCTAGGATAGCGTTCGTTTTTTCGCTACTATCTAGTGACCCAAACTCCTCCAAGTCACATTCGTTCATTTTGCTCATCTCCTCTAACACATCCCGTACCTCCTTGCACATTTCTCATTCTCCCACTATGTAAGTTCTGCTCTGTTGCTTTGCCACACGGGCACATCTGTGCATCTACTTCCTCCTCACGGTTACTGGTCTACCCATTTCTTCTTCCTGGCAGATCCAGATCCCCTACACGAAATCACAGTTTGCAGCGTATCGGGCCGTGCAAAAACGGTTTCATTCCTATCTCTTCTCTTTGGGGGATGTTGGCACCCAAGCGTCCCCTGGTTCCCGGGTTTCCGGTCACTCTAACATCTAGATCTTTTATCGGAACAGAAAAACACATCGACAGTTCAACACGCGGCGTTTACAACTTCGGCGGGTTCGTGCTTACCAGAGAGCGACGGTGACTTGACAGAGGTTCATCACAGCAGCTTGTGTTTCTCTCGAGACTGATCTCCCGCCCGTTCTCAACAGAGGCCTACATCTCGACTTAGAGGTGCTGCAGTGGTCGAGATTGGTCGAAATTTTGGGGTGCACAAAATAAATAGACAAAAGCCAACCCCCAACTGAATGTTTGCACCTCGCTTGCGGACAGCTACAGCTCCGTACAGGATACTACAGCCCGCTAAATTGAGGGATGCTCTTGGTGGGATGTGTGAGGGTATTGGGTGCGCCAGACGGCAGTCGTATGCACCCAGAAGCGACTCACGAGGCGTTTTCGTGCACTCGAAGTTGCGAGCGAGGAACACAAAAATCTCGCAAAAAACCGGCAAAATGTTTCATTTTACGCAAGGGAGCATAGCACAATGGCTACATTATCGATGAAGCAATGGCCTTCACTATAATGTTTCTGTTCTCCAGGCGGATGAGATATCTCTTAGAGAGTCGTCGTCGAGGATGGGGCGGGAGGAAAAACTTCGTTCCCATGATGGGTGGTAAGCTCTTGGGCCCCAAAAAGGCCAAAACGGGCTAAAAAGCTCAGGACTCTTGTAAATTTGCATCAACTATTCTACAACTACGAAATACGGATCTTGGTTGCAAATCCCTCACTCTAATAACAAGTCGTACGTATACCTTGCCGAAACGCCCACGCGCGGGTACTTGACTTCGCATTCCTGAGGGTGCCAGCGTCCCTTAAATATCCCCCAATCTACCTACGTGTTTTTCCTCTTTCGCCTTGTTTATTAGCTCTAGGCTCACCCTTATTTCTATGTTTCTAGCATTTCTTCTACTTCTGTCTTGTACCTCCCGAACTTCTTCATGGACAGCATCTCTTCTTGGTTTCCTCCTATTGTATATCGTTCTGTACTTTCTCGACCGCTCTATCCCACCTTATACCAGCTCGATTTTTGTTACTTTTTCCCATACAGCTCCTTCAGCTGGCTGGCAACCTCTTTTTCGGCATGTTCCATACTTTGAATTGCCACTTCGACTTTCTCACGTCTCTATTTGTCTTGAGCGGGTACGTTCCCGGTTCTGTGCTTAGTACTGCGTTACTCGTCATACTTGAGCATCCTTCGAAGTTCCTTTTTGAGCTGCTGTCATCTGTATCGTTTCTACTACGGGGATCCATAGTTAATGGGACCAAATTTTGCTAGTAAAAATAGGTAAATATATAGATTTTTATGTATACCATAGGTCCTATTATCTATGGACCCCCGTAATAGCTGTGTTACTAACTTCGCGTTCCCTTCCCATACTTTCACTGTATATTCTAGCTCTGGTAGTATCATATTTATCAGGATGCATCCATCTTCCCTACGTGTGCGTTGCCCTTTCCTGTTACTTTTGCTCCTTGTGCATCGCGAAGAGCAGTCTGTTGAGATCTCTACGCCAAGGTACCCAAACTGGTCTACGGTCGGCGATTCATGTTCTCCCCACTTTCAACTCAAAGTTACCGGGTTCACCTGATCTTCGTTACATACAATCACTGCGATTGTTTTTTTTACGCCCGCCGTCAATCTCCATTTCCCAGTTCACTCTGTATCTATTACGGGAGACCATAGTAAATAGGACCCACGGTACGCACAAAAACCTATATATTTACCTATTTTTACTAACTATATTTGGTCCTATTTACTGTGGTCCCCCGTAATAGTGCCTTTTGTGTTTGTTTCTGCAACCCTTCGCTCGGCGGCAGGGTTGGGGGGGCGCGGTATTGAGCGGTAAAGGCAGAAAAAGGAAGGCCGTGACTGGATGACCACCTTGGGTATCGGGGCAATTATGACTTTCGTGCTTGGGACGGCATACGGGGCGAGCAGTTAAGAGGAACGGGGAGGACGTTCCCGAGGAGGGGAGTGTGGAACAGCGAAATGGGGTGGCCTATTGTGCGTGCACGGCGACAGTTCGGATCCTTCGCCTCACCTCCAAGCAGAGCATGCGAAATCCATCAGTATAATATGTCATGATTTTGCGCTCGTCTTGTGAGCGGGGGGGGGGGTGTACTCGATAGGAGAGATGTACTCGATCTCACGCATGGCCGTAGTCGTATGACCATAGACCCTTGCATCCCTACAATGCCGGGACGGAGCATGTCGGGTTTTCACCGACCAGGCAGACATTGTGAGCGGGGGGGGGGGGGGGAACCTCAGCGCGGTGTGCTATTGTATAGACGCACCGCCTCAGAGCGAACAAGGGTGGAGGTAGCTCGCACGAATAAGGGTGGAGGAAGCTTTTTTTGGGGCCTGGGTTCCGCCGGCTGAGTTCCGCCGGCTTCTTTCAGCCGGCGGACGTTACAGGCGACTTCAGCCGGTTGCTGGACAAACCATCCGCCACGACGACGAACGAACCTCCCCGCGCCCCCGAACCGGTATCGAACCCCCCGGTCTCCAGACCAATCCCTACGAGACGAGGGGGAAGCCGTGCTATGTTCGGCAAGGGTTGGACTTTTGAGCCGAAACGTTTCCCTGTGGCGTATCATAGCTCCTCCATTGCATATCTGGATCCGATGATGCGTGTTGACTATACTACTCTACCATTCGCTAGATACACGGGTGGACGGAACCCCGCCTCCCCCTTTCGACATCCCTCACATTGTTATTATTGGGCTTGCGATCCGACAATGTGCAGCATGAGTTTCACCGTTGATCGATCAAAACTTTCCTGAAAGAAGAAATCCCCGGACACAATTGAAGGTGGGCAAAAGACAAGCGTTCCAAGCATCCCTTTTTTATACGTAAAACATAATCCCGCAAGGTTGTGGATTTTGTCTATGTATATACATATATACGTTCTGTGCACTCGGCGTTCGTTCTTTGGTTTGCCGAAAGGTGCAAAATAGAAAAAGAAGAACTCTCGGCTGGACTGGCCTTAAGTACGTTCTGTATAATTTTGCTTGTTTTTGTGACGTCCCAGAAGGTGGATATAACTTAGCAAGTCTGTCTATTGTCCACCTTTTATTGGGGCGTCGAAAGGAAAGGGAAGGGTCCTGTCTACCCGTGTATACCTATTAATAGCCCATGAGGTTGTGTGTCGGGCTTATATACCACTCTGGACGTAAATATAAGGAACACGTGGTATCGATATTAATGTATGAACGGTATTTATATTTCCGCCCAGGGTGGTAGCATACAGTCAACATACATACTTTTTTGATAGTCGGGTAAACGGTCGTACCAGGTACGTACTGTGGAGCTCCTCAACTACATACAGTAGTAGCTATCGTTCGAAGTTGGCATAATATTGTTGTAACATCGCGTCGTACGTCAATTCGTATATAGTTTGGGATCAATGAGGCCTCTCTCTGCTGCGGCATGAGATCACACCCATACTTGCTAACCCTTCTCTTATCTCAATGTCGTCGCTCGTTTGATGCGTATCCTTTTTGCGGATGCCTTCTATTCCTTGTTGTCCCCAAACTTGTAGCCTAGTTGATTAGGGGTTCTGCTACCGTGGGAACGTCGTGTACGATTTTCCAGACCCCTCCGACGGTGATACGCGCTGAGGTATGCGATCGCGGTGGGATGCACCCGGAACGCGTTTACCTGGTTGTCGGCACGCAGTGTTGTAGCGTGTCTCCGTGCGGTTCTTCCGGAACTAACCTACGCTTATGTCGTGCTTGAGGGGCGACAAAGGCGGAGCGTTTATGTAGGTGGTCTCCCACACTATATTTTCTCAGATACCGCAGCCCGCCCGCCCCCCACCGTAGTTACCGTACGCTTTCGTCTAACGAAGCACGCATAACGTCTGCCACAGTCGGCATGTTTTCTACGTTTCGCTTGGTCCTCGCCCCCTCATCCCATTTGTTCCTCCAGATTACTGCTATACCATAGCACGAGTCAAGCGGGTTCACTAGGGCATGTGCTGTATGTACTGCACCTGATCCGCGGCCACAGCGGGTCGTGCAGCCTCGAGTTGTCCGGCGTAAGCATACACGGGCATCCCGACTCCACGCCCAGCCCAGCCGTTCATGCCCATGTTAATCATGAACGACGATAGCTCTTCCCAGTCTACCATCCCGTCGTTGTTCACGTCCATCTGCATGCGCGTATGCGTGTGTGTGTCCATCAAGCAGGCAGGCACCGAAATCGAGTCACACGACAGGCTCGGTGCGGTTGTCTGTGGCAAAAAAATCGAAAAGCAGGACTGCTCACGGGTCGGATCAAGTCTCGCCCCGAAGACGATGAAAACACAAGCATATCAGGGCTTTCACGGGTCGGGTCAAACCTCGCGTGTCAGGTCACACGGGTAGGGAAAAGGTCACCGGACCCGATCCGTGAATATTTAACAACTTCTTCACCCGACCCGACCAGACCCGACCAGACCTGATCAGACCCGATCCGATCCGACCCGATCCGACTCGATCCGACCCGACCTGACACGACCCAACCCCTGAGATTTCGATATTTTCTTGACCCGACCCGCGGGTTGGGGTCATTATCCTTGAACAGCCGTGGTAAAGACCAGGGTCGTTGGTGACGTGATTTGCGGTGAATCTTCGCCCCGAACGCGATGAACACGCGGCAACATCGAAACTATCAAACATTGTTTTCGAGGAGGCTACTACCACACTGTAACGGAACAGCCGACGAATGCAGCAACATATATTCGTTGGACCCGAGGAAGGAGACTGAATATAGTTTTTTTTAGTCACGTGACTGACGTAGCCCTATCTGTAGTCAATCCTTCTAACGCTCTAAAAATATCGCTCTCATTCTGACAATCCGCGCAAAAAATTGACCAATCAGAAAACTGCGTACGACACCAACATGTCTTTCAGGCTGCAGCCGCGAATTATCACCGGAAATCTCCCGGAAAAATTTGAACCAGATCGAGAGATTCACGCCCTCACCACCACTAACGAGACAGGCAGGCGCGGAAAAACCGAAATCGCGCTCGGGCAGCGGTTGCTACTGTTGTTGTCGTATACGTAGCTCCACCAACAATGGCGCCAGTCACTGAGGCCCTCTGGACGAATGACTACCGCCGGACAGCATATAGAGGCAGTGGTAGTCCCGCCGTGGAAGCAACACCAAGCAGGCGGGCACAGTCACCACTCGCCTGGGCGAAAAGGTCGCAGAAATCTGCCACCATGTTGAGGTCGATGTCGTCGATGCAGCTCACCGGGGATGATATGTCTCCCACAGCGCACCTGAGCAAGCCAAGAAGGGCGCGCTATTAATAGGTAGGTACTACTGTAGAACAATTTCAAAGGAGCTCACAGGGCTACGGCTGGGGACACGTCGACCAACGCGAAAGCTTGCATGGGGCCATGAATATCGGATACCTGGTGCGTTTTCTACAGCATGTACAGCAGTAGCGTGCCTGCAGCGTGAACGCATGCATCCTGTTTGCCTCGCTTGCTGTGCTCAGTATTACGGGGGACCATAGTAAATAGGACCTATGGTGAACACAAAAACCTATATATTTACCTACTTTTTACAACAATATTCGGTCCTGTTTACTATGGTCACCCCCAATAAATAATACCGTACTATGGCACGCAAGATAACGCGACCACCTCGGACGATTTTGAAAGGTGGGTTTCTCGACAACGGGGGGAGGGCGTACCGAGTAGGATGAGCGATGCGTCTATGCTACCTTCTCGACGAGGTCTTTCCAAAGCCACCATTTTCGTTGTGTGTGCCCCTCAGGTTTCGGAGGAAACCGGCTCCGAAATTCATCCCAGGGGAGGTGTTTGTTAGCTTGCGTGTTATTCGGTATATAGAACGTTACACAGTAGGTCTTACAGCAGGCATGTACCGAGTGCTTCGTGCATACCCTGCCTTTCTAGGCGTTTTTCTTTGCATTCCTTCAGGTAAACTGCGTATAGTGGTATCATGCCTCGTACCGTGCGTTCTGACCGCTGAATCGTCTACTGCACGTTTCGGCGCACTTGATAGCTCAACCGATCGTAGAAAGAATGCTGCGGTACCAGCGTATCTCAGAACACGTGCAGGCAGAACGCGTACGTATGAGATGTATCCACTGCACCAGGCGTGCGCCTATTATTCGTTAGAAGTCACAAGGAGTTATTGTACCTATACTGCTGCACCTCTCGGGCTAGTTGAGTGACCTGGCTGGCTGTGAGTAGAGTACAGGACACCAAATAAGAAAACGATCAATAAGAAACGCAGGCTGAAAATAGCAGGAAAGTAAGAGATTCGGGAGTCGTTACACTGAAATGTTCACAGTCGTGCGCCCATTCTCAAATAAGAAATCTAGCCTGGGCCAGCTTTAATGTTTCTTATTGTCAATAGGTGTCCTGTACCGTACTGTAGCCCAACAGGCAGTTCCCTCCAACAAACAACAGTATCCACTCTACTCGTTTTGCCTATACAAAAAGGTGGTGGCGGTGGCGGTGGCAGCTGCGGCAGTGGCGGGGGTGGTGGTGGTGGTGGTGGTGGTGGTGGTGGTGGTGGTTTTGGCGGCCCTCGTACGACACGGATAACGAAAGTACTGTCTCGTGGTGTGCCATTTTGCGCTGCCTAAAATTGGCTTCCGAGAGCACAGCAGATAGGTATCCATGTTCCAGCTGTACGTACGGTTTTCCTTTGTAGGCCTATTGCCAAATCGAGCGCCCCTGCTATTAAATAACCTCATACCACAGGAGGTACAGAAGGTCCTATCGTACACATCACTAAAACAGCACAACAACATGTGTTTTGTTCCTGCGTAGGGACGCCATCAGTGCCCCCCCGCTCACGTTGCCATATTCATGACGAAGTCGATACGATTGAGTCCAGCTCTTCTCTTTCTGATCTGTTTCCGCAGGAAGGAAATTTGAGGCAGATCCATGGCCGTGAGCGTGTCGGTGACAATATTCCGCGAGTCCGAGCATCGCCTGAAGCCACTTCCTCCTCCTTGCGCCGAGCATCGCCGGAGGCCACTTTCTCCCTGCGTTTCCGGCCTGTCCGGCACACTGTCGACCACCACGGAGAGCAAGGCAGAAACAACAGTTCAACGCATCGCGAGATCAGTGGCAGGAGTCTCGAAACAGATTTTTGCTCGAGGCGCGACGCGAGCTTGCGTGCCACATACCTGGTACTGTACCTGGTGATCGGGCGGCGCCTTATTATGTACCTGGTAATACAAGGTCGTCACGTGGAATCTCCACCCTCCCGTTGGTCGTCCTCGCGTCTACGAGCACGCTCTGCCCACTGTGCGATCGAAGTGCGATCCGACCTGGACTTTCTTTTTGGTTGGGGGCTTCCGATTTACAAATCGTCTACGACCACTCGTACGTACTGCTGCAGTAAGAGTATGGATACTATCGCCGTACGTCGAGTTCAGTACGATTTCATACAAAACACGAGGCGAGGGTACGTTGTTTATTTAAAACCTTAGTAATATCTTCTTCCACCTCGTGTGTACCATGCTACGCTTATGTATATATATATATGGTAAAAGTGAGTTTCGAACGTATATGTATAGTCAAGGAAGGGTTGAACTCACTCTAAGCCTAGCGCCAGCCCAGTCAAGAAAGTCGACTTCGCATCCATCAACGATGACGATGGTTCGTTGTCGTCGCTCATTTTGTCCCGAGCCGGGGATAGCGTGTGATATTGATGATCTCCCTTGGATATGATGTCGACTGTTGTTGCTGCTGCTGGTGCTGTGTTGTTGTCTGGCAGTGGTCCATGAAGCAGAACGACAGCGGCACTCACCATGCCACTGATCGCACTACTAGTAGTCGTGGTTTCTGGTTGTTATCTCAACCCACAGCTATACACAGACCTCCTGCGTCCAGTGTCCATCCCAGCTAGCCAGCCTCTTGCGCTGTCTACTGTCTGTAGTTTTTCCTCGCTCGGCAAAATCATGAAACCGAAAAAGCCTTATTTCAGGTGCAACTCCGCCAATGACCCATTGTGACGAATACATTATTGACGAATGAGCCATGAATGAATCCTCTCCTCCTCGTGTCCTGTGTCGTCCCAGCTCAGACCTCGTGCGCTTTTCTATCTACTACAGGGTGCACTGGTATGTATGGTACATGGACGATGATGCGGTGACAAAACTTGTCCTCCTCCTGGCATTCACCCCCCGATTGGCATTTCGATTGCTGCTGTGCACGGACTCCGACGAATTTAAACCCAAACGAACGACACCGTTCCAGGGATTTGGGGATGTACATTTATATCTTGTAATTATATTCTTTCTATGAAATACATCAGCTGTGAGTTCGACTGATTAAATAAATAAATAGTAGTTGATACCTGGTACTCAACGTTGCAAGCTGCGTAATACGTCTCGTCTATATTCCATTTTTACCGAATTTACAAGACTTACTTGCTTGCTTGCTTGGTGTTTGTTGTAATAAATCGAACGCGCGTGTTCTATATACTAAAATATGTAATTCCTTGTCAAAGATATAGGCCAGTGGCTCCCCTGGATGCTGCTGCCCGGGTCAACAGGATAACATTTTAAATAATCAATCATTCTGCGCATTAGTGTATAACCCGAACAAGGGAGAATGATATATATGACGTTGCAACGTGTCGCAGCCTTTTTTTCTTTTCACAAATAAATACCAGGTAAATATTTATACATTGATTGAGTGTTGTTGAGTTTTTAGTATGGTATGGTTCTAAATGTGAGTAATTCTTGCGGGGATGAGCTGCTGCTGTTATTGCTGCTGCTTTGATGCCTATTATAGGGTTTTATTTTATATAGATTTTTGTGTAGATTCGAAAGTAGTGTATACGAGGTATGTATGTGTCAAGATATGTCGCAGATCTACGTGAGGTCATGCTGGTGGAGCCATAATATTTATTTGAAGAATTTTCAAAATTATATTTTATAAAATTTGAAATACGTCAGCTGTGAGTTCGATATATTTGGGAAAACCAGAAATCAATTTGATGAACAACTTCTTTGTGGAAAACCAGGAAAATTACGCCGGATGAACCAAAACCATTACGTAACAGCTAGGTTTAAAAGGGCACAGGAAGGCATGTCATATTATTATGGATAATTGCGTTGTACCCTGGCAATGTAGACAGAGGCTGTGTCCTCGGTGTTACCCGAGATATGACACCGGGCTAGCGATGGCCCGGGGAGTAAGATACTCCCGTGCTGTAGAGAGAAGAAGACGCGATAACACGTAAACACTGGCGCTTAGATGGCCAACACACACAGATGTACTCCACAGAGAATGCAAGAGTCCAGACGACGGCAGCTTCCAGAGATGGATAGGCAGCTAGGATACCATCACGATCCGGATAAAGGTCACATCAGAGAGTGAGATACTCGATCCTACGAGAAGATACGATACGGCTGCGATACTCAGTCCTACGAGCAGGGACGATACGGCTGCTATTCCTCCGCATAATATACGTTACAAGCCGAAACGGTACATAGACTATGATCTACGACACAAGAGCAGTGCTACTTGAATATTGACACAAACATGGTCATGTGCTAACATTTCCATAACACTCCCCCTCAATGTGAAATTCGATGATAAAACCAAAAAAAAACAATTTCAGTCAGTGATAAAATAGAAAACAGTCAAGAAACCATTTCCTGCAATATAGTAGTTCGATGCGTTTACTAGTACAATTTTAACAATGCTTTGTGCCTTACGTGCATACATTTATGTGCTTGCAAAAGTACTGCTATCGTTCCTGCGCAAACCAAATTTACCATAACCTTCAATCCTACATGTCTCGTTCAACCAGTAACGGTTCGAGACGAATGTTGACCATTGAAATAGCAAGCTGATTTCCACAAATAACAGGTTCACATAACAAACACACAAACACAAACACAGTGTTGATGACACAAACAAATAACATAAGATGTTGACGACGATACTGACGTCAGAAGCTGCTGATGATGTCCAGTAGCTGTTGGAAACGCGGCTTAGCAAAATGCTTGGTCCCGATATCGGCGGGGTTGTCCTTTGTGGAGATGTAGTGAGTCGAAATCTTCCCCTCGGATACCAGCTCGCGAATGTAGAAGTAACGGAGTGCAATGTGCTTGGTTCGAGAACTATATGAACGGTTTCCAAGCGCATGCACAGTTGCAGTGTTGTCGCAGTGAAGCGGCACTTGAACGAACTGCTCCCCAAACCCTAGCTCCGTCAGCATGTTCATGCAGAACACGGCTTCCTTCATCGCGAGTGCCGATGCAACCAGCTCAGCTTCCATTGTGGACATGGCTGTAAGACTTTGAAGACCAGATTTGAAACTGATTGGAGCCCTGGCCAACATCATGATGTAACACGACGTCGACTTGCCGTTGTCCGGGTTATTAGCCCCGTTTGAGTCCGAGAAGGCCGTGAGCTTAAAGCCTCCCTTCTTGTACACAATTTTGAAGTTGGTGGACCCTGCCAGGTACCGCAAAATGTGCTTGGCCGCCACCATGTGCACTTCCGACGGATTTGACATAGCACGAGAAATCTGACCCGAGCTGTACATTATGTCATACCTGAGTACAGAAGCCAGGTACATGACCGTGCCTGCGATCGCTTGGTACCTCTGCCTCTCGTCGGCGTTCAGTAGGGTCTCCTCCGGCTGCTTTGTGGAGAGTTCAGGTCCGTATCCGGGAGTCAGTGTTGGCTTGCAGTTGTGGCACCGGTCTTTGCTGGTCGCGGCCATTGCCGCACCACGGCCGGAGACTGCGGGCCCCGACGACTTCCTCGATTGTGCGTCGATAAAGTAATTCACAGCGGTTCGCTTTATTTCCTTGACATTTGGAAACGGTTGCCGGTAATGCATGTCCCGCATGAAGCTGTAGTCCGACGAGTGAACGAGAGCGTTTAACACTAAGTCCTCGAACGTCTCCTCCGGCGTGGTCTCACGCATATCTTCAAGCCGAAGTTTTAAGTCGTCCATGGTTGCCAGGAAGTCGATGACGTTCTGACCGTGTCGGAGCTTGGCAGAGTGGAGTTGCTCCCTGAGGGCTCGCCGGGATTCTTTTGTGTTTCCGGCGAAGCGTTCCTTCAGGGCCACCCAAGCCGCAGCTCCATTTCCCATTTCACCCCCAGTCTTCCCTTGAAAAGGCTTCGTGGTAATGTTAGCGGATTCAACTGTGGAGAAGTAAATGAGGGAGAACAACTGGTTGTTCCGACTTTTCCAGTTTGAAGCTGCTGTAGCAGCGTCCATCCCAGTGCCACTGAGGCACGATTCTCCGTCAAGAATCTTCAGCTGGTCCTGCGAATGAAGACCCACCGCCATTCGAAACTTTTCCGCCCATTCGCGGGAGTTCCGTTGATCTTTGCATTGACCAACGGTTTCGAGCGTCTTTTTCAATGCAGTGTAAGGCGATTCTGTCATCGCCTCCCGATCCTTTTCCAGGGAACGGGGCTACGCTCAAGGCGCGTAGGCTTTCCTCACACGCGTAACGCCCCGAGTACCTGAGTATCTCGACGCGCAAGGGACGGTGCAAGATCTTGTTGCTACACGGATGTAGGCTTCTCAGGATTGCAGCCCTGGAGCTCACAACCCTTGTCCGCCGGACGCTCACCAGTATCCGCCCAGACTCCTATGCTCCGGGAGACACAGGAATAACCTACCACAGATGACTAGGCTGCGGTGTATGGCGTCGGAGGTGTCAACTCCGGCCACGTCCTGCAGTCACACGGGCCAGATGCACTGCTCAGACAGGTCGAATCCGCAACCTTACGCACGCACCACAAACCGGTACGAGAAGGTAGTCTTGGATGTAAACCCTACCTCGCGTGACGACGCACGCGCAGGAAACGTGGAGCACGTTATATTTATTTGATGAGGCTGCCACAACGGATGCGCCCTGCCAAGCCAGATCCTCACCCTTACACACGCTACAGAGTCGGCACCCAGCAGCTAGAAGGTGTCTTGGACAGACTACACCTCGCGATACGACACGCGCAGGTGATTTCGAGAAGTCAATTACACAGGCCCAGAATACCTGAACGGTACTCTGCACATGCGAACCAACAACCCTGCACAACTCTATTCGCCGACCTGAATCAACGCCTAGAAGTTGTACCCCCGAATGCTTTACACACAGCAGTAGCGTACCGAATGTGCAGCCGAGAATCCAGGTGATCAGTCCGGATCCAACAGCAGACGGGTTGACTCAATGTAGACCTCCAGCAGAAAACTCCCTCCAGCAGAAGAAACCTCCGCAGAGAAGATGTGTGTGTTCACTACACGCACAACGCGAGGCTCATAACCTATTATGGATAATTGCGTTGTACCCTGGCAATGTAGACAGAGGCTGTGTCCTCGGTGTTACCCGAGATATGACACCGGGCTAGCGATGGCCCGGGGAGTAAGATACTCCCGTGCTTTAGAGAGAAGAAGACGCGATAACACGTAAACACTGGCGCTTAGATGGCCAACGCACACAGATGTACTCCACAGAGAATGCAAGAGTCCAGACGACAGCAGCTTCCAGAGATGGATTGGCAGCTAGGATACCATCACGATCCGGATAAAGGTCACATCAGAGAGTGAGATACTCGATCCTACGAGAAGATACGATACGGCTGCGATACTCAGTCCTACGAGCAGGGACGATACGGCTGCTATTCCTCCGCATAATATACGTTACAAGCCGAAACGGTACATAGACTATGATCTACGACACAAGAGCAGTGCTACTTGAACATTGACACAAACATGGTCATGTGCTAACATTTCCATAACACATATGAACATACTTCCTTCAAAGAGGAGCAGCAATTTGAAGGCAAACAACTTTGTGGAAAACCAGGAAAAATACGCCGGTTGAACCTAAAATGGGAATGACTAGTATTATTGGGGACTCACAGGGGACGTTTAAGCCCACCCCCCTGTATAGTGACGTACGTGTAAAAATGGCGTTCATTGTCTGTAGGTGTTACTGACCGGGGATACCAGAACTGAGCACCTAGAGTGCACACTTCATTCGGGGACTGGAGACGAAGCCGGACAGCTACAGGCGCCAATGGTTGCTCTATATGGGTGCTCTGCTGCCTCCTGGATATTTTCGGACTTCAGGATGAAATGCGAAAAAAAATGGAAAATTCTCGAAAGATACCAAGGAAGCCAACTTTTTTTTTTCGTTTCTAAGAATCTGCTGCGGTGGGTAGATAGCACCACAAGGCACCCTACCTCACGGTTTTTTGGGGTCCTAGGGCCCAGCGTCGCCGATTACTGTGGCATACGGGTTTTCACCTATTTCGGCCGTTCCCGGTGCAGGTAAGAATTCGATTTTTCGTTTTTTGCGGTGGTGAGAGGCGATGCGAGATCGTAAGACACCAAAAATTCGCGAGGTGGTGTTTTGTGGTGACTTTTTTACCCATCCTAGAAATAGGGGAAAAAAAAAAAATGTTTCCTTGGTATCTTTTGAGCGATTTCTATATTTTTTCGTCTCATCCTGAAGAAATATTTCATCCTTAAGTCCGAAAATATCCTGTCTGCTGTGCCCCTGGCCCAGCACACCCTGGACAATAGACAATGGCCCCTGCAATAGCACTATAATTTGGTGCAATGGACGGGTCTATTGTCGTCGGCAAAGGCTATCGATTGGCACGTTCCTCGATCCATTGTCGTCGTTAATGTCTATCGATAGATTACGTCCCCGTGTGTCAGGCAGGAGTGTGTGCTGAAGTACCTGGGTTGAAAGCTATTGTCACCGACGATGGCTATCGACGGGTAGCTTGCAGAATCTACTGCGGTCCACAGTTGCTATCGATGAAGACATTTCTTGATCTATTGTGGCGGCAATGGCTATCGATAGATGGATTTCTTGATCTATTTTGACCGGCAATGGCTATCGATCGACATGTTTCTGAATCTATTGTGACCAGCAATGACTATGTCGATGGATACATTTCTAATCTATTGTGGCGGGCAATTGCTATCGATGGACACCGTTGAGAATCGATTGTGGTGGACAATGTCTATCGATGGACACCATCACCAGCCTATTTCCACACCTACAATGCACTCTGATTTACTAAGCAACGCAATATTCTGTGCCGAAGCAATGTCATAGTTTCATCTTGTGGTCACCACCAGTTTCAGTACGGAATGAGTGCATGGTGTATCGTGATGAACAGCAATGTCGGTGCATGGCATAGCGTGAAGGAGGGCTGCAACGTTGTGTGTCTCAACAAGGCAGTGGGCTTGGTGGGAGTTAAGTGTGTTGCACTGTCGGCTGTGTTGTTGTGGTTGGTAGTCTGTGTTCGTATTAATAGTGAATCCTAATCGGTTACACTCTGTACGGATAGGATAGATGAGGTAAGATGTGCATACACCCTGGACAATAGAAATAAAACATTGCCGCTACAGTAGCCCCGAAAAAGCGTGTGTCAATGAATATTGTTAACGACAATAGACTGGCAACGCTGGCTAACGATAGACACTGTGAACCACAATAGACTGGCAACACTCTCTGGCGATAGACACTGTTAACCACAATGGACTGGCAACGCTGTCTATCTATATAGATGTTGCTAACCACAACAGACTGGCAACGCTGTCTATCGATAGATATTGTCAGGGAACAATAATTTTTCGGCATTGGAGACAACATGCCTTTGCCCGAACAATGGAGTCACAAGGTTGTCCACAGATGGCCATTGTCCTGAACAATAGATGTTGGGGAAGCAACGGTGATAGATATTGTTCGAACAATAGATCAAAACGTTTGCCTATCGATGGCTATTGCCGCCAACAGTATACACGCAATTGTATCCATCAACAGCCATCGTCATCCACAATAGACTGTCGGGCGTGTTTTCGTAGTATACTATTACCTAAACCTAGTGTATACCGTGGAATGATGCATATCGATGGCCATTCTTGACGACCGCCGAAGCTTCTATTGCCGCCAACAATAGGTACGCGATTGTGTCCAACAATAGTCATCGTCGCCCACAATAGATTGTTGGCCGGGCTCCGAAAAATATGAATATGGCTTACTTCATTTCAGTACGAGACAAAAACCTCGAGTTAAGAAACGGAAAGCTGATGATTTTCTTTTCAAGGTGGTTTTATTTTTAGCATCCAGATTGTTTTTAAAAGTGCAGTTAATATAAGACAATGTAAGGGTAATAAATCGAATTTATTTCCGAACAAAAAAACAAACTAAAATAAAGATGTATGTCAAATTGCTCCGTAGGTAGTCTTTTACAGCGTAGCCGTTGATGACCACGATTATGGACCCCGTCTCGATCAGGCGCAACACGACGCCGCGCGTGAAGAAATTAACGACGCGGGTATGGGTCGTAGGGGAGAGGACTTCAGTGGGCTGACTGGGCTGGACGGAGGAGAGCTGGGATGGACCGCCGCTGGAAGTTGTACGCGTTGTAGTGGCAGCTGATGACATGGATGCGAGGACTGCTGTGACTGATACTGTTGCGTCGTGAGCGTGCGGGTGGCTCATGTCACGGCGGTGCGTTACTGCCCCTCTTTGAAGGAAGAATCTTCATGCCTTCCTGCCATTTAAAACCTAGCTGTTACGTAACGGTTGTGGTTCAACCGGCGTAACTTTCCAGGTTTTCCACAAAGTTTTTTGCCTTCATATTGCTGCTCCTCTTTGAAGGAAGTATCTTCATGCCTTCCTGCCCTTTTAAACCTAGCTGTTACGTAAATGTGGGTTTCCGTAGGAAACTGGCGTTTGTGAGGCGGGTTGAATTCGAGTAACGGAATAGTTTGAATCAGGCCGACGTACAAGGGTGCGACGCACTTGTCCAGTCTCCAGTCGGCATAAGACAGCGGAGGCAACGAGCTACGAGCACGTCGGAGCGGACAAAGGAGAGAGCTGGCTCGTTCTGTCGCAGGTGGTGGTATCGTAGTATCACAAACTTCGCGTGGTAGAAGACAGCGAGACCCATGGTTTGTTTGTTATAGCTCAAGAATTCTCGGATTAGTTTTTTTTCGGCTCTACTACAGGCAATGCACGTTCGCCGACGTGCCAAAAAGGCCTGCCAGTGGTGTGGCAAAACCCGCCACCAAACCCTTGGACCCGTCGTGGGGTCCCCGTTAATTTTACCCACTACGAAAACCCCACGAAGATTAATGAGACCGACTAACCCGCAGCTTATGCCCCGCGTCTACCCCTGCGGGGCTAAGTAACATCTCACACCATAAGGCCAGCCTGATCATTACTTATACGTCCCGTGCTACTCGTACCCTAGCCCGTTATCCGATCTACCCCGATTGCGCGAGTGCGACGGAGACAGATTCTGCGCCTCCCCCCGCCTCCCGCACATACGTCATGAACGCTCGCGACTTCCATCTGCCTGCGCGCTGAATTTACAGCTCTGACACCCCTCGCGCAGCCAACTGGGTTGCACCCCCGATTATTCCCGAGTGTAGCGCGTACTGCGCCGGGTCTCTTCCGCTGCTCCCGATCATGAATCTCAACGCTGCTACAGCTTCCGTCCGCGTCAACGGCTTCCACCCGTGTGGCGTACACCTAACCGCCAAGACTGACCCTTCCGGAAGCAGCGGTGAACGGCGAGGAGGTCCAGGAGCACCTCGAAAGAGCCCACTGGACCCCCGCCGGAGCCGCCCGCTTTTGCCAAGCGGGATCGAGCAATTGTGCACCCCGCCCTCTTCTGGTCGGTCTTCGACGCCGCGAACCGCACCTGTACCGAGTCCGCGATCGATCTGTTTTCCATCGCGACCTGAACTCCCTCTTGAAAGAAAGTGAGACACTTTCGCGTCAGACAAAACTCGGGATGCACTTTTCTGATCGCATATGCCCACAACTCCGACGCGCGACACAGCAGGAAGTACGACAACGCAAGACTCAACCACATGACCTTCCCCCCGTCTGCCATACTTGTGACTACTTGTTTACCATGGGCTAAAATGGGCCAGGTCAGTGGAACCTAACCTGCGCGGGTTTTTGCGCAGCACCATGCGCGCGGTCAACCCTTTTCCCACGGCAACAATCATGCAGTGCGGAATGGGGAGTTCCCACCCTGCATACATCTTGTGGAAGAACTTGATAACGGCAAGATACCCCCTCACAGTGGACTGATGGTTGTTGTGCACGTAGCGCCGACTCACCATGAACTCCATCAACTCCGAAAGCACCAGGTTAGGGTCGTCGGAATTACGTTGCAGCCAGGGCTGCTTGCCCTGCGCCGCCCTTTTTGCGACCCAGACCTTCCACTTACTTGAGTAATTTTTCTGGGTACTTTCTCCCGCCGACCCGAGCGCCAGCGTCTCCACCAGACGCGCTACCTCCTTCTTATCCTCCATCTTTCTTTGCCGTGTTCCTGTGGGCACCACCGGTTAAACGTAGAGTGAACGGGGGGGGGAAACGAGGAGGGGGGAGGGTGCAGTAAGGTCCCCGCAGGGCGCCGTGCACACAAAATCAAAACGAGTCCTGTCCGTTGACCATGATGTCCCACAACCGATCGTCGTGCCGGTTAGAAAGATTTTTGGTTCCCAGTACGACGTCAAAAATACTTGACCCCTGGCGGCCGATATCCTGCTCCGCCCAGTCGTTACTACCCGTCGCTTCCCTGACTTTTTCTGCCCGCTCGGCTCGGGGCCAGCGCGATATGCCGTCCGCTAAGGTGTTTTGCACGCCAGGTATGTGCTTGGCGGCGTGACTCCATCCACCCTTGATTTCGAGGCGGCCGAGCATTCTCGTAAGTAAACAGGCCCTCCTGCCTTTCGCCCCGCCGCACTTATTAACCCATGTGATGGCGGCCACGTTGTCGCCCCGCATCGCGATCGGATCTCCTACCGACACTGGTCTGTCCCCTGTCAATTCGAACATCACCCACGTTGCCACTACCATCCCCAATAGCTCAAGCAAGTTGATCGTGAAGGTACAAGTTTCACGACGTTCGGCCTTCCGTTCAGTTCCGCCGTTAGTGCGGGTGGTAAATCGTATCTCCAGAAGACCTTCTTTTCGACGCAGTGCCCACCGACCGCTGCGAAACTGGCACCGGATAGATCGTGCCGTTTGGCCGGTCGTATGAGCGCGGTGTAGCTGGGGGCACTAATTGCCTCCCCTACATGCAGAAGCTTGCGACTTATCGCCCACTTCCCAAAGAGTAGGTCGGCGTGGAACTCTCTGCCTAGTCTCACACGGTGCTGATTCCTAGTGTTTCGCTCATTATGCAACCCCGTGAGCCTCAGCAGTCTCCACACGAAATACCTGCCGGCGCGTACTACGTATGTCAGGTTCCAGAGATTCCCTGCCATACTGAGGACGTCCCTTGCTTTGGCGTGTCGTGTGTGCGTAGGCCAGTGATCGTCCAAAAGGCTTCTGGTCGCTTCTGTTTTTTTACGTGTCAAGGAGATTCTCATGGTGTGCGAGTTTATGGTGAAACCCAGGGCATCAATCTTGGAATCTGTACTCGTTTTGGGTGCAAGGATCGGCGTGGCGCCTGCCTCGCCCGGCCCGAACAAACGTACGTGATCGGAGGCTAGAGAGGCTGAGGCGACTAACGCGGACGAGTCTACGTCAGAATGCTGCACCTTAGTTAGCAAGTAGTCGTCCACGTATACGGTAACGAAGAAGGGGTCCGACTTCCCCCCCCCACGGTTCGCACGAATTCTTGCGTCTGCGGGTACGGTCGTTGGGTTTCCTTCTTCCCAACGGTCTACCACCTTCACGTGAGCCACCATTTCTGTCCCTTCTTGCAGTATCTGGGCCGATGCCACCGTGGTGTTACAGTGAGCGTGTTCGGCGGCTGCCGACATCACGCCCCGAAAACCGGGGGACCCCGACCAACCGAACGTCAAGCGGAAATCGATGACCACCAATTCCCCTACCGTGTAGCAGAAATTGTGAGCCTCGTCGGGGGTCTATTCTGACGTTGCGAAAGGCATCAGACACGTCAGCCTTGCTCATCAGAATACGCTTGGTCAGGCCCAGGCTGACTAGTTCCACGAGGAATTTTGGAAGAGCCTCTGCGCACAGGCACGGAGGCACGCTGTCCGAATCGGTGTCTGCATCCAATCCCCCCTTCCTCTTGCTGTTCTGCGTCTCGAAGGAGAAGTCGTCAATTATCCAAACCTTGTGTGTGACGACTGCTCCCAGCGGTGACACTCGTAGGTTTGGGATTTCATGGGCGGCTGCTTTCTTTATCACGAGGCATTTTTGGCGTCTTAAGTCTTCACAAAGCTTGTCCCAAATCACTGACATGTGCCCGGCGACGCTGCGGTGGTTACCATACTGTAGGGCGCGCTCCAGACCCCGCCTGTAGGGTACTGCCTGCACCGGGACCCCTCTGGTAACTATCGTGATCAGTTTTTCAATGGCACCAAAACTTTTTTTTTCACCACAATACCTCTGTAGTTGCGTGGCATCTACCGGTGGTGCTATCAGAGACCTTCTCAGCGCCCTGGCCACGTCGCCCACGACGCCGCGGTAGTGTCTCGTCAGGTCCGTGCAAATGTCGGCAAGCTTGTACAGCAGTTCCTGCTTGGCGCGTGCATCGAGGTTTTCCTCACCAAGGTTGGCTTTTTCTGGATGCCAGGTTCGCACCATGAGTTCGGTCTGCGGTCGACGAAGCAACTCCCCATCAGGAAGCAGCGAGCGTGCTGACCCGCTACCTGTCCGCGACTCGACCGGATCGAACGTGTGCTTGGCTACTCGTGGCCGGCGCATTTCGCCCCGTCGCGGGTCCGACGGTCACTGTTTCGATCCTGCCATGTGCATGTGTTCGAGAGCGTAAGGGTTATGTTGGCATTCCATGTTTCGTATGAAAGAAGTACGGCGCGAACCGTCACTGTTTCGCGGTCCGTACGCCGGATCCGTACGGTGAGCCCGCGTGAAAGGTGGACTACGGCCCTCTGGCTCCGGCTGCGGTACGTTTGGGAGACCGCTGCCGTACCGAAGTTATCTGTCCTTCTGTGTATGTGTTTTCGTTCTCGGTTTTCTTTCATGTGTTCTGGTGTGTGTTGGTTCGGGGTACGCCCGCGGGGCGGTGAGGTGTGCCCAGGCCCCCCTACCGGCTCCGTCGGAAGGAGACAAAAGGGAAAAAAAACCCCGCCCTCCACACACGAAAGGAAAACCGCCCCAAACTGAATGGGCCTCTCGCGATGTCGGCACGACCACTGCGCGCGGGTGGGGAACCTAGCGCTGGTGACCTAGCCCTGGCACTTGGGCACCAGGGGGACGTGACCTGTTGTCCGGTCCGAAAAGGAACCAAAACCAAAAGAGAACGGGGGGGGGACCCAGCCCTCGGTATTCAACCCACCACCGCTGCCTGGCCCTCGAAGATGTCGGCCCAGCCGACGCTCGCGGGAGGGGGAACCTAGCCCGGGGGACCGGGCCCTCGCGCTCGAGTAGGTACGGGCGGTGAACTGGTTGTCCCATCTGAAACGAAAACAAACAAAAAGGGAAGCCGGCCCTCGGAAACGGACGCCTCAACAACTGAACGAGTCTCCCGCGATGTCGGCGCTGCTGACACTCGCGGGCAGAGGAACCCCCCCCCAAGGGACCCGACCCTCGTACTCGAGCAGCTGCGGGCCATGAACTGTTGACCCGTCTGCACGGGAAAAGCGGGAACCCAGCCCTCGGAACCGAAACACACCCAAAGCTGACTGCGCCTCGCGCGACGTCGGCCCGGCCGACGCTCTCGGAAGGGGGAACCTAGCCCTGAGGAACCTAGCCCCCGCACTCAAGCAGCTACGAGGTGTGAACTGTTGTCCCGTCTGACAGGGGAAAAGGAGGGAACCCAGCCCTCGGAAAACGAGCGCACCTAGGCTAACGAGTCTCTCGCAGCCTACGCCTAGGGAACCTAGCTCTAGCACTCGAACGGCTGCGGGTTATGAACCGTTGTCCCGTCTGCACGGGGGGGGGGGGGGGGGGGGGGGGGGGGGGGAACCCAGCCCTCGGAACGAAAACGAACGGAAAAAACCCAGCGCTGCGTCAGCCTCGCGCGATGTCGGCACTACCGACGCTCGCGGGAGGGGGAACCTAGCCCAGGGGAACCCAGCCCTCGCACTCCGACAGCTGCAGGATGCGAAACTTTGTTCTGTTAACAATACGGGGAACCAAGCCTCGGGGAACCTAACCCGTGTGCGCTGGTGACGGTTATATGAACTTCCGCGGCTCGGTGCGGCCGACACACGCAAAAGAGGGAACCTAACCCTCGGAATCAGACACCACAAAATCTGACTGCGCCACGCGCAATGCCGGCACGGCCGACGCTCGCGGGAGGGGGAACCTAGCCCTGGGGGACCTAGCCCCCGCACTCAAGCAGCGACGCGGTGTGAACTGTTGTCTCGTCTGAAAGGGGAAGGGAAGGAACCCAGCCCTCGGGAAAAAAGCCCACGTAGGCTGAATGAGTCTCTCACAACCTAGCTCTGGGGAATCCAGCTCTCGCCCTCGAGCGGCAGCAGTGTGTGAAACTATTGTCCCGTCTAAACGTGGGGGAGGTAGGGAACCAAGCCCTTGGACACGAAAAGTAACAAGACACCCGAGCTGCATGAGCCTCTCGCGATGTCGGCACCACCGACACTCGCGGGAGGGGGGACCTAGCCCTGGCACCCAAGCCGCTGCAGGCTGTGAAAATTTGTTCTGTTGATCAGACGAGGGAACCTAGCCCCGGGGAAACCTAGCCTTTGCACTCTGGCGACGGTTGTGTAAGCCTTCCGCGGTTCGGGACGTCGACACGCGCGCGGGCGGGGGAACCGAGCCCCGGAGAGGCCAAGCCCTCGCCCTCGGGCAGCTGTAGATTATGCACGGTTGTCATGTCTAAGAGGAAAAACAAGGGGGGAACCAGGCCCTCGCAGTTTAACTGTCGCTCGCTCCCTCGTGTTACGCGTCTGAGTGCTCGAGCGAGGGGAGGGTGGGGAAGCAACGATTTTTTTTTGTCTTTTTTCGCGGCGCACCGACACTGCAGTACGAACCCGCCGGCGCTGCTGTCCACCATTTCCTACCACTGACCCGTTCGTGGCCCGCGATCACTCTCTACGCTGCGAAATTCGTCTTCACACACTCTGTTTGGCGTCAGACACTTACCGTGAAACAGGACCGGCGAAACCGATCCGGGTTTGGGAATGTGGTTAAGTCCCACGGACCTCGAGGCGTCAGCAAAAAACGTACTTGCTCCTTCTGCCCCCCCCCGCCCCCCCCGTGGTCGGCCCTGCCTGGAGGCAGGGCCCGTATTGTCAGTTGCCGCCCCCGCCCCTGGCCGCTCCGGCTCCCGAAGGGGCCGCACCGTTCCCGCCCCCGATGTAACTCCGGCTGAACCGCGCGACGCTCGGCGGCCGTCCCCCCCCACCCCCCCCGGCTGCGCCGCTTCCCCCAGTGTCGGGGACCTCCGACTGCTGGGGCGGGTGGGGAGGGGGCGGGGGAGGTGGGAGGGACGTGTTTCGCGCCTGGCCTGTCCCCCACACGCGGGCTGATGGGGAGACCGGGTGATCATTGAACGGACAGGCGGGCCTGGGGCAGGCGTCGGCGCTCCACACGTAGCGACACGCGTTGGTGGGCAGGTTGTCCAGGACGGCGGGCCGCGGCTTGGAGGAGGTCCCCCCCGCCCCCCCCGAACCCATCCCGCCCTCCGCGACGGTCGCCTTCCGTCCGTTGGCGCCGGGGGGGGTCTTACGCTTCCCCGCCCCCCCGCCCTTTGCCGCGCGGGTGCGGGACCACATCTCCGATCGCACGACCAATCTGTTTGTGCTGCCTTCCTCCACGAGCGCCCTTAGCTGCTTGAAGGCGAGTGGCTGGAAGACAGGGCCGCCGCTCGGCGGAGGTGGCACGAGGGGATGCTGCCTCCGCACGACTGCTGCGTCGACGGCGAGCTTGTACATGGCATCCTTGATGTCCGCATTGATGGCCTGTACGAGGACGTCTCGCACCTGCGCGTTGTGCGGGGCGAGGACCAGGCGGTGAAACTGCAGATACGCCCGAAGTTCTCCCTCGACCTTCCCCAGCGCCTCCCTTACGCTCCTGACGGTGTGCATCACCGGGGTGTCCTCCATCCCGTACTCGAAGACGGCCATGAATGCGGAGATGAAGGTGCCGAAGTGGATATCAGCCGGCATATCCGTTGGTACCTCTCTCGCTGGCGCGGGTGGGAAAAAGTCTTGCACAAGGAAGCCGGATAAAGAGTGCAGCTGCTCTACCGCGTCGTCCGATGCCCCGGCAACCGTCGTCAGACCGAGACACAAGAGGCCGTGGGACATCCCCTCGGACACGTGAAAGCAACCGCGCGCCGCGTAGAACTTTTGGCCTTCCCAGGACCGCCACAGGTCCGCCGTGACTCCCCCATGGGCTTTTACCGCCGCGCTGAGCGCAGCCTGCTCGCTGGGTCCTTGGGGCGGGGGGAGGGTTGAGGTGCGATCAAGCCCCCTCCTCCCAGTAGAGGCTACCCTCCCGCGAGCCCCCTGCGGATTGGAGGCCCTGGTGGGCTGGGTGTGGGACCAGCTGTGGCTGCTACAGCCGTGCCTGCTGCTGGACTTGTACCTGCTTGATGTGAGAGATACGTGCCCCGAGGGCGTCCTGCCCCGCCACTATGGCCTGCAGATGCTGCAGGACGGCGTCGAGACCCGCGGAGGAGGCTGGGCCGGGGTGTGCCTCGCCCTCTGCATTGTTGCCCGGGGCCACCCCAGATCCGCCGACGCCCCCAGCCGCGAGCCCGTCGGGGGGTGGGGCGACGACAGTCTCACCTACCGGCGGGGCAGCCGCGGCTCCCTCTCCGGCGGCTGCGCCGCCGCCGACCTCGATGAGATCCCCGGCCAAGTCGACGTTGTCGCCAATGGGCGAAGCCGCGACGTTGTTGTACGAGAAAGTCGATCGATCCAGTTGGTCTCGCCGTTTTCTACCACGCGAAGGTTGTGATACTACGATACCATCACCTGCGACAGAACGAACCAGCTCTCTCCTTCGTCCGCTCCGACGTGCTCGTAGTTCGTTGCCTCCGCTGTTTTACGCCGACTGGAGACTGGACGAGTGCGCCGCACCCTTGTACGTCGGCCTGATTCAAACTATTCCGTTACTCGAATTCAGCCCGCCTCACAAACGCTAGTTTCGTACGGAAACCTACATTTTTGGTTCAACCGACGTAATTTTCCTGGTTTTCCACAAGGTTGCTGGTAAAGGAGTAAATCGAGAGTGGAAAACGCCTGCGAAGTTTGGCGTGAAGAATCCTTCTTGTTTTTTTGGAAACCCCTCCCGAGGAAATTTTCAGAATTGTTCTCCGTTTCCCCCCCCCCCCCCCCCCCCTTTTTCGTTTTTGTCAGACAATTCCTGCCCGCAAGATTGCACATCTTCGGGGGCCAATATTTATACGTTATATGACGTCTTTTCGTGAAGAAAATTGACTGAATGACGTCTTTCCGTGAAGGAAATTGGTTGAAAATGAGAGACACACACAATTTTTATGAAAATGCGACCAAAGTAAAGACAAAAGACACATAATCTCGCAAATAAGACCAACATCAACACAGACTTTCTGCCGGAAAAAGGTGGTATTGATGAAGAAAATTGGTGGCAAATGAGACGAAAATAATTCAATTTTCGACGGTGCTTATTTTGAGATAAAAAGACTGGCAACGTTTATACGCATGTATTATTGGTATGTTTTAACGCTGAAGAGCGCATTTCCCCCGCAAAACATATTAACAAAAACCCACCCCGCACAAGAAAGAAGGCGCCGACACAAGGTAAAATCCTTGACTCCTATCTTGAAAGAAAAAAAATCGCCGGTGAGTTAAAAATGAACTCGAGGGAGAACCGAAAAAAACTCGCCGTCAAGGTTATATTACCGCCTTCTCTCCGCTAAATACATGCCCGCAACGGAGTAGCACAGCACGAAATCTCACCTCGGACGAAAAAGAACGCGACAATGTACGAAAGCAATGACACCCATGGAAAAATACTACAATATGTCCCGGTAAGAAAAAACCGAACTCGAGGGAAAACGGAAACAAAAATCTCGCCGAGAAGTGCAGCGTACAGCAGTGTACAGACCCCGCTAGAACTATAGGTAATTAACCTGCGTACACCGATGAATCTATCTCTCGTTGGTACGCAGTGTGCACTGCACAGGTTACGTAAGAACTCCGTAAATAACCTGTGCACTGACCAATCTATCGACGTCATACAGCCGTGAAAGTTACAACAACAACAACAAAAAATGCAGACTCCGTTCTTCCTACTCGTGCGTATTACCGTAAGCTGAGAGAGAATCGAACTAGGAAAGTCCAAGATGAACGCACTGGTTACGGGACCCCAACGGCTTCTACGGGAACGCAATATAAACGCGTTCGCTACTATCGCTGTATGAAAACGAACCTACTAGTTACGAAACCAGAACAGCTTCTATGGGAACGGAATATAAACGTCTTCGCAACTGCTGTACAGACTTCGTGAAACCGCATTAAGGGAAAACTATACAACAGACATATCTATAAAACCTACCAGGTACTAGTTAGGAAACCCGAATGGACTCTACGGGAACGCAAGATAAACCTCTCCGTCACAGCTGTACAGACTTCGTAAAACTGTACAACAGATGATGCATCATCTACAATATGTGCTTCTACGGGAACGTCAAGCAAAACTTTCTGGGACCCAAGGTGAGACTCTTTGGGGCCGTAGAGAAATCTCTCTAGTACTGCAGTACGGGCTTAGTAAACTCTTATGGTAAAACTGCTCAGATGGATCAGACGGATCACATGCACCATCCATAATATGCACTTCGACGGCATGGTGCAACAGCAGAGAGCACTGGTATCACTACGCAAGATGAACACGCGACCACTAAAAGCGTACAGGAGGGGAGGAGGTCTAGAAGGACGTCCGAAATATATTGGGAACACTCCTCTTCACATGGCAACGACGGCAAAAACATGAACAACAAACGTGTGTTAACACTCACGCCAACAGCGACAGGAACACAGAGCCCCCTCCCGTGTAAACCCCGACGAGTGAGCATCTCACGACAAGAAAACCCGCGCCACCCCCCCGCATCCACCGTGGGCGTGGTAGGTAATACGGGGAACCATACCTGGTAGTAAATAGGACCAAATATTGTTAGTAAAAATAGGTAAATATATAGGTTTTTATGTATACCATAGGTCCTATTAACTATGGACCCCCGTAATAGTAACCACGGTATGAACGCGTCAGTACATGGGGGAAGTTGGACTGACGACTGACTAATTTAGGAAAGGAAAGGAAATCTACACTCCCCGCCCCGGCCCCTCTTTAACGGTGCCACCACTGTCCAACGTAACCTCCAGCACGGACAACTGGCGGAATGGCAGGAAGACGTTGATGACCTCTCATGAAAGAACAGGTAGGCGAACTTGCCCGAACAGCTATCCAATTCAGAGAAGGCGAAGACAACTAGGCGTCCGGATCCTCCCCCTTGCCGTGGCTGCTGTCCCCGCCGATTCCAATGTTAGACAGTAGCAGCGTATCGGGGGCAGACAGGAACGCCGACACCTGCGAGTCGTGGGAAGAACTACCACCGGACGCGGCTGCAGCATTGGCGGTGTCTTCGGCGGGAGAGCCAGGCGAAGGTAGGGAGGCCGTTGCCGTCGTGGCAGGGGTAGTAGGAGTACCTCCAGCGGCGCCGCGCGCGAGGTTAACCTCCGCCTCCGCCATAGCGGTGAGGATGTCGCGGCGGCGAGAAGCGTGAGACTGCGCCCCGTCAGCGGTCATGTCGGCAAATGGCAGGTCGGAGAGTTCCCACGCTTGGCAGGTGGACCCGGTGTGGGTGTCGAAGAAGATATGTCGTAGACAGCGAGGCAACGGCTCCAGACGATGTTGCTTGCTTCCAGATCGAGCGGAGTCCAGTGGCGTTCAGACTCGATGGTAGCGCGGCTGATGAGCGCGATGGGACGAATGGTGTGGTCGTCCTCACAAGCATCACAGTAGAGGAAGAAAGGGCGGGAGTCATCAGTGACGGCGTCCCAGTTGGGATAGACGAGGACCGGGGGCATGGTCAACTCGGCCAGGAGCTTCCGCACGATGACTTGACTTCTATTTCTGGGGTAAAGACGACTTGACGCCTTGTTTCACAAGGGAAGTGATGGATCGTATGCGCTTGGCCATATCGCGCAGGAATTTCCTGTAGCAGGAAAGTGCGCCTAAAAGGGAGCGTAGCTGTTTCAGGTCTTTCGGCATGGGCGTTTTCGTCTTGTGCTTCCACTTTCTGCGCGTTCGGCACAACGCCGGCTGGAGAGATGGTGCGACCGAGAAAATCCGCATGCGTGGCGCCGATGGTAGCCTTTGAAGGGGACAACTTGAGGTTGTGCTGTCGCAATCGCAAGAACAATTCCTTCATGCTCGCGACGTGGAGGGAGGGACTGGCGTCGAAGACGATGACGTCGTCGGGGTAGGCGGCAACGCGGTCCAAGCCCTTGATGACCTCGTTGATGACTTTGACGGACCACCCTGGAGCAGCGCTGCTTCCTTGAGGCATAACCAGCCACTCGACAAGGCGCGTGGGTGTACATAAAGCAGTGAGAGGGATCGTGTCCTTGTGTACCATTATCTGATGAAAAGAAGAGACGAAGTCGAAGAGTGCGAAGATTCGACCGGTGCCAAGCTTGTCGAGAACCCCATCAACGCGCGGGATGGGGAGCTGGCCAAGGATGCTGAGTTTGTTCAGCTTGTTGTAGTTCACCGTGATTCGGATGCCACCGGATTTCTTCGGGATGACAACCACTGGGCTCGCCCAGGGAGATGTGGAGTGTTGGATGAGGCCGGCGGCGAGGAATTTATCCAGAACCGAGTCCACTTGCTTGGCGGTCGGGGGATTGATGCGATAGGGCCGAGACATGACAGGAGAGCTGTTCGGGGGAACAGTTATCTTGAAGGGCAGCAGAGAGCAGGGGCCAAAATCGGTTGGAGACTTTGAGAACACGTCGGAGAACTCAGCGAGAACATCGCCCAACTGGGTGATGACGGTTGGCGTCCAACCGAGACCGCGCGAGTCAAATGCGAGTTCGCGCATGTGCAACAGTAAACGGTGCCATACTTGTAGAAAGCTCGTGCGTTGGTCTGTACTCAATCGTTCGAGCAGCGCAGGTGAAGGGGGGTGGTCGACTGGCGGAGCCGAAGGGGGTCGCGAGTTCTTCGCGTGTCGGGGCTGTCTCGTCGCGTAGATGGTGCACGAAGGGATCCAAGCACTGTGGTTGTGAGGGCTGGTCCGTGCCTATAGAATGGGGGAGGACTGACCCTGGGACTGAGAATCCAAAGTCGTGTGAGCGTAAAGAAGGAGCCGGAGCGTCGAACAGGACAGTTTCCAGGGGAACGCGTAATAGCGGGCTAGACGAGGTGCCAAGAAAGGCACTTGGGTCTAGATCCGCGGCGCCGGCTAATGGGATGAGCTGGCAGCCATTTTCTACAATTTGTTCATCCGCAGAAAAATCGGTGACCGCGTGCAGCATGTTGACCAGGTAGCAACCGGCGAGGGCAGGGGCGCCATTACTGCGAACCAAATCGACATCGTGATGCCTGTGTCACCCGCATACAGTAGGTGGAAGCTTTCAGGATAAGCCTAAGAGTCGGGCGCAAACGCTGTTGCGCCCTGTAGTCCTGGGAGGGACAGCGCAAGTTCGCCGAGAACCCGATTAGTCATCGAGCAGGGAGCCAATGTACGGTAGGAGCGATCCTGGAACCACATCCAGCTGTCGCGTCCGCGTAGCACGTCGTGTTGCATCGCTTCAGGTGGGACGACGTATGCCCATACGGCGAGTGATGCAGTTGGTGTATCGCCGTGGAAGAATTGTACGCTTGAACGTACTGTAACCGTGGTCTCAAGAGGCAGAGACTTACGAAAGCCGCCCCATGACCTGGGAGGGGTGCGTCGTTCGCAAGTGACAGAGGCAGCACCCACGCGTTTCATGCTATCGAACGCGCGGGTGTTAAGGAAAGTCTGCGGCGAGCCCGAATCCAAAAGGCGACACATCCAAGCTGCAGAACAGCCAGGTCACTGTGGATCTTGATTTTGGTGGTGAAGGAAGAGTCGTCCATGATTACTACACCAGCAACAAGACAAGGCCCTTGCTCAGCGAGCAAGGGGGGGTGCTGACTGGAGCGGGCGGCGGACATTACTTCGAGAACGTCGCTGCCGTGGTCTGATGGCACGGTTGTGGGGGAGTCGGGGTACCCCGACAGGGAGGCGGCTGCAGGTGTGTCCCTTGGGCACAGTTGCTCTCGCGTCGAAGGGTCGCCTTCGAAGATGCGGTCTCTACTAGAGCGCGAGGTGTCCTGAGGAGACCATCGTTGGGGGCGCGTCGGTGGCGCGCGCGGTCGCGGAAGAGATGTCGGGCGTTTTGCAGAGCCTTGCCCAGAAAATTTAAGCCGCGCCACAGGGGCGGCTGGAGTGCAGGAATAGCGTCAGCCCTGTATCCGATGCCCCATATGAGGTCGTGAGGGCTAACTTCCGCGAGAAGTTTGTCGCCTGTGTCCAAGAGGTGGGATCGCATGGCTGGGTTTTGAGCGAACTTGACGTAAGAGCCGACAAGCACGATATTTTCTCGCTCGCGTTCCCACACGGCGAGATCGAAGTTACGGACTTCTCGTCCATATTGTTTGTGCAGGCGGGCGTCTGACACGCGCATGATGTGTTGTAGGGTCTGGTGGTCTCTGAAGAGGCGACTCTTTTCGGCAGCGAAGAACTGTTCGCCGCAGGAATAAGAGATGCCTTCGACCGTAAAATGGGAAGGCGTCCATTGCGAAAGCATGAGGGGGGCTGCCAGAAGAACACGATATCGCGCGTGCAGTACTCTTGCGTAGGATCGAACGCGGCGGTATTCACCGTCGCGCGAGGAGAAGCGGGGGGGGTGTCAGACACATCCCCTGAAAAGCGGTTGGGGGTCTCTCTCTCTCTGGGAGACGGGTCCCAACCTGCTTCTTGCCCTGACAGAACCTCGTTATCGAGGCCGGGGTGGGAGGCGCATTCGCCTGGACCGGTCGTGTCTGCGGTCCCCGAGACATTTCGGGGAGGGGCAGGGGGCTCTCGACCGGTCCACCTTGACCGGGTGGGCGAGACATCCGCCATGTAGGCGGGAGGCATTTGAAGTGCGTCCACAGCAAATTGTGTTGTCAGCACGGCCCGGGCGGCACGCGGGGTCTGTTCTCTCAGATCACCTCGTCGTGACTCGTCTGGGAAAGAAGGGGCGCAACTTGGCGCCAAGGGCGTAGCTGCGTGTAAGCCCTGTGGGGGACATGTGTCGTCCTGTTGGGGACACGTGTTCTCCACCAGCCCAGTGGCCTCCGGCGAAACGCCGTGGCTCAAAGAAGAATCTTCCACTACGCTCTGATCAGGATGAAAATCAAAGCTGACTACACTCCGATCGTCTTCGATAGTAGTGCGCAGAGGGAGATTCCGACTGGTCTTGCGTGAGGACCTCGAGCGGAGCGCCCGTGTTGTCTCGAGGGACCTGTGTTCCCGTACCCGCACCTCAAGGCGACCCTCACATCCTGTGAGTCACTCCTGGACATGGTGGCTGCCTCAAAAGATGAAGTCGGGGAGGACGCACGCGGAAAATTACGACTAGTGTTGTTTACGCGGGGACCAGGAGTGCCGGGCACTCCTGGTGCTTGCGGCGGAGAGGCTACGGCGGCAATCATACCGTCGTCTTCGCCAAAACCAGGAGCGACAAGCATGCCTGGTGCCTGCGGGGAAGAGCCTACGGCAGCTGAAAGGCGGCCATCTTCGCAGAGACTAGGGGCGGTACGCATACCCGGTTCCGGCGGTGAACATGTAGAACCTACGATCTCAACCAAAGGACCGTCTTCGCGGGGACCAGGGGCGGTACGCATACCTGGTGCCGGCGGTAAAGAATATGTAGTACCTACGGTCTTAACCCGAGGGCCGTCTTCACGAAGACCAGGAGCGATACGCATACCTGGTGCCGGCGGTGAAGAATATGCAGTGCCTACGGTCTCAACCCGAAGACCGTCTTCGCGGAGACCAGGAGTGGTGCGCATACCTGGTGCCGGCGGTGAAGGGGCAACGCTGTCGCCGGGGGGGCAATGGTCAGTGCCTGGGTCAGACGTGCTTCCCGTGAGTGCTATCGGCGGGATGGGAAGGTCGAACGTACCGCCCTTGGGCAGTCAATTGGAGCGGAAGGTCCCTGGCTGACGTCCATTGGGGTTGGAGTCACAAGCAGATCCGTATCGCATACCCGGGGCCTGGGGGCCAGAGGAAGGCCCCGGGGGAACGCCGTGCTGGGGTTGGAAAACCGTCAGCGAAGTGGCCGATTGGCCACCACTTTGAGGGCCTCCAGCATTACCTTGTTGTTGCGCGCCACCGTGACGAGACTGACCAGAGTTGGAGTGCCCGTGGTCGTTACGGCGGTTGTTGCCGTAGCGACGAGACGAATTTTTGTTGCGATGCGACGAAGGCGACGAGCGTGTGTTTTCCCCGCCAACGTGGGTAGGACGGCGGCATGACTGCATGAGGCGCTGCCAACGGCGGTAGGTTTCGCCGTTATCTCCAAGTCGGCCTAGCTCGGTGTTGAGACAGTGACTAGAGCTGGTGAAGGGGGCAGCGCAGGTCTTAAATGAGTGATCCGTGCCATGGGAGTTGAGACAGTGGCCCTTGATCTCCCTACGACTTCGCGCCTTTCTTCGAGAGTGGTAAAGGGCATCCAAAATGGAATGTCATTTGTTGAGAAAGGTTCGGATACTTGAAATACCTCGTCCCAAGCAGTCGAATTAGAAGGCCATTCTGCCGCGGATGACAAAAAAAGGATCAGGGGAACGAGCTGATGCTGCGACATTCATCATCATTGGGTTGCGAGATGACCCCGATGAGCCGTTAAAAGGCTGCGGCGCGGCCGATCGGCCTTGGGTGCGACCGCTTGCATGCGAGTGCAAAGAAAGACCCGCGAGGGGTGTCAGCGTAAATTATTTTCGCCGTTGATGGCGGAAGTCTTATTAGTTGAAAGTCCACTAAACGCCAACCACATGTCGTCGATAGACCCAAAAGACTTCGACGCAGTCGCTAAATCTCCCGGGTACAAGACCGGCATGAGACTCGGGTACTGCTCGCCAACGCTGTTACGAACAACCTCTAGCACAACCTCAACGCCTGGGGCGAAGACCTGGTTACTGTCCGTAATGGACGCCATCAACAAGCGAAAAGCCCGAGAATAGTCCGCGAAAGGCGTCTTGGTGGCTACCCCAAACGAATGGAGCTTGGCCATGGCTGCACTTCGGTCGCCATGGTCGAAGTGGGAGGTGATGAGGCGGGGTAGCAGCTTGAAGGCGTCCGGGCCGCTGGCTCCTTTCAGGAGACTCCGTTTCACCTGCCGAAAAAAATCGTCGAAGGTGTTAGTGAGGTCGAAGGTCGAAGGTTTGTCGGGTGTAATGGCTCTCTGAACGCATTTGCGAAGCGGCAGTTCCCACCCGGCGACCCAAGACTGGGAGTCTAGCCCGTCACAGCATTTCTCGTCTCATCGTACTAGTATGTCTGCCGCAGCGAGTTTGACACTACGTGTCAACTGGTGTGCCGCGTCGGTTTTGTCGAGAGCTGCGTGAAACGGCACAGGTGTGACACATTCGATTTAGTGGACGTTGATGTTGGCATAAGCACGCTTTACTGTTGTAACATCGCGTCGTACGTTAATTCGTATATAGTTTGGGATCAATGAGGTCTCCTGCTGCGACCAGCCGGAGACTCTCACCCAGGGTTACTACTCCCGCGTTGGTTGTCTAGCAATCAACGCGGCACCTCGTCGCAGAGAGTAGGTACCCCGGTAAAATAAACACTAACAAAACTGATGTCGTTGTCGACGGTACACCTCGCTACCAACGATGGGCGGGCGGGATGGTCTGTTTTTTCCTAGCCTCTTTCTACTTTGTCGTGCTGTTGTAGAGCTGCGATATCGCTCACGGAGTGATACTCAATCACTGTCTCCCCATACAACAAGGAGGCTTTCGCGAAATCGGATCCACCCTGCTGGCGTCCCCTCTTTTCTGGTCCAGATTACTGTTGTAACATCGCGTCGTACGTTAATTCGTATGTAGTTTGGGATCAATGAGGCCTCTCTCTGCTGCGGCATGAGATCACACCCATACTTGTTGACCCTTCTCTTATCTCAATGTCGTCGCTCGTTTGATGCGTATCCTTTTTGCGGGTGCCTTCTATTCCTTATTGTCCCCAAACTTGTAGCCTAGTTGATTAGGGGTTCTGCTACCGTTGGTTGTCCCGTGGGAACGTCGTGTACGATTTTCCAGACCCCTCTGACGGTGATACGCGCTGAGGTATGCGATCGCGGTGTGATGCACCCGGAACGCGTTTACCTGGTTGTCGGCACGCAGTGTTGTAGCGTGTCTCCGTGCGGTTCTTCCGGAACTAACCTACGCTCATGTCGTGCTTGAGGGGCGACAAAGGCGGAGCGTTTATGTAGGTGGTCTCCCACACTATATTTTCCCAGATACCGCAGCCCGCCCCCCCCCCCGTAGTTACTATACGCTTTCGTCTAACGAAGCACGCATAACGTCTGCCACAGTCGGCATGTTTTCTACGCTTCGCTTGGTCCTCGCCCCCTCATCCCATTTGTTCCTCGACTTTCAGATTTGGGGAAAAATGGGAACGAGAAACCTACTTCTCGGTGCCTCCGTGATAGGGTCACGAGCCATACGCTGGCAGATCAGTAGTGGCATAGGCCGGCGTCCCCGGTGGCTTGGTAGGTGGTCCGCGAGCCTATCAAGAGCAATTTCGTGACTTCGAGTCTCACCGAGTGCATACTCATAGGGACTTTTTCTTGCATAAAATTGATTAGCGGAAAGCGCGAGAGCGTGAGTTAGCTGTACATTCGATGAAAATCGACGAGCAATGGGAATGCTGAACCCTATGCGCGATAAAAACTAAAGGCAAGTACCGGGGGGGAGAAGGGACGACACCTGTGACCACGGCTTGTCCAGAAGATCGTCGAGGGTAAAACCTCCTACGAGTGGGCTGGAAAGTAAAAAGTGATGATCAAAAAAAAAAAAAAAAAAGATCTCACCACGCTTGATACGGCACGATGTACAATTATGTTTGTTATAGCAAGCAATTACAGGAACCTGAGATACGGTGCACCACTCACTACCGTGGGTTGCGATGTACTTGAAGCTAACGTAGGTTCGATGCGACTGTGACCAGACGCACCCGCCGAGAGACATGGCGGACGTAAGGGCAATCAATTGCAACGACACTTCGGATTGACGGTCTATGAATATCAGTAGTGTGATATATATACATATATTTATATTCCATCGTGGGCCGCGTCACTCTCTGCTGCGATGGCTTTGACGGTAGCTTGACGCACGTGCGCTGTCGTCGAGGACAACGGGAGCGCACGGTCGTGGGTGGCTGGTTCGCCACGTGACAGTTGGTGGAGACCGGCACCGGAAGAAAGAAATATCGAGAAGGGAAGGAACCATTTGCCTGGGGTTTGCAGCTGGGTGACGTCCGAATCGTTGTTGTTGGCGTCTGCTGTCACAGGTGGGGCGGCGTCCCGAGAGATACAGCAGAAGGAAACCAAACACGCAGCCGCAAGAGGTAGGGAAGGGACGAAGTTGTTGTCAGTACGAGCGTACTGCGTATGACAATAACCGTCCGTATCGGCAACAACGTCCGGAATGAAAGGATGTGCAGCGGCCGCGACGTCGCATAATAATATACGAGTGGGAGTAGCAGGGTAGCGATAAATTGGAGGCACGATTTTGGGGGGGGGAGTGTATTCGATAGGAGAGATGTACTCAATCTCATGCATGGCCGTAGTCGTATGACCATAGACCCTCGCATCCCTACAATGCCGGGACGGAGCATGTCGGGTTTTCACCGACCAGGCAGACATTGCTTGCACCAAGCGCGAAGCGCGGTGAGGTGTCCGGCGAGTCGCATGAAGGGTGAGCTGCATCCTAATATGAACCGCTTGTGAGGCGGACTTGCATATGGATGACAGCTTCAATGAGTTATTTTAATTTCCGGCTTAGCCACTTCCAGAGACAGCAATGGGAGTACTATGTAACTGCCTCTTGGGTGCCTTACCTTGAACACTACGTGATACGATCAATTCCCTTGTGCAGAGTAAAGGTTTTTTACTTCGCACAAATGATCTAACTCGACGACTAGCCGTGGGCGACCACAAAAAAAAAAAAAAAAAAAAGAACTGGTACCCTGGATGTCTAGCTCACGTAGTGAGCGGCATGTTTTACGGTGTCGTTGCCAACCGACGCCAACCCAACCCATATATAATATATATAATAGGGGAGTTGGGGGGGGCGTGAAAGTGCGGTTCCGTTCGAGAGAAAAAAAATCGGTGGGTGAAGGCGGTGACTCATCACTAACTGGAAAATCATAAAATCATCACGGAAAAATCACCCAGTGTGAAATCACCCAGTGGATATCATCCACGGAAAAATCAACAAGTGGAAAATCACCCAATAATGGAAACTCATCCCCGGAAAAATCACAAAAAGTGGCAAATCAGTGGGTAGTGAATCGACGTCTCTCTCGAAAAACACTAGGAGGGACGGATTCCGCCGAAGAAAGGAAATACCATGCCCTTCTAGGGGGGGTATATTCAAATCGCAAACAATGAGTGGTCGCAGAAAGGAATTACCGTGCCTTACTGGAGGGGGTATGTTCGAATCGCGAACAATGGTTGACGGCAAAACGGAAATACCAGGCCCTACTAGAGGGGGTAAAATCCAATCGCAAACCGGGGGTCGCCGCAAAAAGAGAATCACCAAGCTCTTCCGAGCGAGGCAGATTCAAATCGCCAACAGTGGTTGATGAGTCGACGCCTCTCTCGAATAATACGAGGAGTGACGGATGCCGTTGCAGAAGAGAATTGCCAAGCTCTTCCGACGATGTTATAAGCTCTTCTTGTATTAGTTGTTGTTAGCCTCGCCAGATGTCTTCTGAACGAAGGGGCGAGGCGCTCATCAGAAAAACAGGCGACAACGCCTGCCAGGTATGATGAGGGGACGATTGCTACAAACCATAACGCCGCAAAAGGGGAGAGGGGATACCATAACATTTTGTAACGAAGATAATAAGGTGAACCCAGTAAATTTCAGTTGGAAGTGGGGAGAACGGACTAAGACCTTAACAAGAAGATGAATAATTGCCGATCGTAGACCAATATACGTACCGTGGTGTGGGGATCTTGAAAGACTGCAGCATGCTCTTGGGATACAGCAGTATCAAGAGCAGAATTTGGAATGCACCCATTCAAGACAACAAGAGACATGTTTAGAAAGTTGACATGGCAATAGAAAGCAAGGAACATGCCTCAAAAGAGGTTGCCACAGCCATAGAGGGAAGCCACGAAGTCTTATAGGTGATGTCCGCCAGGAAGTTTGGGAGGTACAAGGCAGAAGTAGAAGAAAGGATAGAAAGAAGGGAAAGGTTAGCGCTAAGAAACAAGGTGGAATCGCAAAAGCACTTAAAGATATACGGTAGAGTGAGCGAAGGAATAATAGGAATGAAAACGTATTTAAGATTGCACGACCTTTGCACGGCCCAATGGACTTCGCGAAAACGCTGAAACACTGCGATTGCGTGTAGGTGATCTGGATCTGCCAGAAAGAAGAAAGAGGTATATATACCAGTAACCGGGAGGAGGATGGAGTAGATGCACAGATGTGCCCGTGTGGCAAAGCAACGGAGAGTAGAACTCATATAGTAGGAGAATGTGAACAGTACAAGGAGGAACGAGATGTGTTACAAGAGGAGATAAGCGAAATCAACGAATGTGACATGGAGGAGTTTGGTACACTAGATAGCTGCGAGAAAACGATCGCTGTCGATGGTGGCCACAGGCGGCCAAACAGGAAGGAGTTAGCCAAAAGTTTCTATGTATCTAATACGAGTATATGGAAACAACGTAATGAGCGCCCAGCTGTTGGAGGTGTCTCCATTAAGTCTATTAGGAGTAGGAACGGTGCTGCGTCTCGAAAGGGGTGCGTAGTCAATGGTCAAATGACTTAAGTAAGGCAAGCAACAAATTAGTGCGCCGCCTCCCCCCCCCCACCCGCACGACGGCCATCCATGACATGATGAGTGCATCCCTCCCCGACCCTCGAGATGCTCAAGGCTATAGGACCATCACTAAAAACTGCTGTGCGTGACGACTTCTTCCAGTCTTGACCTGTTTTACAAGATAATGCAGTGTAACCGCGTGTCGACCAAACAAAGGAACAGTTGCTCGATAGTTGCAGGCGAGTACCACTTCGCTGCTTTGTTATTGTGTGCACAAAATAATCATAATACAATCATTGTAGGGCAGGGCAAGGGTTGCCCTGCTGTTCCCTAGGTGCTACCATATATTAGAAGGTTTTGGACGGAGGTATGAAAATTCTCTCGCGACGTCGATATTTGCCACGTAGAATATTACTTGTTTGAAGATGCTGCAGTTGCCGCACTTTCGAAGCAAAACACCAAAACATAACATCACAGTCGCATCGTGCAGATTGCGATGACCTCGACGTGTCGCGAACATAGCCATACCAAATAAAATGCCGCAGTGAAGTCCAAGATGACAAAAGGCATACAAGCAGACTTTTCGCCAATGATCGTTACATACATGCACCCCGAAAACAACACTCTGTCGACCGAACAGTTAACATAAATGTAGCTGCGCAGAACTCGAAAGGCTGGACGCGCCGTGTAACATTTCTGCAAAATGCGTTCTAGCAGAAAGACGGAAACAAGAAGGCAGGCAGTCCGAATCGAGAAGCAATATCGACAAAAAATCAAAACGTTTCAACACATGTGAAGAACACGTGAGACGCTCAAGGCAGCGGTACGTCGGAGTCGAGTCGGCAAGGCACAGCTGCGCTCCTCACGTCGAAGTGACCAGGACTTCGGTAAGGCGGAGGCATGATGGGTCCTTGTCTAGTCGCCTCGATTATCTTCGCGCGTTCTTGGCTTGCGCGCTCATGGTAGCTAACACTACGGTATGGTGTCGTTTGTGCCTGGGGAACAGACAAGGTCATAGACTTTCGAAGGTAGACATACATATGCTGGAAACCATGATACCAGTAATAGTCGAAATCGTCGCAAGACATGGTACTCCCCCCGAGTACACAACCGTACTTCAACCACCGCCATCTCGAACGCAACTGGGTCACGAAATGGTTCGGAATGGAGTAGATGACAGCTACGAGGCAGTACTCAACGCCTATCATGAAAATGGGTGACGGTGCTGGCGGCTGTCCGGCGTCCTCGTAGATGTCTACACGTGCAGACGCGAAGAAAACGCGATCTGGGGCGTTGTCCGCACTCCAAGGAAGAATCGACCATATGGATGTGCTGATGTGCCGGGCGCAGCTTCTCGTCGCAGGGGGGGCACGGAGCAGGTCCAGGAAATGAAAAGTCGGAGGCGGCCCCGGTCAGGAACAAGGCACTGACTGCATCCTGGAGTGACTGGGGTGGCCCGTGCGGAATCAAGACTGGTGCGGGATCTCGCCATCGTGCACATTGGGATGCGGTTATCTCGATATGGCCATGGTCCTCGACATGGCAATCGATGGTGTAGTTGCCAGTTGAACCCGAGAGTCGTCCGAGTGTACATGACACGAGCATGCCGTTCCACGACGTCACCTGGCCATCCGCTGTTGGAGTTGATCATCAGGTCGAAGGGTGATACAGAGAGGTCCGATCGAGACCCCGGCCGCTAAGCGGCAGCACCGTTGTTGACGTGGGCCGTTATCGTTCTAATAATAATGTAAGTATGGTTTGAGTTTTTCGTACCGTGAACTGGCTAAAAAGCGCTGGTGTACCAATTTCTGTCATTTTGTCCGTCAGGACAGGAAATTAATTTTGCTTCTAAATTACCCAGGTAATTTGGGATCTGTGCTGGCAAAATGTTCTCGGTACGTATTTCAGAGTGAAAAAAACCTTTCTCGTCAGGTACAGCTGTAGTATTAATAGTACTCCATTTATCGAATCCAAAACACGTGGTTAAAAGCGTTACGTCATCTGGTTTCACATGGTGGAAAGTGTCCCGATTCATTCGAATCGTTGTTGCGCGAAAGGCGTGGAAAACGTTACTCGATTCAGTACGTGAAAATTCGAATATTTGGTGCACAAACCTACACACATTATTCGTACATTCGTACGTAACGCCTGTCTCGCAAACAGGCATCCTGGCGGGCTCTCTCAACAACCACAGCCTGAAACGCAGCCAGTGAGCGCACGTTCGAAAAAATGGAAAAATACCAGGTACTTCACCGTACGTACCAGTCAGCTAATCGCCGTGGTGACACGTTAGGCAAACTTCAAACGGACCGCGGATTCGTTTCATCGTACAGGGGTTCACAGCTCGCAGCAAACAATCGTGGTGCGAAAAGCCTCCCAAAGAGAACTCCCTCCCCCCCGACTAACTCTTAAGTTTCAAGTGTTTAGGCTCGTATACGTACGAGAATGCGTGTTGTTGCAGGCTGTTGTGTAGATGGAAAGCATGCACGTACCTGACAATGCTGATGAGAGGATGTATCGCTTTTCCCCGCGGTGAAAAATGCATGGAACAAAATAAAATGCAGGTAAATTTGTCCAGTTTTCATTCTGCCGTGACTTTCTCCGTCATTTGATGTACGTATAATATGCGCAAGCATACGGAATGCGCTAACACTTGCTGGCCCACCGAAGTCCTCTTGTTTCCCCCAAAGAGCCGCTCGCCAAAAACAAGCACAAAGCATGAAGAAGAGAGCGACTCCGCAGTGACAACCAACACTTCAAAATATTACACCCCCCTTGCGGAAGCAGGCGGCGACGCAGGGACGCGGAAGCGTTTTTTTTTTTTTTACGCAGCGGATCCGGTTTTACGCAGCGACAGGTAAGTTTTTTTAACGCAGCGAATCTGATTTTACGGGGGAGAAGTAAAGGGCGGTTGGTTTGGTGTGCCTCCCCCTACACATCAGACCAAAATCAGCCGCTGCTGCAGCAGAGCGAGGGTGGGCACCACTCCTCGACTGCCTTAACGAGAGAGTAGTTCTGCGTCGACCGATGCACCATTGGTTACATGGATCTTGGGGGAGCCATCTATCTAGCACCTCAGCGTCCGTCCACCTCCGCAGTCACTCCGCAAGCACAAAAAAAAATGTCGCCATCGCGAACCGGCGTGGGTACGTTAGCAACTTCCGGGGAGAGAGGATAAACCTTTTTTTGAACCCACCACATCATCCAACGCGCCACAACACACAAAAAAAGCAACGCGAGACGGGTGTGATGGTAAGTGGACAGTTCCAAAAAGAAAGAAAAAAAAAACACCCTTTTCGCGGAAAAGAGGGATATAGAGCGCCCGATCTCACACACTCTTATATACCTCTTTCCGCGCGCCACGTGCCAGCTAAAGACTTGTGCTCCTCGTAAACGTGTTCATGGTACGGGCGTGTGTGTGCTCGCTCGCGTTTGACATAAGACTAGCTACATAGCGTCAACCGGAGGGTCGGGCGGGTTCACCCTGAGACCCTGTATCCCCCTGCACCCCTGCGTAGAACCCCCTCCCTGAACCGACAACAACCGTCAAGGGAATGCCGGCCCGCAAAGGTAAGAGCCCCCTGACGGCGCAGTGCCCCCACCGCCTCCTTCATTAGGACAGACAACATCACGCCTATTAGAAGAACCCCTGGCCGTCGCCGAACGGGCTGAGGTGCCCGGACGTGAGCTGTTCGATTGCCGTCTGGCCCGTGAGTGCCTCCTGCACCATTTCACCTGAAATCATTGGGTACGTGGGAGGGGTAGGAGGGGGGGGGGGGGGGGCAAGGACCAAAACGTCAACACCTCAAGAACTGCATCCGTATACGTACGGACGAACTGTTCGATATCGAAGCAGGATCGTATACGCAGCGGTGAACTCGTGACAAAAATTCGGTACCCACCCGCATAGGGAAAGAAGGCGGGACAAGGGACCGAGACGTTCAAGACAAAACCGCATTGATGAAAAACCAATACCGATCTCAAGCAATAGAGCAGTATGTTCGTACCCACAACGCGAGTCCGGCCCTTAAGGACATCCATGTTTACATAAATATACCTTGGACAGCTATTAATACTCGTAATCAACGTTGGGTCGTTTTTGCAGTGGTGATTGAATCTCTCACGTTTCATCATATGCACGATCTACGGCAGTAGTAGTTCATGTTTGCCCGGTGGGATATTTTTTATGACACAGCTCTTGAGCACCTATTCGCCGTATGGAAACTTGCATGATACAAATCATCACGATTTTTCACACGACGATGCGGTGGCAAACGCCCAAGAAACAAACATCCTCACGTAGCCCCCCCGACACGCGCGGCAGAATGTTGCGGGAAATCTATGCCGCTGGGTATTTCAGAGAGAAGGCAGTTTTGTTTTGAACGCAACGACGATCGATCGGGCACTTACTCAGACGACAAGAACAGCCGACAAATAATCAAGGTACCACCTGTTACACGTGAAAGCTTGTCGGAAAAAACAAAATCGTCTTACGTAGACAGGTCAAGCCGTTGCAACTTACTCGTAACATGTCCGAGCATCTTCCAAAACGACAAATAGAAGACATTGACCCATCCGCAAGCGTCGAGCTACGACGCTGAGCGGACCTGTTCCAGCTCAAAATTGGCAAGATCCGATCATGTCTCTGGTGCATGTGCTATGGCAGGGGCGGTTCGACAGATAGGCTGTGAGGGTCGCCGAGCTACGTACGACACTGTGCTCATATCAAAGGCGCCGCAAAAAGTAGAAAAAAAAACGAATAAAATGGCAGCTGAACGATCACCAAAGAGCGAAATTCAGACTGCGACCCGCGGAATCCAACATATGGGTCCAAGGGCAGGCCTGGCTTACAAACACCTCTCACCCATGATCGCGAGCATCGCGAGACGACCGTTCTTGAGCTCCTTAAGCTGAAGCTTGGAGAACGCGACCGGGTTGTCCGGGTAGGGGTTCCATGACTGTCCGAAGTTGCCGAGCTCTCCAGGCGCCTGCAACGGATGAGAAAAGGCTCGGCAGTTAGATGACGCGTGATCGCACGTTGCAAGCGCCTCTCTGGCATCATTCGATCTTGTCGCGGGTAGAAACTCCTCGAGGCAGACTCTACTGTCAACAACTGGCGTGTCTTTATTTTATTCCAGCTTCATGCGACTTTAAGCTAATGCATGCCAGGAGACAAGGCTTGAGCGTTTACGCCTGTGATAGACGGCATCTATTATAGATATCGTATGACACGATATTATGGCTCCTGGTATTGTACCGTTTTCAAGAGTGAGCGCTCATAAAGGTACGAAACGGTACAGTACCAGGCGCAATAATAAAACGCTCAAATTGCCGTCTTTTTTCACGTCTTAAAAGTGTCGAGGACGAGGACGAGGACGACAAAAACGACAACAAAAATACTACGCAGGTACGAAGTAGGACCAGGTAACTCCAAACAGTAAATATTACTATTAATGCGTCGCCAGAACCACACATTGTTCAGTGAGTGTACTATGCTCCAAAGAACGACGATACAATGAATACCTTGAGAACCGACGGAAAAGCAACGTAAATTGTTTACTGAGTCTCGCTCGCAGTAATGCTACGCCGTATACATGCGCTCAGACCGTGGGCTTAACGTACTGGTCAAGGCTATAGGTTCGCTTAGAGCAAAAGCGGTCGGTTACAACGCACCACCACTCTGTGGCGCCACGCGGGACCCTGGACAGGCCGCGCAAAGACCCTCCTCTACAACTGCATGTTTATAGCCAAGGGGAAACAACAATCCTGGAGGGGCGTTTCGGCTTCAATGCGGAGAGCCCCTTCCGTAGAACTGCACATTTACAAGTAAGGCATTACACTACAATAGGAAAACCTTTGTTGGAGGACGAGGGTTACGTAATAATAGCACATACCTGGTATAAAAAAAGCCCCAAACGGACGCGAGACTATCAATATCACACCAAACTTGCGAAGATGAGGTTTGTGTCAATTTGTGATCTCACCGCTTGGCTTCGTTTTTATTTTCACGCAAGATAGAGCGAAATCTCGAGCACTGGATTTGGACACCATGGGTACGGCAAACATGAACCTCCCTCTGGTATACAGTTCCTATTAATAGGCACCACGAAAGTACTACTGATATTAACATCAATAGGAATTTCTACTGCTGCAGTGCGGCGAGACATGTATACGGCTCGTAATCCGAACCTTGTTCTCGTAGTCCTGCTTCCCCACGGTGAGCTCGATCACGGCGATCGCTCCCAAAATCTGCACCCACGCGGCGAACGGCAGCTCTCCGAGGGCCTTCAGCCCTGGGGACAGCTTCCCGTCGTAACTGTTATCAACACGAGAACGTGAACGGGGGCGGGAGTCAGTTCATGAGCTTTGACCGGGACTGCTTGCACCAGCGCGGCTCTGTCACCAGACACAAGACACACGGCGCACGCTGTGTTGGCAACAGGAAGCGTTACCGCAAAAGAACCGGCCCTCGATAGAGCGTGCTGGCATCAACAGGTCGACCCTGAGAAATCCACGTCTGTCTAGCGTCTGGCCTCGATGAACAAGTGTCGCAGAGTTGTACCCTACCAAAATGTTGCTACCTGGTACGTACTTTCAGCACTCTCTTCTTGGCATCCGGGCGGCCGTGTCCATGACAACAGCACCACGTGGAACGCCATGACTCTGTTGCTTCGTGGCCCTTCTAGTCCCCGTCAACCCACAAAAGCAACAGTCATTGCATTCTGAGAGAACACCCCGAACACGGTAGTCAAAGACACGGTCGACGGTCGCCCGTAGTAGCAACATGTTGGTGTGGTACAACTCAGCAGCACTCTTCCATCGACGCCACATGTGAGCCGAGTCCGTCTCATGCTCCCCCCTATTTGTGCCAGCAACTCCAACAGGCCGGTTATTGCGGTAACGGTTCTTTCTCTCGTTCACAAAAACAACCTCGACAACGTGTGGCCTCCCGTGTTGAATTCGGGATCGAAACATCGTTCGGTTCAGGCGAGTACAGCAGCCTCAGCGGACAGCGGAGGCCATCTTGATACAATTGAGAAAACGATTCGAGGTTCAGGTAAAATACTCCGTACAACGCAGCTTTGATCATGAGCCCCACGTTTTCAACTACGAAAAAACAACACGGCCTTATTACAGGGGGTTCGTGGCTCAAGCCTAACGAGGCTTATCGTCGGGAGCTCCACCAGAAACGGACACTTACGCTACAGAAGTACCTACACCATGTCATTCTTTTGTCTCACGCCATCGTGGGACGTCACTGCTATTGTATTGATACGTCTGTCGTACGAACCTCCACAGGGAACGGACACGCCACCATCATATCATCAGAATATTTTTCTCACACGCCCTCGCGCAACTTTATTACGAGTGCTGATAAAAGATCAACCAGGACATGTATGAGAACACCAACATGATGGAGGTACTCATCACGAGCGTATCCGATTTTGGTAGGAGGTCCGGTCCCGACGTTACGTTTGGTCTGGCTAAAGTCGCCAGCACCTTGACAGTTGAAGGAAAAAAGACTTGACGTTGCCGAGTAGCTATTATTTTATAAATTTATGAAATACGTCAGCTGTGAGTTCGACTGATTAAATAGTTGATACTCAACTTTTCAAGCTGTTATTAAGATTAAGTCCCTCAAACGCTGCAGTGAACGTTTCAGATGGAAAGGGGGTGAAAAATGTGTAGAATGTCAGCAGCCACAGCAGTACCGGCGATACCAACTATTAGCCGTAACAGCAGCAGTGCTTGGGTTCGACAAAACTTATATAAAAGCTGCTTGTGCTAGGCGCATACGGGTACACTGCCCCAAAAACACGACCAATCTAAAGGATATCTGCTGTCATTGCACACGAGACGGACGAGGTCACTACTGCTTGCAATAGGCAAACCATTCGCTGTGTTTCCGACCCTACATAGTAGTGGACACGCAGCTGAGACCTTACAGCGCATGGAATGGGTTTCCCTGACTCAGCGTTAGAATAAACACTTGTCCAAGCCGACGGTGTACAATGTGAGAGTAACATGCGGCACGTGTGACTCTCATTGCCCCCTATACAAGTCATCTACGCCATAGTGAGCCATGGCATGTGCTGTCTGTCTAACGCAACATCCACCCGGATGATACTACGAGTACGATCATGGCGTGTTTGTCACCGGACCCATGGAACAGAGCTCCGAACAGAAAGTGTAATCAATCTACATTTTGTAACCGGGCACTTTGTTCTACTTCGATGTTCATTAGCATCAGGAAGAAAAACGCCTCGTGACAACAACGAATGCAACATGAGCCTATCAGATACATCACGGTGTCCCAGCCACAGCAAAATCCCCGACGATGGAAGAAACACGTACGTACGAGCAACACACCCAACAGCCGAGCCCAAAGACACGCCATTGTAGTGGTGCTGCTTGGTATTAATAGTAGTATCGAAGGGGTTTTATGATCCCAGGCCGATGTACAGACAGGACGGCAGCCTCTCCTCTCACACCGCAACACGCACAAGAGATGTAGGTATACTAGAAATAGAGAAGACCGTCTGTTTGAGGTATTATAAAAACGGCATCGCTCCACTGACAAGCGGCAGTACGAGCGAACTGGTACCTGGTGGAATACGATACCTCAAAGCTGTTACACGGCGCGAGTATGTACGTATCTCTATAGAGATGAAGGTCGAGAAGGTGGGACAGCAGAAAGGCACTTATTAGGCACCCACTACTGACAGCAGTAGGCGACACATGTACGCTTTACTTACAGGGGGTGCCACTGCTCAGCGAAGAGGTAGCCGGTCACCGCCAACATCGCAACGCGTCCGTGCTTGAGCTCGACCGCGCGACGACGAAACAGCGACGCGTCGTCCTTGCCGTATCCGAGGGGGTCAAATACACCGTCGGTCTCGACGTCCGCGCCCAGCATGTCGTTCACGGCCATCTTAGTGGTGGCTACGAATGTGAACAGGTTGGGTGCGAGGGGGGAGGGGCGGTAAGCAAAGGCACATGTTTTCACAAACATGAGTATGAATACCACCAGTGCGATTGTGTGTACGTAAACAGGTACAAGGGGCATACGCTTTACAGGTGTTTTTGGTTGGTTGGGTCGCTAATTTTGACTGCCTTCATGCCCATGTGTCTATATGAGCGCTGTCTATACAGCGGGGCCACGGCACGGATCTAATGTGGACAAGGTAGTGCTACTAGGTGGTGCTGGAATACAGACACGACCCACTCTGTATGGTTTAGGCGACATGATGACTGGCGCGCAGACATGGACTCCTCAGAAGCCCGCGTCAGTGCGGCTAGTACACAAGAATTCGTAATATTGTGTTCTGCAACCGACGGCAAACCGACCACACAACATGCACACGACATAATCGGGTACGGGGCACTAGCATCCCGATGGAACTCATGAAGGGGCGACAGAGGTCATGTTCCTTTCGGCGAGAGGCTTCCCCTTGGAACCGTAGCCTACGTTTTGATATCACAGTCCGAGGAGATGACGCAGCTACGGCCAGCTAGGGTGCAGGATCATGATCCGACGAAGAGAGGATTCTCAGCTGAAAACCTCAAGACTCACCAGATGTGTGCTGAACCCGAGCGATCTGCGAACCAGTGAAAGCCGACGGTGCCACAAAGGCAGTCACGGCGCTCAGAGAGCACAAGGCCATAGCACCGATCTCCATCTTCATGATATTTGCTGTAGGGGTGTAAGTTTGATTTATGCTTATCGCAATGCTGAAGGCAAACACACTACGAGCCCAAAGCATCCATCCTCCATCCTCTCCCCGCCCCCCAGGAATGATCCACGCCTTCAAGCCCTCCCAAATTTGCCATTGTGCTTAAATTTAAACGTACAGCTTGTTTGAAATTTGCCACAATACCCAAACTTGCACTATTATTTTTGGGCGGATTTGGCCGTCGGTAACAAGGCGTATTCTCATCATCTCGTGCCTTGCTTGCATCCCAACTCGGAAAGCCACCCCTTTCGAAGCAACAAACTTTAGTGCACCCTCTGAGCTTACGAAGATGAAGTCTGCTGTTATGGCTGTTGCGTGTGCGTCTGGTGCTTCGGCATTCGTGGCGCCATCGCTGGTGACGAACGCTCGCGTCTCCCCGGCAAGGACGACGATGATGTGTGAGTCATGATTTCTCCTCCCCACAAACAAAGGACCATGCAAAGGACTAACAACGTCGAGTGCATGCACCCCAACGCGTTCTGCAGAAGGTAGCTCGCGCTTTTCAGGCGATGTCGCCGTGTTATGTCATCGTAGCTATGAGTGTGTATCAGACCTAGAGTGTTTATGCCACGCCTGTGTGTGCTCTCCTTCCAGAATGTAGTAGGATCAGTCTCGACCTGAGGGCAACGATCCTAGATCTTAAACCAGTATGTCTGCTTGGCAGTTGTTGGATGCTTGGTGCAAGGGTACACAACAATGCACACATCGCACCCCAACCAAGCTGGCACAACGCCACAGCAGTGATTCCAATGTTTAGTCTGATCCAGCGTGTGTCAAAGAAGGGCAATGATCTGCAGTGTGCGACGTGCTCCACTAACAATGTTCTTTGGTATAGTGTCTTGGACGACTGACTGCGTCCGATGTGTTGTATTGAAGGCTTTTTGCATCACTTCACAATGTGTCTTGCTATCGAACGAGCCTGTAAGTAGAGCCTGGCTCGTCTGAGTCACATGTGGTGGCACCTCAGCATATTCGGGAGGTCATGTAGTGGGTCTCCGAATCCAGACGGCACAGCCTTTGTCTTCAGTTGTGCCTCGTTCGCTCTCGTGCAAGCTCCGCGAGGCTCAACCTCCAGCTGTCCCTCCGTACAAGTACGTACGATTAGCTGCGCTTTTACGTACAGCAGTAGACCCTTGCGTAAACGCAAACGTTCGTTTGATACTCAATTGTAGTGTGCGAGTTTTGAGTACGTTTGTTCGAAGGCGTCATCATGTGGCGCTTGCGCTGTTCATGTTTCCTCCAAGTACATGCATGGCCTTCACTCGTTCCTACATGCCGTACGACATTGGTCGGGAATAATCCTTCGATTGCCGTACGCACGAGTACTGCTGTAAACTGTGCGCAAGCGCCAGCATCTCGTTGGCATGATAACGTGGTGGTTCCCTTTTCGGCCCTCATGTGCCGTCATTCTACAACCGCCTCTATTTCAAAACTACAGCAGTACGAACTGATACGAACGACGCATGTTGTTTTACTGGAAGATGTGCTGGCTGTACAGCAGACGAGGGTACTCGTAGAAACAACCCTCCCCCCCCCCCCCTCCCCCCTCTAGATGGCAGGATGACAGCTTTATAATAAACTCAATGTCTCGCACACTCGTATTTATCGTCTCTTGGCTTTTTCCAACAACTGCTGTAGTGTTTCATACGAGTGCTGGCTGGGGTGGTGTGAGGATGTCAATTTTCCCCCACGAGTATTGCGCCGTTGGAGTGCCGGTGCGTGTGGTGTTGAATACCGGTAACTGGTACGACTGCAACCAATGTCAACGTGTACACACTTCCGATTAGTTTTGACACCACAACCACTCGAGCTCGTACGCACTCCTACAAACTGCGCGTTCAAGACCAAGGCAGTCTACGGCAGTTTGTCTATCAACAGGAGACTCTCACACCAGGAGTACAAACAGCAAGTAAAATATGAACGTGGCACATCCAACAAGAAACACCTGATCTGAGCGAAGCGTTAGAACCTTATTTACTGCTGTTCACACAATCCCCCAACAACCGTGAGCATCGTCTACTATATAGGGTTTGGTGTGGCGCTCGCCGCTGAGTACGATTTCGTAACCAAAGTTTCTTATTGATAGCACCCCGAGCCTTAGCTCGTACTGCTTCGGGTTCTTTCTTGTTCGTCGACTTCCACCAAGTATACCTGGTACACCAGTGTATCATGTAAACTCTCAAGACTGCCTGGGCCCACGTACATACGTAGAGCAAACGTTCCACACCCCCGACTGATCATGATCGCTAGACTTTCTCGTGTGACGTGGTGAGAGGTCGCGCAGGTTCTGCATAGCACAGATCCAACCCAAGAAGCATGTTCTAGACCCGCATGCAGGTTGTACGGCTCCCACCCGGCTCCCACCCGGCAGGCAGCATGGGCTAGATCATACAAGGTCGGGAATAGATCCTCCTTGAATGATCTAGATCATCTATTAACAGTGGGAATGACTTGTAGATGACCTGTGCGAGGTGTGAAACGTTCTTGGAAGTGTGGCTTTGTTTTGGATGCCATATGGCATGCCTTGGTGGACACAGGTACACAGCAGCAGTACCAGTATATCGATGAAGACGATGAGAAGTGCGGTGTTGCGAATATATTGTACATGGTACGTGGTATCATGGTGTTGGCGCGGAGCAGTACCAGTGTATCGACTACTCGGTTGCGCGATGCAACGATGCGCGCGCGACTTTCAGCTCCTTCCATTGTAACTGTGACAATATAGTCACCATCCCCTGACCCCGGCCCGAGCCCTATTATACGATATAGCCCGGCATTGTAATTGTCGCCGGTCCTGAGATCGTGAGTTTGTTTCTTCGTTCTGACACTTATCAATAATATCAACTATTACGGGGGACCGTAGTAAATAGGACCTACGGTACACACACAAAACTACATATTTCCCTATTTTTACGAACAGTAATTGGTCCTATTTACTATGGTCCCCGGTAGTATTTGTTTGCGATAATGGTCCTATTCTACTTCCATGTACCGGTAGCTTGTCCCCTACTAAAGTGGGTGCAGTTGAAAGCTGTAAAACTTGTCTTGCACTCTTGACGCGGGAACTGGATGTAGCTGGTCCGCCCAAAACAGGTGGGGCTTGCCAGCTACCATGTGCCGGTGCCCATAGTCCGCAATCGTTTCTTTCACTTTCGCGTCGATGGTTGTATCATATCAACATCATGTCATGCATTACGTACTCCTACAGTCGTCCAGCACCGCCGTGTGACATGCAAAGATAACACAACCCCTCCGACGATGTTCTAAGCTGGGTTTTCTCGAGCGGAGAGAAAGTGGCAACATACGAGCGATGCGTCTATGCAAAGATGCCGAAGAGATCTGACCATAGCCACCATTTTTGTTGTGTGTATATACTATGTACATACCCTCGTTGTTTTAGGGAAAGTCTCACCGCAAATGCATCCCCGGGGGGGGGGGGGCGGGGCGGGGGTGCCTGGTACAAGGTATCGACAGGTATACGGTAATCTTGTCCAACCCACTTCTAAGCAAGTCTACGTGTAGTCTTGATGCTCTTTGTTTTGTGTGGGAGACTTTCGTATGCCTCTCTCCCTTCTTGGACCGAGATATGGCGACCTAGTGTATGGAACTGGTGTGTCAGCAGGCAGCTCGAGAGCGTCGGGTTGCGCTGCACCAATTTCGTTCGAGTCTCGCTACGTTTGTGTATGCAGGCCAGACGCTAGGATTGCATATTTGTGCATGTATCTCACCCCCAAAACGAAGCAACGGCCGAAAATGCTTTCATGGTGATTTTGCGGTGACCTTTTCTCGCTCATTTCCCAAAAGGGCTTGGAGAGAATTTTCAGTGTTGTTGACAGTAGTTGTATACCAGGTACGAGGTTTCACGAAAACACTGCAAGGTACAACACTTCCAAGTACTGATGTTCATGTATTTTATTTTGTACTTTTTTATTTAATATTAATGGTAGGAAAACGGAACGAAACGAGTTACCGTCCTGGGTCCCAGGATGAACCGCCAGTTTCACGACCTACATCAGTAGTATCGCACAAACCCAAAATAGTACAGCGTACAAGGAACGATCACAAGATGAGATCATCCTGTTGTCTGTCGTCATGTGCTGTCAAACCTTTTGTGACTGCAGTCCGGTTTTGGGGACAAGAACCACTCAAATTATAAGTTTGTGCCCAAAACAGCACTGCAGTCCTCTACGGGTTGATAGGTACCAGGTGCAAATTTTTGCAAAACATCTAAATTGGTGCAAATTTACGAGAATGTTTTTTTACCCATATTTACTGGAACGTGAGCCGTTTGGTAATGACATCATACTCCTAACGCGGCTTACATTCTCGGCCGATAATACTCGGGGATCGGGTTATCTGTCGTCCTTCACCGTTTTTGAACCGCAGTCCCGTTTTGGGGACAAACCAGTCGAATTCCAAGTATTTTGTCCCCTTGTCCCCAAAACGGTACTGCAATCTTAACCAAAGGGTCATAACCCTTTTAGAACCGCAGTCCTGTTTTGGGACAAAACTGTCAAATTCGAAGTAATTTTTGCCAAAAATGGGACTGCAGTTTTAAAAGGGTTAGAAGGCTTCTTCAGTAGGTATATAGGGTAAACGGTGATGTTCCGATCAGGAGTGTTCATATCAACTTTTCTATACCTGGTACCGCTCGTCGGTTATCCTTGTACCCATGACGTAGGTTGCTGCACTCTGCTTGTACGATCGTCCTAATCTTGGTCCTGTCTATCCCCTATCCCCCTTTGCCTTTTGCTGTCCCCCCCCCCCCCCCCCCCCCCCCGGTAAATGTCCGAACAACCTCTCGATCCATTCAGCCGAGGCACCAGGATCATGGTGGACCCCGTCGGACGGCGCGACGTCCGAGGCTCTCCCCTGGGCGGCCAAGCCGATGATCGGTGACGGATCCATGGTTGAGACGCTGGCTTTGACCCCCTCAACTTGGCCAACGGCCCGGCCGACCTCAACTGGCTCCGGACAGCGGAGCTCAAGCACGGGCGAATCTGCATGCTCGCGACCGTGGGCTTCGTCGCTCCGGAGCTGATCCAGCACCCCGTGGGCTTCTCCGGGTTCGAGTTCGCGTCCCAATTCACGGAGATGAACGCCTTCGCCGCGCTCTCGTCCGTGCCCCGGCTCGGGCTCGCGCAGATTGTGATCTTGTGCTCCCTGATCGAGGTGGCCTCTTTCACGGGAAACCTGACGTCTGAGTACAAGTACGAGGACGACCTTACCGCGCTGGAGCTTAAGAACAAGTCGCTCGGGAAGACCAGCTACCTGGCGGGCGCGGCCAAGATCGCTGCCGTGACGGACAACAAGGAGCAGGTCTTCACGGCTGAGGTCATCCCCGGCGACATTGGTTTCGACCCCCTCGGGCTCGCGGCGAACGGCATCAACCCCGACTACGCCCTGGCGGAGCTGAAGCACTGCCGCCTCGCGATGATCGGGTTCCTAGGGATGGCCGTGCAGCAGTCGATCGACCCGAACGGTGGCGTGCTTGAGCAGTTCCTTAACTGGGCGACTTAAATACGGGAGAAGAGAAGAAATGGTTTGCCTTTAATTTCTTTTTTTTTTGGTGTCGAGAGGTTTCGTTTTGGCGGACGCACTGACATTGATGGACCGACGGACGGGTTTTGACCGCCAGCAGACTTGGGATGTCGTCTTCCTATTTTGCTAGCTGCTTGGAGAGGGCGAGTGGGGCTGCGGGTGGGCTGGACAGATGTAGATTTTGGGTCGAAACGCACGGTCTTTTGGTGGGGGGGTGGGGCGGGGCGTGCTTTTTACACGGCATTTGTTTGCAGTTTATTATTCAGGTGTACGAGGTGGCTTCGCCCGCCCTCTTGGCCACGTGGCTTATTATAGAAATCAAAAGTCTGGCTACGAGCAGCCGATAGCCGGAGACGAGACTGAGTGCTCTGTTGTCCCCAACCGAGGCTTTCACAAGCGTTTGAAGAGTTTAAAGAACTGTGATGAAAACGGACCACCTCCGTATGGCAGTTTTTCGGATTGTTCCGTGTACCCCCCCCCCCCCCCCCCCCCCCCCCCCCCCCCCCCCCCCCCCCCCCCCCCCCCCCCCCCCCCCCCCCCCCCCCCCCCCCCCCCCCCCGCTCGAATTAAGGCGCTACCGTGACCAAGCAAGGGTGCCGGGTGTCGACGTATAAAGAGTGTGGGGGCGCAGCAGCAGCAGCAACACTCTGTCTACCCGTCCGTCTCCGTCACCGCAACCGTGTCCTTTAGCCGTATTGTTTGCGACGCGTGATGAGTGCTTGGTACGTTGGTTATACGAACAGCACGCAGTGTCGTAGTTGTACGGATCGAAGGCGGGCTGTCCTGTTTGTCCGTGCTTGCGCCTCTCTTTTGTGTGTACGCTCTGTGGATCGTGTACTGGTGTCGGCTGAATTAACCCCCCCCCCCCCCTTCAACCAATAAAGCAATCGTTGAATAATTACGAAAACCAATATTTGCTGGCCCAGCATGAGTCGTTAGTGACCGCAAGCATCAAGAGAAGTACACCACCAGCTTTATTCTCAACTGCTGATGGTAACATCTGTCGTCTTCGGACAGCGGATTGAAAATTGTGGGCGCTCCTTGATATTTGTGTATCCGTTCGTTCGCGGTAGAATTTCTCCGCATCCCCCCCTCTCTCGCTCGGACGACACTATTGTTCGACGGTCATGCCTCTGCTTTTGGGGGTGTAACCTGGCGTCAGCTTCTTCCTTTTTTTTGCCAACAGCCTTGCCCACACGAGAACGCTTGATCGTATTTTTAGGCCCAGTCAAAATCAATGCTTGTTTGCTCCAGAGTTTGCACAGCCATTATAGTCGAGCGTTCGTACTGCTGTGCACCCGTCATCCACCACATATATATGTATGTTGATACGTGCAGGGCACCATCAGTTTGTCTGGTGCTTTTCTTCAAGGCATGTGTTGATCTTGTGATGCTACGTTAGCAAGTGAGTCATGTGCGCGCCTCGGTTTGCAACAGACATGCTTGCACCATCTTTACTTGCCACGCCCACCGGTTGCGAACACCGTTGACCGTGACGTTTCGCGCCCCCGCTGGGAACACATGCACCCATGACGTTTTATCACGCAGACGTCCTTGTTGTTTTACCCCGTGGCATGTTGGATGAACAAGTTGTTGGGCCGTATATAGCGCCAGCAACGTCAGTGTTTTTTCGATGTTTCACGTGAACGGCCAGAAAGACTATAGCCGGAGCGCTGTGATCACAGGACGATGATGCAAGTGAAAACAACGCCCCTGGGTCGTACGAGAAAGAAACAACTATTTCAGCGCCGCAAGACACACAATAACCTAAGGCGAACCTTGCTTGTTGACTCCGGCTCCAAGCACAAAAGCCGCTGAAAAAATGTGAACTGCTCAGGGAAAGTACCGATAAGCACAGGAACGAACACAAGGCATAAAAAATTCACGTGCGAGTCGGCACGGCTGGCGGATGTAATTCGAAGTATGCTGCCAGGTATGATGGAACATAGTAATGACGTGATAACAGGGCACCCCGATGATGCGACCGCAATGGAGTCGGCCTGGAACGATCCGAAGAATTTCCACACGCGAGCGAAAGCTCGGGCGGTTACTACAGAGAGAGGGGGCGCGATGATACGCACACCACGCGGTTGCGAATTCTGCAGTGAGCACTTCGTTCGTCGGGCGCGAGTGCCACTTTTGTATTGACCCCCTGTGCCCAACTCCCGCGGAACCCCCGCCCCTGCTCCCCCCTTCCCCCCCCCCCCCCCCCGGCCCCTGAGCTCCTACCCCACCTCTCCCACACGCGCCACCCTACACCCCCTCCCTTCAGCCCCCCTCCCTCCCACACACTACCCCTTCACCCCCCCCCCTCTCCCGCCATGCTTGCCCCTGCATACACATCCCGCCACGTCCTGCTCACTCCCCTCCATCCCTCACTCCATCCGCCCCACAACCCCCCTACTACCAGAAAACTATTTTATCGCATGACCACACAACGTGAGGTGTAAAGCCCAGTGTCGAAACGCCGACAGTGTTTTTGACCAAAACAAACGCAACCTTACGATGAGGACAACTATTATAGCGTAAGTTCAATGCTTTCGAACAGTTTTGCTGGCGATGGGAAATACCTTTGAGGTAACCGCACTACAACAATTGTTTTTAGTTACATATCGATATCCCCACTCATCATGAAGCAACGCCAGAACGGACACGATTAATTATTATTAATGATAGTACGTGCTAAATTGTGGTATTTGTCAAGATTCCCGGTTGATATAGACAAATTCCGCACCTTTTACCTCGACATGATGAAGTGGATGTTGAAGTGTGGATCTCGAAGTGGATATTTGAGCCATATGCCGCGGTGTAGGGCGGCGGGGGGGGTACCGGATTTTTTTCATCGCAAACCTTTCTGACGAACTGAGCTCCTCCATTGAGGATCGACCCATATATCTATGAAATATGTTTTATCCCTACGTAGCGCACGGGGTTGCTGATACAGGGTTGCGAATACAATTATTAATAATACGGTTCCCAACGTCGTTTTCGAGGTGAGATACAGAGACTTTCTTCTTGACAAGCGAGTCGTGTGGCGTTGAGAGGAGGGGGAAGCGCCCAGGACACGACTGCTGCTGCAATACTTGCCTTCTACGTACTGCTGTGATTTCCAACATCACAACCCCCATGTGGGCATGGTCAGTTCCACATTTTTTCACTGTAGCACATGTCGCGCCTGTGAAGAATGTGAAGAATGCCCACACAACAAAAGGGAATGAGCAAACTCAATAATACCAAGTATACTACGTACCAGGTGAGTACTAATATACGCCGATTACCTCTGGTCACCTGCTCTACAAAATGCGAGGAACCGATTCCCTCTGGCCGCATGCTCTGTCAGATGCAAATGGAAAAAAAAAACGAAATTCATCCCAAACAAATATCCTAATGCAACCATGATGGAAAATAGACGAGTAGCAGTACTTAGTGTGGCGCTAACTCGAACTTTTCGCATGCTATCTACAAGCTTTTCGGGATTCGGAAAATTACCACCGGCTCCTTCCACCCAAACAACAACGGTGGGGTGGATCGCGTGTGCAACACACGATGACCAGAATGCTGGCAATGTGGTCGTGAAAGAGCTCCAAAACAAGTGGGATGAGCAGCTCCCTCACATCGAATCTTTCTGAGTGCAGCAATTCGGTCAGCGCTGCCTACGAGGTCCACATGGGTAGGCTCCCGCGCCTGCCTGCCACGATTCCCGAACGCGCAGAGGTTGCTGGCCACCAGAGTTAGGCCCACGACCACCTCATCTACTGTGACTTGGCAACCGACCGTCAGCAGCACGCGTACGATATCGTTCGCGAGCACCATGTCTCCGCAGTTTCTTCCGTAGATAGCCAAAATTCCACCCCCTCCGACGCACTGCGTCCGCTTCCCAAATTCGTCGTTGGCGGCTGGGCGTGAGTGCACAATACGGTGGCCACCACCTACCAGGGCGCCAAAACTAACACAGACGCCAAGGTCCTCAAGGCCAAGCTCTCGCTCAACTGGACGGGCCCTACAAAGTCCTCGCAGTTGGCTCAAGTTCCTCTGCGGACACCCCGGAGGGTTCCCCTTTCGGCGCTAAAGCTAGTTCCGGACTTGTGCCTTCTGAGGTGCACGGCGCGGGTGCTCGCCGGCGCGTGTCGGTACAACGCTGCAAACCCCGTACCGATCCCCACGACCGTGGCCACACATGCCGAAATACTTGCGCACGGTGTTGGCGCGATTGCTATATGTGCTGAACAACTTCTCTAAGCAAATCCCGCGCGTGCTACATCGCTCAACGCGACATTTCGGCTTCTCTCCTATGGCTCGAAGTGGAGAATATCACCGTGCACCAATCGGTCCGCGGTCGAGACGGGGTCATCACGGTTGTGTACGAGATGCATTCGACGGGACTCTCTAGGCCGTCCTGGGAACGGGAAACGGACCTCGAGTTTTCTCACCACGATATTTTGCGCCATTTTACTTGGCCGGCACTCCAAATCAGCACCGCCAGCACAACCGCCCGTCTGGACTGTCAGATGCGAGTTGCCACCGCACAACGGGAAGTTTCTCGGAGTAACGGTATGCATGTTCCGGCGCCCGGCTACGGCTGCATCTTGCACGCAAATTGATTTCGTCTTCAAAGCGCCACGATGCTGCCCAAACGGAACCCATTTTTAGAGGACCAACGCCCCAACGGGTAGGGTGGACCGCAACTGGACCAAGTCCGGCGGGAAGGCCTCATAGCCTCGGTTTTTGGTAGTGGGTGAGCTCGCGCAAGCCCCACACTACCCGGGAGAGATGACTCTCCCGGGTGGCTATCTCCACCGCACCTGCTCCTCTCAGGGGTCAGGTCGGGTCAACGTGCCCAACTGGGCTAAATTGACACACGACACGAAATTGGAACGTGGAAGTGTGGTGAGCTTAAGCTTTATTTTTACCAATCCGCCGGAGGATTAAAAAAAAAAAAAAAAAAAAAAAAAAACTGGTAAAAAAAAAGGGCGACGACGGTTCGTGGTAGTTTGGGAAGACCAGCGCGAGTACGACTACGGATGGGGTAAATTTAATTTGGTGCGATGTTTGGACGACCCGGGATCGATCAAGCTTCCTCTTTCTCTGGCGCGTTACACGACCTTCACGGGAGCTGCACGAGGTTGTTGGTGTTTGCAAGTACACCTAGCTAGAGCGTTCGCACGGGGAGTCCAGTGTTACGTGGGTGGGTCTCGAGTCGCAGTCGTGGATAGCTGTTTTTCGCATCGCCGCTGCACTCGATAGCTTTCTGTTTTTCTTGGTTATGTGCGTCAGGGGGTTTCTTATACGCCCTCCTTTGGCGTTTTCCGATATTTCTGGTCGGGTTTTTTCCTATCGGTTCTCCTTTGCCGTTTTCTGATAGTTGAGGTCGGGTTTTGGTGGTACTCGTAGTTACATTTCTTGATTTGTAGTGCTCACCCTCCCCGCGCAGCGCCGGGGCTGGTCTAGGCAATCGGACCACTCATTTGTGGCACAGGAGCGTGGGTTTTCGTGTTATTTTATTTGTTTCATATCCTGCCGACGCCCCCCCCCCCCCCTGGCATCTGAGTAATTTGGTTATTCCTACTACCGTGGCACATAACTGTTACTCTTTGTGATAATTTTTTCGGTGATCAACAGTCCCGCCTCGCCCCTCTTGCGTCGACACATTATGCCCCCTCCTCCCCCTCGCTGCTGGGAATATGGCGATGATGGTTCGGGTTTTCATTAACTTCCCATGTTTCTGCATACACGGCTCATCAGAGTGGGCTAGTGTTGTGGTATTCTCTTGAAAGGTCTGGAAAGACTGGTATTTACCCGTTGATGCAAGGGTAGGCAACAATATATTCCTGGGCCCACACTCCAATTTTTTTCATTTTGGGCCCGCCAGGAGGGGGGCGGCGGGAGGCAATTCTCCTGGTATACTAAATCCTATATAAACAACGACGCAGCACTACTTCCTATACATTACAAGTCACTTGATGATAGACTGAGCGATCCGGCGGTCTAGGCCACGTGAGTAGTGCAGGCGACATGAGCTTAGTATACCGCAGACACCTCCCTCGAATTCACCCTGTACAAATGCGCCGCTGAAGTGCATATATACTGTCCTGATCATTGGGAACGGATGTACTCTATCAAGAGACACGTGGACACCAAGCACGCCGATCTTTACGTACGTATCCAATGGGATATGACGGATTTTCACTTTTCACAGCCGTCATAGCAATGACCGGGGATTTCACAAACATTTCCCTGTATCGCGTGCCAACTTCTCTTTCGGAAACCCTGGGGCCGCAACACGCAACGTTTTCTTCTCTCATTTTGTGCCTACTCCTCTAGCGTAGCCCGCCACAGACTGGGATAGAGCTCTCGCATGCTCTCATGGATCCAACAGGCCTTAGCGTTGCTCTCATAGGACGAAACTCAAAGTGCAAAGCTTTGTTCTTGAAGGCAGCGTCCTCCTCCGAGAAACCTATGTCCGACGCAACGACTCAAATAGATGTATGGTGGACTCCCAGCTACCTACCAGGCCTAAAAGAAGCTGATATCGTCCAGGCTCCGGTTCATGGGTTCTCCCCTTCCGGCGAGCGCCTCCTCCAAGCACAGCTGAGGCACGTCTCGGTGGCGGAGATCGTCGAAGAGAAAGCTAAAAAAGGTGGTGGTGGTGGTGGTGGTGGTGGCTGCCATTCCCACCCCGCCCTGCTCTTGCTTGTGTCGGCTGACATGATGTTTCATAGCGGCCGGCCAAGACCGGGCCGAGGCGCCGTGAACCTCGTCAAGGCGGCCGTGTCACGCGCTCGGGAGCGCCTTGGCACCAGTGAGGCCCCGATCGCCGTCGCTGTGAGCGTGGATGTGCAGGAGGAGGGTGGGAAGGGGCAGCAACTTTCCTCGTCATCGTCAGTCAAGGCTTTGCTCGATTCGGTGAAAGATGAGATGGCCGCGGATGGCGTTCCGGTCGTTGCCGTGAGCCCGAGGACGGAGCTTTGGTTGCGCGAGCAAGAGAGCGAGGGTGGCAGGGTGTCTTATCGACGGGGGGACTCTCAGTTTAGGGTGAGCGAATGCCACCTTTCTGCCTTTAAGTCATCGTGTAATACATACCTGTGCCTCGTACAATACATACCTGGTAGTACCTCGTATTAAATGTTGATCTTGGTCTACAGTGCAGTAGTTTTACTACTCTGTAGTGATTGGCTTGTCGCAAACTATTTACCAGGTACCTGGTAACTGGTATGAGGCCGTTTCCTATGCGGTTCGATTTTTGAGCTTGAGATTTTGACCCGATGGCATTTTCAGATATGAGCTTGACAAATCGAAAGGGCCTTCCTATGCGGAAAAATCAGATTTTTTGTGCGTGTAGAGATTCGAGCAAACACCGAGACCAACTGCTGTTTTTTGTGATTTGGCGCCGCGAAGAGACGCGCTGGGTGCGCTGCCCTGCGCGTAGGACCCAAGCGTCCGAGCCCACGCTGACTGCCTCTAGTCTGGTGGCGAAAAGATGTGGCGAGTGCGCTAGAGTCAACCTGTCTTGGTATTTTGTGTTGGATTTTGTGACTTGACTGCTGCTGCTGCTGTACGAGTACAGCTGCGGTGTAGTCTACGAGTACGTATCCACGGAGAGGCGCGTGCCGAGTGCTCTTCTCTTGGTCTCTAGGCCCGAACCCGCGCCAGCCGACTCTAGTCTGGCCACGGAGGGACGCGCCGTCCGCGGGTCGGGCGCGAAGCAACGTCGCTATACAGCTGTATCACCATCCAACTCATCGATCGTTCCGCTGCTGTTTGCTGTCATGGATAATATCTTGAATTTAGAGAGCATGCCATTTTTCGATTTGAAAATCTGATGACCCAGGTCGTCGGATTTTGGCCCAAAATCCGACGACTTGGGTCATCGGATTCTCAAATCGAAAATTTTCCGGTCGGATTTTGCATAATCGGACTGAATAATAGTAGGGTCATTCGATTTTGAGATCGAAAAATACAAATCTGAAGCTCGAAATCGAACCGCATAGGAAACGGCCTGAGGGTGTGTCTAAACACAATCGAAAAGCTCAATCGAAAATCGAGTTCATTTCGATTTCGAATTTGCCGAGGTGTCTAAACAGAATCGAAAAGTGAAAATAGAAGTCCAGGCGAAAAGCAACGGAGAGCACAACCTACTATTAATAGGCCGTTCGCATCTGTGCATACATGCCGGCAATCCAGCGCTCGGTAACACAGATCCACCACACAAGCAGGCAAACGCGGCGGCAATTCAATTCCGGGAGGTTGTTGGGCCTCCCATGGAGGTGGTGGCGCGTCCAACGTTGACGCCCCGAGATCAAACTTGAAATTATACTGAGAACGAACTTCCGACCTCGTTCTCGAGGGTATCATCCTGAATTTTCCTCAAACTATGTTCGCTCTGGCTCGAACGCCGAGAAACAAAGGCCCGAGAACGTCTGGGCTGGTGTTGTGGTTCGCCTGCTGGCTGTTTACGGGGGTCTGTGCGGCTGTGTTGCCGTGCTATTAATAGCTGTGGGTTGGATGTTGTGTACGGCGGTCCTGATGTGGTATTTTGACGTGGCTGCGTTGACCAGTAGGACGAGCTGAGTTGTTGCTGTTCGTGCTTTCGATTTCCTTTTCGATTTCCAGCCGTCAACTTTTTTATTTTGGCATTGGGTTGTAAATCGTCCAATTTTTCGGAACCTAAAAAATGAAGGGGAACATGTTTTGACCAGGGACCAATCAGCGCTTTGTTTATTTTCATTTCGATTTCCGATTTTCGATTTTCGATTTCGATTCTGTTTAGACACACCCTCATGGTGTTTGCGAAAACCAGATTATGTTTTGGTTTGGTCATTTTCTACTCTCCCGATCTTAAAAAATAATCAACTTCCTAAAATCACGACTAGTGTTGGTAAGCAACTAAAAAAGCATGCTTAATCACGTTTTTTTTGGGTTGCTTAAGGCCTGTCGTAACGAGGACAAAAAAACGAAATAAACGAACAGACGTTCTTTTTTCCTAAAAAACAGCAGGTTGAGTTCTAACGAGAAAAAAAAACGAAGAAAAAAAACGAATCCAAAAGAAGAAGCCGAGTCGAATTTGTACGCGGCGTAATTTTTCAGAATGATTCAACCGCCGCAGCACGTGGTCCCCGGCGATAGCGCTCAACAGCGACAACTCGCACACGCGAGGCACCCTCCACAGCAGGCGGTTCTCGTGGTCACACCCGCTCCCTCCGGAGTGCTCTAGAACTCACGTATCGGCCATCGCTGTTCGACGGCAGACGTTTGAATGTTGAGTGGGACTCATGTCGAAAAATATACCGCCACAGCCACTTCCTGATCCCCCGGTTTCTTGCGAGGGCACCCCATGGTGATTCCCTACCCGTATATGCTCGCGCCGTTAGTAGACAAGCTGCGTGGCAGCCACATGCACTACCTTGGCCATCGTGCGCTTGCCAACCGATCGTAGAAACTTTATCGGAACTTCATCCCAACGCTTCGAGCTCCTCCTATGTTCCTCTTAGACCTTGGGTAACCCATATTTCGTTTATTTGGCACCCATTTCGTTTTTTTTTTTAAGTCCTCTGGGACTTGAAGAATGAAACGAAATGTGAAAACGGAGGTATCGGGATCTCTACTTGTGATTTTTTTAATTTGACCAATAAAACTCATGTACTCTTTAGTTCTGCGCTTCGTCTTTTTTCCTTGTTAGGACCGGCCCTTATTTTAAGCGTAATCAAAGCAACGTTGTCGTGCGTACTTGCTTAAAAAGCAAATGAGCAAGCGACCGAAATTAGTTGTTTTGAACCCTTTTAGAACTTTAGTCTCATTTTGGTGACAAACCACTCAAATTTCAAGTAGTTTGTTCCCAAAATGAGACTGCGGTCCTAAAAGGGTGAAACATGCTAATTTGCCTATTGTGTACCTGGTACCATTACTAGATATGTAGCTTCGTACTTTAGCGTCGCGGCACTGCTGTAAGCCTCCGTCAGAATGGCACAGACCACTCTGCTCGCCGTCTCAACAATATGGATGGGGAGAGGTGACACACGTCCACCAAACAGCTCCAGGAAACGTCGTTGCAGGTCTGTGAGGCTGCCTGGGCGAGTAAACTGTTGTATGTATGGGTTGAAGTACCAGCACAACGGAAGGAGATGAGGTATGGTGGATGGCATGTAGATGGGCAGAAGAGAGAAAACATACGGGGTGGTGGTGGATAATACAATAATAATATGTTTTTCTTTCAAGTTTTTGTTAAATACGTCAGCTGTGGGTTCGACCGGTAGAATGGTCGATGCTCCATTTTGCAAGCTGCGTGTGTGTGGTGCTTGATGCACTCACAAAAATATTTTCAGTACGTCGGCTGTGAATTCGACCGGATGAGTGCTCGATCCTCAAGTTCGGGAGCTGCGTGATACGTCGTTAGCCCAGAGGCAGCAAGTAACTTCTCGCTCACAAATCAACGACATAAAACCCATAATAAATCGTCAGAATAAAATATACCTGGTATGTATTCTGTATTCGCCATTTGTCGTTTTCCATCTAGCTCCTGCTCAATGGTCTAAGCTCGAGGGCAACAACAGCGCACGACTAGAGCATGATCCTTCTCTCCCTGTGTCTCTTTCCCTCTCTTTCTCTCTTTCTCTTCCCCGCTCTCTCTTTCTCCCAAACAAACGAAACCTCCGTCATGGTACTCCTCCAACCCATGCACTACCTATATAGCATACCGGCTAACTAAAACCGGCACAGCAAACTACCACAGGTTGGGCTTGTGCTCTCGTGGAGAAAGACAATGTTTGCCGCCGATTCCCCGCTCATGCGATTACGCTTCGCCGTAGCGACCAAGCCGGCTAGCGAGGACAAGCGTTACGAAGTTGCCAACGAGGCTTGGACCGCAAGGTACTTACGAGCCAGCTTGGCCATGTGGGGGTACCGAGTCTCGATATTGCGCCACCACCCGAGAGGGCCACCCATGCCATCCACTACATCCGGATCGATTTCCTCCGCCTTGTACACCGTCCACTCGTTGATGATGGCTTGACGGGGGGACGCCGACACCTTCGGGACGGTCGATGGGGGTCTCCCGTAGTCGCCGGCCTGCCCGAAGTGCTTGCGGGCGGAAGCTTGCTGGACGAGGCGCGAGAGCGAGAAACCAGAAGAGTCACCCATCGCTGCGCCACCCCTCGATCCAACGCCGTCGCCCTTGTGCTTCGGCGTTGCTGGCGTGACCAAGCCCACCGTCGCGGCCGCCTCCCCGCCCGCAGCTCCGCCTGCCACCCTGCCCGCCGCGTCCGCTGTCGCGGCCGCCTTTTGCAGAGCCTCCGTCTTTTCCTGCTTCTTGATCATAGCGTCCAGCTCGTTCTCAACAGGCCCGTGGAAGAGCCTAATATTCAAGAAGCACCCGCAATCCGCAAGTGGCAAAATGTTAAAGAAGATACGAAGTATACAATTAATCATCACGTTTGGTTCTGAAACTGCGATACTGCCACATCGGCCTCGGATGCTTGGTTTTCATTGTTTGGTTTTTCGTTCGTTGCACGCCTATGCGACAGAGTATTTTTCGGTTGAAGAAACGGCTACACAATCATCGAAATGACAGCTCTTGTCCCCCGTTGGCCGTCTACGTTGGATTTCGTAATGCGCATTCCGCACGTACACAACCCCATTCATTACGGCAACACTACCATCGACTCACGATGCGATGTCGCAGTCGTAGGCCCAAATGGCCGACTTGGTGCGCGGGTCTGGGATAGAGGCCATCTTGGGGATGCGCAGGGGGCTGTTGATGTGGATAGAGCTCCCAGCAGCCCGCGTCTCGTCCTCAGGGTGGAACCGCTTGTACTTGTTGGCCTCCATCAGCCCGGCTACGCTCCGGACCTTCGGTTAACACGACGCACACGGGCAGCTTCTACGTAGAACAGTAGAATGTCTCACTGAAACAAAATGAAAACCGAACATCTTATCTTTCGGTTTCGGAGAGGTTAAGCGACTCCAGCGTCGAAGGAACGCGACCGACGGGGTGGGAACCGATGGGGGGGCGACCGGACGACAGCGGGCGATCGACGAACGTGGCTTAAGGTCGGCTACCAAATACCGAGCGATCGGACGACCCATGGTCGAGAGTGAGGGTGCGCGACCAACGAGAGAGGGACGCGTACACACGTACAAAGGTAGCACTGTACTTTTCCGACATCGTTGTAGTGTACATGGTATACGTGTACCTGCGAGGAGGGAAGGAACCACGTGAAGGGGTTGGATTGTATCGGTTTTGCCTTGTACGTAAAACCCAACTACTACAAAGGTATGCGACACCTGGCAGCCATTAAACCATATTAAACCCTCGGGGAGTTCGCGGGGGGAAAGTAGGGAAACAAACGACGATTGTAGCGTCAACCACAAGAATCCTTCCCGATGCCCGAAAATGTAAAGGATACCCATAAGGTCCTTATATTCCCGGACGAAGTCATCTACCGCAGAGCTGCTGCTGTACGGGTACGACATTACTGCTGTATCATCTGCAGCAGCATCCAACCCTCTACGACATGTCGTACATCTCACCTGATGCCATTGTGTGAACCTGGCATCTCAGACACATCGAGACAAGCGGAGACGAGCTCCCGTCAATTGTGATCCAGTGGGCGGTCACGCCTATCATTTCAAGCCCGTCCCCCGACGTCCAGCCATCGCAGGTGAGGCTCACATCCTGGCCTGCCACCTGCTCCTTCAGCCTGGCCCTTGCAACGATGGCATTTTGGGCGACAAGCTTCGGGAGGTGCAGTGAAGGCCTCTTCGTAAACCCCTGCATCATCTCCTTGTAGCCTGGCTCCTCCACGACCGAGATACTCTTGTGGCCGCCCACGATAAAAACCGAGAACCAGCCGCTGCTGTACAGCTGACTCGTCCCTGTTCAAGAACGCTAAGATGACCTCGCCCTCCGCTGGAGCTTTTCCGACAGAGGCGTGGGCGTCTTTCCGGACGTGCTCGGCGTACGCCGGCAGACCCTTGTGGTTGGCGTCAAGGTGCTGCGCCACGCCGCAGCAGCAGTGAGCAGCATCTCGCACGAAGCCGTTGGTGTTCCATTTTTCGTGCTTTCATTTCGTTCTTTGTTATGTGGTGCTGTATTCCAAATTCCTAGATTTTTTTTTTCCACTTCGAAACCGAAATTATCGTTTAGGGGTTCTCGCAAGCAGTTTCAAACCCGATTCTGTTTTGGTGTTGTGAATAGCCTTTGGGTCCAAACCCAACCTTAATTTGGTTTTCCGCGAACACCCTTATGATTATCATGTCGATTATTTTTCTTGTCCTCTGCCTTTTTCCGTACGTATGCGTGCGTCAACAACTGCGGACGAACCACGAACGAGTACTTCGTTCCCTTATAAACGCGTATTACCTACCTGGTACCTGGTATATCATACTAATTCTTGTATGTATCATACGTGCGGAGAGAGAGTGTATGTGTAACACGAGTCTGCTCGTACGATATTATGTAGAGTACTGGTATCATGTAACATGTACGAGGTCGTATCAAGTATCGTATCATGTGTCATGCGTCACGCGTCACGGTCGTCTGCGATGCTGCTTTACTCTGCACGAGTGCTGCTTTACTGTACATTGGGGAAAAGGCAATGAAGCACTTCGGCGCGAACCTCTATTAATTGTGCCCCCCAACCCCCAACGCGCTCGACGGACCAGGGATAGACCAGGGATAGATTGCCCCAACAGCTTGGCGATCGCTTCGTGCATACCACTTTGAACGCAAATATAAGGACCGTTTAGGCAGTAATATGGATACTTTCCGGTTCTTACATTTCCGCCTAGAGAGATACTCATTGCGATATGTATGGACGCTTCCAGTCGCGTGGAGCAGTACAGGCTCCACAGAGTTGCTGCTGTACTGGTACGCCGTACGTCGTGCATATATGCACAGAATACCAACACTCGAATACCGATACTGTTCCGGTACTGCCTGTACCGACAGTTTGGTCGGGTCGGGTCGGGTACGTATACTGGTACCATCCATCACAGGCGGGCATTCGGTTGTATGGCAACTGATTGGGAAGGCGCAACACAATATTTTTTACCAGTACCATAATAGTGGAAAGTGGACAGTCCATTCATAGAGTTTTGTTTGTTCTTTGCTAAAACTTGCTCCTCAATGACGTGGATGGCCCACCCACCGCACTCTGCTCCAGGTCCGGCCCGCTTTCGAACAACTCATGGACAGCAGCGACATCGCGAGGGCGCGTGTCGCATTCGACGCTTGCGGCGGGACGGGGATAATCGCGGCCGTATCGGCGGCGATCGCTCTCAACCCCCCCGCGGTAATTTTTCCTGTGGCGGATTTCCTCACGCTGCAGAGCTCTGGATGGAGCGGGGACGGCGCGCCCGCTGCACCGCTGCGCACCTGCCGACCAATGCACGCAAGCTCGAGCGCCCGCGATGTCTTCAATGTCGAGAAGGGAGAAGGCATTTTGAACGGGGATCTGGTTAGCGCCGAAGTTGTCGCGGCCCGCGCAGGCTCGACGCCGCCAGCCAGTTCCGCGTCGATCGAGCTGGATGCGCCGATTGGAAAGGGAGCGTGGTTTCTTCGCATGGAGACGAACAGAAAGGCGGCGAAAATGTGGACGACCGGGATAGCGGGGGCGCCCGGGGGTAAGGCTGGCAAGCCTTTGGCGAGCGTTCAGTTTGGCGACCTTCGGAGCAAGGAGAGGCGACGAGGAAGGTCTTGATCTCCAGAGGCGATTTGTCAGGGACATGAAGGAAGTTCTCACGGCACGATTTTGGGGCGGTATATATATCCTCGTGCAGGATAATACCAATGTGTCCCTGTAAATAAGGAACATTTGGATGTCATATTTATACACAAAGTGTCCCTATATTTCGGGACAGACTGGTACGGTAGTACTGGCCCTCAAAATAAGAAACCGGGGAACCGGCACAGGCTGTATTTGGGAAAAGGTGTTTCCCACCCTAAACTTAGTATAATCGCTCCCAAATTTCTTATATTTTCTCGGGTATCTCGGGCTGAGTTTCTTGTGTGGTCACGTAGCTCTTTCTTATGGCATGCCTTCTCATGAAAGGGTCGGTAGTGTGGTAATGCTAGTTTGCCATGGCAGCGGAACTGGTGTTTACTGGCAGGCGTATCGCGATAAATGCATGAGTGCGCGGCATGTAGTGACTTATTTCCTGGGGCACCGTTTATGGCACTATAAGTTCGGAGTTGCACTCAAGAGTACGTAATGAAGACCATTTCAAAGAATATAGATCAGCTGTGAGTTTGATCGCATCGATCGGTCGATGCTCAGCTTGCTTGCGTTTTAAGTTGGGTGATACTTTTTCGGCACCTACGAGTGCGCGGCTTAATGTTAATGATTCAGCCGGTGCACCGTGTATGTCGCTAAAATTTTCAGAGTTGCAGTCCACCTTTTTTTAATTTCGTGTTCGTACTGCAAAACAAATGCCATCTGTGAGCTAGGTCGGCTTGGTCGGTTGGTCGACGCTTAACTCAGCAAACTGCGCGTTTTTTGTATGCTAATATTAATAGTACGGGTGAGCACAGTAATATTAATTAATAGTACGGGTGAGCACAGTAATATTAATATTACCCACGGTAGGAATCAGGACCAAAGATGATGTGTAAACATAAGGAGATACCTCGTTTTTTGGCCCACTGATTGTGATTGAGATAGCTACTGTATGTATACTGTGCCCCCCCGAAATGGCGACTTTTTATTTTTTTCTTCGTCGCGTATGGCCAGGGGGTTATAATTTGCTGCCAGCATCAGCCGCGGTTAGTTTTCTGTTTTAAAGACTATCCGCTACCCCTTGCGGACTCTTTTTTCTTTCCGCAGCCTGCCATCTACACCCAAGTGTTGCCGGTAGACGACATGCATGCGATCTCGACGCCAGCTTCAACGAGAGCTTCGTTTCCTAGAGCCCTCCTGCTCGTTCTAAAAAATTTTGTTCAAATCGACACGAGCGCGTACGGTAGCTCACCGCCTGTATGCTTATCACTGTTGGCGACCAGTACTATAGACGACCAGGATATACTGTACCTGGTACTACTTTACAGCTACCACTGACTGTATGTTCTACTGTACCCTTGACGGTATTCTACTGGGAGCGCGAGCTCGATGTTTGTTGTTGCCCGCTCCAGCAAGACTGTGTGATCATGGACACATGCGAAAGGCTTATGCGTTGACGGCGACCTTTTTTTCCTTACCCAGCGCCACATTTGATGCATCAATATTGCTTGTCGCCCAGAATATTTAAGGGGGGCATAGTAAACATGGTACTGTAGTTAGAGCCCACGATGGACCCAAAAAGCATGTACCTCCCTGCTCTAACTTCACACATCATATTTTGCTCTCACCACTATTTTGCAGCAGCAGCGGGAGGAGCAGCAAGCAGTCAGGCTCGTGTGAGAGCACCCCTGGGACATACGCGTATATCCCTTTCCAAGTTTGCCTATCAAAATCTAGTACGGGTTGTAATTCACTTTTCCTTCAGAAGAGCTCCTCCTGGTGTTGTCTTGGGAGCGCAATCGAGGCGAATTGATGTCTAGATTGAAGGGGGACTAATCTCTTTTGACTCGTCCCCTGTTTTTCCCATACACAAATGCCTTTCAGATACCATGTCATTCCTTTTCCGTATTTCCAAACCCTGGAACCTAGGCCTGTGGAGATTTTTGCAGGCGGGCAAAGCCTTAACACCAGCCCATCCTGATGAGCCTTTATACGCAAAATTATGCAAGGTCCCCGGGGGGAAAACCCCGACCGGTTCCACGAAGCAAAGCATGAATCGAATATGCCGCTCCTCGAAACCCACTCCCATGCCTCTTTCCTGCGAGGCTACGTATGTAGTCTAAAAAGGGAGGAACGCTAACACGCAGACACAGGGGAACCCAGCCAGCCGTGAAAGCGGGGTCGTCAGACGCAGAGAAGGTGCCGTCCCAGCCCCAGTGATGAGGGGAACGAAGATATACCCCTTGAAAGAGAAAAAAAATCACACCCAATCACTATTTGAACGTTACGTCTTCAAGGGGGCGAAGATGCCTTCACAAACCGTGAGGAAATAATATATCATATATATCGTGACGACATCCATCCCCCAGCGAGGGGAGGGTGAGGGGGGGGGGCGTACTCATTTGTTGCTTGCCTTAGTCATTTGACCATTGACCACGCATGCTTTTCGAGACCGAGCACCGTTCCTGCTCCTAATAGAGGCACCTCCAACATTTGGGCGCTCGTTATTACGCTGTTTCCATATATTACATATAAACGTTTTGCTAATATCACCCCCTTCTTGTTTCACTGCCTGTGGCCATCATCTATCTCCTAGGATAGTGATCGTTTTCTCGTTGCTATCTAGAGTATCAAACTCCTCCATGTCACATTCGTCTGTTTCCCTCATCTCTTCTAGCGCATCCCGCTCCTCCGTGTATGTACATTTCACATTCTCCTACTATGTGATTTATACTCTAATGCTTTGCCACACGGGCACATCTGTGCATCTACTTCCTTCTCCCGGCTACTGGTGTACCTCTTTCTTCTTTCTGGCTTTTTTTTTTTGTTTTTTTTTATCCTCCGGCGGATTGGTAAAAATAAAGCTGAAGCCCACCACACTTCCACGTTCCACTTTCGTGTCGTGTGTCAATTTAGCCCAGTTGGGCACGTTGACCCGACCTGACCCCCGAGAGGAGCAGGTGCGGTGGAGATAGCCATCGGGGAGAGTCATCTCTCCCGGGTAGTGTGGGACTTGCGCGAGCTCACCCACTACGTAAAACCGAGGCTATGAGGCCTTCCCGCCGGACTCGGTCCAGTTACGGTCCACCCTACCCCTTGGGGCCTTGGTCCTCAGAGGCAGGTCCAGGTCCCCTACACGAAAGCGCAGTTTCAGCGTTTTCGCGAAGTCCATTGGGCCGTGCAAATACGATTTCATTCCCATCCCTCCGCTTAATCCCCGCATATATCTACCAAGTGTTTCTCCGATTTCACATTATTTCTCAGCGCTGGCCTTTTCCTTCTTTCTATCCTTTCTTCTAATTCTGTCTTGTACCTCCCAAACTTCTCTGCGGACATCATCTCTTTTTGGTGTCCCCCTAGATCCTTCCATACTTTCTCAACTACGCTATCCCACCGTACTCCAGCTCGCCCTTTTGCTACTTTCTCCCGTACGATTCTATCAACTATGGCTGGCAACCTCTTTTTTTTGCATGTTCCTTACTTTATATTGCCACTTCAAGTTCCTCATGTCTCTATTTGTCATGAGTGTGTGCACTCCCAGTTCTGCTCGTCATACTGTATAATACTCTTAATGGTCGTACTCGAGCATGTGTTATGGTTTTGGACCGTTTCAGGAGTTACGACGACTTTTTTAACGGCGTTTTTGTATCAGAAGGGGCCGCGTCATTTACGGTCCCTCCCCAATTTAATTGTGGATTGCCACTCCTCTTTGGCGGTCCTACGTGTTGCCTCGGTCATCGCTCTCGACCAGAGGCTCAAAGCAATCAGTTTACCATCTACATACCTGGGAGACCTTCTCCCTAGCGTCAGAAGCACGCTCTACCCCTCTGAGACACGTGCGAACCCACATCTCGACTAGGTTGGATCGTGTCCAGACTTGAGGTTGGTCTTGTTAATCATGACTATTTGCATATTGTGGGCATGTGTTGTGATCCTGTTCTATCTGAAGCGGACTGTGAGCGGTTGATCTTTCGGATAGGCTCATGCCCGGGCTGCTTGCCTCATCCTGACCTAAGACCTCATGACCTGTGTACGCTCCCGATCCATAACATGGTATCTAATCCGAGAACCGAACTCAGGTTTCAACATCCACAATGTGGTGTACTGACCGCTATACTAATTAGACCCAAGACCTCATGACCTGTACGCTCCCGGTCCATGACACATCTTACTTGACAGGATTATTTTAGCTGCTGTCATTTGTACTGTTTCTAACTGTTTTACGAACTTCGCGTTCCCTTCCCATACTGCTCCTGCATTCTAGGTTTGGTAGTATCACATTCATCAGGATACATCTCTTAATCTTATCAATAGTGTCAAGGTACGAGTCTGTTAGGATCGCATCCATCTTACCTACGTACCTGGTATGATTTACCCCTTCCTATCTTCTTATTGCTTTTGCTATGTGTGTCCCAAGAGCAGTCTTTTGAGATCTCCGCGCCAAGGTGCATGCACTGGTCTACGATCGGCAATTCATCTTCTCCCCACTTCCAACTGAATTTTGCCGAGTTAAACTTATCTTCGTTACACACAAGTACCACGCACTTCTTTACGTTCGCCGTTATCCTCCATTTCCTAGTGTAACTAGCGCCTTTTTTATTTTGTTGCTGCAACCCCTCGGGTGTCTCTGATATCCCCATGAAGCCATCCGCAAACATCAATCCCGACACCGTATCTTCCCCCACTGTAACTCCCTGCTTTGCTGCTTCGACTGTTACTATTGAGATCAGATCGTTAATATATATATTGAATAGATCAGGTGATGACATTTGGTTTGGATTTTGGGTGATCGTGGTTTATCACCATGGCATGGTACTTTATCATGAGCGATGTTTGGTTATACATCGCTGTGCAACTCCTTGCACAGCAGTAGTACCAACAAACTTCGATATTTCCCCGTCCAGCATCACACAGCACTTCTCGTACATTCCGTCATATTTTTCATCATTCATCTTCCCCCTGATCCCAACTTCCCACAACTGTTTCCACGATATATTTCTCCATATTGTGTCGTAGACCTTCTGCACATCTAGAAAGCAATAGGGCGTTGATAGTCCCGCGTCTTTTCTACCTTTAAATATTTTACCTGTTGTGTACAAAAGGTCCAAGCAGCTACGGTTCGGTCTAAGCCCTGCTTACCTTTCGCTTATTTTGTTTTCCTTCTCCATCATTGTTCCCATTCTATCGTTCAATCTTACAAAATGTTTCGCTTTACTGTGGTTAACATCGTTATCCCTCTGTAGTTCCCCGCGTCAGCTTTATCTCCTTTGTTAAATATGTTTACTGCTACTCCTTCTCTCCACCTCCTAGGTGCGTACTCATTTTTGCATATCCACTTTTACAACATAACTATCGTCGTAAGCATTCCTTCTCCCCCGTACTTCATTAACTTACTCACAATTTGGCTTGCCCCGCTGCCTTTCTATTCTTAAGTTTAGCTACATACGTACATGCTTCTTTATTTCTTCCCTTGTGAACTCTCTCCGTAATCCTTGTGAACCGTTATCTTCCTTTTTATGCATCTCCGTTCGCCTCTGCCCACTCGTTGATTGAATTCCTTCTCGAATTCTGCGTCGAACGTTGGCTGTGGGCGTTTCTAGCTTACGGCAATACTTTATTTTACTACAGCAGTAGTCCTTCCCTTTTCCACTTCGAACTACCAACCATTTTATCGTTCTGCGCTCTTAAGATAGCTGCTCCCGTGTCTGCTTCTCCAGCGTGTTTGCCCAGTATCCCTTTTATCCCTCCCCATGTGCCTCATCCCGCCCTCAAAAACTCCATTCGTTTCATTCACGACGTCTTTCCATATCCCTTTCTTCTCGGTCTCTACCATCTCTTTTACTTACTTTCTAGCTGTAGCATACTCCTCCCATCCTGTCGTAGTTTTACTCGATGTATATCTTGCGTGTGCCTTTCTTCTTACTGCGATAGCCTCTTTTACTTCCTCCTCCCACCATTTCAGTGCTCTGTCGCATACTATTATATCAACGTATTCCCTATAACTTTACTTGCTGAGGTCTCTTGACCAGTTTGTCCCATCCTTCCTGCATTGTCCCGAGGGGAGGGGGGGGGGCGTACTCATTTGTTGCTTTTGCCTTAGTCAATTGATCATTAACCACGCATCCCTTTCGAGACGGAGCACCGTTCCTACTCCTGATAGAGACACCTCCAACAATTGGAAGCTCGTAACATTGTCTCCATATACTACACATAAACTTTTGCTAATCTTATCCCCTTCCTGTCTGGCCGCCTGTGGCCACTATCTACCTACTAGGATAGCGATCGTTTTCTCGCTGCTATTCTGTGTATCAAACTCCTCCATGTCACATTCATTCGTCTATTTCCCTCATCTCTTCTAACACGTCCTGTTCCTCTTTGCATATTTCACGTTCTCTTACTATGCTTTGCCACAGTGGCACATCTGTGCATCTACTTCCTCCTCCTGGCTACTGGTGTACCTCTTTCTTCTTTCTGGCAGGTCCAGGTCCCCTACACGAAAGCGCAGTTTCAGCTTTTTCGCGAAGTCCATTAGGCCGTGCAAATACGTTCTCATTCCTATTCCTTCCCTCAATCCCCGTATATCTCTAAGTGTTTTTTCGGATTCCATCTTGTTTCTTAGAGCTGGCCTTTCCCTTTTTTCTATCATTTCTTTTACTTCTGCCTTGTATCTCCCAAATTTCCCCGCGAACATCACCTCTTCTTGGTTTCCCCCTATATCCTTCCAAATTTTCTCAACTACGCAATCCCACCTTATTCCAGCTCGCCCTATTGTTACTTCCTCCCATACAGCTCTATCAACTATGGCTGGCAACCTCTTTTTTGGCATGTTCCTTACTTTATATTGCCATTTCAACTTTTTCATGCCTGTATTTGTCTTGAGTGGGTGCATTCCCAGTTCTGCTCGTAATACTGCTGTCTTGCTAGTCGTACTTGAGCATCTTAGGATTTTTTTAGCTGCTGTCATTTGTACTGTTTCCAACTGTTTTACGAGTTTTGCGTTCCCTTCCCATAATTCTCCTACATATTCTAGCTGTGGTACTATCACATTCATCAGGATACATCTCTTAATCCTAGTGTCAAGGTGCGAGTCTGCTAGGATCGCATCCATCTTGCCTACCTGCGCTTTACCCTTTCCCATTACTTTTCGCTGTACGTGTATCCCGAGAGCAGTCTTTTCAGACCTCTACGCCAAGGTATGAATACTGGTCTACGATCGGCAATCCATCTTCTCCCCACTTCCAACTGAAAATTACCGGGTTTACTTACCTTATCTTCGTTACAAACAACCTCTGCGCATTTCTTGACGTTCGCCGTCACCTTCCATTTCCTGGTGGGGGGGGGGGGGGCGTACGTAATTGCTGCTTGCTCTATAGTAGCCATTTGACCATTGACCACGCATCTCTTTCTAGACGGAGCAACATTCTTTCCTAATAATAGAGAGACGCCTCCAACATTTGGGCGCTCATTACGTTTTTCATATACCAGGTACACACAGCGAGCGCGCGCGGGGTGTGTTTGTGCCAGAGCGTCCTGCTCTCGGACTGTGTCCCGAGACTAGACTCATCTCATTGCTGACTTGGGTTCGATGCAAACGTAGAGTTGTCGCCATGGGAGCTATTCCAAGCTCGTCAATGGCCACCAAATTCTCAGATTTCCAGATATCGAACGTGCAACGCGGTGATTAGCTTGGAACCAAGCCAGTAGCGGGCGATATGTACGTACAGACAGGAGGCATGGGATTTGACTTTTTCCTCTCTGGTTTAGGTGGCTCTGCAAAGTGCCACAGGTGAAAGCTCGCTGCCTAAGAGCTTGATGCTGGACTGCTTTCATCTTTCTCCGTTTTCCGGGTTGTCCACGAGCAAACGACGGCGTTTCGATTTCGGGAACCCATCCTCTCACCTCCATCTTTCTAGCGGGGGCTTCTTACGGCTCGACCCGCCCTAATTATAGACCTTTCATGTGGCACTGGCCTATCAGTCACTCACACATCAAAGTATTACCCTTGGCGCTCATCGTGCTGAAAGATCCCCACTGCCCGACGCATAACCATCGTCGGCGCAAAACGGGCATCCTGATCACGGCCCGGAAACAGCGTGTGCTCCTTTCTCCTCCGGCCCCATCGTCAGCCCGACCTTGTACGGCCCGGAAACAGCGTGTGCTCCTTTCTCCTCCGGCCCCATCGTCAGCCCGACCTTGTAAGACCCCCACAGCCCGACGTTTCCATCGTCGGCTCAGGACGGGCTTCCCTGCCGTCAGGTGCGCCTCTACTCCTCGGCGCCCCCGTCGCTGCACACACACACCCAAGCTCGGCGCATGTGAGCGTCGGTGCCGAGCGCGCTTCTCGATTATAGTCCGGTAACAGCGCGTGTGCCTTCTTCCACCGTGCTACGTCGTCGGCCCAAAGTTCTGATGCCCTCACCTTGCACGTTCCTCAAGCAGCAGAACTCGACCAGCCGACGCCTCGTGCTCCCCCCGAGCGTTCATCACAACTTGCGAGCGCTAGGGGCTCATGATGCCACTCACATTGCTTGTTTTCCGGTGTGGCCACTTCATGTCATCATGCATGGCCGTAGTCGTATGATCATAGACTCTCGCACCCCTAAATTGCCGGGACGGAGCACGTCGGGTTCTCACCGACCAGACAGACATATCTTGCACCAAGCGCGAAGCGCCGTGAGGTGTTGAGTGAGTCGCATAAAGGGTGAGCTGCATCCTACTAAAAACCGCCTGTGAGGCGAACATGCATATGGATGACACAGCTTCGAATTAATTGATTAGTTTTCTGGGGGAGATACGTCGTCGTTGGAAGAGAGACAGGGAAAGCAAAATTGAAAAGAGGCTTACTGCTGTGTATGGGACATTTCCCACACACCGCCCCCAGCTATCTGAGCGGGGGGAGAGTCGGCCGTACGAAGAAGAAAAGAACCCGGAACTCCCACACACATTATTAGTGCTGTTGTGCCACAGCGACAACAATGAGTAGCCAGAAAAATAACCAGACCGCCCCCTGGCGCTTGGTTCAACAGCAGTATTCGAAGTAGTACTCTGTTGTAGTACTACTGTTGTGCTGTTGTTCTGCTGTATGCATCATTAGTATTGTTGTCACTATTATGATTGTTATTATTAGTATTCTTACTGTTATTACTATTATTAGTAGTTCCTTTTCTATCACTCTAAACCAACAGATATCTCGTTTCCCCTTCCTATGGGCTTCTACTTCCGCCTTCCTCCCATGGCAAACTCGTTTATCCTACTCTGCGGCGACGTTCCACCCCCACATATTTGGCAGCAGTACTCCGGTTTCTTCTCTCCTTCCGCTAGCAGCCTGGCGGTCCCTCAACGCCAGTTTATATCGGTGCACTCGGCGTGAGATCGCGACCTGGGTGGTCACAGAGATTACTTGGCAAAGCCATTCTTTGCTGACGCCTTCCCTCGCCAAGGACGAGTCGTTCGTCTCTCCGACGGTGCTTGCCGCCAGCTGATCAATCAGGTCGCTGCCTTCCTTTCCGACGCACCCAAAGCTATCCACCGCGAGGGCGGCGAGTATATAGCTGCGCGTCGAAGGACACTTTTCCCGGCCGAGCGTAGTGGCTGTGCTTGCGCGCTTCATATTCGGAAGCAGCCAGCCCGTCTCGGTCGGCGCTACCTGCACGCATATGACACACGGCCTGGGGGTCTGCGTACGTGACGTCTAGGAGTTCGCTTCGTTGCGATATTCTGATGCCGGAGCATCTCGGAGGCCTCCCTTGTCGATCACGACGTCCATTCGGAGGTCTCTGTCGGAGTTCAAGGGAGCTCTGCTTTCCACCTGTTGGCGAGTCGACATATGTTCAATTGTTCGGGAGAGTGCGTGTACCACGGACTGGTGCTGGTTGACCTGCTCGCCCGATCGATGAAAGAATCGCGCATGCCGCGTGTTTACGTCCGTTGCATCGCAGCAAAGACACTTCATCGCCAGGGACTCCTCCATCCCCCCAAAAAACGTCCCGCGGACATGAACGCTGGGATGACACTTGGCGAGTCGACGGGTTTCGCTCTCGAGAAGGCGGTGGCACCTAGTCCCGATTGGCTTCTGTGCCGGGCCTTGGCGAAACCTCTCTCCTCCTTCTCTCCGCGTATGTTTCTCGTTCCCCGTGGGGTGTCGTCTCGGGGATTTGTTCCAAAGAAGCGACGTACCTTTTACAACGTACCCGATTCACCAGTTTCCCCAATCTGTACTGGGCTTTGCTGGAGCTTGTCGTTTCGGTTTCGTGTGCTGGCAGTACTTTCATAATCGACTGCCCTGAGGAACCTTGCTTCCCTGCTCGGAAGGCTCTGTCCCGCCAGTTATCCGGCGCGATGTTCGCCATGGCCTCCGAAACCCCGTGCACGTCGCGGAGGTCCTTGGTGCTCCCCCAAATACAGCGGACGAGGTCCGAGTCAAGGAGCTCACTCCGTACTTACTCCCCTATTAGCGCCCGAGAGATCAGCAAAAACCTTCAATCCAGTCGCCACCATGCCCCCCAGGGATGCTGATTACTTCCGTGCCTCAGCCGATGACAACCCAAGCTCTCCAGCTCCCGTGGACAGGCTTGCCTGCGCGCGTTGGTGGGGCAGCAACGTCATTTGCCTCGTCGGGCACCCGTCTTCGAAGAACAACGATTTTTCTGCTGTCTCTGGGAGATCAAGCAGAATCTCCAAAATCCTTATCGCGCTGTTGTCTGCCTTTTGGCATACCGGCAGGGATAACTCTGGGTCCATCACCCGCTCGATGTCGCTGTTCGCTGGACCATGGAGCTAGTGGCAATCAGATTCGCTGACCGATTGTCTGGCATGCGTGGCAGCATCCGCGCGAGTTGTTCCGCTCCACCACTTGCGACGATCTCCATCGCGCTCTCCACCGCATATGCGTCGGTACCGATGGGCACCCCAACCACCTTCACTGCACCCTGATCGGGGATGTGGACGTCAATGCCTCCAACAAGGGCAATATCTTTCGGCGTGGGTTTGCGTCCCTTCGGGGGTAAGGCGACCGTTTTGCCCGCGCTCATAGTGATGCCGGTGTTGGTCAGCTCTCGCCGGAGGAAAGGCACAACCCCCACAGTGTCGGCTCTGATTTCTATCATACCGATGCCGATGTCGTCTAGGTAGGCGAACGCCTCGACGCCTGGACGCCTCTCGGATCGAACTCCTCTCGGGTTCGCTTCAGCACCGGCGAGAGCGGCATGAAGAACAACGCCGGTCCCATGCCGTCCCCTTGTTACACTCCACTGGAGCCGTCGATCTTCGCCTTTCTCCCGGGTCCGTCTGGAAGAACACGGGAGCAGATCTTTCGCCATAATACGTTGCGACGAACGGTGTGAGTGTCCACACGCAGGTGGCCGCGTCCGCGAACACCGCCGTTCGCTTGACCGTGTTGAAGGCGTTGGAGCAGGATGTGAGGATAAGCCAGCTTTTCGTTTCGTGGTGCACTCGGGCGCGTAGAGCTACCTGCTCCACTCCCTTTCCTACCCTACCCAGATTGTCTCGCCTCGCGGTTGATCTCCTCTAGTCGCGGCCGCCAGTCCCGGCTGCAAGGAGGCGTCTACACGTCATTTCTACGCATACGGGGCAGCATTTTCCCCCCAGGGCAGTGAGGTTGGATTGCAGAAAGAGCTGCCGGAACGCCGGCGGGAAGGCGCTCGGATCGTCTATGATTCGCCTCCACAAGGTCTCAATCCCATCGCCAAACTTCCCGCGCCCGAAGCCAGTCCTAATGATTGAATGTAAATGCGAAAAGCGCAGGGCGTCGCTTCCCCCGCCAGACAGTGCGTTCCGAGAGTGTATCACCTCGATGGCGACCTTTAAGGGTCGAACCCTTCCACCGTCCGCCACATAGGGCCGCTTTCTTCCTCCACACCGGAGGCGCTTGCTGCTACCGCTGCCGTTGCCGCCTCGGAGACAGAGGACGAATCGTCGTCAGGGAATTTCGCCTTCACCCGCTGCCACGTCGCCTCGCTGCCGTTCGATCGGGGATCCACGAGTAGGCTGCGTGCTGCCATAGTCACACACCCCGGGTGGCGGCCTGCTGACGATGCCCTCTTGAACTTCGCTTCGACCGTCGTTTCGTGAGCTGGGATACTACGCCTTCCCGATGCCCGACGGGTGTATCCCATCAGCCACGAGATCGAAAGGGTGATATCACCACGGTCAACAGACGCGAACCTCTCACGCCGCTTCACTGGTCCGTCATGTGAGTGCAGCAGGGCCGGCAGGGTATACCATAATTTAACGGCCTTCAGGAGCGAGTTCGGTGTCTTTGACTCTCTATTCTGACGATGCTGTCCCAGGGCTTGGCTAAGGAGGCCAAGCACGTGGGTGATCAGCTTGGGATGAGCAGTGCGCTAGCTTTGGTTGTACCTTTACCACGGTAACAAAACCTTGCTCGAGGTCCTCAGAGAAACCATCTTCGAGTGGACCTAAAATCCCCAACGTTTCTTGGTCCCAGGGATAGCAGAGTCTATGAAGCCGCCCACCCTCGCCATCGTCGGGTAGCTCTCCTAGTCCCACTGCTGTAGCGCGCAGCCCAGGGTCGGCCTGGACTGCCGCCTTTAGTGCTCCCCGTATCCCATGGAGGACTGTGCAACCTCTAGCGCAGAGAAGCGGTGCCTGCGCCTCCGCTCTCCTGAGTGCATTTACCACGCACCGCGCATACTCAACATGCCGTTGTCCACACGGTAGCCCCACCACACGTTGTCCTCGAGCCACTGTCGCCCGACAACCCCCGTAGGTCGCGTCTTCTTGGTTGTCGCCCATGGATGCGCGAAGTCGCCGTCCGCTCCCTGATGCTGCACCTCTTCCTTCGCTCCCTCCTACTTCCCTGCTAAGCTCGCGTTCCCCATCGTTGTTCCCCCTCTGGCTAAGGGCCGATGGCGGCTCGCTGCCCCTGAGCCGGGGAATTCGCCCTCGGCTCGTGGCGGCCCTTATTCCAGTATACTGTGGTCGCTCGTGACCCCGTCCCAGATCCGGGAGGTCAGCCTCGTCGGCCTCTTGTAGCCGGCGCCCTCCCTTCCGCGCCAGTAGTCATAGACGGGGTCGCTCCAGGAGTTGCCGAGGCGTCCCGGTGGTATAACATCCATGCATTCGGCGATCTGGGGGTTCTCCGTGACTCGACCAGCAGCATCTCTGGACTCCACCTGCCCCCTTACCCGCGGGTCACTCTCCGACACCGGAGCTTCTCCTTCCGGTGGCGCCATCACCCCCTCTGCCGGAACGGAGGCAACGCGGCACCTGTACACAAAGCGCCTTGAACCCCGAGGACCCACCTCCTCAGGTGTTCCTCCCACTCAGAATCGAGGCCCACCAGGTACTTTTGATGAACGTCGGCCACATCTATGGGGAACACGAGACCAAAACAAAACAGCAGCACGGCTCCCGCCACTTCCCAGGGAGAAAAAAGGAGAGGGGAGATTTATATAAGGCTGCCATGGGGTTAGCCCAGGCGATTATACTACTTCAAAACAAATGAAAAATGGTAATTCGCCTCGTTTACGCAAAAACTTACCAGGTATGTATAAACCAGCCCCTACTTTCCCTGGGTGTTGCACTTTATTCATACCCAAATTCTGAGCACTGGTTCGGGGAGCTATGGACGCCGCCCCTATTTTTCGCATATATATACAAAGAAGAAATAGGATTTGACGGAGATATGGGCAAAAACACGAATTATGAAGGTTGTTTGCCCTTGGTTTAAAGCAGTTTAGACAGGTGTGCGACATTAAAATCGAAGACGACGGCAAACGATTCGTCTCGTCCCAACGCGCTGGCCAGTTTTGTTACGCTTCCACAAAATTTCAATACGCAAATTCTTGGGTTTATTCGTCATCATTGTGCCCAAAATGACTTATTTTGGACGATTTTGGCAAATATTTTTATGCGTAGTGGCTTAACTACTTAAATTTAGTGTCGAGATTTTCTTTTTTCTCGTTCTCACAGCATCGATTCCTCTTGTCTTCGTGGTCACCAGTGTAATATACGAAAATGGTTGTTGTACTCTTGATTAATATTTTTTTCGTAAGTTATGACTATAAAAGTTTCAAACCCCATATATACCAGAGTGCTGATGATTTACATGAATGAATATATATTGTGTGGCGGACTGGTGGACGGACATCTATATTCTACATGATCGTTATGTCGTGGCTACTACTATTCATATTAATAAATCATGAAACACGAGGTAACAAAAAGAGACATATCAGAAGGCTCACACACACTGTTAATTACGGGGGGCCATAGTAAATAGGAACAAACATTGTTTTTAATAGTAAAAAACGTGAATATATAGGTTTTTATCTAAACATAGGTCCTATATTAACTTATCCCCCATTTATTTACTACAAAGTATATAATGGATGAATATCCAATAATGAATGGTGCACCAACACAACAACAAACAGCCAAGGAACAACAAAACAGAGCAACAACAGACCAACAACAGCGAAAAAACAACAGCGACCGAGAAAAAAAAGAGACGAAGTAGTACACTCACTCACCACATATATGTCATGTTGGTGTGCCGCTGAACCAGCGGGTGCAGTTTTATTTTCAGGTAAATCTTGAAGAGGAAGAGGAGGAGCAGAAACAGACAAGAGGGCAAGACAGAGTCTGCTCTTCTCCTGGTTCTTCATAGTATTACGTACTCTCGCTGTGTGTGCTGTGTGTGGCGTGTATATACCAGGTGTGCTCTCTCTCTGCAAGTAAGTGCCAAGAGCTTACGCTCGAACACTCTCCCGTTCATCATCACATACATCATGTTTTTGTTTTTTCTATTTTCCACCATCAAGTATATCGACCGATCTGCCGATCACATTGATTGAACTCATCACAGCTGACGTGCTTTCTTTAGTTTTTTTTACGTCGTAAAATGTAAAATCAAGCAAGTGTTGGTACAGCAGCAGCAGTATTCAAAAAAAAAAAAAAAAAAAAACTAAAAAAGCACGTCAGCTGTGATGAATATTGAACAGGAGCTGACTTTTTCTGGATGATGAATGTTCTTATTCCTCTGTCCTGCTGCTGGGTATTTTTTTTTTTTTACAGGACCGAAACCTCCGCTCTGTTCGTACCAGAATAGTACGTACTCGTTGTGCAGAAGAAGCTAGAAGATCAGATACCAAATCAGGCAAAGCAGCCAGCCCTCCGTAATCGAAATCGACTGCCGCTGTGCCGCCGCCGCTTGCTGGCTATCATATCAACAACGCCCCCCGGAATAGTCACGGGTGGTGGTTGGCACGGCGACCGGTGTCTGGTTTTGATCGCCACAGAAATTCTCGAGAATAGATAGAGCTCGTAGCCAACGTGTCCCTGGTCATCATCTAAACTTGAAGGGTTGATCTGGCCATACGGTACACAACCGCGTACAGATCTGGGCCAATCAAAAACTCCCCTACTGCCTGACTGGGTATTTACGCCCCTTGATCGAGCCGAGTAGCCTGCTGAACAGCTTGGGTCGGGGGGGTAGATAACGTCCACCAGAAATTGTCAGCTGTCCACGACTTTTGACTTTTGCAGTTTTGAGGCAAAGCTTAGTCTTCTGAGATAAACCGCGTAGCGAGCACGAGCACGATAGAGTTCGCGCACGAGCAGAGGATCGCCCTCGGACGACGCGCCTTCACCTGCCTGATAAGGTGAGCGCGCCTGGAAGCTATGTCGAACGTCGGTGGCCGTACCCCGTTCCGTTTTGTATCGCTTGTCTGTCGAAAGAGTCAGCAAGTGAACCATAGGGAACGCCTCCTGTAGCCTCCTTGTGGCCATAGTTTTGGATGTTGGGGAGGAGGGCACGCTCTGCCGTGTGCAGCCCCGCGTGCCCGCGCACCTCCTCCCCCTCGTGAATTCGTGTTCAGTGGGATCATATCTCGCTGCCTGTGTCTAGCTCGCCCATGCAGCCCTGCGCATCCCAAAGCGCGAGGTAAAGTATGGAAAAAAGGTAACAGGTGGCCTTGATTGTCTCACCCCATTTTTTACGTCTTGGGTGGCTTGGTATCAGGTACACGGATATGGGTTCAGTGGCTCTCTGTTGTGCCGACCTCCGAAAGCTCACCCTAGTAAACGCACTCGCCGCCCCACGCCGCCTTGGCCTTGACTCAATCACCCACCCCCGCCCTCGTGCTCATTTGTCTGCAGTTAAAAGCCTTCGTTCAAAATTTCGGCAGCGCGAAAAAGTGGCCATTCAAGCTCTCTTTTCTTGTCTACAGCAAGGAATTGTGTTTAACCATGGAAGTAATCGAAGTGGCTGGGAAGCTTCTCGGCTTGGCGGTAGCGGACTTAGGAGGAGGAGGGGCAGAGTCAGCATCAGAAGACGAGGACACGTGCTGGTCCCGCGAGGGTAGCGGGGCCTCGTACGAGGGAGGGGCTAGCGACGACGACGACGGTGCGGGAGGAAAGCGGAAGCGGATGTCGACGGCCGACCGCAAGGCGCGCAACCGGGAGAGGAACCGACTGCACGCGCGCAAGACTAGGCAGCGAAAGAAGCAGCACGTGCAGGAGCTTCAGCTGAAGATTTGGGGCCTTCGCCAGGAACGCCAGCGCCTCCTCCAGCTCTCGACAGAGCACCGCACGGCTAGCGTGCTCCTTGCCCTCAGCTGCTCCCCGAAGCAATGCGTGCAGAGCTCGCGGTCTTCGTTCACCTCCTCCACCTCCTCGTCCCCCTCCCCAAGGGAGACGGACGCTTCCCCTCGTTCCCCGCCATCTCTCAAGCTCAACGCGCCGTCTGGAAGGGACTGGGGCCGAGAGCTTGCCTCTCACGAGGACGCGCTGCGCAAGATCACGCAGGAATTCGAGAGCATGGACGGCAGTCAGCAGATAGGTGACGACGCTTGCGAGATTGCGCCCTGCGATGAGGTTGGCGGTAGCGGCGGTGGCGGAGGTGGCGGTGTCGGGGGCCGCGGGAGCGCGGGCAAGGGTTCGCGAGGCGGCAAGGGCACCCTGGCCGACAGAACAGCGCTCCGGCGCGAAAGGAACCGCATGCACGCGAAACGCACGCGCAACAGGAAAAAGCTGTTCGTCGAGGCCTGCAGCGTCATGATCGATAAGATGGTGAGTCTCGAGTTGAGTCGAGAGTCGACGCATTGAGTCGTCGCGCGTGTGTGCTGCATGCCCGGCTTCACTGCTGTGGATTGTGTTGCTTCCGGAATCCGAGAACGATTTTTTAAAACAGCATCGTTCCATACCTTTTTTTGCGTCCTCCCGAAGTTCGTTCTGCCATGTGTGACAATAATATGTGATACTCGTACATGCACATCTGGATGCTCGTCTATACATAACACGAGTAATTGAGCTTTGCTCGTCTTTCCTCTTGAAGGTGATTCTATTTTTTTGGATTTTATTCCAGTCAACAGATGAGTGAAAAGTCCAAGTCTGTGAGACACAAAAGACACGTGTCCTTGTGTGGGCTCCAGACGTCGCAGTGTTCTTTCTGTCGGGGTCTTTTTTCAGGTGTGTGGCGCATGCCGGCCATCCTTGCGTCCTGATGACTCCCCCCTCGGGCCCGAGGCAACGCTATGCTTGTGTTGCGGTTGAAGTTTTGGCGGTTCGCTTGTCTCTGTCTCATGCCTCCAGTGGTTTACGTTCGCCTGGGAAGAGAAGAGCGTTGGATTTCGTAATTTTGTTTGTTCACAAAGCAAGACTGCTGCTGTGAACTACGAAAAACAGCTGTTGAGTTTTTTTTATACGAAGGCCGTCTTCGTGTCCAATCGAATTCGTGTTGGCCCTGGCGCTGTAGCTTGTTGAAGCTGGACTGCGGACGACAGCGCGCGACGAAAGTTGTCTTCGCCGAGCGATGGGGGCTTAGGTTCGCGACCCCGTCTGATTTAGTTGTCCGACTGCTTTCCCTGTGTGTCGTGCATGAACGCTCTCTCACTGGTGCACTCCTTGTTGCTCAAACTCTCCGCGGTTGGGCAGGCAGCCATGCATTTTTTTGTCCCGCATTTATCCTTTTTTTTCTAGCGTGAGAAAGAACATGTACTGCTGGTGTGTACCTATGGGCATATTTTCGTGGATGGTACGGCATTGAGCAGTTGATGCTTTGACCTATATATACCTGGTAGGTACATTTGTATCTACAATGCACATGATTTGTATTTGTTGAACATTTGGCGGCTGTAGTATTAATAGTGCTGCGATACGTTTCAAGAACTTCCTGTAGTGCTGCCATACTTTCAACAAGACTTGTATAAATATTGGTACTTGGGAGAGGAAGCTCGATGATGTGACCATTACAGCAAGGGCGACGTACTGAATGAACAAGAATACATGTCACATACTGCGTGATCGGGGGGGTGGTACAAATGGGCGTCCGAGTTACAAAGCAAGGAGTCGTACGGCACGAGCGCACAACATCCTATTACCGGGGACCATAGTAAATAGGACCAAATATTGCTGGTAAAAATATGTAAATGTATAGTTTTTCGTGTGTACCTTGTTCCCCCGTAATATTAATGGCCGTATTGCTGGGCATGGGCGTCGTTATATGCGGTCCCGCTTTTTTTTTTTTTTTTGATGATGACTTTTACTTTCCAGCCTAACTCGTAGGAGGATTTACCCTCAGCGATCTTCTGGACAAGCCGTGGTCGCAGGTGTCGTCCCGTTCCCCCCCCGGTACGTACATCTAGTTTTTATCGCGCATTGGGTTCAGCATTCCCACTGCTCGTCGATTTTCACCGAATGTACAGCTAACTCACGCTCTCGCGCTTTCCGCTAATCAATTTTATGCAAGAAAAAGTCCCTATGAGCGTGCACTTGGTGAGACTCGGGCTCACGAAATTGATCTTGATAGGCTCGCGGACTACCCACCAAGCCACCGGGGACGCTTTGGGTACAGACAACTCAAAATTGTCAGTGCTGTCCGTCCCTAACTCGGGACTGCAGTCCTAGGGGTTATCGTATACTATAATCAAGATAACACACCCTCTGGGACGAAGTTCAGACTCGGCTTCCTTCAAAACATGGGACACACGCACAACAAAATTTGGTGCCATTGGAAAGATTTCGTCGAGACGGTTGCATATAGACGCATCGCTCGGCGTATACGCCCTCCACGTTGTCGAGAACCACAGCTTTGCATATCGTCCGTTATCTTGCGTGTTGTACGGTAACAGCCAGCAAGGCTATCGTTGTTTTGTCGCCATCACAATCCCGGTGCCTATTGGTGGGTGGTCCGGGTGCCTACTAAAAAGATCAAGTTCGTGGATTCGAGAACCACCGAGTGCATTCCTGTATAAGCGTAAGACTTTTTTGTTGCTAAACAAAATGATCTGCGATAAACGCGAGAGCGTGAGTCAGCAGCATTCGATGAAAGTCGGCGAGCAGTGGGAATGAAGCCCATGCGCAATATAGTTGAAGGCACGTGATGGGGGGGAAGAAGGGATGGCACCTGTGAGACCACGGCTTCTCCAGAAGGTCGCTGAGGGTAAAACCTCCTATTAATACGAGTAAAAATGGAGAGTAAACGTTTTGTCGAAAAAGAAAAAAGGGGACGGGTACGTGTTGTCGTGCGGACGTTTGAGTTGTTCTGTCTCCTTTTGCTTGCCCACCCTTCACGTACGTACGTAATACATGAATAGGTACGTCCAAGATAATAGTTATGCCGTATCGTACTATGATCAATATACACAGCACCCCCCGGCACGAATTTCTTGGCCGGGTTTCCCGAAAGCAATGGTACTGGCAGAAATCAATTGGAAATGGAGCCTGCTGTATGTATTGTCGTCTCGTCGACCCTGGTAGCATCCAGGGTTGTCACCGGCCAGTAGTCAATCGCGAGGGAAATAATGAAAACGCGCAAATGCATCTTGCAAAGTTGAGTAGGGACCGATGGATTGAACTCTCAGCTGGCGTGCTTTTTTATTTTCTTACACGCGTGAAAAAAAAGAAGCATGCCATGACGGGAGCACACATCACCAAAATATCATACGTAGTGACTCTGGATTCATCCGGAAGAGATCTTTCCGAAGACTCATCGCTCGACGTCTGCACCCCCGCCTTCGTTGAGAGAATCAGCTTCGAAACTCGTTCGACGCGGCGTGTAACTAATATCGGTAGTTGCCATGCGTAGTCTTGGCACCGGTGCTCGTTCGAGCCCTACTGCTGTTTTACAGCAAAGATGCCAGGAGGTAGAATAGCACTTTCACTCCGTGACAACCAACGTTGCCTTGACATGCCTTGGCCGACAAAATACTAGTACCAGTTTTAGTGTGGACTAACCGGCCTAAACCCTTGACGGCGCACCTTTTGCCTTGCTTGACATGACTTCTGACATCTTTATTTTACAGTAGGACTGCAGTCCCGTTTTGGGCACATGCTACTCAAATTCTAAGTATTCGTGTACACGGGAGTGCAGGCCTACTTGTCGAAAGTTTTGTACAGGTATTGTACGTACGTAGTACGTAGTAGTAGTAGTGAGCCCACGGCTGTACCCCGGTTCCCTCTATTATACTTGATTTTGGACTCGCCTCCGTTTTTGCCCCTGGTCTTTATTCTACAGTAGTAATCCTCGCTACAGCAGTACGTAGTAGTGTCGATGACTCATTCTACACGCATGACTCATGACCACGTATTCATATTAAATAATGACTCAGGCTGGGATGAGTAATTGTATGGTTTTTTTTTTTTCAAGTTTGATAATAGTACGGGGGTCCATAGTAAATAGGACCAAATATTCTTACTAAAAAAGGTAAATATATAGGTTTTTATTTATACCATAGGTCCTATTAACTGAGGTCCATATATATATATATATATTGTTCACGTAGAGCAATCGTATGGGTTGAGTATGACGTCATTTTATCGCACAGCAGTAGTTGGCCAGAGCGCATGCCTCTCGAGGGCAAGAAGCATGTGGATGTTTGTTTTCTGCATTTTTTTAAATGGGTGGATGGGGTGGCTTTGACGATGGGTAAGCCAGTGGGTGGGTTAGTTGGTAAAGAGGGTAAGTGTTTCCGTGTCTGCGTTTGTCCTGTAATTTTTCGTGGTACTTGTTTTTCGTGCTCTAAACCGGCCCCGCCCTCGCCACTATTGATGGTGTTGGACAAAAACTCCTGACGCATGATCGCGGATCGTTCTTTTGCCGCGTGTTCCTTCCCTGTTCCTTCCTGTTCTTTCAGAAAGTGGAGAACGCCCAGCTCGAGCACGAAATCCAAGAGTCGGGCATCCGCCTTCCGCAGGAGAGCTGGGCGGATGAAGGCCAAGAGACCGTCCCCGAGGAGCCCCTTCCCGAGTACCTCGCAGCGCTGTGGGACTTCGCAGAGGGCAAGACCCACTGCCCGAAGCCGGCGTCTCCTGGTACATCTGTGACGGATGCAATGGCCTCCCCCCCGGCCACGCCCACTCCGGCCCCGGCGGCAATGCGGTGTTCGCGCCAAACTTCGTCCTCCTCGAGCTCCTCCTCCCTGTCCTCCGCGAGCTACGAAGCCTCCTCCTCGGTGCATTCCTCGCCGGCTACTACTAGGCCGCCGGCCTCCATCAACCCCGGCCAGGCTCTCGAAGACGCCTCCACGCTATGCGCTTTCATGGAGGCCGCGCAAACTCGGTCGGCCAAGCGCCCCCGCGTAAGGGTGACGCAGCAGCAGTACGCCGCCGGTGGCGCGGGGGGCGCGAGCGGTGCCGCTCAGCAGCAGCACCAACTACAACGCCAACAAGAGCACCCGCGCGTGTGGTCAGACCACGGCAGTACTACCTCCGAAAGCCGGGGTAGCTCGGAGTCGGACGAGGATGCCGCAAACGAGCGGAGGTCGAGGTCGTCGGCGGGTAAGCAGCCGCCAACGCATGCAGATGGCGAACCCGCTGGAGCGGGCGTGTGTGTCGGGCGGGGGCGGGGGGGCGATGCTGTCTCCCGCGTTCTGGACGTCCCGCGAGGTCCTGGAGCGGTACGTGTTGCCGCGCCAGCAGTTGCTGAGGGGGTGAAGGAAAAAAGGCAGCCCCCCAAAAGAGTACGTAGTCATGTGGAAAAAACGATTTGAAAGTGGTTGATTGGTGAGCGTCGGTGCTTTTGCGGACTTGCGGCAGTACGTACGTGCGTACGTACGTACGTACGTACTCAAAGTTGCGATACAACATTTTGCATATTTTGCCGAGCGTACCTCTGTACGTGCGCTGGGCGCCGTTCTCCGGAACATTCTTTGTTTTTTTTAGAGTGGGTGATGATGATGATGGCGCATGTTTTTTTTGTTGTTCTCCTCGGAAAGGAGGTGTTGGTGGTTTGTTGCGGATCCTTGTCTTCCAGGCCCCCGTAGGTTTCACCGGTAATTAGTGTGTTGATACTGAAACGAGCTCCTTTTTTACGAGTGCTAGCGCCTGCTCTTCAACAGGGTCGCGGCTTGCGTCTGTATCTGCTGTGTATGCCTCGACTGCTAGAATGTTGAGTTGTACGTGACTGACAAGAGCGAGCCAAGCGATTGATGTCTGTTTTTTATGTTGGCGGCGGGTGGGTGATTTATAATAGGACTTTTGCATGTTTCGACCATGGACGCGATTGCACGAGGCTCGTTTTTTTTTGTTCGCCTTCAGCTTTCATATATTCTCCGATGCTTGCGTTTGTAAAAATAAGTTGTTGGGGTTTTCGGCTGATACAAAAAAGAGTGTCGTTATTTCTTCTTGAAAGAGTGTCGTGTGTTATTTTCCCTTTTTTTTTGTTCGAGAGAGAGCTTTGTCTTTTTTTCTGCTTTAATTTCCCTTCTGCTCTGCGTTTATAGAAGTCGTTGCTCCGTTGTGTTTCGCACAGCGCTGAAGACGGTGATCGTGTGCCTTGGTTCGATTCGTTGACAGTATAGTTATCGTGCAAAGATAACGTTCGATGTTATTTTTCATACAGTGTCCCTTGCGGGAGAGTACAGTAGTAGACGTCGTGCACCAAGTCGCGATCGCAGTCACGGCAATCAGGACGGTTCGACGATGTCCGTGAAATTATAGAGGTGCCGTTTTTTTTCGAAATATGATACAAGTACACGATACGGGGTGACAGGATGGGAGAGAGCCGTGGCGTACGCCTGGACCAAGTGCAGTTATTTGCCGACACATGAACAGTCATGTCCGACTCACTTTTTACCTCCAGAAAAGTTATAACGATAAATTGTCGGCTTTTTCATTCAATTAAATCTTATTTCTTCCATGTATCAAATATTTTTTCCTTTTTTTTTTTTTTTTTTTTTTTTCGGCGTTTAGTGGCGCTCGAGTGCACACGATGAACGGAAAGAAGGCGTATTATGTCCTTGTTTAGTTTTTCGGACGTTGAGTGCCTTCAAAACGGACGAAACCGTATTTTTATGCATTTTTTTTTTTTTTTTTTGCGACCTTCATTCATCACGAGGGCGTACACGCGTACACGTTTTGGTAGTTCTTATCAGCAGGGTTTGTTCTGTTTCGCTTTTTCGGCGTGTAATGTCTCGAGTGCACATGGACGGACGAGAGCTTTTACTGTCTTACGACAACACTTGGCAGGAAAATTTTCCATCAGTCCAGCGTGCCAAATCTACCTACTACAGGTACTGCGCTTCTACCCTTATACTGCTGTTGTGTATTGTATTGCTGCTGCTGCTGCTGCTGCTGCTGCTGCTGTCGTTATGCTGCCTTGCGCCTCTTGGGTCCTTTCTTGTGTTCCCGTGCTGCGCTAGCGTCGTCATCCTCTTCTTCGCCGTCACTTTCTTCATCCCCCGCTTCGTTTAAAATCTGGGACGCAAAAATACAACCGCGGCGAGAGGCGAGGGTTAGTGGTCAGATCGTTCGTGCATATATACGTAAGATAGGTACGATGTATGGATTGCTGATTGCTGTTGTCTTCGGGTGGTTCATGGCCACCTGTTCGTGTATCTTGATTTTGCACAAACCACGGCGAGAGGTGTGGGCGTTCACCCCATCGCTCGTACTTTCGCTGGTGTACTTGGATGGCTCTACCACCTGTTCCGTGCATCAATTCACATCGTAGGAAGAAGCAGGAGAGAGCTACGTACAGTAGTCCAGGCTAGATACTACTCGAGAATGGGAGCGTTTCACACTGCTTTCAGCATCAAATACTCCCGAGGTTTCTTGTTTTCGGGTGAATCTCAAGCCTGCCTTCCTTGAGAAATTCTTGTTTTCGTGTTGAATCTCAGCCTGGCCCTTCTCTCGAGTGCTCGTTTCCCTACAGGCCAAGTAGCTGGCGTCATGTATACCCTGTACCAGGTGCTACAGAAGTAGCCGTGTAAGGGAGAGGCTTCAGGTGCCCAGTGTTCTACTGCTGTTTTAATGGGGGAAGTGAAAAACTACCATCGATAAGCGTGTGATCAGATACCATACCTCCCTGGGACGATTTGCGAAAGTGTTTTTCTCGACATGGCGGAGAGTGCAAACGCCAAGCGATGCATCTTACCGGTATGGAAATATCTCGCCAGTTTCGTGGTGTGACCCCCCGTGAGGCATGTTTTTGGGAAAAATCGGCTCAATGGGTGAGTGAGTTATCTTGCGTGTTGTTCAGGAACACCCCAGATGAGAGGGGGGCAAAACACAGTATACACGAAGAAGGAGTGAGCGTCGCTGCGTCGCTTACTCGGTTCCCATCCCAATTTATGTAACAGGTATCATGCAGACGTTAGATCTTGAGATTCCATCAGAGTGCCAGGATGACCATTCTGCTGTGCCCCCCTCCCTGCTACGTATGACAGCAATGCATTTGCCTGTATAACGGCCATGATGTGTCCGTGTAACGGCCATGTAACGGCTACTGCTGGTCAAGATGGTTCGCAGGAGACACACCGCTGTAGATCTGCCCTCGCTGGAGGAACTCCCTCACGAATGTGCCCGCCTTACATGATGTTGGTTTCAGTGAGCTATTTTAGAAGGTCTTGTCGGGAGACTAAAGCCATGGTCACTTACTGCATTTTTTCCAAGTTTCCACACTCGTGCTGGTAAGTTTTACTTTTCAACCTTTTGGCACTGCACCGCGCAGACACCTACATTTGCCTCTATTTCCAACAGCTTTTTCCACGTAACCGGAGCGCGGTCCACGCGGGGTTTTGCACTTTTCACCAGCAGCAGCCTTTCCTTGGTAAATTGGTGAAAAAACAAACAGCAGTGAACCGAGGGCTTTTTTTTTTCTCCCGAAGACAAGGGTTTTTTCGGCCTGGGCTGTCGGCGGCCACCACCCCGACCCGGAACCCTAACCCTACACGCATCATATCATACAATACCTGCAATCTAAACGGGCAGGCGGTTATCGTTTCGAGCCGAGACGGTCCAGTGCATGGTGCATGGATAGCTCTAAGCTGTAATTTCAAGAAACCCAGGCCTCCTCCTCCCCCACCCCCCCATGTTATCATCTAGGCACAGCAGCGGTTCGATAGCTCCTCATTTTACCTTCCCATCGCGCAAGGGAGGGACACGAAATACACACACCGACAACGACTATAGCCCTCACGTAGCTTCAGAGGGGGAAACTTGACGACAGCAAGTGACGATTACAGCGATGGCTACTGCGCATAGTTGGGGGGTGACACAGCATGGTTTCCGAGATAATACCGTATACCAGGTACCAGGTAGCACGCAAGATAACACCCCCCCGTCATACGATTATCGTTCCAAAGCTGGGTTTCTCGACAACGGGTGGGGGGGGGCGTACTGAACACGCCCAGCGATGCGTCTACGCGACCTTCTCGACGAAATATTTTCCAAAATTTTTCCAAAGCCACCATTTTTTTCGTTGTGTGTGTGCCCCCCCCCCCCCTCCCCCATGTTTTGGAGAAAACCGTAACTGAAATTCTTCCTAAGGGGTGCTTTAAATCTTGCGTGTTGTACGGTACAACGCGACGACTCGTAAGTCGCGGGGCGAGCAGCATGACCCTTCCCCTACTGCCAGTCGCTCACGCTGCTTGTAAATGATATACGGCTGAAAAAACACTAAAGTTAGCATAGTTGTAGTCGCTAATATCTTCAACACCCAAACAAAGCGGATAACGGCTTCATTCAATCACCTCGCTCATGAGCTGGACTCTCAAGTCCCCGAGGACCTTCTTCTCCTCCGCCACGAGCATCTGCGCCACGGTTCGGGCGTCGGCGCCGACAGCCTGCCGTTTTTCTCCCTCGGCGCCCCCCCCTGCGCCTTCTACCCCGGTCTTCCCCGCGTCCAGTAAAGGGCTGTACTGTCCCATCTTGGCGTGGGCCACAGCGGCGATGGTCGCGTACACCACTTCTTCGTCGCCGCTCATGGTCAGGATCTACCAGTACACAACAGCAGTAACAACAGAAAGACGTGCGGTCGTGGTCAGGATATTTATACATGTATACGGTACACCAAAATAAAACACGTGGGGGTCACGGTCGGCATCTACAAAACAAAAAACAAAACCCATACCTGGCAGGGGTCGTGATCAGGATCTACATAAAAGCAGCTTGCAAAGTCGAGTTCGGTATGTATCAACCACTCAATCGGTCCAACTCGCAGCTGACGTACATATAGTTGCAGCAAATATTGTTGAAACATGAAACAGGTCGGGTCGTGGTCAGGATCTGACAAAAAGAAAAAAAATGTGGGGTCATTTCGGTCAGGATCAACAAAAAAAAGGAACGTGGGGGCGTCATCACACGACGGTACGGGAATAACCACAGCAGCAGAACTGATATACACTTGTGGGAGAGTGTTTCGTATGGTGAGAGGGCTGCTCGGACCTTCGCCGAGATTCGACGAAATTATTGAAACAAAACTGCCATATAGAAACCGCCTCCGAAAAATCTCGAAACCAAGATGTCCTACTGATAGTGTGGACTCCTATTAACAGTATCAACAATTTCGATTTTTTTGTTTTTTTTTCATCCCCTTTATTATGTTTGTCCTGTATTAGTTTTCTCTCTCCCTCCTGATCACAGTAACTCGGATCCGGGTTCATATATTTTAATAGCAGCCTGCTCTCCCCTTTTCCCCGCTACAGTAGTCGTGCTCTGCTTTTTTTATCGCGAAAATACTTCATTCAGCCCTTTCAAGCTGGGCCAATGTCGTCCGCCGGAGGACACAAAACAAAAAGGCGAGCGGCAAAAGGGCGACAGGGCTCGTCTACTTGTGGCAGACGCAAACCTGCTACCAGAACGACGAGCCCTGGCATTCCAAGGGCGGGTGGGGACTGCGTGCACACAACTTTTCGAAGCAAAACCCTGCGGCACCTTTCAAAAAAAGCAAACCTCAACGAAGACAGGCAAAAGGCGCGTGAGACCTACCTGGCACTCCCCCCCAAAATGGAAAACGTTCTTCCACACCATTTCTTAGTATTTTCCCCCCCCAAAACGAGGGTTCAGTAATGGTCCCTGTGTAACGCTGGCATGTGCCAGCAGACCAGTAGACTGGCATTACAGCGGGCACCGGCACTATTCCGCACACTGCCTGCCATACTGGTGAAACCCATCTATACAGGTGCCAAGCGATTCCGGGGGCACTATATCGGGCACCGGCAACATACAGGGACCCCTACTGTGCACACATACATACAGTGCTAAAGGGGATACTTAATAAGCCTTGACACTTTTTTTCCAGCAAAAAATGTCTCGCACAAATTTTCCAACTACTAACAGTAGTGAGGTCCATCAGTAGCACATACTGCAACCCCTTGTTGTGGGAAAGCTACTTGGCATTTCGCAGTGCAGGACTGTTTTTTTTCGGTGTGGGAAAAGGGTAAAGAAGCTGACCTGAACCATGTCCGCGAGACTCTCCGGCACCAGGTCGTACTTGGAGACAAGAAACGCCTCTTCTTCTTGACCCTCCTCGCCGGCGTTGCTGGCCAGCATCGCCAGCCGTCGCCCCCACGCCGCCTTCACCCCTTCCTCGTCGAGCTTCTTCCCCTCGAGGTTGACGAAGGCGGCGTAGCACGTGTCCACCACTAGTTGGGTAGGGATCAGCACGGTGTCGAACGAGTTTCTACGTCGGCGCGGTGGCAACAGCAGGGAGTCAGGGAGGATGGAGGGAAGGAGCACGCGGGAAATATCTCCGTTTTTTTTTTTTTTTTTTTTTTCCTTGCACGCCGCGACTTGTGAATGTAAAAACGCCGTTTTGGTGAAGAACGCCGCGAACACGATTGGCCAATCGATGTCAATGCCAAGATGGACCAGGACGGGAATGTTTTTGAAGCACGAAGGCACAACTCACGCGTCTCTTTTTTCACGGGATATATGGGGGTTGTAGGCACAAACTAAGCTTTGCGCTATGCGACGGGACGAGAGGGCTGCTTTTGAGGCCAATCTTTTATGACCGACTGACTGATTGACTGACTGACGGATGAGGGCTTCTCAACTGAGGGGACGGGAGCTTTTCAATTGAGGAATCCTTCAAAGCATTTGCAAATCCCCTACGCATCGCAAAAAGCTCAGCATCTTCGCAAATCTCATATCATTGCATATTTTTGATGTTCTCTTCCCATGTATTGCAAAACGCTCAATATCTTTGCAAATCCTAAGCGTCGCAAAAACCTCGAACTCAAACGTTCTTCGCAATCCCATTTGTATTGCAAAAGCTCAATAACTGTGCAAGTTGTATCGCACAAAGCTCGATATTCTTTGCAAATCCACTTGCAAGCGCAAAAGGCTCAAATGTCTGTGCGAATCCCGTTTGTATCACACAAAAAATAGCTCAATATATCCTGCAAAATCCCAGTTGTACTGCAAAAAAGTTGTGCTTGTGGCATGTACGCCTACATCAGGCCGATAGGGTTTGTTCATCCATCGGGTGGCACGTGGAATTTGATCTTAATCCATGTCGGTCTTGGGGTTATGAATTAAAACATGCAGCTCCTTCATATAAGGCCTGTTGTTGGTCGCCAGAGTTCAGAAAGGACTCGGCAGCGTGCACGGGTAAAGACTGAGTTCATGTCATAGAAGTTTGGGAGAGACAACTCTGCCCCGGACCAGCGGTCAACTACAAATGCAATCTAAAAAAGGCGCAACGAAGCATGGGCGAGACCACAGGCCGGCGCAGGAGGCCTCATCCAATCCAACACATACACTAAATGATCCACGGTAGAGAGACAGCGTAGTACACAAAAAAAAGGTGAATACGCAGGGGGGAACGAAAAAAAAAGAGAAACGGAGCTAAGCTCGCCACCATATCGAGACAGGAAATTAACTATCGCGGGTCGGGATTTTTTTCGTCAGAAATAAAACGAAACACTCTTTTTTTTTTTCAGTTTGTTTTTATTTGAATTTTAGTATACTTCCCCCCTGTCTGGGACTCGAAAAACCGATTTTGTTTATTTTCTCGTGTACCCTTGTGGATACCCCCCGCTAATCCCTACGTGCAAGCAATGTCTGCCTGGTCGGTGAAAACCTGACGTGCTCCGTCCCGGCATAATAGGGATGGTAGGGTCTATGGCCATACGACTACGGCCATGCATGATAATGAGCACATCCCCCCCCGACCCTGAGAAATATACAAGGAGGAACGGGATGTGTTAGAAGGGGAGATGAGGGAAATAGACGAATGTCACATGGAGGAGTTTGATACACTGAATAGCAGCGAGAAAACGATCGCTATCCTAGGAGATAGATGGTGGCCACTGGCGGCCAAACAGGAAGGGGATAAGATTAGCCAAAAGTTTCTATGTAATATATGGAAACAACGTAATGAGCGCCCAGTTGTTGGAGGTGTCTCTATTAGTAGGAACGGTGCTTCGTCTCGAAAGGGATGCGTGGTCAATGGTCAAATGACTAAGGCAAGCAACAAATTAGTACGCCCCCCCCCCCCCCCCCCCCCCCCCCCCCCCCCCCCCCCCCCCCCCCCCCTAACATCTACCGTAAGATGGCTCATGCTATCTATACCTTGGCCCCTTTCGCCGTCTTACCCCGGGAGGACGAAACCGTAAGAGTTCAGTAGCTGGGCGTTTGAGATGTGGCCGAAGCTGCTGAACAGTTCTTCTCCCGCCTTGACCGGGTGCACCTGGGAACGGGGCGAGGATAGCAACGAACGCAAGGTCGCACCACCGACCAATAGAGATAGATGGCTCCTGCTATGTGCAGGAGCGGCCTGCACAAAACTTTTGTGCAGGACGCGTGTGGTCAATTTCAACCTTGCACGTCGGCCCAGTTTAATGTGAAGACAACAAACAACAACAACAACAACAACGTCGGCCCAGACCAACCCGACCCCAGGCCTGACCCTGACCCTAACCCGAACCGGAACCCCAACCCTTTGGGAGGCTCGGGGTCGGCTGGGGCAGTCAAGCGGCTCCGCAACGTGTTTTGGTGGCGTTTTCCCCCCCCAAAACGCCGGGCGGTCGAAAGACCCGCCTTGACCAATAAGACCCGCATCCTGCACAAAGTTTTGTGCAGGCCGCTCCTGCACATACGTCGTTTCGAGAGATATATATATATAGCGACCCGACGAATGACGAATGTTTGGTATTTTTGAACAGTCGCGAGTGCTTGTTGAGAGCGAGTCAGCAGCACGAGTAGGAGGAGAATGCTATGGTACCAAATACTATTACGGGGGTCCATAGTTAACAGGACCTATGGTGTACATAAAAACCTATATATTTGCCTATTTTTACTAGCAAAATTTGGTCCCGTTAACTATGGACCCCCGTAATACCTGGAATGCCCTTGGCGTGTTCATAGTGGCACTCCTTGCGCTTCACCAGGTGCCTCTCGTAGTTCGGAAAACACACAAAAAAACACACACACACACACCTCCCAGCCCAAGCACCGGCCGATCCCGTACGTACTGGTAGTCCATGTTTTGTACCACGAGGGACCATAGTAAATAGGACCACATATTTGTGAGTAAAAATAGGTACATATATAGGTTTTTGTGTATACCGTAGGTCCTATTTACTATGGTCCCCCGCAATAATGGTCACCGTTCCTCTCCCAAGCCCCAAGAGGGTGTCAAGACCGAGACCTACTGCTGCTGTACACCAGACTCGCTCGGTTGACCCCTTTTAGTGCTGCAGTCCCGTTGTGGGATCTAACTACTCGGAATTAGAGTGGTTTATGCCCCAGACGAGACTGCAGTGTCACCAAAAGGAGTTGGGGAATTATTCAGAGCTCTTCTGGCTCTGCGTGGCACCAAACAACTACTACGGGGGACCATAGTAAATAGGACCAAATATTGTTAGTAAAAACAGATAAATATATAGTTTTTTGTGTGTACCGTAGGTCCTATTTACTATGGTCCCCCGTAATAACTGATCAGAAACCTGGCCTACTAGTGTGGGAGAAAACTGACTCGTGCTCGTACGATAGAGAGGGCGGGAGGGGGGGGAGTGTACTCGATATCATGCATGGCCGTGTAATCGTATGGCCGTAGACCCTCCTTGCATCCCTACAATGCCGAGACGGAGCACGTCGGGTTTTCACCGACCAGGCAAATATTAGAGCGGGGGGGGGGGGGGGGGGGGGGGGGGGGGGGACGGTTCGTATTTTTGTATTTTGGCGCCCACACAGTTGTGACTGGCCATGGCATGTGCTCAACCGAGGAACTCGCCAACATATTTGGGACTCCATTATTGTTTTACAATATTGCACACCTCGAGATAAATCATCGACAGATGGATCATGATCCATCTATCTACAGCAGATGCTCTAGTTCCTGACCTGCGGTTGTGGGAGGTTTGTGCAGGATCCGCCTTATAGGGCAGATATATCCGACCCAGGAAAACATGCGCTACAGCAGTGGATCACGCAGACTACACGGGTCCCCCTCCCGGCTAAATGAGCTGGTAATAAATGAGCTAGACCACACACATAAGCAAGATAGGGAATAGGTCTACCCTGAGAGGTCTACGTCATGTGCGTGAGAATCGACGACCTGTCCGACGCGTGCAGCATTGCGCTCGTTTTATACCTAGCCTATAATAGCCAGGAGTTTCGGAAAATTACGTGCACCCCCTGCCGTATACAAACATGCGTCAACTACAGCAGTTGACGTGTGGGGTTTCCAACAAGGCGTTTTGTATTACGGCGACCCTGACCGGGTGGGTCAGGTGGCTCGTTACATGACTCCACCAAGAGGGAGCGGGAAAGCTTACGGTATTTGGCGAGTGCACTCACGGTTTTCATGACGAAGAAGTCTTCCCCGTCCGTGCCGATCTGCACCGACTGCTTGTCTGGGTCATGATTAAACATGTCGGCTCCCGGGATCATGTGGGGGTCACCCAACACCGTGAAGCCTCGGGAACGCACCTGCAAAAGAGGTGAGCGACGGGGGGGGGGGGGGGGGGGGGGGGGGGGGGGAGGGGGGGATGCAGCTGAGATTCTGAGCGGCCGGCCGTGAGCGCGAGACCGGGTTGGCATGTTCTTCCTCTCGACGGCAGCGAAACAAGAGTCAGGCCTCTACAGTGAGGTAGATGCCTCTACAGTGCGGTAGAAGGGGTACTGATTGGTTCAATATTTTGTGACTGACGGCGCTCCTCGGCCGAAGAACCACCCAAATTCTTGCCAATCTCGCTTCCATAATTACACCGCGTATTATGTGTTGCCTGGCCAATGAAATGGACCATCGAGTTGCGCGGATATTTTTCTCAAGAATGGGTGGGTTGGGTTCTTTGGGGTGTTTTTTTTTCTAATCAAAAATCGTGTTTTCGGGATGTTTTTTTTAAAGGCAAATCGGTTCTTCGGGATGCTTTTCCCAAAAATCGGTTCTTCGGGATGTTTTTTCCCTCCAACATCGGTTCTTGGATGCTTTTTTTTTTTTCTCTCATCAAAACCGATTGTTGGGTGTGTGTGTGTGTTTTTTCTTTATATCAAAATCGGTCCTTCTGACTGAGGTTTAGATTTCCTCATGCGAGTAACCTGAGTCAAGTTTCGGGTACTCCCTCCACCATAGCGGGGGCACCAGCAGAAGAAAAAAAAAAAAAATTGACGCCGTCATCCGATACAAGAAACTCCGTTCCACAAACGGTTCTTTAGTAGGATGCAGCTCGCCCTTCATGCGACTCTCGCCCAACACCTCACGGCGCTATGTTACTCTACTACTGTACTATTACGGGGGGCCATAGTAAATAGGACCTACGGTACACACAAAAACCTATATATTTCGCTATTTTTACTCACGATGTTTGGTCCTATTTACTACGGTCCCCCGTAATAGGGGGTGAAAGGCCTTACCGCCCCCACAGCGGTAGGGCCGCAAGGACGAAATTCGTCTCTCTTACGCAAGGAAAATCACAAAAAAAATCGTTTTAGAACTGCAATAATGTTGAACAGGAACAAAAAAATGTCAATCTTTACGTACAGCAGACACCGGACAGCTTTCGAAGTGGAGTATCAACCGCTCAATCGGACGCGCGCTCACGGCTGACGACGGGTTTGTGACAATTTTAATACACTACTACTGTAAAGGCGACTTTGAAGCTACTAGGTACGCACTCATGCTGTAAGTGGAGAGCTTGAATATGAGTAGAGTTGATAGCAGATACCCTCGGTATGCCTCGATGATATACGGTCGCTTTTTACTGTCTAGCTTAATTTACTTGGGTGGGACGATATGAGGTTATACCCTCAGCGACATAGAGGACGAGCGCGGTGGTCACATGTGTATTTCGTTATCTACCATAGTGCTTGCTTCATTTCGAGGCCACTAAGGGTTAAGCATTCAAACTGCATGTGATTTTTCATGCCATTTAGCAAGCTCACGCTCTTGCGCACGCAAGATTTTTTTTTTTTTAAAACAGTAAAATATGCTACTAATACCTGTATTTTACATGGTAAAATAGGGAAAACAAGTTTTGATAGCATGCTGCAGCATCGTGTGCTCTTTCGGGCCCCAGTTTAGACCCTGCTCTGCTACCATCGCACCACGCCGAAGAATACCACACACGCGACGTACAGGTTGAAAGTTGAAAGAAGTTTCGCACACTGAACAAACCCTGAACGCAAAGCGCCTGCTAGACGCCGCTCCGATCCGCGTTGCTGTGCGCAAAGAGGGTATTTGTGTGACGGTACAAGAATGCGGCGGAATTACGGAAACTGCTAGATGCGGCGGACCGAACTTGTATCGGTTCGTTGTGTTCCTGATACCCTCGTACATTATACTCGCACCCCGAAAAAAAAAAAATCTTGAAGGTCGAAACAATCTGAGCGAGAGCTTCGCACGCATGGTATCATACAGCAATCGCTCGCGAGCTTCTCGGGCACCGCAACGATCTGTGTCATCTCGCGGCTGCGCACGCTATTCCTATCAACGTGAATAAAAACAGCGGGTACAAAAACGTATCTCGCTGCTCGTTGTGCATATCATCCCGGGCTACGACCGATGAAGGATGCCGGAACGAACGGACGAGGAGATACTGACACTTCGTACACGTACAAATTCGTCCTCGTCGTGCAGTGTGATATCGTATAACCCTGGGACACGCGCGTGTGTGGGTGTACTACTGTGTTGCTTGGCTTCAGCATGTCCGCCCTGAAGTATACCCCCCTGTCTGCTGTAGTCTCGAACAAGGATGGTGGGGTGTCGGATTTGTCCTACCTGGGTTTGCTGAAGCGAATGCATCCAGTTAACCCCAAAACTGTGCAATGATAGTCTCGGGATATCGCTTTCATGGTTAATCCCTTTAGTACCGCAGTCCCGTTTTGGGGACAAATCACTTGGAATAAGAATGGTTTGTCCCCAAGTCGGGACTGCGGTACTGAAGGGGGTAAATTTGAAGCACGCATCAGTACACAACAGCATAAATGATATTTTCATAAATGCCCACCACCATCCCCACAATCGGCAGCAGCAACCACAACCACCACTATCAGCGACAAGCTTGTGCTGCTGCCTGTGCTCAGCCGGTGGTGCTGGTGGTGCCGGTGGTGCTTGACTTGAGGATGGTTGTTGGTGGGTGGTGGTCTCTGATACCTTGTACCTGGTACCTCGTATGTTTGCTTTTCCCACGACGACCCCTGGTACCTGGTAAGTAGTCCTTTCAACAAGACCAAGCTTCGTGAACTGAGGACGGCTTTGAACACGAGCAGAGGAGGATGTAGATGCTATTTAGGGGCCTTCAGAGACCCCCTCCGTTTCGAAATCGGTGCTGCTTTCGTTGCGCACGGTAACAGAAGACGACGTACGTATCATGTGATACGAGCAGCAGAGCGAGGCCGAACGATACAGTCTCAGCAGAGTTTGACAAGTAGAAACCGCACTGACTGCTGCTGTGCTGCTGTAGAACAGCCACGAATCGCTGCGGCCACGGCGACAAGCAAGGCGCAAGTACGAGTTGTAATGACAATCTGCGACGTATGGAGACGGTACCGGACATGCCAGCTTAGGAAGAAGCGTACGTTTCCAATCTGTGTGGGAGAGTTTTTTTTTTTTGTTCGCATATGCTCAGCGCTGAGTTGCTTTGATAAATTGGGCATCAAATACCACTTGATTAAAGTATCGTTTTTCGGGCATCAGACGAACTACAGTACAGTATATATATAATAGATAAATTTATACCCGAAACTGGATTTCGAGGGGGGGGGGGAAGTGCCACCCGAAAAACAAATACACTGGCAAGGCATCCGTACCACATAATCATTTCCTGGCAATATAGATGGGAAGTGCGGATATATTAGGCAGCTTCTAGGAGCCCCCGCCCCGTCAGATAATATTTTTTGGGGGGCCCAAAAGTAACAATACTCCCCACCTACCGCACTGTACGAGGCCTCTACCGCACTTGTATACAGAGCAATGGCTCTTAAATTATGTCAACTTTCGTCTCACCCAGTTGACTCCCTTGGCGAAGGCGGCCTTCGTACACACGCTCGGTGGGAACATGTTGGGGTGTAACGCTACCACCCGCTGGAAGGCCTGAAACTGGCTGTCCAGACTTCCCGTGCTGACGAGTGGCTCTACCGACGTACCCTGTCGCGACGTAACGCAACCGACAGCAAGAGTTAAAACGGGCTCGCGGCGGGGAGCTTGGAGTAGCCGCTAACGCCGCGAGGTAGCTGAATAGCAGTTGCCAACTGCAGTAGTTCCTGTAGTTGACTAGAAGAGGAAATGTCCGCTAGCACGTCCGACGGAGTTCTGCCTATATACGGCGGTATCCTGCGTAACGCCACCGAATCAATGTGTAACCCTCTTGGGACTTGAGAGGGGAAGTTTGGCGACTAAACGAGACGACTACAGCAACGACCACACTGCTTGATTGTGGGGGAGTACACAACATAGACTGGTGCCCGAGTTGCAATGGTTGAAATGAGTCGTACGTACGGCACGGACGCAAGATGATCCTTCCCCTACCGCTCGGCCCTCATGCTGCTTGCTCCAGAGCTCCTAGGCGGTTGATAACACCAAAGGTATCAACCATTGTTTTGGTCGATATCTCGGGGTTCCACAGGGGTCAAGAGCACACGGCCGGGGAGGGGGGGGGGGGGACCTTTTGAGGGGTCGTTAGGGTGTGCGTGCACATCCCGCGAGAAAAAAGCGCAAGGTCGACATCGGGTCATGAGCCGTGCTACGGACGGTCTATATATACAGGGGTCGCATTTTTGAGCCCAAAACAATACAGACCACCCTGACGGAAGTACTTAATGCTGTAGCTCCTGAACTGAGGAGCTGCCCGACATATTGGGATCTGCTACGTATATATGTATTATACCATGCAATTCGTTAGATACATATACACACCTAAAAAAGCGCATGGAAGAGTGTGTATCGGCTTATTTTCCGCCTTTGTCTTCTCAAAAGTCGGTTGGTGGGTGAGGTGTACGTAGAGCTCCCATACTATGATTTTGTGATGAGTCAGCCGTGCTACGGCGACAAGAGCATCAGACGAGGACGGGCGGGGGAGCAGTACACCCGGTTCAGATCGAAAAACCGCAACAAAAACAAGCAACAAGAGAGCAAAGGACAAAGAAGGTCTCTGGGTATGAACCACAGCATGACACCAACAGACGGTAGACATCTGAAAAATCGCGGCGGCACCCGCGCGCTTCGCATTTATCAGGCGGACGTTTCGCCTTCTCGCTAACACCACCACGCGCTGTCCCGCAAACCTGCAAGCGCTCTTCAATCAATGGGGTAGGCCCACCGATTTGCTGAGAATAGACAACACCAAGACTACTTGCAACACCCCTCGCAGAACGAGCGCATGCAAAATCCGAGAGGCCTGTATCGAGCATAGCTTCGAACAAAAAAAAGTTGGAATATAGATGAGACTTCGAACACTAACCCTCACTTCGACTGCCTGGGAAATTTCTCGGAATGAGGATGGTTGATGTATTGAGGAGATATTGTGGACTATCAACCATGTTGCCGAAGTCGGGCCAAGTCGTAAACACTGCTGACCACTCACTCTATAACGAAGGAGCGGTTGCACCAATTTGGCTGAGAACAGACAGCATCGAGACTCTCGGCAACCAACACCCCGTATACCTGGAAAGCGGACGCTTGGATGCATACCTGCAGCAGCTGAAGCTCCGTCTCGTTCCACTCCATCGGCAAGCGGTGGTCATGAGGAAGAACGCTCAGGTAGGGGGTAGAACGGCGACGCCTTGTCGTTCCCTCGCTCGTGCAGCAACTGCAGCACCGTGAGACATGCGCGGGTCAACCGCGGCGGTGCAGCCTTGCCATCCCTTCCACCGTCGACGATGGCAAATCAAGCACAAAAAAAGGCAAAATAAACAGCACACAGAACGGCGTCGGTGCAGAAGTACAACAACAGCAAGCAGCCGGTGCGTATATAAATATATACAGTTTATAATAGCTGTCCTATAAAAACGAGGTGGGATTGCTTCTGCAAGGCAACGTACGACAGGTGGGCGGGGGGGGGGGGGGCGTACTCATTTGATGCTTGCCTTAGTCATTTGACCATTGACCACGCATTCCTTTCGAGACGGAGCACCGTTCCTACTCTGAATAGCGGGGGGGGGGGGGGGCGTACTCATTTGTTGCTTGCCTTAGTCATTTGACCATTGACCACGCATCCCTTTCGATACGGAGCACCGTTCCTACTCCTAATAGAGACACCTCCAACAATTGGGCGCTCATTACGTTGTTTCCATAAATTACATAGAAACTTTTTGCTATTCTTATCCCCTTCCTGTTTGGCCTCCTGTGGCCACCATCTATCTCCTAGGATAGCGATCGTTTTCTCGCTGCTATTCATTGTATCAAACTCCTCCATGTCACATTCGTCTGTTTTCCTCATCTCCTCTTCTAACACATCCCGTTCCTCCTTGTATATTTCACATTCTCCTACTATGTGAGTTCTACTCTCTATTGCTTTGCCACACGGGCACATCTGTGCGTCTACTTCCTCCTCTTCCCGGCTACTGGTGTACCTCTTTCTTCTTTCTGGCAGGTCCAGGTCGCCTACACGAAAGCGCAGTTTCAGCGTTTTCGCGAAGTCCATTGGGCCATGCAAATACGTTTTCATTCCTATTCCTTCCCTCAATCCCCCGTATGTCTTTAAGTTTTTTTCCGATTCCACCTTGTTTCTTAGCGCTAGCCTTTCCCTTCTTTCTATCCTTTCTTCTAGTTCTGCCTTGTACCTCCCAAACTTCCCGGCGGACATCATCTCTACTTGGTTTCCCCCTAGATCCTTCCATACTTTCTCAACTACGCCATCCCACCTCTGAATAGGGGGGGGGGGGTGTACTCATTATCATGCATGGCCGTAGTCGTATGACCGTAGACCCTCGCATCTCCACAATGCCGGGACGGAGCACGTCGGGTTTTCACCGGCCAGGCAGACATTGCTTGCACCAACCGCGAAGCACCGTGAGGTGTTGGGCGAGTCGCGTGAAGGGTGAGCTGCATCCTACTAAGAACCGTTTGAGAGGCGGATTTTCTTGATTATGGATGACAGCATCAATGAATTGATTTAATTTCTGGTGTGGCCACTTCCAGAGACAGCAATGGGTTTACTATGTAACTGCCTCGTGGGGGTCTCACCATATACACACTACGTGATACGATCGTCCCCCTTGTGCGGAGTAAAGGTTATCCCCGCACAAGAATGATCTAACTCGATCGCCAGCCGCGGTAACCGCCCCAAAAAAATAAAAAAAAAACGGTACCCTGGCGGTCTAGCTCACGCAGTGAGGGGCGGGTTTTACAGCGTCGTCGCCAACCGACGCCAACCCAACCTATATATACCAGGAATATAATATAGGGGGGGAGGGGTGTGTGCTCATTATCATGCATGGCCGTAGTCGTATGACCATAGACCCTCGCATCCCTACAATGCCGGGACGGTGGGGGGGGATACCACGATGAAACTCAGCAAGTAGTGTAATGACTTGGCCCACAATGTTAGACCAAATGCTTCATACTTACCCAAACGTACATAGTGCGCACAAACTCTTCATTGTTATGCCTTCTTTCCGAGAATTTCCCTCGTGGTCGGGGTAAAGGTTAGGGTTTCGAGTCAAGTGTATTTCAGACATTTTTGTCGAAGCTGGGTAAACATGGCTCATGGAGCTAGCAACCTGGTGCATGGCTAACCGCTCGTTTTTTTAAGGCCGGGCGGTAGAAGGGGAGAGGCGGGGGTGGAACATCGATGGCTTTTCGGACCCAAAAGATGACGACTAAGTTCGAAGTACCAAGGCATCAGGTACCAGGTACGTGATAGGTTTGGTCTTACCACCTACCAGGTAATGGCTATGATATATGCGACATAGGACTACTGCTGAAGTGTGAGAGCGCAGCAGTACGCACGTGTAAGGTCATGCTGCGCCCGCGCTGTACGACTTATTTCAACCATTGTACTTCGTACACCATCCCCAAACCAAGCAGTGGCCGATGCTGTGAGTCGTAAATCGTCATTTTTGGCCGTCATTTTTTCCCAATGGGGTTTTTACTTAGTGGTTGATACCGCTGTATGATACCAACAATGCAACATGCTGCTGTCATATACACACCAGGTACCGGGGCATTAAAAAAAAAACAAAAAAAAACATACCAGGTACCGCTCCGAACAGGAATATAAGTACCGTTTTTATATTAATATTTTATGCAAAATCTTGTTATATTTCGGGACAGAGTGGTACAGCAGTAGCACTAGTGTTAATAGTAGTACGAGTATGCTGGCATTGTACATAACTATGTATATACCGGAAGCATCCACATCCGATCCGCCTCTCTCTCTCTCTCTCTCTCTCTCTCTCTCCCTCTCTCTCTCTCTGTCCCCCTCACCCGAGGGAGGTGTTCATGACATCGGCAGATGCCAGCACTTCTTTCCAGTCTTGATGTGATGCGTCCGTCGTCTCTGGCCCCACGCAGCAGCTTCGCGCTACCCGGACAAGCACAACGTCGGCGGCAATGTCCTTCGTTGCCACGACGCCCCTGTATCCCTGTCGCGGATCGCGGCCGAGAGAGGTGTTGACTGGGAGGCATGGTCTCAACCAAGTGGCGGTTGACATCGATCGCATTGGTCTACGTAAAAGCGAGATTTAATGGAAAACAGCCGGCGTCCCCGGTGGCGTGGTGAGTGGTCCGCGTGCCTATCAAGATCAATCAATTTCGTGGGTTCGAGTCTCACCGAGTGCATACTCGTAGGGACTCTTTACTGCATAAAAATTGATCAGCGGAAAGCGCAAGAGCGTGAGTTAGCAACATTCGATGAAAATCGACGAGCAGTGGGAATGCTAAACCCTATGCGCTATAAAAAATGGAGGCACGTACCGGGGGGGGGAGAAGGGACGAAGCTGAGGGTAAAACCTCCTATAAAGTTGGAAAGTAAACGCGATGAAAAAATAAAATGAAAAAAGTTGTACTGCTGTAGGGTTTGTTGGCGCACCAGAGCCAAGTTGGTGTTGCCGTTAATAAACAATGCAGCATTGCGGTATTAATAGTACAGGGCACCAAATGAGAAAACGAGCAATAAGAAAGGAAGACTGAGGCTGTTTCCTATGCGGTTCGATTTCGAGCTTCAGATTTGTATTTTTCGATTTCAAAAATGAATGACCCTGCTTATGCAGTCCAAACATGCAAAATCCGACCGGAATTTTTTCGATTTGAGAATCCGATGACCCAAGTCGTCGGATTTTGGGTGGGCCATCAGATTTTGAAATCGAAAAATGGCATACTCTCTAAATTCAAGATGTTATCCACGACAGTAAACAGCAGCAGAACGATCGATGAGTTGGATGGTGACACAGCAGTATAGCGACGTTGCTTCGCGCCCGACGCGCGGGCGGCGCGTCCCTCTCCGTGGCCAGACTACAGTCGGCTGGCGCGGGCTCGGGCCTAGAGACCAAGAGAAGCGCACCCGGCACGCACCTCTCCGTGGATACGTACTCGTAGATTACACTGCTGTACAGCAGCAGCCATCAGTCGCAAAATGAAGCAAAAAATACCAAGACAGGTTGACTCTAGCGCACTCGCCACGTCTCTTCGCCGCCAGACCAGAGGCAGTCAGTGTGGGCTCGGACGCTTGGGTCCTACGCGCAGGGCAGCGCACCCAGCGCGTCTCTTCGCGGCGCCAAACCACAACAACAGCAGTTGGTCTCGGCGTTTGCTCGAATCTCCACACGCACAATAAATCTGACTTCTCCGCAAGACTCTTTCGATTTGCCAAGTTCATATCTGAGAATGCGATCGGGTCAAAATCTGAAGCTCAAAAATCGCATAGGAAACGGCCTGAGGAATACAGGAGAACAAGAAATTCGGGAATTGTGATCCTGAAGTAGAACGCATCCATTCTCAAATAAGAAATCCAGCCTGGACCCAGCTTTCTGTTTCATATCAGGTGTCCTGTACTGCTGCTACTGTAGTGAGCACTTAGCACGTTAGACAGCAGTTCGATAGCGTTCCAAGTGCGAATCGCGGAGCGCCTACTTGCACCTATCAGTACATCGTCAAAGCTTTATGTACAGCTTTTCTTTGCAACATGTTCGCTTGCGTATAGGATTACTCGTAGATCGTACGTGCCCGCGGAACCCCCACCTCTTTAAACTCGTGAAACAAATCCACATCAGGGCTCACGTCGACTCCCGGTTCAGAGTCTGCCCACTCCAGGAACCGCTTCTTGACCTGTGCCAAGAGACAACACAATACGCGCGAGTGTTCATTGTTGGCGTCGTTATTGCTACTTCACCCCATGCAGCTAATAGAGTAGCAACCAACTGCTGTCGCCATGTACATGTACGTATGTACTTGAAGACTTGTAGTTTCTGTGGTCGGGCGGCGAGATAAGCGTCAACAGCAGGACAGTAGAGGTCGGTATCACTTCTGAAAACGCTCTGATATGATATATGATATATTTGTAAAAAAAAAAAGTGATATATGATATGGTATGATATATCATATCATATCATATATCATATCATATGATATGATATGACAGAAAACCCTCCCAAGCGCCCGAGAATCTCCCGAGATCCACTTTTTTCTTCGAAGTTCCGAGTTCTTCGAAATACCCTGACATGGCTCTAGCTAATCTAGCTCGCACACAAGGAGCCATCATAGCTTGTCTGCTGTAGTCCACAGCAGCAGTCGTTCTCACGGCATGGTCTTCTTTGTGGTTCGCGTTGAAGTTGGAGTTGTTATTGTTCAATCTTTATAACGATGATTTTCGTATTTCGGCTTGCTTTTGTGTTAATATTAGTAAAAAGAAAGGTGGAGTGCTGCTGTTGATTTCAGGGTGAAGATTCTAGTATGTGGTGTCGTCAGTGTTATTGCACAGTGCAGTCTTCATGATATTCTATTTTGAGGACAAGCGGTTGAAATTGTCTGGTGATTGCACACAGCTAGCTGCTGTGCATGCCTTGGGCCCGAGGTATTCCTGATTGTTGCGTGCGTAATACCTTATAGCAATGTGCGCCTTGTTTATTCCGTGGAAGCGAAATATATATGCTGTTGTACCACCATGTATGTACGTACGTGGTACGTATGTACCCCTAGTATAGCTGGTATTTTATAAAAAACTAAGGGCCATTCCTAACGAACCGAAAAAAAAAAATCACGATTCGTGATTTTTAGGCATGCCAAAAGATCACGATCCGTGACATTTCAGTTCTAACGAAAAAAAGCCGAAAAACGTCGCGTTTCGTGATATTTTCAAATAGTTAAAGTTCTGATATTTCAAACCCAACGTTTTATGGGGGGGGGGTGGAGCAAACTCTCGAGAGTGGGGCACGGCCAGGCCGGGATGGGCCGTCCGCATCTGGCCCAGCCCGTGACATACTCGAATCACGGGCCGAAGCCTGACCCAGCCTGCGAGGTTCCAACTTCACCGGCCGTCGGCCAAGCTCGTTTCGCGAGATTCCATCTCGCAGGCCGTCTGCCCCGCCTGGCCTGTGACATCCTCAGGTCATTTTCGCTTTTGTCTTCCAGCAGTGGCTCCTCCTCCTGGAAATTTCGAGGCCACAACCTCCTCGTTAGCCCGCGCCCAGCGGTATCTTTGGGCAGCCGCCCGTTGTCCACAAGCGGCGTACGAAGCAGAGTCTGCCATGCCCCTATGCCGACCATCGGATACCGTTGGTGCACGTGGGTTGCGTAGTGCCTTGATCAGGCGTATTTTGAGACACGACAAATGTCACGAATCGTGATTTTGTTTTTTTTAGGGAAAAGCTAAAAAAATTGGTGTCATGAATCGTGATTTTTTTTGTCGTGAATCACGACAAAAAAATCACGATTCACGACAAAAATATCACGAATCGTGATTTTTTTTGTTCGTTAGGAGTGGCCCTAAGAAAGCACGTTATACTAATATAGCCTACCAGGTACTATACTGCTGTATATAGTATAGGTGTTGTAGGCGAGTAGAGCCTGGTAGAGGAGTTAAAATATACTACTAAATACCAATTAAAAAAATGTCAAGGTTTCCAACAACAATAATAACTCGTCATCACGCCATGAATACATTATTATTACTGATGATGCTACTTTATACTGCTCTTCTCGCTGGCTGTGTGTGCATCATCACCCACCTTTCGTCCCAGCTTGTGCTCGAAAACGTTATACGAGTAATACATACGGTTCGGCCTACTATTACTGACTGACGCTGGACACATGTTTGACTATTGAAATATGTGCTTACCAGCAGTGCAAGAAGAGCATTACACCCCACCCCAACCCAAGAACGTCCTTGGCTACTGCTGTGTGGCCTCAAAGAAAGCTGAAATCGTGACTTTTATCCCATATCATATCACATATCATATCATATGATATGATATATCGATATCATATCATATCATATGATACGATATGATATATCATATCACGGGGTTTTTTTGTGATATTGATACGCTTATATCATATCACATATCGTATAATATATCACATTTTGTGATATGATACCGACCTCTACAGGACAGATACTGGGATATCTGCGCTAAAGAATGAATGCCTACCTCATTGTCGACCACCATGGTAGAAGGAGGAACCACTGGTTCCGCCATAGTACACGCTCTACGTCTGCTCAGGATGTGTCAACTCTTGCCAAGTCTGCCCTCCAGCACGTAAGAGCAACGTGCACGATACAGAGGTCATCATGGGTTCCACGCGGCGCAATCAGCTTTATTCCTTTACCCTTGCTCCCAAATAAAAAACGCCGCCAAAAAATATATGGAAATCCATAGATTTCAGGGAGTGTGGTGTGGTGGAAGCGGTTTACCACACTTGGTTGCTGTGCCTGCGATGCCTCCTAAGCGATCGCTCGGTGGGTCTGGAAGGAGAGGGACGCCGGCGCAGAATGTCCAGGCTAGGAGTGGTGGATCGCGCAATGATGCAAGAAATAGCAAACGCCCAAGACAGGCAAGTTGGGTGTCGCTCCATGGCTTCAAGACTGGCGGTCGTTTGCATGGCCTATGATAGCCTGGCCATCGAATCCTCGAAGCTCGTAGCTCGTAGAGCAGTATACCTTCATGAAACACACGACCACACATGCTGCGGTACTGCTAGCTCTTGCAGCCCTTGCGTTACGAACTTAGAACTGTGTTGATCGATGCCAGCCGCCTCTGTGTTTCTTCCACGGTACCAGCAGTACACACAGCAGGGCGACTGAATTGATTATCCATCGATAGTATCTTATTATATGATGGTGTATCATGAGTGTCGTCCCATCGTCGCCGTGTACATATCACCCTCTCGCCCTACAAGTACTCTGCCACTACAGCAGTTGTACTGGCTAACTTTTACGTAACCCTCTCTCGACTTTCGGATGTCGATATCGGACGCTCGGCTACGGCAACGCTTACATTTCGCCACAGCAGGCACAATCTGCGCTTGCTTGGGGCGATGGCGATGCGGACGGCGATGGATTAGAGTCCGATTCTGACGACGGGGGTGGGGCGGGCGGTGGGGCGGCAGTCAGCCAGGAACGGAAAGACGTGGAAGCGGCCAAGGAAGCTGCCGAAGCGGCGGCGAAGGAGACTGCCGAGGAGAAGAGGCTGCGCCTGGCCAGGGACGTCCTCATGAAACTCGATGCAGAGCAGCGGGAGAATGTGAGAGGGCCTTGCCTGCTTTTTTGCTCACAGCAGTGATGACGATGATGATGGTCTTATCTCCCTGTTAATAGCTCGTTTCCCTGAAATCCTGCCTGTGGTCACTAAACAGGCTGTACGGTACCGGTGGGGCGAGAGCGCTGAGTTTCTGACAGTTTTTTCACATTGTTCCACTCTCGGAGGATCGCCGATGTTTGCCGCGGGTACGTTCGAGGCCCTTGCAGGGACTTCTCGGCACACCTTGTAACCCAGGAACTACTACGCTAACTACTGCTGTAGAACTTACACAAATACGGATACACAGCAGGACTGCTGTTGTTGTTGTTCTCACGTCAACTCTCAAATCAAGGAGTCCGTGGTACACTGCTTTGTTACGCGTACTGGAACAAAACAAGCCTACAACGCGCACCCGCTACAACAGCTCGCGTCGCAGCACAGGCAGCGAACAGCGTGGGGGGGAAAGCCGCACGGCTTTCGCCTCCGCCCTTGAGCTGCTGCAGTCCTTCGCCGAAAGCGGCTTCGTCGCGAAAGCGAGACAGCTACGTACGTGCACGTGCAGTAGTTACGCCGCCGTTTTTTTGCCCCACGATCCACGATCCGGTCATCCGGTCTGATTGTGATGTTTGGTCACGGCGCCGCACAATCTCAGCTGGCTATACGAAGAGCTTTTTTCATGTACGTACTACGCCTCGAGTAAACATTGTAAGCATGCCAGGTACACATGGTAGGCGCCCAGCGGAGGCGTTTCTGATTCGCGGAAGCGGCACCATTTGTTGGAGCATCGATATATATCATACCTGCTATATTAAAGCATGTATTAATCGCGTGCATCATGAAGTACTCGATTTTCAGCGCTCAATTTTTCCAGAACGGGAAGGTTAAGGTTGCCAATACCGAACAAAGGAGGCGTTTTCCGAAATATCTGATCGAGAGCCTCCCGAAAAAAGTTCAGCACCCTTGTTACCGTTGTCGAGGAAACTATTGATAGCGCTGAAAACGATCGCACCTCCCCGGTGCGATTTCAACGGTACTTTGCCACTCTACTACTGCTCTACGTGATGACGATGTTCTGATATTAGCTCATTCCCTAGCATCTAGCCCCATGATCACAACCACCACATGTCATCAAGTGTATCATATCACGTCGTACCAGGCGCGTGGCCGAGCAATGCACGGAAACCGCCAGCGCTAACAGCTGCAATTGCCGCGGGGTGTTTTGTCATCTTGTGATCAGAGGGAAGATGATGGGACCGATGAGGAGGACGGCGACGCCGGCGGTGACTACATCGGGGACCGCCTGGCGCACGCTCGTCTCGAGGCCACCGGGCAGCTATACAGAGAGGTGCGTGGCGATTAAACGCGAACCTGCCCGGTATTTCTTCGTTGTAGACCACTACTGTACTGGCAGTGCTGGCCCTTTACTCTTGGGACGACAGCCCACGAGAAACTCAGCCTTTTATTTCTGAGAGGATAATAGTGTGGGCAGCGCTTATCCTGAAGTTATAGTTTGTTTGGAACACACACACTTTCTGAAGCAAAAAGTCTAGCGTGGGCCAGTACCGTATCCCGGTTTCTTATCCGAGGAGTGATTCTGTGCTGTTGCTGACTTCTACGATCTGCCTGGTGGTTTGGTCAAGATGTATTGGCTGTTCTACAAGTTCATTGGGGCGTTGGTATTGTTGTCTCATTCAGATACGCGCAGCAGGCAGCCGGACAATCGGTCGCGCGCTCGAGCTCAGTGCTCCCTCCCTGCGTAGTGCCCACCAGTATACTGCAATAGTATATTGACTCGTGCTCCCTACTTTGAAATGCGTCGTATTTTGATTCTTTCGGAAATTTCATAGGCTTAATGAACCGGCGGAGTTCGATCCGACGTTATTTTATGTTTGAAATTTAACAACATAACAGCTGTGAGATTAGAAAAAACCCCCCTCGAAACTCATCTTTACAAGTCACTTCGATTGCGCGTCCTACAAGGTGCTTGTAGCTTTTGCGTTTGCGTGCCACGTGAAGGATCACTCGGTTCGTAGCACGACTTTATATGTGTACGATGCAGCAGTAGCTTTGTAGTTGACATTATAGATTCTCGAGGACTCTCGGTCCTGCACTCCCGCATACCCGGTGTGTCTTGCATCGACTACCGTAAGGACGCGAGTCATCGTAGCCCTCTGTGTACGTAGACCGGTTTTGGAAGGTCGATTGGTCCACAAGCGGGAGGGCGCCAATGCAGAAGAGGGTGTTTTTTTGGGGGGGGAAATAATATCGTTGAGAGCTTTCCTGTGACGGGCCGGTCGGTTTCCGCAGCCTCTTGATTGTGAAGCAATCGGGGTTTTGAAAATCGGTCTAGGGGGGGTGCGATGACTCGCATCCTTACGGTGTTCATATGGTGGTTCACACCAACACGCCAACCTTGTTTTCTCGGATAACCGCTGCAGGTGGCACGAGGCCTCGAAGGGAAAACAGTACCGGCATCGACTGTGCGACATATGCGCGGGCACAAGTTGACCCCAACTTGCGTCGTGCTGTCACCCGACGACACCACCGCCTTTTCTGGGAGCAAAGACAACTCCATCCTGCGGTGGGACGTCGAGACCGGCAAGCGCGTCACCATGCTCCCGCACTGGCGCAAGCTTCCGGGGGGCAAGGTGCCGGCGGTCAAGGCCCACAGCAAAGAGGTCAGCGCGGAGTCGCGTGCTGACATGTTGTTTGCGTGTACGTGTAGTTATGTTTTGTCATATTTGTTTTTTCGTGTTTTTTCTACTTATCTCTTCTTGCATGCATTTATCGGCGAAATGCTAAGGGAGCGACTCGGGAAGGCCAGTCGGTCGGTCGGTCGCGTCGTCGAAGGTGTATACTGTACGATACGTGTGTTAATGTCCAGTGGACGACTCGTTCCTCTCTCAAATTTTCTCTCAAATTTAGTCAGTGATGCTCTCACGCTGCTGCAGGCCACGTCTCACACGTGTACTCTGTTGCTGTTTGTTTTCTTCTTGGTTGGCAAGTATCGGGCAGCTCGCAGCGGAAAGAAATATGGCCACGGGGTTTTCAATACCCCCACCGAGTCTACAGTAGCTCCGAGGTTGCACTACTTTCGTGGCGCGCGTGTTGGTAGTTCACCGAGTTTTGCTCCGAGGTTGCACTGCTATCGTGGCGCGCGTGCTGAAAGCTTCCTATTGTCAATAAACGTACGGAGTTTTGCAGCTTGAGCTCAACATATTTCCCACTGCAGAAATGGTTGTACTCTAATTCCAAGTAAATTGTCCCCAAAACGTGAGTTTAGGCCTTTAGACTGTAGGGGTTAATTTTTTTTTTTGTATTGCTTGCACTTGTTTGTTTGCAGGTGCTCACCCTCGCAGCCAGCGGCGACGGGCGTTACTTGGTGTCTGGGGGACGAGATCGCCTGATCAACGTGTGGGACTGCCGAACCGACACCGTCGTTGAGACCTTCCGTGGGCACCAGGACACAGTTTCTTCGCTTGCGTTTCGAGCGAATAGCCTGGCGCTGTTCTCCGGGTCTCATGACCGATGTGTGAAGGTGCGCTGAGCGATCCGTTGAGGGGCCTGTTCTGTACGACCTGTTGATCGACCCGTTGGGCGACCCGGTTTGACCGACCCTTCGAGCGACCTGCGCGGCGATGGATTGGGCAGAATCAGGAATCGCTCCTCTCTCTCTTGACGCCACCGCATGAAGGCCTCCAAGTCGATCCGAAACATTTGGTGCCCGAGGCCGTAGGAATGTGCGGATTGGAACCAAGGAAGACCCTGGCGTAGGCTTCCTTGCGATAACACTTTTGCTTCCATTATGTATGTATGTATATACCTGGTACATATATCGGCTGTTTATCTGCTGACCCGTTGAGTTCTAACCGCAGCGCCATTTAACTGCGTCCTTCCGTCTCGCCTCCGCCCTCCTGATCTGCTGTGATGACGTGCAGCACTGGGATCTGAACGAGATGGGCTACGTAGAGACCATGTTCGGTCATCAGTCGGAGATTAACGCACTTGATTCGTGGCGGAAGGAGCGGATTGTAACCGGGGGACGCGACCGCACGGTGAGCGACGGATGCGTGATGTGTGACTGCTTTAATTTCGAAGGGGACAGGTTTCGATGTAGGCGGTATGTTAACAGTAGGTAAATACGTATTACATACCAGGTACCTGGTATGATTTACCAAACCACCGCATCAATGATGCGCAGTCTGGCCCATCGAATGGCGTGCCTCACCAACGCTTGATAGCCTCGCCCCCGCTGAACTAAACTGTGGCGTGGTATGAACGTAAGTAAACCTTAGAGAGAACACCGTCGTGGTTACTCATGATTGCCACGTACCACTCTTGGACGTAAATATAAGGATATTTTAAACATTAGTATGACGACCAAACGCTCCTGATATTCCCGTTGAGGTACTATACAATACACGACATCGATATTCTAAAAAACGAGCACTGAGAGCAGACAAGGCTTGAGATTCACAGAGAAACCTGAGAATTTCGGAGGCCGTTTTGCTGAACTTGTGTGTATCGTTTTTTTTTGCTGTTCTAGAAGAAGAGACAGGGTGAGATTCACGGAGACATTTCCGAGACCGGTTTACTGAAGTCGGTGCGTAGAATGCACTATTATTCAAGTAAGAACTCCAGCGTCGGCATATGTTCCCGTGTAATGCTACTCTGCGTTTCCTGCACAGTAGTGTCTACTGTAGTTTTTTCTGTACAGCATGTACTGTACTAATCGTGTCAGTTTCTCATGATATGTTTCACGGCAAACAGGTTCGGCTTTGGAAGGTCCTCGAGGACAGCCATCTTGTCTTTCGACCTGTGGGAGGTGGCAGCATTGACTGCGTGAGGTACGCGCGTGCTCCAAGCTTTGCGCAATAGAAGCTGACGCTTCCGCTGCTGCTGCTTCTGTCCCTTTGTTGTACCGGCCTCACGATCTTTTGTCTGTTCATGTCTCTCATAAGCAGCGGCCTGAAATCTTCATCCCTATTAGCATCGGTCTTCATCTTGATGCACCAGGCTTCATCTTGTAGCATCGACTTTCATCGTGATATCTCTCTGTAGTGTCGGCATTTATCTGTGTGTACGGCATTGGGCGAAGATTTTTCCGTGCAGTGCAGCAGTGCAGCAAGTGTATCGGTTGGCGGCAGGCACCCTTAACCCTTTTACAGTAGGACCGCAGTCCCGTTTGGGGGACAAAACTGCTTGGATTTTTAGTGGTAAATTGTCCCCAGAACGGGACTGACTGCAGTTTGCCTTAAAAGGGACAGCCGTCAAGGAAATACCCACACTAAAACTGCTGTACAGCAGTAGTACCAGTCTGATCGTGAATATAAGGTACATCTACATGGCCGCAAAGAGGTCCAAATGTACTTTTAGTAAATATAAGGCACGTTTACATGGCCACAAAGAGGTGCAAATATACCTTATATCGTAAATATAAGGTACGTTTACACGGCCACACAGAGGTCCAAATGTACCTTATATTTGCGATCGTAACTATAAGGTACATTTGCATGGCCACAAAGAGGTTAATAAAATGCACCAGGTATCCTGTATTTAATCTTGTATTTACTATCGATAAGACAAGGAACATTTACACATGGCCACGAATAGTTCCCAACGCACCTTACTTTCACGACCAGACCGGTAAATCAAGTCTTGAGCGACCTTGGCCAGTCGAAACTACTTTGTAGACCGTCAACCGGCGTGTTTGCAATGCAGTACGTACTAATATTAATATTAATAGTACTGTAGCTTGTACTGCCCTACGGTGTGGGCTCGAAGGGGTCTGGGAGGGTATAAATAGCTCGTACTGCTCGGGGATCATTCCCGCGGGCGAGGGACCGACAACGCATGCACAAAATAGTCTATTTTTGTGTTTTTTTGTTCCTTTAAAATGTGGAGTGGGTTAAAATTCGGGAAATTATCTACGTTATGTAATATTTCGTACTCTTGTGATGTAATGTGGTGTAATGTGTTCGCTGGCTTTGATTCCATAGGAAATGAGCTAATGTGAGAAACATCGTCATCCACGTGCTTGTCCCTTTTTTCGACGAAATGTGTTTTATATATAGGATGATCAACGAGGACTGGTTCGCGACGGGCGGAGAGGATGGAAGCTTGTCGCTCTGGTTCGCGATGAAGAAGAAGCCGGCAGTTTGCGTGTCAGCGGCACACGGGTACAGCGCGGCGGGCACCCCGCGATGGATAACCGCGATTGGGTGCCTGAAGCAGTCCGACCTCGTCGTCAGTGGGTCCAACGACGGCGCTGTTCGCCTTTGGCGTGCTGATGTCGAAGAGCGGTCTCTCCAACAGGCGAGAGAGGAGTCAGATTTATTGATTGCTTCAGAAATGATCCCATCTCTGCGAGACTGATCCAACTCTTTTTCCAATTCAATAGTTTGTCCCCAGCACGGGGGTACAGCTTTTTTTTATTTGTTTATAACCCTCCGGCGGATGGGTAGAAGTAGACCTCAAGGAGCTCACCATTACTTCCACATGCTTCTGTGCCTTACGTCCATTTGACTCTGTTTGTACTCGTACGTTGTACACAGCGGTTGTTGTGGTACCCAACGTTGCTCTGCGGGTGGGCTCTGCCAGTGGGCTGCACCGGCAGCGCATGCCAAACTGCAGGGGCTATATGCACCTTCACCCACGTAAAAGACCCAGAAAACGACCGAAGCTGCGAGCACTTTTTTTTTCTTCAAATGTATTCTATTTCAATCCTCCGCCGGCGACCAAGACAATGATACATTCAGCCTCATGAATCGTCTATTAACGGTGACGATGATGTTTCTCGCATTAGCTCAGGTCCCTGAAATCCTGCCCGTGGTCGCCAAACAGGCTGTGAGCGTGCAGCAGCACGAGCAGTACTAGCATCATTTCATCATTTTGTGATAAGTCCTGTACAACTCTTTGGAATGTTCCACTCTCGTTCGGAAACTCAAGGACCCTCACGAGTTGATATTTACATCCCAACGGTCCCTCCATATTTTTGTCCAGACTGGGATATACTTCGGAAAGTAAACCGACCATCCCCTACACACATGAATAACCAGCAGCCCGCGTTGGTTAACGTGATCTATGCTGCAATCGTCGTCGTGTTGTTGGTTTGTCGATTTCCCCCTCTCGAGTCCCCGAAGGACTAAATAAAGCTGGTTCTTCCTTTTGTATTGGTTGGTGCCGCAGGTAGACGTGGCGCCAGAGGGTTCACTCGTGCCTACTGACTTGCGCTTGGCTCCTGGAACCCCATCATACGTACCCCCATCTTGATTTGTACTGGTACCAGGTAGTAAATATAGCATGCGCCGTCGACGTAAAGCCAACTGCCTTGAGGATACGTACTGCGGCATCGATGTAACGAGGGCACCCGTCTCTGCACGAAGCCGAATTAATGCGTGTACCAAGCGATTGGTGTAAAATTGGCTGTTGTTTTTTAGTGTTGGTGATTCCTTTGGGTGACAAAATTTTGGCATTTCCTTGTTTTGGTGACAAGCATCAACCATGTCACGGTCCAAGTTTAAGGCGCGACCCCATCTGGTACCGTGCCATCTACTGGTTCCGCTTTCGCAGGTGGCTTCCGTGCCGCTGGAAGGCTTTGTGAACGGGTTAGCCGTGTCTTCCACCGGAAAATTCTTCGTGGCAGCGGTGGGGCAAGAGCACCGCCTCGGCCGGTGGGAGCACGAAAAAAAAGCGAAGAACGAAGTGTGCGTTGTGCCACTTCCTGCTGGGGAGGAGGGAGGGGGCGTGGCTATGGACACCGACAGCCTGGAGCAAGAAGTGCAGAGAGACGTTGACGGAGAGGAGGTGGAGTAGGGTAGAATCTCGACGCATGCGGGAGCTGCGTTCGTTCGCCTTTTGCCCCCAAGATTGATGGGGGTCTTTCCTAGAGCTCGGTTTGGTGTGACCTACAGCCATGACTCTCGGCATGAGAGCTAAAAGTAAGTGCGCCCCACGTTTCCCCCCCTAACTCTTGACGCTCACGCTCTTGCGACTCGAAGAGCGTGGCGATAGCGGGAGACCCTATTAAGTGCGCACTTTGGGGGATGTTTGAGTTCTGGTCGAGACAATAATACAAGAACACGAAAATGTTTATTTTTATTTACTTTCGTCGCCCGTCTAAAAAGCTGTGCAGCTTTGGGTGCACGGTCCCGAACGAGCTGCCCGCAAGTCCGCAAGCCCCCCAAGGCAGCAAACAGGTAACGCATTTATTCGCGGCGCGTTGTGCACGAGTAAAACGCCAATGACACCTAAAAAACCTGCGCGAGGCTTAAAAAAAGTTGAGCAGGGAAGCACCCATCTGGCGGTTTTACCGCACGTACATACCACCAGTACAATATAAGTACGTGCATTCTACAAAGATATCAACTCATCGAAGCTTGCAAAAGCCGCCCTTAAGGTCTTGAAGCATGGCGACGCTCCAGCTCTGCGACTTGGTCATCCCAGTGCACGAATTTCTCCGAAACGAGGGACACCGCCTGAGGCCAATTCGGCACGATTTATGCGAGGCAGCAACAGCAGCAGCAGTGATGCGAGTGTTAAAGCTCTGCTCGGTGATTTCCGACGTTCCGTTGGGGATCGTGAGTGGCGAATATCGTGTGCCTTTGAGGCGGAAACTATTCAATCCACACTACGGTAACTCATAAGAAATTAATTAATCAAATTCACTCACCTATACCCTCTTATTCCAATTAATTTTCACGACCACAACACGTTTCGTTCAATGGGGAAGCCAAGCTGTTTTGGCCAAGCCGATCTGCGAAGGAGGGCTGTGCATAGGTATTTGTATGGCCCTCGGCCCAGCCTCGACTCAACAGGACAATGAAATACCTGGTATACTTTTGACTTCGAGTTTTCAACTCTTGTAGTACCTCACTGTCCCTAACAAACGTATAATTGAGCCTAATTCCGAGTCAAGCTGTGCTCCAAAAGTTGGTGCAGTCCTAAAGGAGGTAAAACGCTGACACCCTATATATATATAGCCCGAACCCCAACCGCTTTCTCGGTACGACAAAAGTCATGAGATAAGGTGGATTATCAATCGTCGTGTTTGTCGAAACTGGGTTAAACAAGTCGTGAACCACAACGTACCGCTACAAAGAAGGCTGCTATGGATGCGAATATTTGCGTACATCCGCACAGACAGTTGATAGTTGTAAGCGCTGGTAGCGAGCGGTTCGGCTCTACACCCAGGTGTACACCAGGTACTTGTATCTAGGAGTATCAACAGCTCCCACACTCAGTCGTGTAAGAAAAATGGCAGGAACCGGTACCTGGCATAGATTATCTAACCTTCCGTCCAGTATCAACGATCTCGATCTCTAACGACAAGCTTCCAACGGAAACCTTGGGGACTTCACCAGGGGAACAGTGACGGGTGAAACATGACGATCGCGGCAGCATCGGCTACACTGCTACAATCGCCGATGGAACAGCAGAACAGTGTGAAACTCTGTACGACGCGGGCGCAGCACGATTATCGATACTGCTTGAACTGCTGCGCGCTCACGCTTTTCATACCATGGTATCATAGGAGGTCAACCCCTCCTGGAGACTCCAGATGGAAAACGTGACGATTTCAGCTACTACGGCCGCTGCGTGATGTTGGGGATGATACAATGGTTGGTGTCCGAGATACAATGGTTGATGCAGGGAGTCGTGCGTACGGCACGGGGAGCGCAACTTGATCCTACCCCGTACTGCGGGCCGCTGACGCTGCTCTATACCCTCTAGACGGTTGATCACGCCTAAGTTATGATTGTTCTGGGCGCTGTGATATTTCGGGGGTAATGCCAAAGGGTTTGGTTGATAAGAGCAAAACATCTCATTTGTTTTGACCGCTACTGTATCTCTGCGTCCCTCAAGTGTACAAGAAAAAAAGCGAAATGCGGAGTACCTGGTACGCGCGTAGGAGATCGGTCTTTTGGTGTGCGTCAAAGTCTCTTCAAGGCTTGACCCTTTGGGGACTGCAGTCCTGTTTTGGGGACAAATCACTTAGAATTTGACTGGAATGTCCCCAAAATGGGACTGCAGTACTTGATTTTTAAAACATGCTAGTTTTAATTGTAGGGGGGTGGTCAGTCAAGAGGTCAAAACTCACATACCGACCTGCGATATAGCGGGATATACCGAAGTTCGACCGCCTTCGCTGAGACACGCGCGAGAGGCGTGTGTGTTAAATGATGCAAAACACACCAAAAAAAGAACACATAAAGAAGACCGTGCGACTGACCGCACCTGACTGTAGTGGAGCCGAGCGTTCTCCGCACGCTCGTTGATCCGAGCTGCCTCCGTAGCCTGCGCGGTGTAAGTCCTGTCCAGCTGGCCCAATCTGGCGCTGAACTGCGATATATCTGATCACTTAGCAGGCGGGCGGGGGCGGGGTCAGTAAAGGCACAACGTTGCAAGTATGATACCTGGTAACAGGTATATATATATCCACTGAAACTAGCAGGCAGATAAAAAAAACCAAGCGAGAAAACTGACAGCAGCTACGTACGAGTAGCAGCGCAGATTCCTACGGCTTCCGCCAGCGAATGCAGTTGACAATTGCATACAATTAGTGCTGTATCCCCAAAAGCAAGCGTGAGTTTCTAGAGAGAGCTCGTACCTTTCTTACTATCATGACGGCGGGCCACAGTAATACATACCTCGTAGTAATCAGAGCCCGCGACGGACCCCAAACGCAGGTGCCCCCTAACACGCCACGTTTGGTCTATGACTACTACGGGGGACCATAGTCAATAGGACCTACGGTACACACAAAAACCTACCAGGGTATATATTTACCAATTTTTACTACCAATATTTGGTCCTATTTTACTACTCGTATGGTCCCCCGTAGTGTTAATAGTAGATGGTGATGTAGTTATTGCTGTGACCGGGCGTCACCTGACCTACCGTACTGTATATAGCTATCATGCTATCACGCGCACCATACCTCGGAGGTAAGGGGGGTTGATGTGCTTCTCCAAAGTCTTGACCTTCGCCAGGATGCTTGCCGTGGCCTCTATTTCTCCCCGTGCCGTCAGGATGATGCTCTCTTTCAGCGCCACGTTGTTTGCGACAGCCGATGAGGTCGCCGTGGATGGCACCGGCGAAAGCAGCCCCAGATGCGACGCTGGGTGCGGGGGTTGGAAGACGGCGCGCGTAATATATAAGCACGGATATCAGAATGGGCTTTGAGGAATTACGCATGACCTGAGGAATTACTCATATGACCTAACATAGTGTCTACCGCACAAAATTGGGATACTGCCCCCCTGTAGCCTAGATTTCGTATTAGAGAGTATTCCACAGCAAATTTAGTATCATTCTGCGAGCTTCTTATTTCTCTGGGAAAGCAAGGCCGAGTTTCTTGTGGGGCTCTTCCTTACCGGTGTGTGGACTACGAGTGTTGTGGGACAAGCGTTGTGGAGGCTCTCAATGGTAGTGCATGTAGGTATCGCAATGTGCCGGGAGTAGAACTCGCGCTGAGGCGGTGTCTACCGACATTTAGGTACGTACTTAGGTACCGATTCCAAGTCTGAAACAACTATTAACATAGACTTTTTACTGTCGTAAGCAGTCAAAAAGGTGTTTGGTAGCAGGTCCATAATTTTTTACAGTCTATATAAGCAGTCAGAGGTGTTTGTTGCAGCAATACGTATCATTTGACAGCGAATCTGATGTTCTTCACGCCTCACACTCCGCATAAAACACTGCAAGAGTGAACAGCAGTGCGTGCGGCGAGGTTGATCACCCACTATTAATAGACTACAGCAGTACCGTCACACCGTCACGCTATGAATAAAACCTCCAACACAGCGATAAAGCAGTGTATTGTGCGAGTACTGGCTGTGCTCTTAATACAGCACTATAGGCCCACGGATAAGAAAAACCGTAACCTAATAAGAACGTCAGGATGACTTTTCGAGGGGTGCTAAAGAAACTTGGACTAAGAAATCGTCCTCAGCGGCGAGCGTTTCGTACACTAAATAAACTCTATACCCATGTTCCAGGTATATAGAAACTTGTGTGTTCAAGGTTGCTCGAGGTTGGTGTCTCAATGAGGTTTCAAGCCTGCCAAGATTACAGTAGTAGTTCTTGTGGCGGGCCTATACTGGTACGCTTACGTGTCACTTATCGCCGTCGTTCGTTGTCCAAGCAGTGGTTGGGGACCGCCTCTTCTCAAACGATCGGTCCTGTCTTGAACTATTGCTGTACTGGTACTGCACTTGTACATACCTAAATCTGTAAATCTGTATCCGTGTGGATGTCTGTAGTGCTGCTTCAAATGCACTCTGCAAACTGCTGCAAACGCTACGAGTATGTATCTACTGCTACCTTGTGTGGCGAGTTCTTCGAGCTCTCGGCGGCCTCCCTCTGCTCGGGTCACCGCCTTCGCGATGGCTTCCACCTTCGGCATCAGAGGCTGCACCTCGACCTCGGAGGGAGCCGATCGCCCGAAAACCGTTCGCTCCAACGCATCTAATCGACGGAGGAGCGCCACCTCAGCTTCCTGGTTCACAAAAAAAACGCCCGGGTATTCCATCCATCAGCCGAGTACGAGTACACCAACAAGGCAATACGTGAGGGAATCCATGACCCTGCTGCTTCTTTATAAGACTTGTACAATGCCACCACAATGCTGCAAAAGCCATCCCGCACTAATTTCCAGTAACGATAGATACTGGGCTCTGTCAGCACATTAATATATCCCCTGCTTCTCAATATTGCCTTGGGCGTCTACAGTAATTCCATCGATTTGTTGCTATTCCTTCCCTAAAACTTCCTATGATTTTCATAACGCAGCTTCAACCAATCAATGGATCTGCCGCCAATCAACCGTTAGTTCTATGGTTGGATCTGATACATAGAATTTGGTTCTTAAGACCACGCTGGCACCCAAGTGTCTGCTGGTCCCCGGGTTTCCGGCAAGTCTAGTCTCTATATGTTTTATCGGAACAGAAAAAAAAACATCGCTATCTTAACACGCTGCGTTCAGAACTTCGGCTGGTTCGTGCTTACCGGAGAGCGACGGTGACTTGCTACAGCAGCTTGTGTTTCTCTCGAGATTGATCTCCCGCCCGTTCTTAACAGATGCCTACACTTCGACTTAGATGTGCTCCAGTGGTCGAAATTGGTCGAAAATTGGGGTGCACGAAATGAGACGGAACACAACCCCCAAACTGAGCGTTTGCACGTCACTTGCGGACAGCTACAGCTCCGCACAGGAACTACAGCTCGCGAAATCGAGGGATGCTCCTGATGGGGTGTGTGAGGGCGTCGCGTGCACCAGACGGCAGTCGAAGGCACCCAGAAACGACTCACGAGGTGTTTTCGTGTATTCGAAGTTGCGAGCGAGTAGCACAAAAAGCTCGCAAAAACGTGAAAATGTTTTATTTCACGCAAGGGAGCATAGCACAATGGCTACAACACCGATAAAGAAATGGCCTTCGCTAGAAGATTGTTGTTTTCCAGGCGGATGTTACATCTCTTAGGGAGTCGTCTTCGAAGATGCCGCGGGAGGAAAAAGTCGTCCCCATGATGGGGTAGTAAGTTATTGGGCCCAAAAAAGGCCAAAACGTGCTAAAAAGCTCAGGATTCTCGTATATTTGCATCAACTATTCCACAACTATACCTGTAACGGGGGACCATTGTAAATAGAACCTACGGTACAAACAAACACCTATATAGTTACCTATTTTTATTTACAAGATTTGGTCCTGTTTACTATGGCCCCCCGTAATAGTACGGATCTTGGTTGCAAGTCCCTCACTCTAATTGCAAGTCGTATGCATATGTTGCCGAAACGCCCACGCGCGGGTACTTGACGAATTCCTGAGGGTGCTATTACGGAGGACCATGCAGCCGGCGTCCCCGGTGGCTTGGTAGGTGGTCCGCGAGCCTATCAAGATCAATTTCGTGAGTTCGAGTCTCACCGAGTGCATGCTCATAGGGACTTTTTCTTGCATAAAATTGATTAGCGGAAAGCGCGAGAGCGTGAGTTAGCTGTACATTCGATGAAAATCGACGAGCAGTGGGAATGCTGAACCCTATGCGCGATAAAAAATAAAGGCACGTACCGGGGGGGGAGAAGGGACGACACCTGTGACCACGGCTTGTCCAGAAGATCGTCGAGGGTAAAAACCTCCTACGAGTGGGCTGGAAAGTAAAAGTGATGATGAAAAAAAAAAAAAAAAAAAAAAAAAAAAAAAGTAGTACGTAGGACCAAATATTGTTAGTAAAAATAGCGAAATATATAGTTTTTTGTGTGTACCGCAGGTCCTATTTAATATGGTCTCCCGTAATAGCGTTCCCTTAAGGCTCCAACGGGCACTTCAACAACACGTCGCTGACCACGCTCAAATTCAAAACAAGGTACTTCATTGGGCTCTCTGTCAATCGACGGAATTTAGTCTACTCGAGCAATTCGTTCCGTTACACGCTCCATTTCGTCCGTCTAGGAGTAACATTCGACGGTACGCTCACGACTTCGTATTACGTACAGCAGTAGCTCTTTTCTCTAGCATTCTCTCCATGTATCGCGACCGGTACGAGGCCCGAGCGTTTGTCCGATAGTCGTAAATGACTGGTAAGGTACGCAGCAGCAAGGCTAGGCTCGAGGGCATACTCTTGGTCGGGATGGAGACGTGAAAATTGTTATTTTTTTTTTTTTCCTTGCGAAGGAAAGAAGGAGCTGACCCGAGCTTGCAGCTATTTGAGGCACGAGCGTGTGTACGGTCGTCCCGAAGAAGGGGCGAGGTACACAGCAGCAGCGGCTACGAGGCCCGAGAGTGTGGCCCGGTGTCCCGAATAAGAAACGGCGTACACGGCGGCAGCGGCTTCGAGGCCCGAGCGTGTGGTCGGTCGTGGTGAACGACTGGCAATATACAGAGCAGTAGTAGCAGCAGCAAGCTCGGGTCATCTCTTTCTCTTGTCAGCAAGCAAAAATAATTCAAGAGACGCGAAATCCCCATCCCGACCAAACCATGCGCTCCAGCCTCGCCCTGCTGCTGTTTACCTTGCAGAACACACGCTCGGGGCTCGTAACCACTGCTGCTGCTTTACCCCTTTAATATTGGGACGCCCAAACACACGGATTTCACAGGCGAGGCGGCGAGGAGCGGATCCGGGCGCAGCCCCGACCAGCGCCTCGCCCAGTTGGTGCAGCCCGTGTGCATGGCCTCTTAGACTCCCTGGATTATTGGTTGAATGGAATCGCCCGGGCAGCGGAACCGCAAGGTCAACCGGTCGTTCGTCAATCTGTCTGATGGTCTGATGTCAAATGTACTTCAAAGAAAGTAACACAAAAACGATACCTTGGTGCCTGGTACAAGTTACTCCGGTCCAGATTTAGTTCAAATCTTCCAGCAGTTCAGACTGTAGATTGGTGATCGCAAAATGCACGGAGACGACCCACAGGATGAAGGGGTACTCTGTAAATTCTACTGACGCACATTGAAAACACACGACACACAGCAGTAGCAGCAGTAGAGTTGTACTATTAATATTAATACTGTCGCGAATGGAATGCACTGCCAATGTATAGTCGGACAGATCATGATCTATCTATATACAGTAGATCATCTATTAATAGTTCATCAACTGCTGTCGTTGTGAGAGATTGTGCAGGATCTGTATAGTCACCCGACCCAGGTAACACGTGCTATCATACTTGTGGACCATGGAGATTATTCCGGTCCGATCGGCAACATGAGCTGTACTACAGCAGTAGTGCTGTAGGTCATATATACCAAGATCGGGAATGATCTGTAGATGATCCGTCCGAGGTATTCGTGTATCACAAAAATTCACGGGCGGGGAGCGGATCGGGGCGATCGGGGCGCAGCCCTGCCCCTCGCCCCCCCGCCCATTCGACAATTTTCCGTGTGCGAGTCACCTTGATGGCTTCACTCGGTGTGGCTTGTTACTTGAACATAATCACCGGGAAGCGGAGTGGGTCAACGTTACTCGAAGAACCCGCGTGCATAGCAACCCATCTGCGCGCTATGCTATTTCAAGTACAGCTTAACCCTTTCAGTACTGGAGGCGCGTTGTGGGGACACACTGCTGTTTATAAGACTGCTGGTTTTGCCCCAGAATGGGACTGCAGTCGTAAAAGGATGCGTGTAGGCAGGGCAATTCGAAAACAATAGAATTTGAAAACAAAGTTGTTCTGGGATAAGGGATAATAAGACAGTTGACGGTATGTAGGACCGTCGGTGACGGCATTAAAATGCGGTAACTTTTGGGAACAGAGCTCTTACATGATCCGCCATTTCCGGAGTATTCGGCTGGTGTGGTCGCTTCTCCATCGTTCCCTAGGATCAAGGACCTCGGCGCACACGCGCAAGTCCTCAGAGTTGTGTTGTGTGTTCTGGTTTTAGTCCATAAAGCCTTCCGCGGTTGTTGACAACCCTGTTTTCCCCAAAATGCTCCTATGGAGACAACGCTTGGCAGCCGAATGACACCAGCCGAGGTAGCCGATCGGATGAATGGTATACATATATCGGAGCCCGTCTGTGGGCAGAGTACTGGTGAGTTGCGCAGCCGCGCGTCCTCTATAAGCTTCTAAAATACCCGCCGCCTCGCCTCGGGACCGCTGGCTGCATTTTGAGCAAAAATAAGGCCGTTTTACACACTCCTTTTTACCTCGCAGTCCCACCCGCCCTGCCCTGCACGTGCTCTCTCCGAGCCCATATTCCCCTCTGGAGCAAAGCTCTCGAACGAGGCATTGCATGCATTTCCAGTGACCCTGACAGCCACTCTTGCCCGTGATCGTGATTCTTCCAACCCCGGGATACAGATCAATTTGTTGCACCCGCAGAATTGCCGTCCGAGTCGCCCGAGATCCACGCGCTCCTCGCCAAGCTGCAAGACGTGGCGAGCGCAGCCGGCGGAAACCTAGAGCCGAGCAGCTGGGGCGGGGAGGACTCTGCGTACGTGCAGACGAAGCCTCTCACACGAGAGGAAGGGAATAGCGAGCCGAGCTGGCACCACGGGCCAGGCGCCGTTGAGAATGGCGGTGGGGGTGGTGGAGGTCTCGGGAAGGAGCGCTGCGTGCTGGAAGATTTTACCCCATGTTCGACGTCTCACTTGTGGAAACTGATGATGAGCTTTTACGACCGCAAAGGGGTGGAGTCATGGAGCCAGGTGAGCAAGCAAAACCGAACGGCGATCAGCAATTGTTTAACTTCCCTTCGAGTATGCAGCAAAAATGCATCCGCTATTAGTAGTAGTCATCCACCCGGGGTTGATCGGTACCGGCGTTGGAGTAGGTAGATACATTCCCTTGAACCCGTTTGAATCTGGTACGTGAAAAAATACTTGGTACAGAGCAGGTAGGTATTAATACGTATTACATAAACGAGGCGGCGCATTCTGCGACTGAGTTGATAAATTCCCTCGGTTATTTTAGATTCGAAAAATGCGGGTGAGTGAGTGAGAGTGTACGAACGAACGGTGCGTTGTAGACACATGTGATTTGAATTTATGATACGTACAAGATGGATGATATGAGATGGCATCATGTGTTCTTGCTTGAGGCTTGGTGAAAAATTGCCGTCTGTAGGTTTGATTCTTCGTCGCTGTGTTTGCCCTTCGGGCAAAAGGTACTGACTGGTATACTGGTTGGTACATTGTGCGTGAGAGTACTGCAGTTTTTTTTTTTTTTACTGTTCAAGCTCTCGAGTATAATTTCGACGTTTCACGACTCCCTAACGAAAACGACGTTTATTTCCCCAGTTCTTCGTTAATGCAGACGCTCAGAGCTCAGACAAATGCAGACCATCTCCCTCACGCACGGCAGTTTCAGAGAGCGTAGCCGGTAGGTTCTACGTACGCAATCTTTTCTTGTGGGGCGCCGGATCTATCGGACGCCGTTTTCACCACGAAATGTGTCTCTTACTATCAATATTATTAAAGCACGAGTCCAACATACCTCTCTCTGCTACTTATACAGACGAATTTTAAAAATGGAAGTTTCCCAGGCTGCTGATACTGCTGGCTTGACTCAGGTTTTCGCCCAACAACGCTGAGCGCTGTTAGTAATAGTGGTATCATAGGCAGATACGCGGCCACAGCAAGCAGTATACCTGGTAGTAGAGTGCAGATATGAAACAGGAGCTCCGAGATAGTCAAGATTCTTGCTGCTGAGCGTTTTCGTCTCGTGATTCAAACACAGCAATGGGCTGCCCTCCGTTGCAAATCCGAGGACCCCAACACCGAACACCTCGTATTAATAGAGACCATAACGAACACGCTGTACGTTTGTTGGGAGCGGAGATGGTCTGAGGCCTCCGGCAGTGGTAATGAAGTTATGCCGTGTCGGGTAAGGAGTGGTGGTGTGTTATTATCGCACCAGATTAAAGCACTGCTAAAAATCACGGAAACGTTGTACGTATAATAGTTGAAAGACGCACGTGCTAGTTTTTTGTTTTTGACCGGATCAAAACATCAAAAAGAGTACTGCCTGTATTAATATCAATAAACGGTCACGACAAAAATAAGAGTACTTGCGTCTTTTGAATGTACGAATTTCCGTGTCTTTTACAGCAGCAATACTACTTCTGGTACAGTAACGACATACCACGAGTCCTTACCGAACACGGCTTGGCTCCATTGCTACTGGCAGTTGTAGGCCTCAGACCCCTTCGGTCAAAGAAAAAGAAAAAGAAGAGTGCTCGTACTTGAGCAGAGATGCTTCGTGTTTTTTACAGCAGCACTACTATTGATACTATTTCTGGTACAGTAACGATATGTCGCGACCGAACACGGCGTAGCTCCGTCATGATAGCAGGCGTCAGACCATCTCCCGACGAACATTCAGCGTGTTCGTTATTGTCTCTATTAATGGGACATGTGGGGGCCCTTGGATCTGCAACGGAGGGCACAGCGGCCATTGCTGTGTTTGCACCACGAAACGAACTTAATTGCTCTTACGGGGGGCCAGTGATAGTAAATATGACCTACGGCATGCACAAAAACCTATATATTTCGCTAATTTTTCTAGCAATATTTGGTCCTATTTACTATGGTCCCCCGTAAATAGTAGCAAGAATTTTTTTATCGTTCCGGAGCTCCTCTTTGTTATCCTCACTCTGCTGTGGCCGCATAGGATGCTACGGACGGTCGGTCGAACGAACTTATTAGAGGCCGGCCCCCCACTACGAGTGCTCAGCGTTATCTCGACGAAAAGCTGAGCTAAAACAGCAGTATCAGCAGACTGAAAAACTTCCATTTTTCAAATTCGTGTACGGGTAGCAGAGATACGGGGAGTTGTTATGTCAGAAAGAGGCACTAACTATTAATATCCCTTGGGATAAAACATCTATTGCCACCATTCTGTCCGTAAATGTGAGGACCGTTTTGGTATTAAAATTCAATGCGAACGGTTATTATATATAGGGACAAGAGTGGTACCTGGTAAGAGCACTGCAGTCTTTTGAAATATTGATGAATGTCTTGTTTTTTTTCAGTTGCAATATTATTTGTGGTATACTTTTGACCTTTCACGACTCTTTTTACGTACCGAAAACGGCTTTTCTCAAGCTCTACGAGTATGTGCTCAGGCCGTTTCCTATGCGGTTCGATTTTTGAGCTTCAGATTTTGAGCCGATGGCATTTTCATAAATGAACTTGGCAAATCGAAAGAGTCTTCCTATGCGGAAAAATCAGATTTATTGTGCGTGTAGAGATTCGAGCAAACGCCGAGACCAACTGCTGTTTTTGTGGTTTGGCGCCGCGAAGAGTCGCGCTGGGTGCGCTGCCCTGCGCGTAAGACCCAAGCGTCCGAGCCCACGCTGACTGCCTCTAGTCTGGCGGCGAAGAGACGTGGCGAGTGCGCTAGAGTCAACCTGTCTTGGTATCTTGTGTTACATTTTGTGAATGACTGCTGCTGCTGTACAGCTGCAGTGTAGTCTACGAGTACGTATCCACGGAGAGGCGCGTGCAGAGTGCGCTTCTCTTGGTCTCTAGGCCCGAGCCCGCGCCAGCCGACTCTAGTCTGGCCACGGAGGGACGCGCCTTCCCCGCGTCGGGCGCGAAGCAACGTCGCTATACAGCTGTATCACCACCCAACTCATCGATCGTTCTGCTGCTGTTTGCTGTCGTGGATAACATCTTGAATTTAGAGAGCATGCCATTTTTCGATTTGAAAATCTGATGACCCAGGTCGTCGGATTTTGGTCGTCGGATTTTGGGCCAAAGCCAAAATCCGACGACTTGGGTCATCGGATTCTCAAATCGAAAAAATTCCGGTCGGATTTTGCATATTTGGACTGCATAAGCAGGGTCATTCATTTTTTAGATCGAAAAATACAAATCTGAAGCTCGAAATCGAACCGCATAGGAAACGGCCTCAGACCATCCTTCTCCCTCACGGTTTTTGTTTTTTTTTAATCCTCTGGCGGATTGGTAGAGGTAAAGCTTGAGCTCACCACACTTCCAGGTTCAGATTTCGTGTCGTGTGTCGATTTAACCCATAGTTCCCCTTGTCACAGCAGAGCAGGCTGCTGTTACCTATGGCCCAAGGGCGCTTGGGCACGTTGACCCGACCTGGCCCCCGAGAGGGGCAGGTGCGGTGGAGATAGCCACCCGGAAGTCATCTCCGGGTAGTGTGGGACTCGCGCGAGCTCACCCACTGACGAAACCTAGGCTATGAGGCCAGTTTCAGAGAGCGTAGGTCAGAGACATTTTTTTTGTATCAGGCGCCGGATTGATCCGACGCCTTTGTCTTCACGGAAAGCAGTGCCTCTTACGAAAAAACAACTCCCCATATATCTGCCATTAATAGGCGAACTTGAAAATGCTGCTGATACTGTTTCAACTCAGCTTTTCGTCAACACGGAGCGCTATTAATAGTAGGCCAACCTACCCGGGCCTCTAGTTCGACCGCCCGTTTTCAGCCGGTTTTGACCGGTTACCGAAAACGGGTTTTAAACCAGATAGCATCATCACAACGCCTCCAAATCGTTGAAACCAATTACTGTTCATCTCCAGTATGTGCAGTTTCTGTGGTGTCCGAGTCATTGGTAGCCTGCTATGTACATGAAAACAAGGTGGTATGCTACTTACTCACTGGCACAGCAACATCAGTCTTTCTATTACGTACCTGGTAATATACACAGGAGACGTTCATTCCAGGTCTATAATTTGATATGTAGACATTACAGGTAGGTTTTATATTCTTACTGCAATTATATACCTTAATATTGCGGGTAAACACCCCCCGGGGCTACAACTTCGGAGGTGAAAAAAATCGGGAAGAATACGCCCCAGGGCGTTTTCCACGATACAGAGGCGTTTTCAGAAGAGAGATTTCGGGGCTTGCGGCCCATCCGGGGCGGTACGGAAAAACAAGAAAAAAGGCTCACACGCTTGCAAAACGCGGGGCGATACAAGAAATGAAAAAATCAAAAGCCCACACCTCTCACATGCACACAGCAACAAACAGCAAGGCAGCAGCAGGTGTTGATACTGTTGCAACCCAGCAGCACCGACAAGGCGCCCACATCACCGATAACAGCACTGACGGTCAGTCAGGCATTAAGTTTCCTATGTAAATAAAGCACGCCTTCGCTTGCTTCGGAAACAGCTCTACCTCCCACACGCAAATGACTTGCCGGCTTGGCCCCGGGGCGTTTACCCACAAAAATGAGGGGGGGGGGGGGGTGTTTACGGCGATACCGGGGCGTTTGTCGCATTTTTGTTTCGACAAGGGGCGCTTACTCCGGATTTTACCCGTTTTCGTTAAACAGTGCGCCCGGGGGCGCTCAGCGTGAGAGGGGCGCTTACTCGGTTTGTTGCGGCATACCAGGTACCAGGGGTATACTTTTACTATAATAATAGTATGAAATACCTGGTATGCCCGGTCGTACGTACTTGTATCTGCTATCAGGGTATTTATTATTGGCAGGTAATACATTCGTATGTAGTACAGGCGTTTCTGTGTCCGTCGATCCCGTACCCCTCAGCATTCCGCCTCACCTGAAAAACTGAAAAGTTACGACACTGCTATCGTACCTGCTGATTACCAGGTATTAGCTACCAGGTAGGGGTTATGTGTGGCGTACCGGTGTGCTGTTGATAACTATTCATACATGAAGACGAAGCTGACATTTTTTTCGTATTTTCTACTACGGAGGGCCATAGTAAATAGGACCTGCGGTACACACAAAAACCTATATATGTACCTATTTTTACTAACAGTATTTGGTCCTATTTACTATGGTCCCCCGTAATACCTGGTATGTACCTGCAGCAACAACAAACAAAATTCGATCTGAGCCACAAACGCGCCAGCGAGAGACACCAAAGGTGCCCGAAACCTCCGCTGCTTGCCGCACGTAAGTATTAATTATTATTACGGGGGTCCATAGTTAACGGGACCAAAATTTGTTAGTAAAAATGGGTAAATATATACCAGGTAGGTTTTTTATGTATACCATACCAGGTCCTATTAACTATGGCCCCCCGTAAAAGTATTACGGGGGACCATAGTAGATAGGACCTACGGTACGCACAAAAACCTATATATTCACCTTTTTTTAATAACAATTTTTGGTTCTATTTACTACGATGGTTCCCCGTTGTTGTAACTGCGGTAAATACCTATTAATAGCGAACTACTGCGTGTGTGTTCTTCACATTAAACCGTTCTTCTACTCGTCGACATCCAGCAAGCCCAGTGTCCGTGCTGATTCTTCACCCTAGAAAGATTCGAGCTCTGTGGTCACAGACTACGACACAGAGATAACACACCGTAATGCATTAATAGCCTACGCAATACCATGCCTTTGCACTAGGTGCGGCCGACACAACATACATACATACGCCAGCAACCAAAATACACCATAAAGAAAGAGAAGCAACGAAAAAACCAAACCGAAAAAGAACAAGAAAAAGAAAAAGAAAAGGAGAAGAATCCCAAATAAACAAATAAAATGGGAAGCCAAAGCTCAGACACATACTTATCCCGAGCATGAGCCAAAAGGGACGTGCAAGGGGAAAGATACGAGAAGGAAAAAGGGGACTATGCATCCCGGTGAACACTTAACTAAGTAAAAAGAGCAATAGTGAGAGGGCCAAAATACGCTCGTCACCCACCCACTATGTAGTACTTCTTTCATAAGGATAAGAAGGGAAAAAAATCAAAATGCATACCGAACGGCCGCAGCAGTTGGCGGTACGAGTAGCAAAGAAAAGTCCAACCTATTAGTCGGCCTGGTACCTTGCTACCCTATCTGCGGTCTCTCTGCTACTCTCTTCTACCGCGGTTTCCCTTCTACTCCTCCTGTTCCCCCCCCTGCCCCCATACACTTGTACGGTGTTCCTTCTACCCCTCCTGCTGTTACCCCTCCCCCCATTCCCTCTAACACTACCTGCAGCGGATGCACGGCGCTGTCTACTCAGCTTTGCCTCAGCCTCGTGCCACCTGCCCATGAACTGTTCAGCTGCTTCGAGGATTCCCCGGTACCACTTTCCCGTCTGTTTTGCTGCAGTGGGCCACAGTGCGGTCCCAAGTCCAAAGACTAAGGGGGAGTCTTCCGTTGATCCCTCGGTGGCTTTGAACACTCTAAGGTCCTCAGCAATGGCCCTAGGCCAAGTCTTGGGCTGCCCGCCTGGTTTCGGGCTCCCCCCACCAGCGATCGTCCCGAACATCAACCGACTGGGCAATCGCCCCTCGTGTTGCTGCACCACAGCCCCCGCAAAGAAGAGTCGCCGTTTACGGATGGTCGTTTCGATACTTTTGCATCGTGTTATCCTGAGCGCCTTCGCATACGAGAGGGTGGTGTGGTCGGTGCGTAGTCGGCGCTGGAAACCAATGACTCGCAGAAGGACTTCGTGGTGGGCTGATCGAAGCTTGGCGAAGTGGTCCGCATTGAGGGTCCACGTCACGCAACCGTACAGCAAGGTCTCAATCACCTCGGCCTTCAGCATCCGGACTTTCAGACTAAGCGGTGCGTTCGTCCTATCGTACAGTTCCGGACCATACCGTTTGAGGCATACCCGCATCAGACGGATTCGTCGCTCGATTTCGAAGGAGAGGTCAGCGTTCTCGTGGATAATGCCTCCTAGGTACAAAAACTGGGTCGTCTGTTTATACTTTTGGCCTGCAGCTTCGATCGCGAGCGGTGAGGTGGTAAACGTCTGATCCGGTGTTCGTAGGAGCATCGTCTCTGTCTTCTCGGATACCGTGAGACCTACTGCTTCGAAGACAGTCACGATGACTGTCATCATTCTTGCAAGGCCTTCCGCCGACTTCGAGACTATTCCTGCATCGTCTGCATACAACATGCCCCTCACAGCCCTTTGCACGCATGCCAACGGTTCCTCTTTTCCGACAACCCTGTCCTCTTCGAGATGAACCAAATCCCTTACGATGCATTCGTCTTTGCTGAGGCGTACCAGCACGATGTGTATCGCAGCGGCGAAGAACACGTTGAACAGTAACGGCGATAGTACGCAGCCTTGCCGCAGCCCCTGGGTTACATTGAACCAGTCCGAGTGTTCACCGTCATCCGCACGCACGCGAGCCCGCATGCCTTCGTGAAAATTGCGAATGATTGTGAGCATCTTGGTTGGTACACCAAGGCGTGTGAGTACCTCCCACAACAGTTCTCGGTCGACAGAGTCGTACGCTTTCTGCAAGTCGATGAAGCACATGTACAGGGGGATTTTCTTCTGCCGCCCGAGCTGCTGCAACCGGCGCACGATAAACAGCATATCGACTGTTGACCGTGCGGGGCGGAAGCCGCACTGTTCTTCAGGGAGTATAGTACAAACTAGTACCAGGTAAAAATAAGTACTTGGCGACTAAACACTGTATTAATAGTCAGCCAACTCACAGCCCCAAGTTCCCCGGTGGCTTGGTAGGTGGTCCGCGAGCCTATCAAGATTTTTTCGTGAGTTCGAGTCTCACCGAGTGCACGCTCATAGGGACTTTTTCTTGCATAAAATTGATTAGCGGAAAGCGCGAGAGCGTGAGTTAGCTGTACATTCGATGAAAAATCGACGAGCAGTGGGAATGCTGAACCCTATGCGCGACAAAAACTAAAGGCACGTACCGGGGAGAAGGGACGACACCTGTGACCACGGCTTGTCCAGAAGATCGTCGAGGGTAAAACCTCCTGCGAGTGGGCTGGAAAGTAAAAAGTGATGATAAAAAAAAAAAGAAAAAAAAAAGTTGCACAGCAGAGGATATACACAGCAGGACACGGTAGCTCTTGCGTAACAATCGTGGCCGTAACGGCTGTGACAAGATTACGATTACAGAAAAAGCGGCGGAAAATTGAAAATTACAAAATTACCCTTATTACGCGCAGAAAAAATCGGCGGGCCCGTTGCTTTATACTACCTGTAGTACATACCGGTACAGTATGGTATCAAAGAGGTCAGGAGACATGTCAAGCAACACAAAATGTACGCTGTCAAAAGGGTGTAAGGACCGAGTGTTTCACACTAAAACCTAGTAGATTGGTATCAGTCAAGGCATGTCAAGGCAAAAGTTGCTGTCTTGTCAAGGGGTTAAAGTGCTGTATCCTGACGTATTTGTATAGTATACTGGAACATAGAGGAGGGGTCAACAACGTGTGGATGTTTTTGTGCTTGCCACCCTAATCCCAGCCGGACCCGATTAGTATCCCACCCGGACCTGATACTGATCCGACCCCGACCTGAGCCCTCCAAACTCATGATACATATCGGCGCCGGCAGGGCTGAGATCAGCGACGGGTCGGCCGCAAAACTCCTGTTTTCTTGAATAATGCTTGTACCGCAGACCGCATCCAACAGCAACCCCTCGTCGACATTCCACTACTATTCCAGTACAGCAGTATGAAGTACCGCCGCCCGAACGTTTTTGCAACGTAAGTGTGTAGTACCATTATATCGTTATATAGTATGTACCAGGTATAATGTATAATGCAGCAGCCGTACGTAAATAAATGCTCCACCGGCGTCCCCGGTGGCTTGGTAGGTGGTCCGCGTGCCTGTCAAGATCAATTTCGGGGGTTCAAGTCTCACCGAGTGCATGCTCATAGGGACTTTTTCTTGCACAAAAAAATGATAAGCGGAAAGCGCGAAAGCGTGAGTTGGCTACATTCGATGAAAATCGACGAGCAGTGGGAATGCTGAACCTTATGTGCGACAAAAAAATAAAGGCACGTACCGGGGGGGAGAAGGGACGACACCCGTGACCACGGCTTGTCCAGAAGATCGTCGAGGGTAAAACCTCCTGCGAGTGGGCTGGAAAGTAAAAAGTGATGAGAAAAAGAAAAAAGAAAAAAGACAAAAATGCGAGGTACGTTTATACATTCGGCCAATTATTACTCCGCCCGGTTACACGAGACGCGGAGAATTGCGCTAAACCGTATTCTCGCCTGCATCGGTGCAGCTTGAAGCATGCTTGAATTTTTTTAAACTGACTTCCCTTCACCGGAATGCCGCAACGGCTCCCACTGCTACTACGAACTGAAGCCCTGGCCCGTAACGGACTACCACTGTATGTACTAAACTGCTGTAGTACCACTCCTGCCCCAATATATCTGCAAGTTTTTGCTGTTAAATAATATTCCTGTGTTCAATTTAAACGGTCCTCCTTTTCAGGGACATACTCGTATTGGTATTTATACATGGAAAGTAATGCAAGGTTTTTGCGGTTTTCGCCGCCCGCATCGTTCGAGCGAGTTCGAGACCTTGACAGCGATGATGGTGGCTGAATTGATAGCTGCTGAGCGATTTTTGTTTGCATCTAGGCGGTAATTGACTTGTTCGGTTAAAAAAAAAAAACGAGGAATTGCGTAACACCGCTAATAAACTGGACGCATATGTAAGTATCCAATCAGGCTTCATGAAGGCAGCGCGCCCTAAAAAGCAGTGGTTTGTCCAATAGCGATAAATATATGCCTGGTATACCAGGTATACCATTCACGATGTTGTGTGTCCATGCCGCCAAAAGCTCACACCCCAACAACTCTCCAGTAGTATTCCACACACCAGGTACCTGAACGATTACTCGGAAATAATGACGGTATACCTTGTGACGAGCGCACACACAACACTCCTACTCGTGTGCATTCAACAACATCGAAGTCCACAATGAATGCTCATTTTACTCGGAAATGGGAAATGTGAAGGGCATGCCTCCAAGAGCGCACGCACAACAAACACTCCATGCAAAACATTTTAACACGGCGCCAGTGTCCTCTGCCTCCCACGAAGTTAACGCACACAGGTACATAACATGAAACATTATGTTTTCAAATGGTTCACGAAGCCGACCCCGATCGAAGCTCGGAGCCCACGGCACTCAATGCGCATGTAATTTTCACTCACGAAGCCAACGGACACCCACAATACTCAACAAGATGCCCGAAACGCACACGTTTGTGAGGAAGATACTCCTGCAGCAGTAGTGTCCCAAGAAGCCGGCTTGGTTCGTCACAAAGATAGCTCTTGCTAGGGACTCGCGCAGCAAGCAGGATGTGTACAACTGTCGTCAACTTGTGCGCGTTGGTCGATGGTAGACGTTGGGTCTTGCATGTATACTATTACGGGGGTCCATAGTTAACAGGACCTATGATGTACATAAAAACCAATATATTTGCCTATTTTTACTAACAAAATTTGGTCCCGTTAACTATGGACCCCCGTAATAGGTATATATGCAGTCTTCGTCGTTGTCTCGTTGACACTGCAATCTGTGTGTTTTTGCTGTTTTTGCTGCTCGGTCCCGAGACGTGAGAGGTCGGATCAGGCTCCGAAAAAAACGCTACTGCTGCTACTGTGCTGCTGTGGTACCTACCACACAGAAGACAGAACAGGGATCAGGCTCAAAATACGCGCTACTGCCGGCTGTGTCACCTGCGAGTATCACGACGCAGTGCCGCACAGCAGTACATCATTGCTGTCGCTTAATTTATTGTACATATCGTACGGCAGTAGCAGTAGCAGTAGTAGAAAAAGTGGCACAATTCTGGAGTCTGGAGTCGAACTCGAGTGCGAAAAATGTTTGTACGAACAGCGGGAACAGGAACAAAACTAAAGCAGGCGAAAACAAACGAAACGAAAATCAACCCAAGCAAGGCAAGAGACCAGACAGCTCAGGCGTGGCACGGGCATCGGGCAGCATCGGGCGACGAACGGCGCTTTCACGCATCTGTTGCGGCCGCAACCTCGTGGCGCCGAGCCACGAGACTCTATTAATAATCACCTTAGCATTTCGCACTCCTGATTGGCGTGGACAGCTCGGTGTGGCAGCTGAGAGAGAGAAAGAAACAACGATACTGCTGTGTCTGAGAACCGTCTGTATGCCGCACTGCCGCTGATACAGAAATGCTGCCGCTGCTGCGGCTGCGTGGAGTTTGTTCGGAGGCGTTGCTGTCTGAACCTTGAGTACGTGCACGCAACCCAGCATATATTTTTCAATCGAAAATCCGACGGTCCGGTTGTGTGCGGTTTCAAGAGTTCGGAAATCTTACTGGTTCGGTTCGGTGCGGTTTTTAGATACTGTAAAATTCTACGGTGTCGCTCGGCGTGGCTTTGCAAAATCGGGAATCGTACGGTCCGGTTCGGTGCGGTCTTTGGAAATAAGGAATCCTACGGTGCGGTTCGGTGCGGTTTTCGGATATCACGTAAATCCTACGGTGCGGTTCGGTGCTGTTATACAGCCCACGGTGCGGTTCGGTGCGGTTCCCCGCTGAAGGTTTTTTCTTCGATGCGGTTCCACTCCCCGGAGAGAAAATCGTACTACACCGCTTTTTCTTTGCGGTGCACCGTGTGAATTTTACCGTACAAACCGCGGTTTCGTACCATTCTCGAACTCCTTCCCGGGGCACTATATTAGCGCAGTTACGAAACTGGTACAGCCAGGGTATGGGTGAACCGTACTAACTACTACGGGGGGCCATAGTTAATAGGACCTACGGTATACACAAAAACCTATATATTTCTTTTTTTTACTAACAATATTTTGTCCTATTTACTGTGGCCCCCCATAATAAGGGGTTTGTGCGGTTTTGGTGGCCGGTACACTTTGTTTACTTTCTACGCAAAATGAAGGAGCAACAACAGTAAGTGACACGCATTCCAAAACAGATTCAATGGATAGTAAATAAATGAAGAAGGTAAAGCTAGATGCGAAAATACAAATAATGAAAAATAGATCGTAAGTCGTACGATGCGTCCCGTCACAATATACCGGTAATGTGCACGTTGCCAGGTAGTGTGGCGATCTGACGCGAAGTGTTGCCCATTGTCGTATTTCTTACGTGGTGCGTTGATTTTGCGACACACGCCGGCATCTTGCTCTACTGCTGTACCAGGTACAATACAGAGTACCGCTGAAGCTTTTTGTTGTGAACTACCCACCCAATCAGCCGTCACAGAGACCGCTACCCTCCCCCCCTTGCACAAGCAACAGCAGCAGTATTGTAGTATTATAGTACCAGGTATGATACTTCTTTCCCGTGTATACATACGAACCCTCCTACTGCTGTTTACGTACCAGTACGTACGTACCGGAAATATTACCTGTTACGTAAGACCCCGTTCGCTCAGAAGGAGCGGACAACAAACACGGATTTCCCAGCGTCGGCAGCTTGTGAGTTCGCAGCTTTCACCTTCCCCTCGGCAGCGAGTACGTCTGGTTTTTCCCAACCGGATGTCCAACTAATTCCTTGACCTCGGGAATTGAGACGCCGGTTCACCTTCGAGAACATCATCTTCTCAAGGCGTTGGGGGACCATTCTGTGCGGAAGGTTATTATACGTGAGAGCCGGTAATGACCGTTTTAAGAAGAATAATTACTATTACGGGGGACCATAGTAAATAGGACCAAATATTGCTGGTAAAAATAAGTAAATGTGTAGGTTTTTGTGTGCACCGCAGGTCCTGTTACCTAAGGTCCCCCGTAATATCAAAATATGACACAGCATAAGATCAACGAAGTTAGCGGGAACAGTTTTGACACGAAACCGTGCAGAAACAAACCGTGATGAACCGCCCGAGACCTTGATTGACCCTATAGCACCCGTTCCGCGGCCAACGGAACCGCGGGCTTTTCTGCGGTTTCAAGTTAGCCGCACCAACTGCGTAACCGATCTATTACTGCTACGGTGGTCCATAGTTAATAGGACCTACGGTGTACACAAAAACCTATATATTTGCCTATTTTTACTGACAATATTTGGTCCTATTTACTATGGTCCCCCGTAATAACGCTTTTCGGCTCAGTATCTTGATGCACACGTTAGCGGTGCGGTTTCGACGGCATTCCTACGGCGTCGTTCGGTGCGGTTTCAAGAAATGGGAAAACTTATGGTGCGGTTCGGTGCGGTTTTCAGATGTTGGAAAACCTACGGTGCGGGTCGGTGCTGTGATACGTCCTACGCGCGGTTCGGTGCGGTTTTCAAGAATCGTAAATCCTACGGTCCGGGTGCGGTTTTCCGATATTCGTGAAACCTGCGGCGTTTTTCTAGAGGGCAAAAATCTTACAGTATGATGCGGCGCGGTTAAACCGCACCGAACCGCGCATCGAGCCGGTAGGAGAAACCATGCTGAACCCTGGGGGGTGAATGAAGTGTTCTCGTGACTAAACCGAAGGCACGAACCGTGGTAGAGAGGGGGGAGGTGACTCTGCTTTTGTGACCCCGGATCTGAGTTGCTACATTCAATGCGTGGGAGGGAGAGAAAAAAAGAGCGAAGATAATATCGTAGACAGGAAGTTTTTTTTTTTTTTACAAAGAAATAGGACCCAACACGAACACAGCAGTGGAATCGATCCTGAACGGGCGTATCGTATCGCAACAGAACTAAAACAACAACAAAAACACTGGATTATGTATTGCACAAGGTATCATGAACCACCCTAACTCCTAACTCTCAAGTTTACGAGCGTATGTATGTATGGCAGGAGAAACGGAACGTACGACCGGAACCGGAAGAGTGTGGAATAAAATCGTACTGCTGTTGCGTACGGAGCCCGGTCTGTACGAGTCTGCGAAGCCGCGGAAAAATATTGCGTGCGCCACTGGTGGCGTATACTAATACGGAGGGCCATAGAAAATAGCACCTACGGTACACATAAAAACCTACATATTTCCCTATTTTTAGTAACAATATTTGGTCCCGTTTACTATGGTCCCCCGTAATAAATAGGCCACGTCCCACCCCTTCATTTGTACTGCGGTACGCGTACTATTGGTGATGTACTGCCCGAATCAACCTCGAGTCAGGCCAAGCACAGGCCCGATCAAGCTAGAGTCTTACCAAGCACAACGTCCAAGCGCTGATCACTGCCATAGCATTCGGGTTAGAGTTAGGGTTCGGGTCCGTGGGTCGGCTTTTGGCGCCAAGCATAGTAGTAGCATTAGTACAGCAGTAATAGCAGTACAAGTTGAAGGGTGGGACGTGGCCTATATACGCCACTCGCCGCTAGTGGTGTACCAGGTATACTTTTTTCTTCGCGCGAAGCTACTGTATCTACAGACGGTCGGAACGAGCTCCCGTATCGGAGCGTGGTGGGATTTTCTAGTTTTGTATATGTATGTTTTTGAATAGTACTTTAGAATACCCGGTATGTATTGTACTCTTTGATGTGTATACAATTGTGTATAGTGTGATCGACTCGTACAGCAGTCAAAGATGTGTCGAAGACATGTCAAGCAAGGCAAAACGTGCGCTGTCAAGGGTTTAGGGTCGAGTGTTCCCCGCCAAAACCTACTGAGTAGTTTGGTGTAATTTTCGGGCCTGCAAAAGAGACACGGCGCGCTCGCTGAGGCAGGCGATACGTGTACTGCTGTGACTCCCGGCAGGACCCACGCACCGTATCCCAACGTATTTATGGACCGGCAGGAGAAACCACTTTCACCCCTTGACAGAGGGCTTTTTTTCTTAACTTGCTCATCGTACCGATCGTGTCGGTATTTTAGAACACATTATTTTATGTACCTGGTATATATATATAATATATATATATATATATATTAATCATCCCTTTTACTTTGCAGCCTACTCGTAGGAGGTTTTACCCTCAGCGATCTTCTGGACAAGCCGTGGTCACAGGTGTCGTCCCTTCTCCCTTCTCCCTCCCCCCGATACCTGCCTTTATTTTTTGTCGCGCATAGCGTTCAGCATTCCCACTGCTGGTCGATTTTTATCGAATGTGGCTATAACTCACGCTCTCGCGCTTTTGGCTGATCATTTTTTTTATGCAAGAAAAATACGAGCGTGCACTCGGTGAGACTCGAACCCACAAAATTGATCTTGATTCGTAGGCACGCGGACCACCTACCAAGCCACCGGGGACGTCAGGTTTATGGGTATAAATATATGTATATTTGTACGACTACGCGCTACTTTTTACGTGGGGATCTTATCTCGAGTTTTTGTTTCGTTTGACTACTCGGGCGTGGTCGCCAACGTTCGTGGGAACTAACCTCTCTCTCTGTTTCTTTCTCTCTGCCTCTCTCAATCCCTCTCTTTTTCCTTATCTCTCAATCTCCATCTCCATCTCAATCTCACGCGCGGGCAGGGCATCGTGCCCCACTTTATCACCTGCAACGCGTTCATCGGCCGCTCCTACGCGCACGTGCTGAACGGCTTTCTAAGAGACTGCATGGGGGGAAAGAACGGCATGGAGCTGGACCCCACGGAGCCATTGTACATCATCGAGCTCGGGACGGGATCCGGAAAATTCAGTTTTTTCATGCTGAAGGCTTTGCTCGAGATGAAGGTGAGATGCAGGATACATGCAAAGGAGATACATAAAAAGGAAATGGAAACCTCTCAGCTGTACGGATGCATCGAAAGTGGTAAAATGTCGAAACCGATCACCAAAACCGGAATATTTGGAGACTTTTCCGGCGTTAAGGTAGAGGGGACGCATGTCTGTCCTCCCCTCCCTGCCAGAAATTAAATATCCATGCGGTTTTGCTATATACGAATACACCAACATCTTTGGAAACATCGGGCGCTGCATGATTAATTTGCCGTCCGATTTTACATTTTTATATAACAAAGATACTTATCCATAACCCGTGCCCTGTAAAGCTTATTTATCTACCAGGTATAGCCCTATCACGAGGGACCTAGAGTGATTAGAACACACGATGGACCCGAAAACCATGTTTCCACCAATGCCTATGTTTTCACGCCATATATAGGTATGATTACTACTCTTTATGTATTCTCACCCGTGATATCTACTAGTGAAGGTTTTGGGGTCGATGCGGCTCTTTGACTTTACATGTTCGCCCTTGCGTGACTGTTCGAAAAACGCCTCCGCCGCCGCCACCGCCGCCGTCGCCGCCTCCGCCGTTGTTTTCCCTGTCTGCCAGGACGTTAGCGCCTTCCCGGTGGAGAAAATCGTGTACGTCATGACCGATTTTACCGAGAGCAACTTCAAGTTCTGGGCGGAGCACCCGGTGAGCGCCGCGGTTTTTGCCGGTACGCAAGTGGTTCAATTGCTTTACCACCACTTGGGCCAGCTTCGCCAAAGTAGTTAATGGTATGAATACACTGACTCCTTTCCTCGTTACTCCAACCATCTTCATTCCAAGAAAATTCCGAGACTGTCGGGGTTAGAGTGTTGTGGGGTTGAGTGTTTTTGACAGTTTGAGGTGGAAATGTATTGCAACCGTGTTTTCGGGGCTCGGTCAAGGTATGTATGATACGCCTATATATGATATATATATATACGTATGGCCCTCGCCTCGGATGTATTGATTGTCGTGAAGGAGCTTTTCCTTGTGGGTTTTCTCGTGCTCTTAAGCTGTGTGCAGTTTATTCAGTACGCGACAGCATTTACAATCGTAAATTGAGATTTAAGAGGTGTTTTTTTGGCTCGACTTTAGCGCTTAAGTATAGCGCAGGGGAGCGCAGAGAAACACAGCGCGGTGCATGGGAGTGGCAATGGAGCGCAGTGGCATGCAGTTTAGAGCAACGGAGTGCAGCGGAGTGCAGCGGAGTGCAGCGGAGTGCAGCGGGAGCGCAATGCATCGCAGCGCAGCGCAACGCGGAACATGTAACGACTCGCTCTGTCTCACGTTACGTCGCCATCGCAGGTTTTGAAGCCCTTCTTGGATTCCGGGCAGCTAGACATGGCCATTTTCGACGCGGTGAACGACACGACCATCAGCCTCAGCCGCTCCGGCACCTTGCTAGGGCCGGGCACGTGCGTTAACCCGATCTGCGTTGTGGCGAACTACCTGTTCGACACGCTGTGCCATGACATTTTCCAGGTGAGTGCTGTAAAGGTCACTAAAATTCCCTAGCGAAGGTAAAAAACACAACACGAGTCTTGACCAACCGCACAATTCGTGGCGCTTTTTGTGACATTTTCCAAGCCTCGGTAGGGGATAATTCACGATTTTTTTACTTTTTGTCACGTTTTTTTTATTTGTCACCTACCACTTGTCGACGTAAATAGATGGACCGTTTCGATATTTGCTGCAAAGACCCCAACTGGTCCCTCCTCATTCTTCCGCCCAGGGTGGTGATTTTTCGTTAGGTGTTTTTCGAAACTTGGCACACCGCGGATAGATTCACCGATTCCTACCTCATGATCTAAAAGTTTCAAGGATGATCTGTCGTCGATATTGTATCATTTAGTGTAGCTCATGCTCGCTGGTGGGGCCCGTGCAACCGGCATGGTCTACGAGCAGCGCATGTTTTCTATTGCTGGGTTGGATCTGTACTGTACAGATAGATCCTGCACAGCCTCTCACAACGGCACGTGAGGAACTAGATGATCTATCTGTAGACAGATAGATAGATCACGATCTGTAAGAGGCGTGAAAACTTGCCGTTGCCACGATTCGCGACAAGAAAAAATGACAGCGCGACTCGCGAAAGTGTCCGACCGTGTTTTTTTTTTTTGTCGCGATTTTCGTGACATTTCTTTTTGATCGTTAGGAACGACCCTACATCACACATCGCAGATCGCGCCTGCTGTATGATACGTGTATACTCGTGAAAAGAATGCCTGCTGTACGTACGTGCTCGCTCGGCGGCTATAGGCGATCGTTTTTTTTACCTCGAAATAGTATTTAACTATAGCAGCAGCAGCGCAGGGTTGAGGGGGTGCTCAGCCCATCGGTAGCAGTTGAAGCCTTTCGTAGCTTCACCTCTCGCTTGCCCGCTGATTGATCAGGCTGGGTTTCCCTCTTCTTCCGGAGGCGTGCCGCTTCGAACGACCGCTGTGCTTTGGCATATTTCGACTTGCCCCAGTTTTTTTTGTGTGCATGGGAGGCGTTGCGTTGTTACGCGAAGCCGAGGTCGGAGCCTGACTTGCCTCGCGTCTGCCACAGACAGCAGAGGCAACCTAAGGTAGTGCGAGGTGCATTCAGCGCGGAGCCGAGCCCGACTTGTCCCGCGTCTGCAGCAGACAGCGGCAGAGCCAAACGTAAAAAAGTGTTGTACCGTGGATGCTGCTGCAGCACGATCGCGTCCTTTCCTCTTTTTCCACGACGCTCCATCGTCGCGAGTCTCGCGGTACATACCCGTGATTTCCGCAACAGCACTCCACCGTGCTTGTGATAGTGTTCCTCCACGCCCTCGCCGATGACTTTTTTTCCGCCTAACGTTTCTGTTATCCCTGTCCTCGTCGTTTCAACGGTTGCTGCTGCTGCTGTTGCTGCTGCTGCTGCTGCGGACTGCGGACCTGTCGTTAGGTGAATGAGGGGAAGGCGAAGGAGGGACTGATCAGCGTGGGGTCGACTCGACGCGAGGAGCCCGACCCGTTGGATCCGGAAATCATCCAGAGACTAGACAACAGGTTCAGCTACCGAGATATCGCGGACGAGTACTATACGGACGAAGGCGGCGATGAGGTGCGCGTCCCCCAGTATCCGTGCAGCTGTGTGGCTTCGGGGGGGGGGGGGGGGGGGGGGGGGGGGGGGGGGGGGGGGGGGGGGGGGGGGGGGGGGGGGGGGGGGGGGGGAGTGAACTCGTTGTCATGTACGGCTGTAGTGGAATGACCATAGACCCTCGCATCTCCACGATGCCAGATAGAGTACGTCGGGTTTTCATCCACCGGGCAGACTTTGCTTGCGGGGCGCGGGGGGGGGGGGGGGGGGGGGGGGGGGGGGGGGGGGGGGGGGGGGGGTCATTCATGGCCGCAGTCGTGCAACCATAGACCAGCATCCCTACAATGCCGGGACGGAGCACGTCGGGTTTTCAACCGACCTGGCAGACATTGCTTGCACCAAGCGCGAAGCGCCGTGAGGTGTTGGGCGAGTGGCATGAAGGGTGAGCTGCATCCCACGAAGACTCGCTTGTGGGGCGGACTTGCATATGGATGACAGCATCGATGAGTCAATTTGTCGTTTGGTGTGGCCACTTTCAAAGGAAGAAATGGGGTTGCTGTATAACTGCCTCGTGGGCGCCTTACCATAAACACTATCAGGTACCTGGTACGTGATACGATCATTCCCCTTGTGCGGAGTAAAGGTTCTCCACCCCGCACAAATTATTTAAGACGATCGCCAGCTTTGACCGACCGCTAAAAAAAAAAAAAAAAAAAACGGTCCCCTGGTTGTCTGGCTTACGTAGTGAGGGGCATGTTTTACAGTGTCGTTGAGAACCGACGCCAACCCGACCTATGGATAATCCTGCAGCGTTACGTGCATGAGCCCTGCTGTCGTTTTAATCCATGTAAATGGGGGTAACTTTTACTGTTCCTTTTTTTCCCTGCGCGGTGGCAACCTACACTCGGTGTGGGAACGTCGATGCGCCAAGCAAGATGTCGGCGTTGGATTTACGAATGAGCCAACCCAACCCAACCTAATCCAACCCAGCCCAGTTCAACTGAACCCAACCGAAGCCGACCCAGCTCAACCGAATCCAGCTCAACCCGACTAGCCGAAACCGAACCCAATTCGACCCAACCAAACCGAAACAAACCGAACCAACTCATCCTTTTAGTGTAGGAAAACTCGGAGCGCCAACGGTCACAAGTCCTCTTGCCTTGTCTCTTGCCCGTGTCAAGTTTACAACGGTTCACAAATCCGTTTTCTTTGCCCGGTTGTGATGGATTATATCCCCCCCCCCTAACTGACAGCCGCACTTCAAGCGGATACTGGACTGGTACGTGGAGTACGCCGGCGAGGGACCAGGAGGGATGTCGATTCTGTTCCCGGTGGGCGCGTTGAGGGCTCTGCGGCGGTTGATGAGCTTCAGCCACAACCGGTGAGCGGAGGCGTTTTTGCACGCGGGGACAAAGTTACCCGTTCATGGACTTTTATTATTGATAAAAAAACAAGCAAATATTATACGGTACGAGTTCCTAATTTACATGGCGTCAGAAAATAGGGACGGTTTCGGGATGTCAGAAGGCACCGACCGACCGAAAACGCCAACGCACGCAAGTTGACGACAGTTACAAATGTCGGATAAATCCAGCCGCGCGAGTTTCTACGTAACGGCAGGCTACATACCAGGTACCTGGTACTCTTTTTAAACTGTTGGCATATACTGCTGTGTGTGTACCACTGTGTATATACTGATACTGTGCATGTACCAGTCTGGACGGAAATGTAGTCACCATGTACACTCTGATGTGAGGGTCAAACGTTGCTTATTTTTACGAATGGTGTGTACTGTGTCCTATTACGGGTGACCATAGTGATCAGGACCCATCATACACACAAAAACCTAAATATTCTGTTAGTAGTATTTTCACCAAGCATATTATTACGGGGGACCACAGTAAATTTGGACCAAATATTGTCAGTAAAAATAGTTAAATATATAGGCTTTTGTGTGTACCGTTGGTCCTATTTACTGTGGTCCCCCGCAATAGATCCTGATTGCTTTGTTCCCCCGCAGTATCAATCACTCGGACATGCAGCTTCGGCAGTGGTGTGTGCGACTTGGCCCAAATTTTCTTTTGGAGCTTTTTTTATTTTATTTTTATTTTTTGTTATCTGCGGGCAGATTGGTAAAAGTAAAAGCTTGAGCTCACCGCTTGAAGCGGTTCTTGAGTGCGGTTCTAGCAGTTGCGTATTTTGCGGGTGCGGTATATAGGCCCACCAATATATATACATACATATTTTTAAATCAGGACGTCGGGCTCACTTTTTTGGTGGAAGAAGAAAAAATATGGACTGGTGAATCGTGCTCAGCGGCGAGCACCACACTAAAACCCTGTGCAATAGACTTATCGAACTCTTACGGTTAAACAAGGATGATGTCACAATATAAACTGCTTCAAGCCTGGCTCAGATGATCGATTCCCACTTGATCTACTACAGTTGTATTAATGTGCCAGGTCGAATAGATACCTGGTCTGTTGTGATCTGTAGCTCAAGTTGCTGAATGGTGGCTATTCTGCAAGATCTCTCCGCGAACCGTTTTAGAAGTGCAGTCCCGTTTTGGAGACAAACTTGTCAACGCTTACAGTATTACGGGGGACCGTATTAAATAGGACCAACGTACACACAAAAACATATATATTTCGCTATTTTCACCGACAATATTTGGTCCTATTTACTATGGTCCCCCGTAATAGATACCGGTATTAGAGTAGTTTTGTTCCCGCAACGGGACTGCAGTTTGTCTATTACTGTAATGCCTTTTTGACTGTTAATAGTTTCTCCCCAAAACTGGACTGCAGTTCTCTCTTTGAGTACAGTGTAGTTTGTCCCCAAAACGGCTAGGCAGTTCTACAAGGGTTTCTAAGAGTTCTCTGGGTTGGATATGTGACGTGTATCTCCTGCACAACAGGTCATATTAATAGTAACGGCAGGCTAGGATGTGGACGCACTGTTAATATATTATCTATCTGTAGATGATATATCTGATATATCTGTAGATGATCTATGGGTCCGACGTGTGTAAGAAATCACACCGCGGGACTGGTCATATACAGATCGTCGATTGCCCGTTTCATGATCTACGGGCAGTATTAATAGATACCAGGTACTTCCGAGGCAGATGTATTCCCGATCTTGCTTATGTGTGATCTAGCTCATTTATTATTAGCTCATTTAGACCTATGCCAATGGCAACGCGAAGTCCAAGAGTTTTCTTTCGAAAATACTTCTTTAAAAAAACAGCCGAAAATATCCTCGTACCGCCGCTGTGGGAAAAAAAGGGAAAAAAAGTTTTTGATTTTTCCTTCTTTTTTTTCTAACGGCTGCAGGCGGCGCAATTTGTATTATCTCGTTGCAAATTGTCAACACGCTGATAAAAATCAGCTCGTGCGACGATAGATGCTCGATCTCGATATAGACTCAGCCCACGGCCAACCCGATAGGTGTCGGACAAGGCCAACGAGTGTAGATGGCATCGAAGATAGAAAGTGAATGCATGCTCTAGGGGGCGAGAGCTTGCCGGCGGCGTCCTGCGGTATCCTCCCAAACCTGAAAAAAGCCTGTTTTTTGCCATTCGAGGCGGATCGAGAAATTTTGTCTTCTGTTTGGTACACACCAGCGGCTAATTGTTTTTTTGTCGTACGCCTGGCCAGCGCCCGCTACACGTCACTGGCCATCGTGTGAAGACGGTGACCCAAGGGTGGGTCGGAGCCCCTAACGAGCGCACTCCGTTCAGAATTCATGACGCAATCGTTGTTTTCGTCGATCGATGTCTGTCGAGGACTCGGAATCTCGCCGCTTCGAACCAAAGATCGGCCTGAGTTTTTCTCAAGCCAATCTTGGCCCAACATGGGCCCCAGATTTGCTTTTTTCGGGCTTTTCCAAAAGTTGGGAACTTTTTTTTTTTTCTAAACATGCCCATAGGAAGCGTATTCTAATATTTTTTGGGGGGTATGTTTGGAATTCAAACTTTTTATTGATGCTTCGCGTTACCCTTGGCATAGGTCTTTGCCGGGTGGGGGACTCGTGTAGTCTGCTTGATCAACTGTTGTAGCGCATGTTTTCCTGGGTTGTGTCTATCTGCCCTATAAGGCGGATCCTGCACAGCCTCTCACAACGGTAAGTGAGGAACTAGATATCTGCTGTAGATAGATAGATTATGATCTATCTGTCGATGATTTATCCGAGGTGTACAAGCGTTACTCGTGCCGCGCGTATAGTACGAAGGCGTTTGCAGTTGGCGTGCCTCGTAATAGTAGTGTATACCACCACTTTGACCGGTAATATTAGCTACGTTTTGATAGTCATATCAAGAGTCCAAATGTGCTTATGTTACCGTCATAGTGGTGCAGTATTACAGGCATCTATACGCTCGCTCGCAAGTCTAACCTGCGGTATACGACACGCGTGCATCCCTGCTTACAAAACGTGCCTGGTATATTATATGCAGAGCTATCGTCATCTCCGGGGACAAGGGGAACAACAACCCGGAGCAGTTCCGCGGCCTCATGGACCCCCACATCGCGGTGCACGGATCGTTCTCTGTGATGGTGAACTACCACGCCATCGGGGCTTATTTCACGAGCAGGGGCGGCTTTGCGCTTCACAACCCTCAGGAAGAGGTACGAATATACCACTACTAGTTCTACAGCGGTACATGTGTATGTGTATGTGTCGTCACGTGGCGTAGAGCCCTCAGGAGGAGAATATACCACTAATAGTACTACAGCAGTACATGTGTTTGTGTGTGTGCCGTCACGTGGCGTAAACAGCAGTTCACATCTTGGACAGACAGATGATGATCTATCTATCTATATCTACCTACTGCTGTAGATCATCTAGTTCCCGGCCTGTCGTTGTAAGAGATTGTGCAGGATCCACATATTATTAACACGTATATGTACAGATCCAACCCAGGATACGCGTTGTAGATGATGTCGATTTTTCGGTTCCCACCCGGCAACATTGAGCTGGATGGTGCACGATCGGGATATATAGATACCGGCCTCGCAAGAGCTGTTGGTGTAGTAGATCATGGAGTGGGAATCGATTGATCTGTGCGAGATGTGAAACAGTTCAGTTCAAGTTCAGGACACCTACAACGATAAACAACGAGCAAGATAGCGCGCATGCCAAGGAGGGCGAATTTTCAAGATGATTTTTTTCGGCAACGGGTAAGGTGCAAACGCCGAGCGATGTGTCTATGGATTCATATCTCAACGAGATATCTCCAAAAAAAATGCCACCATTTTTCGTTGTGTGTGCCCTACCGTAGGCCCTTGACCCTTTTACAGTAGGGACTGCAGTCCCTTTTGGGGGACGAATTGCCTAGGAGTTGAGTGGATTGTCCCCAAAGACCGTACTGCAGCACTAAAAGCGTGTTTTGGAGAAGATCGGCACGCCGAAGCTCTTCTCGCGGGGGGGGGGTGTGTTATCTTTATCACACGTGTTGCAGGGTATGTGGGAAGCCGGTCTTTGGGGGCGCGTCAAGTCCGTCTCTTTTTTTCTTATGATAGCTTTAGTGTGGGAGGCGGTCAGTCGAGGGGTCAAACCGAGGTCCGCTACGTGCACGTACATACTACTCGGGACATATGGACCGTTTGTATGCTGTGCTATTACGGGGGGCCATAGTAAATAGGACCAAATTTTGTTGGTAAAAATAGGTCATTATTTCATGTAGGTATTTGTCTGTACCGATTTACTATGGCCCCCCGTAAATAATAATTGATCCCAACGATCCTCAGCTTTGGGGGCACAGTTGTTGCACCCGGCTCGTATTGTAGTATCTTCGCTACGTATTGTGTAGGCGGGTGGTTTCGCTACTCGGTCCCGCAGGAGATGCTTTTGAATAGCGCTGACTGGTCCCGCAGGAGATGCTTTCGAATAGTTGAAAATCGTTTCGTAGTGCGTGTTCGTGCGTGTCGATAGCCAACAACACAGCAACCCTCTTTTGCTGCTGGATTCGAGCACAAATAAATGACGATTGCGAAGTTCTGTACAGCGGTACGAGTGCCTCGCCTGGGTGCCAGAAGATTTTTTTTTTAGTGGCGTTTCGAGAGGGTCCCCCCCGTCCCCCTTCCGTTTCGAACCGTCCTGGCCTAGGCGCATCCTTTTTAGCGTAAACGCCGTCGGACAAGGGAGTGCAGTGGTGTGTCGTTCGGAGCGCTGAGGTATATATACATTGCGTCTGAGGCAGATGGTGTGCGACTTCTGACCGGCTTGGCACTTAAGACACGCGACCGAACTTGTGCTGCAGTAGCAGTAGCAACAGAAGGAACAGCAGCAGCAACAGCAGAAGTAGCAGCAATAGCAGCAACAGCACGGTGTAGCAGAAGGAGTGGTAAGAGCAGCAGCAGCAGTAGTAGTAGCTGTAGCAGTAGCACCAGTAGCAGTAACAGCAGCAGTAGCAGTAGCAGCAGCACCACCAGCACCACCACAAGCAGCAGTAGCAGCAAGAGCACGGTGTAGCGGAAGCAGTGGCAATAGCAGCAGCAGCAGCAACAGTAGCAGTAGCAGCAGCAGTAGTAGTAGCTGTAGCAGTAGCACCAGTAGCAGTAGCAGCAGCAGCAGCACAAGTAGCAGCAATAGCAGCAGCAGCACGGTGTAGCAAAAGCAATGGCCATAGCAGCAGCAGCAGTAGTACTGGTGGTAGCAGCAGTAGCACCAGTAGCAGTAGCAGCAGCAGCAGCATCAGCAACAGCTTCAACAGCAGAAGTAGCAGCAATAGCGGCAACAGCATGGTGTAGCAGAAGCAATGGCCAGAGCAGCAGCAGTAGTAGTTGTTGTAGCAGTAGCAGCAGCAGCAGCAGCAGCACCAGGAGCAGCAGCACCAGGAGCAGGTGCGCCGATGGCGCGCGTTTTCTCATAACATCTCCCACCCCTGTCTCTTCCGTCCGTCTGCCGTCCGTCCGTCCGTCCGTCCTTGCGCGCGCGCCTTTGTCTTCGTCCGCCGTGCGTGGTGCGTGATGCATGATGCCGCCTTCCGTTCACTCCGCTCCACGGCAACAGGCGAGCCTGAAGGTTTCAACCTTTGTGCTCACGGGAGACACCGGGGAAGGTAAGCGCAGCCTTGTGTCGGCAGATTGGCGAAGTATATTACCCCGCAGCGAGGATTTTTTTTTCTTCAGTGTTTTATACAAGAAACGTATGTTTTCCATCCCATCTATATGATATTTGCCGTACTGCAGTACCTGGTACCCCGCCTCCCTCCCTTTCGGCCCATAGCGGGCACTCCTTCCCCCCTCCCCGCAGCGATGCATGCCTTCGTTTTTGTCGCGGAAAGAGGTCAGCGTTTTCTTTCCTCGTCAACTCTAGCGTCAAATAGTGCATGCTACGCATATATATACACACACGCTACGTACCACGTACCTGGTAGGCGCTTGCTGCTGCAGACTTTTTTTTTAGCAAGGAACGAGCAGGGCAAAAAGTAGCGGCCGACGCGGACCTCTTAACAGTAAAAAAAGAGGGAGAACAAAAAAAAAATCGTTCGACAGATCATGATCTATTGTTACGAATGAGGCTTTTAGATTGGGTGGGCGATTGGTTAACCTTTTACCTTTAGCCCAACGGACTAAGACCATTAACAAATGGCGACGACGGCAGAACATGGGTCGTTGGTGGTGAGTTCGAATCTCACATCCACCATGAAATCGCTTTTTAAAGAAAAGTGAATTTACTCATGTCAAGAATCTGAAAAAATACTTCTGGATCCCCAGAAATTGGAACCGCGTGTTGATGTCACGCGTCGACCCGTATATCCGGTCCGTTCCAGGGGGGGGAGTGTTATGAGGCTTAGATTGGGCAGGCGATTGGTTAACCTTTTACCTTTAGCCCAACGGACTAAGACCTTAACACTATAATGCTGTAGATTTTACCTATATCCTAACCTACCGATGTGAGGCGTTGTAGAGGATCTGTATAGTGTTAATACTGGTTTAACACAGAAAACGTGTGTCTGATCAGGCAGAATATTCGGATCCCATCATAAAACAGCATGAGCTACTGTAGCTCGATCAGATCAGCACTAGATCTATTACCGGGGGCCATAGTAAATAGGACCTACGTTACACACAAAAACCTATACATTTACCTATTTTTACTAACAATATTGTGGTCCTATTAACTGTGATCCCCGGTAATATATATATATATATCTGCCGTGAAAGATCTACTGGTAGATCATCATTATGTACAGTAGGAATGGATCAACCTATTCCAGGTTTAACTTTTTTTTTTACAGGAGTGTACCTTGGCACCCACACAAAAAAAGCACACCTTTTTTTTTGCGCGGAGAAGCGGAGTGCGCTCCCATACGTCGTGCTTGGCTTGAGTCCCGTTCCTTCTGGTGGTCGATAGTGCCTGCCCCCCAACACCACAGCTACAATAGCGAGAGTGCTCAGGAACAATCGAGTCGTGAAGAAGTCGGTTTGTCACGGTGCCAATAATATTCTAAAACAGAGGTTCGAAAAACATCGGGCAGTACGTCGGCGCTGCTGTGGGAATGGACGACGTACAAACCGCATGTGAACGAACTCCCATGCTCCCTGTCGCATAGCCCCTGTCGTGCACACTGTCGTGCAGCCTTTTTTTTTGCCTCGTTTGACGATCGAACAGAACGTCTTCTCTTCTCACGGGGAACCTCAGTACGCCAGTGGTCCCTCTATAGTGCCCGCTGCTGAGTACTAATGGTGCCGGCTGCCCGCTATATATGATATTGCGGAGGTCCATAGTAAATAGGACCTACGGTACACACAAAAACTTATATATTCACGTACTTTTAATTACAATATTCGGTCCTATTTACTATGGTCCTCCGTAATAGTGCCTGTAAAATCGGTTGGCACAGATGGGAGTAACTATTAACCAGTGTGGTGGGTAGTGCGCGGAGTAATTAGTGCCGGTTGGTTTGCCGCTATAGTGCCGGTTTTGTTGGCTGGCGCATATATACGGGCAGTACAGAGGGACCGGCACTACTGTAAGCATCACCAAGTACTCGTATGGCTTGTAAGAATCGGGGGATATGTTGTACCTGGTATGGCTTCGAGCCCCTCTTGGGTTATGGTTGCCATGCCCCCGCCCCCGGCTAGGGCAGCCGGGGATTGGACAAAGGTGCGGTGTGTCGTCGTATGTTTCCAATGAAAAACAATGAACAGGGCTTCTCGCGGGCCGATCCGCAAAGATTTGTCATTATCTGACCCGACCCGACCCGTAAGAATTTGAAAAGCCCCGGACCCGACCCGACCCGACCCGACCCGACCCGTGAAAAATCGATGTTGCATTTGTTTTGGCACGCGGCGACGGTGGCATTCGATGGTGAGGGTTATTGCGGAGTGGGGTTTGTACGCCGGCGCAGGCGGTGCTTGCTCGAGGGGCTACTGCTGTTGTGGCAAGTTTTCAGTGCTCTGATTGCTGGTGCAATGATGATGATGGTGATGACGACGGTAATGATGATGATCATGAGGATGTTCTCACGTTAGCGCTTTCCCTAAGATCTCCCCCCGTGGTCGAAAAACAGCAACACACTTTTCGTTAGCGGATCAGCCTTGCGGTGTGTGATCATTCAGCGTTGTGATCCGATCCGATCCGACCCTACCCGATTCGACCGGCCTCGCTGTGGCTTCCCCCCCCCACTTTTGCGCAGACGAAGACGGGGAGTGGACGGGAGATGCGATGGACAGAAAAGACTTGGAGCGATCGAAGAAGTTTCCGCACCTGGCGGCCGCGTTCAGAACGAACGTGGAGCAATTCGGCCCCAACGATTTTTTCGTGATGCAGAAATGCATGAAGGAGGTGCGTGCGTGCGTGTGCGCCCAGCAACCCCGGGTGATACCGCTCGCTGGTGGGTGGGCTCTGTATGGCCTGTATGGTATGTGGGGAAGAAAGCGCTCAAGTCTTGCCACGATAAAAAGGAAGGCGTGCACCCGCAGTGGGGAAGGGGAAGGGAGGGGACGGGGGGGGGGGGGGGGGTTGGGGGTGCCCGCCATGTGACTCCGGGTGTCAGTAATGAAAGGGGGGGAGCTAGAAAAGTAGGGCAAATTCAAAATTCAATAGTAGCGGTGCAGGGCAGGACACCTATTAATACAAAGAGCCAGGAAAATCGGTCCAGGTTGGATTTATCATCTCGATGGGGAACACACGAACAAATCATCCCCGAAAGAAACACGCCTCCGACATATTCGGAAACCCCACACCCCGAGTGTTGTTTGTTCTACACTCACTGGGGTCAGGTGTAGCGCATCCCGATTTTCTTGGGTTTTTTGTCATTCTCAGGCTCGCTCTCCTTAGTGCTCGTGTTGCTATTACGGGGGGCCATAGTAAATAGGACCAAATATTGTTAGTAAAAATAGGTAAATAGACAGGTTTTTATGTATACCATAGGTCCTGTTAACTATGGACCCCCGTAATAGTATATTGATATCACGCTGTCCCCAACCCTAAGACGGGGTGTGTTATCATTTCATACCAATGGTTCTTATGTTAAAAGTTTTAGTACAGGGGTTCTGTCCTGCACGGTGGGTGGGGGAGGGCAGGGAGAGGGGTGTAGCGTAGCTGTGGTGCCTCTCTTTAGAGACGCACGGCGCGCGTGCGGGCGCTACCTACCTGGTATATGTGCGAGCGAGCGGCTTTCGAGCGTGCGATTCGAAGTGTCTCCGGTGTCGATATATACGAAGGTCGCTGCAAAAGAAGCGGGTGGTTACCCACAGCTACCGCGTACCGGGCACCCTTGAAGTCAGCAGGAGCCCGGGGCCAGCACCGACGGACTCTTAGAAGCAAACTTAGGTATTAATAGCAAAATTCGAGGGTGCTGGTCTGATGTACGCCATGGTCGCGTAGTCGGTGAAGTTTTCGGTCTCCATGTCGGTTACATGTTACGGTTCGAGTGACAGCGTTCATACACATGCCTAAACAGCAGCAAGGACGACGATGGCCCAGTGTGGCTGGCCCCAGACGCCATGCGAGGCAACTATAGCTGAGCGAGCCACAAGGGGTTCGAGTTACCACCATTTACTTTCGCGTGCTCCCTACCTAGCCTTTTGTGTAGAAACTGCCTCCACGTTGTGGGCTCGAAGTACTTGAATTCAAAGTCGGAAAATTTCTCGAAAATTATTTGCTGTCAGAAAAGGGTTGTATCTGTCTGTTCGCCTTGATTATTACTGGGGGGCATAGTAAATAGGACCAAGTATTGTTCGTAAAAAATAGGGAAATATATAGGCTTTTGTCTGTAGCGTAGGTCCTATTTAGTATGGTCCCCCGTAATAGTTGTTATACGATGGCTCTTGTCCCCTGAGCCTCGTTCGTCGCCACTTTCTGAATCGTCGGTTCATCTTCTCTCTCTCCATGCGCGGGGGTCTTGATCGGTCTTCTTTTTGTGTGTGTGTGTGTTGTTGAGCAGGATGCCGCGACACCAACACTCAAGAGCGTGGTGGCGCTGCTCAAGCTGGGCGACTGGGATCCCGACGTATTTTACAAGTTCCGAGACACTATTCTCAATCAGGTTTGCACGCTGTTCGGAGGCATGCGGTTGACGAGCACGCGTAGATAGCTACCGGTATAAATGGTAGGTAATTTTTTTTTTTTTTTTTTATGTTTTCGAGCGAATACGTACAGAGACGAGTTTCTAATTTTGCCGGAGCCAACAAACTACAGCAGTAGGCACCCGTTTCGAGGTGCCCGAAGCGTCCTCCCTACGCCGAGTTCGCCAACGCACACAAGTTGACGACAGTTGCAAGCACCCTGCTCGCGCGAGTTCCCTAGCGACAGCTTTACTGGCGTATTCTTGGATCAGTATGTTTCACGTCCCATCTCCTTTACGTTAGAGCGTTCTTTCCACCCGTCGACATTCATCCGGCACATCCAGTGTCCGTGTGCCGATTCTCCGATCCTAAGAGAGATAAAAAGCTCTGCGATCACGAAAATGTCAGATGTGACACAGAGATACTACGTTGTAGTGCAGACAGAGCAAGAGTAGACAATGCGACGCCATGCGAGCGTAGTCTTGATAGATGCCTGGCACACGAGGCAGGTGTAGAGTCTACCGCAGCAGAAACAGTAAGCATTCAACACTCGACGAAGATCGAGCCCTGGCTGCCTGCCCCCTCTCATGCTGGTTCGCTCTGCTCGCCGTTCTGCTGTGTGCTCGTCGGATCTATAACAAGAATGCCCTGCGTTTGTTTGTATCGCTTGTCATGGTGTTTTGGCAATGCAGGTATCGACGGCGGTGACGAAGCTGAAGAAAGACCTATGTCGAGGGATCCCGCGCGTGTGGAGCAATTACTACATGTTGGACAAGGACAAGGTAAGGTTCAGGTTATCTGCCACGGTAAAGAATGGAAACTCCCGTTGTGGGAACAAACTATTACCGGGGGGCCATAGTAAATAGGACTTACGGTACACACAAGCCTACATATTTCCCTATTTTTACTAACAATTTTTGGTCCTGTTTACTATGGTCCCCCGGTCATACGGAGAAATTGAGAGGTTTGTCCCCAACACGGGGCTGCAGTTTGCCGTCACAGGGTTAGTAGTGCCGTCAATGATATTTTGTTGTTCTGGTGTTGGAGGTGGAGGTGGGGGTGGGGGTGGTGATGGTGGTGATACTGTTGTAGCCTGTCCAGACGGTCGCTGAGTGATAACAAAGTCCCGCCCGAATGACCTGGAATATAGAAAGTGGCGATTTTAATAAGATATGTAGCTATCACGGGGGACCATAGTAAATAGGACCTGCGGTACACAATAAACCTATATATTTCCCTATTTTCACTAACAATATTTGGTGCTATTTACTATGGTTCCCCCGTAATAGAAGAAAAAAAGTGTTGAGAGTGCCCCGCGTAAACGCCTACTTCGTATACATCCGACCTTCGATGACGTTGTGTGATGCGACTCAAAATAACGCTCGCTGTTTGCTGGCCGGTGTAATAGTCGGCGTTGTCTGCCCCTCTTTTCCCCTCTTTCTCAGGACGTGGCCTTCGAAATCGGGCGGTTCTACTACGGGATTAGGGGAGTACGAGAACGCCCTGAGGTTCTACCGAGACAGCTCGGACACCGTCGGACAGCACCACGTAACGTTCCACAACATGGGCCTCTGCTACTACAGCATGGGTGAGACTCCCTTGAGCCATACCTCTACAGTGCGGTAAAGCGCGGTGGGGGGGGGGGGGGGGGTACTTTCGGACCAAGCATTTTTCTACTGGCTTCTACAGTGCGGTACAGTGCGGTTGAGAGAGCACAGCAGTAGTTTTGGGCCTGAATTTTTTCTGACTTGGCGCTACTACAGTTCGGTACAGTTGCGGCGAGGGGGGGGGTAGTTTTGGTTCCAGCATTTTCTGGCTGATGGTACTACAATGCGGTACAGTGCAGTAGAGGGTTTTTTTTTTGCGGGCCCTCCTGAATTTGTTTTCTTTCTGACGGGCCCTGCGAGTACTCAGCTGAAGAAATGCCCAAATATTCGGCACAGGACATGTACTTTCGTGTGGCAACTACTAATATTAGTAAGGACGGACCAATCAAATTGTGGCTATTAATAGTTGCGTTTATAGGAGCGTACGCTCTGTCGCTGTGAAAGGGTAGCAAGTAAGGGCCGGCGCGGCCTGCCGTGTCCCGCCACGTACATGCCTCTACGACACGAAACTAGAAGTACGTGGTTCGCGTGCGTGCGTGTACCCAGACCGCAGCAGCACCAGCACCAGACTACAATGACGGCAGTAGTAGCTTCATCTCCAACGAGCAGAGCCCTGGCGCTTGCCTGCAGCAGCGGGCAAAACCTTTGCTTCCGGTGAGCAGGGCGTGTTTTTCATCAGACTGTTCACGCGGCAGCACAGCAGAGCAGCACCCTAGCCATACCACGCTGTTCGGTAGTGTGCGACGGATTTAGTAACCATATCATTGCTAGGGCTGGGCAGCGGCACAGTATATACTGGCAGTATTATTCTACTGGCGGTAGTAACCTACTGGTTGACCTGGCCAGTATGTTTGCCAGTAGTTTTTATCTTACGTACGCCCAAGAAACACGCTACCTGGTGACTTATAGTACGGAAACCCGCTAATTGCGTTTCGGGAGGAGAGAGAGTAAAGAGGAGAGACAGTACACTGCTACAATCCAGTATACTGATTGGTTATGACGCACAGTATAACCGCCACTAACTCGCAGTATTGTGCCCAGCCCTAATCAATACCCGAACGGTTCTAGCGTTGCCGAACAGAGTGGTATCCGACAGTATTACGGGGGTCCATAGTAAATAGGACCTACGGTATACACAAACACCTAAATATTTCCCTATTTTTTCTAACAATATTTGGTCGTATTTACTATGGTCCCCCGTAATAGTACTCTGTCCGGGAATATTAAAACCTTTTTGGCATTCATATTAATGATCAATGATCAACTGTTGCTTACACTTCTGACATCACAGTGGTATATATCATCAGCCCGAAAAGCTAAAAACATGTCTAAAACCAAGTGTTGAACGATCTCTCCCCTGCATTAAAAAAAAAAATCCTGATAATTTATAGGAGATCCCGTGAAAAAAAGATTTCCCCAGGTAATGGGATCGGAGCCAAATATTCTTGCAAGTCTCAGCAATTCGCTTGGTAAAAAAATAACGTTCTTTGGATCAGTTTGCGTCCGTATAGTACTACTCTGTCCCTGACTGTAGGCACCTTTTGTATTGAAGACTACTGTAATATACTAACCGTCCTTATATTGAGGAGAAAGTGGTACAGCAGTATCTGTAAGAGTTCATCATGAGGGTGAACTCAGAGACATTCGTCACCACTCTGGCCTCTACTTGCACCAAAAAAACATTTTTCAAGAGAAGGAAGAAAAAAAAGTGAAACTAATCGAGAACGACTCGATCTACGTGTATTAATAGCGCGGGGTTATTGATTTTGCGAAAAAAAGGGACACGATAAAACTACAGTAATTAATGTAGGGCTGGGCACTGGCACAGTATGTACTCGTAGTAGTGATGTACTGATTGACCTGCGCAGTATGTTCGCCAGTAAATTTTATACCAGGTATTATGTACGCCCAAGGAACACGCCATATTATAGTACGGAAACCCTCTGAAAGCGTTTCGGGAGGGGCGAGTAGAGGGGAGAGACAGTATACTGCTGCAGTCCAGTATACCGATTGATTTGGACGACACTATAAAACGCTACCGACTGAGTTAGCCAGTGTAATCGCCACCGCCCCCCGGCTTCGCGGTAAAAAATGTCTGTCTGGTCGGCGAAAACCCGACGTGCTCCGTCCCGGCATTGTAGGGATGCGAGGGTCTATGGTCATACGACTACGGCCATGCATGATAATGAGTACAGCCCCCCCCACACACACCCCCCGGTAATTTCCTTCAGTTTCACCGCGCATATACCGTATGACGTTCGTTCAGCATTCCTGCCTCCCGTCGACTTTCGTCGAATTGTGACTGCCCAGCCCCTATTACGTACTACAAGGTGAAACTTGTGTTGTGGTTGGAAGTTCCTATAATATGTGAACCGAACCTGCGGGGGGGGGGGGGTGTACTCGATAGGAGAGATGCACTCGATCTCATGCATGGCCGCAGTCGTATGATCATAGACCCTCGCATCCCTACAATGCCGGGACGGAGCATGTCGGGTTCTCACCGACCAGGCAGACATTGCTTGCACTAAGCGCGAAGCGCCGTGAGGTGTTGGGCGAGTCGCATGAAGGGTGAGCTGCATCCGCTTGTTAGGCGGACTTGCATATGGATGACAGCTTCAATGAGTTAGTTTAATTTCCGGTGTAGCCACGTCCAGAGAGAGCAATGGGAGTACTATGTAACTGCCTCATGGGTGCCTTACCTTGAACACTACGTGATACGATCAATTCCCTTGTGCAGAGTAAAGGTTCTTTACTTCGCAAAAATGATCTCACCCGACGACCAGCCAGCTGTGGGCGACCGCAAAAAAAAAAAAAAAAAAAAAAAACGTACCCTGGATGTCTAGCTCACGTAGTGAGCGGCATGTTTTACAGTGTCGTTGCCAACCGACGCCAACCCAACCGGGGGGGAACCTGGGGGGGGGGGGGGGGGGGGGGGGGGGTACTCATTTGTTGCTTGCCTTAGTCATTTGACCATTGACCACGCACCCCTTTCGAGACGGAGCACCGATCCTACTCCTAATAGAGACACCTCCAACAATCGGGCGCTCATGACGTTGTTTCCATATATTACACAGAATTTTTTTGCTAATCTTATCCCCGTCCTGTCTGGCCGCCTGTGGCCACCATCTATTTCCTAGGATAGCGATCGTTTTCTCGCTGCTGTATCAAACTCCTCCATGTCACATTCGTCTATTTCCCTCATATCCTCTTCTAACACATCCCGTTCCTCCTTGTATATTTCACATTCTCCTACTATGTGAGTTTCTACTCTCTACTTCTTTGCCACACGGGCACATCTGTGCATCTACTTCCTGGCGGGGGGGGGGGGGGGGGGGGGGGGGTGGCTTAAGTCGTTTGATCATTGACCACGCAGGGGGGGGGGTTGTAAATACCTTGGACCTTGGCCTAGCTTGGATCAAATGGTTGAAATGTTATTCCCGACTTTAAACTCTAACCCTATGTATACAGCATTGGTGGTAACTCTATCATGCCGGTATCTGCCAGGTGAATAACCCGGCAATATAGCGGGCACCGGCACTATTCCGCAGACCGCCTGCCATACTGGTGAAACCCATCTATACAGGTGCCAAGCGATTTCACGAGCATTATATCGGGCGCCGGCAATATACAGGGACCCTTACTGCCGTAATACCCTATCAAAACGCCTAGGAAATTTCTGGGAATGGATGTGTCATGAGGAGCTAGCATGGATTATCAATCGTTTTTTCGAAGGGGGCCCAAGTCGCATTAATTGTGCAGTAACACACTTCGTACTGAACGTATTCGCGTGTCGTTCCTCATTCGCATGTGTGCGTGTTTTTTTGCCTGGGCAGGGGACTTGTACCTGGCGAAGGAGAACTTCGAGAGGGCGTTGGGGCTGAACGCAAATTACGAGAAGGCGAAGTCGTGGCAGCGCAAGGTCAGACGGTAACATAGGCTAGCATGTTAATACGCAGCCGTTAGTGGGGCCGTTAGCGGAGCCGGTAGCGGAGCCGTTGCGACAGCAGCCGTTAGTGGAGCCGGTTCTGGAGCCGTTAGCGGAGCCGTCAGTGGATCCAGAGCCGTTAGCGGAGCCTTTAGCGCAGGCGCTAGCGGGCGACACAGAGGCAGAGCGATTGGGCAATTGTGGTCGCTGTCGTTATTGTCGCATTAACTCGTAGCTAGACAACAATAACCCATCCATGCTGTGGCTCCATCGCTACAAGCTTGTCCGTGGTCACGGGATAGCCTCCAGTATTCCACAAGGAGGCAACAGAGCAGTTCAGGGGGAGGGGGGGGGGATTATGTTCAGGTCACTCGGCCTATCTCCTGCAGCCTCCCTCCCGTAAGTCCCCCTTTTTTTTTTCACATTACATTATTTCGGCGGGAGCTTCGCGTGTTAAGACATGAATCATCGCCCCGTTGCAACGGCGCCCACGCTGTGGGAAACAATATGCTTGGGGTTAGTGCGAGATCAGGTCTGCAGTGGTTAAAGTGTTCACACGTCGGACGGCTAACGATAAACGATAATATACCATACCAGGTAATTCTTAACCTGCCGTCGTGACGCAGAAAACTTGGCCCTAGATATGTCAGGTTTATGTACGACTCCCACCCTAAAATAAGCCAACACGCGCTGCAGATCATGCAGATCGGGGATCTATCTATCTATCTATCTATCTATCTGCCTTGAAAGATCTAGTTCATACAGTGGAAATCGACGATATTTTTACAAGGCGTGGAACACTTTTCGTTCCCGTGTCTAGTCGGCACCCGGACCTCGCCATCGACACGTGGCGACCCGCTGAAAAATTCGTGTACCGTTTGCCCTTTTTCTGTTGCATCGTATTCCTCAGGTGCACCAGGAGTTGAAGTTTCCCGACCTGGGCGGAAAGCTGGCGCTCACGGGCGCCGCCTATTCGCTGTCCGTAGGTCCGTTGGGTGGGTCCGTTGGTAGTTTCGTTGAGGTTGTCCGTTGAGTAGGTCCATCGAACAAGATCCATGGGGTAGGTCCGTTGGGTATGTCCGTTAGATGGTAGGTCTACTGGATACTGTAGGTCCGTTGGGTAGGCCCTATTCGTTGCGTTGGTCCGTTGGGCAGGTCCGTTAGATAGGTCCGTTGGTGCCTTTCTTTCGGATAATACAGCGGCATCTTTTGTGCCTGTTCTTCCGCTCACACAGAGTGGCTCGGAACAATGGCATCACTTCCCGGATCCGGTGGTGTCCACCTTCCCATACTCAATATTTACGGTCTTTCCAGATGACGGGACGCCTTGATGCCTATATAAGGTGTACCTGGTAGAATATAATTGCCTTCCCGATGAGACTGAAAATCGAAAGTGTTGTTTTTTTTTTCCGTAAGCAACATACTTCCCCTCACAATAAAAAGTACACCGTATAAATAGCGGGATTTGTGACAGCCGTCGGTGACGGACACCAATAAATGTACATATCAGCATTCGCAGTCTCCAGATCTCAAGGATCCAAGATAATCGGCATTGTTTGGGCGAGGCAGCACGCCTCCCTAAATACCGATTTTCTCATGTCGGAGTAGAAACGATGCCAGAGTAGCTAGCGCAGCCCCTGGTTCACCTAAAACAGGCGTTATCATTCTCACTTCGGAAAATCGGCTGTTTTACGAGCCGTCCGTCTACAGTGGTGGAAGGGTGTGCGGCAGCAGAGGCATCAGCATGTTGCGAGCGTGTCGTGTAGCTCCTGACGTTGCGCTCCCTGCGCATCCCATGTCCCCTCCTCTCTATAGCCCGGGCTGGCTAGTGTAAGACGAGTCGGCGCTGTGTTCGTCACACACAAGATGTTGCAACATTCTGGTGAAAATATTTCCTCCTGCCGAACCTGCCTACGTTGTCCGAGTTGCACCGGTATATTTTCGCAGTACTTGGCGAGCTAATCGCCAATGAGGCAGGAAAAAAAATTGCTCGAACTTTTCCACAGCGGGCCGTGTGCTCTTTATCCCGAAGCCACCACCTGCGACGTTTCCAGACGGCCAGCCAGCCGCGTCCGTCCTCGGCGCGAACTTGATGGAGCAACCTCTTGCCTTGTCTCGGCGCCCCTGGCCCGCGTTTTCTGAGCCTCTTCGGTACACTCTGTCCCTAGAGATGAGGACCGTTTGTACATCATTAATAGCATTATATCCAAAAGTTCCGTGTACTCGGTGAAAGTGGTATCACATGTTATAGTAGACCTGATACATACATGGTACCTGGTATGTACGAAGGACCATGATTCGCTGTGTATACTGTATACCAGGTATGCCTAAGTCGCGTGCAAAGGACCACGATTCGGCATATACCCGGCTTATATATACTTTGCATTCTATTGTTACACGTGCCCAAAGCGAAACCAAAACATTGAAGCAATCTCTGAACTTTCAGGCATATATATATATATACATATTGGTGATAATTCTGTTTTTGTACCGGTATATACTGTATGTACGGTTGACATGCACGGGCCACCGCGCTATTGTTGTGTAGGGATCAGATTTTTTTTCTACGCTTCTCGAAGAGCCGACTTGTAGAAGAAGAGCGTAAGAGACCGGATGCGCACACTTTTTTCTTTCATTGAACGGGGTTGCTGACTGTTTAGCTTTTCGTTTCCCACGCTGGAACAAACGGTGCTCTGCGGATATTTTCGCCCGCTATTAGATATATATATATATATATGTTGCAAAGATGTTCTTCGACGAAATCATCGATCTCATCCTTGTTGGCGGGAGTTTAGTTTATTATATCCGGCTCGGCCGGTCGCCTAATATCTGCTGTTTCCCCGAAGCTTGATCTGTGTCCTGCAGAGATCACAACACTATGTACTCGGCTCGTCGGCTAATCTTTTCTCCCCACACTCTTGTTTGTCTGCTATCGTACCATACAGAGACCGAGGAGGACCTACTGCCAGCGATTTCCGCATCGCCTCGAGCCGCGTCTATTAATACCTCCTACCCCGAGGCGGTCTGGACCGGGACCACCTCCCTCGCACCGAGGGCTGGCGAGCAAGCGGGCAGCCCAGCAGACGTTCTGTTGCCCCCCGCCGAGGACTTGAGCACTCAATAAAAACCCTGCTGCTGCTCCCGCTGCTTCTGCCGCCGCCGCCGCCGCCGTCATCGTAGCTTTTTTGTCTCAGTGGTGAGCGAATGCCGGCATAGGGGCGCCCATTTTTACGTCACACGCAGGTAGATGGCTTCACCATCACCTTGCTGAGGTTGGGTAGGGCTGGGTTGGGTTGGGTTGGGCTGGACTGGGCTGGTGTGCGAGTGTCGGGATTCGGTTGGAAACTCGCGCGCGTCGGGAGAGAGGATCGGCCCTCTGCGGGAATTGACGTGGTGGAACCTTTTGATACTATTAATACTAGTACTGTAGTTCTACTCATTGTGCATGTTTTTTACGCTGTGCACACTTGATTCACACCCTAGAGGCTTAGGGCGCCGGTGGCCGGTGGCGTCTATCTATTGTACCGCCGAAAAAAGTGCATGCTGGGCGGCAGCTGGCAAAAGTCGAGTGCACGTAGTACTGTGCTTGCTAGTGCTGGTGCTGCTGTTTTTGTTGTTGTGGTTGCTGCTGTTGGAGCGGTCGAGCAGCAGAGTAGTAGTAGTAGTAGTAGTAGTAGTAGTGGTGGTGGTGGTGCTCTTTTCACAAGGGAGTTGCTTCGGCCCATTGCCTTGGCTTTTGGGCTCGCGACATTTCAGGCGTGTCGTAGGGCAAGGATCGAGCAGCAGCACCAGGAGGAGGGACATTTGGAAGCTGAAGCTTTCTTTTTTGGTTTCCTTTCCGATTAATGTTCAGTAGACCTCGATTCTACGATGGAAGGAGGCGTTCGTTTTACTTCGTTATAGTATGGTATGGCATTTTATGGTTACTTTGGGTATTTCATTCCACGGAGGCTGTTTTTATTTTTATTTTTCTTCCGGCGGCTGGGGCTCTGTGCCTGGTGACTGACGAGCAGGAAGAAGATATAATACAAAATCGACTGGCGTTTCTGCGGGCTTGGCGGGCATCTCCTACAGTACATCAAAAATGTTACGGCACTCATTAAGAGGCATAATTTGTACGAAGTACGTAAGCTTTTTGCTATTGTGTTGATTGATTGTAATCTAACGACTGATTGATTGTATTTATAGTTTTAAATGAGGATTCCGATTCCTATCCCCTACGAGTAGATGACACCGCCTCAATATCCTGTCACCTTGGTCTGATACTGAATATAATGTTTTTGGTCCCTGGAGCGTGAATTCTCATTACAACCGACCCCGGTGTGTCTCCGCATCCAAACCGTAATTCCCCAAATAGCAACTGTGGTCTGAAACAAAAAGTCGTTCTCTTTTTGTCTGGATGTCTGTCTCTATTGTCTCTCTGCCTGTCGGTCTGTCTGCCTGTATGCCTATATGCCTCGAGTATCACTCCATGATCGCATTTTCCCCCTCAAACGGTCGAAAGCGATCGAGTCCGTGCCGCGACGGAAATCTATAGCATAAATGCTCACACACGCGTACACACATCAAGCGGCCCGTGCCGACTCTCAGCTGCTCGAGATTTATAAAACACTGTAGTACTCGCTGCAAAAGTCTGAACGGGTGGGGCTTTAGCTGTTGTTGCCTTGCCCGGGAACCCCTGTTCCCTATACGAACAGGCCTGCCAGTTGATACACCTTCACTTCCCTTACTCCTGGTGCTGGACCTTAATCGGCCTTCCAGCTGCTTCCAGGGAAATCTCATAACACTAGCCCACCCTGGATTGTATCATAATATCCAGAAAATTGGAAGATTCGGGACAGCAGCGGTTCCTCGAACTACTGTAGTATACATGAATCGAAGGTATAGATGCGTCTCCTCAATACCCACTCCCATGGCATACCTCCAACCGATGAGACTACGAAACCTCCTAAAGCAACGGTCACAAGGGGAAACGCCAAAGGAAACCCACCCGCAAGGAGTTTACTCTAGAGGCCAAAAATATCTCAAATGATCGATCTAACGTTCTCGTTCTCCTCGCTACTCAGTGAGCTCAGTGGGGTGATCAAGCTTTCTCGTCACTCAAGCAGACGTTCTCGTTGCGCAAGCGATTGCGCGTTCTCGTTACTCAAGATGATACGTGAAGCACGGAAAAAATCACTTGATTTCAGTACATGAAAAAATCCCGATGCGACGCTTTGGTGCCGCGAATGCACCTGTCCGGCAAGAGATATTCCTGTCGTGCTGGATCGCCCGGCATGCTCGTCAGACGTAGAGCGTGCGTCATGGTTGATTCTTCCATTTATTTGGAGTGTTTGGGCTATAATATTTTGTGTGATACTCGACCCTCTGGCCTTGGCCCCACCCAGTGGTGACCATGATGTAGATCTCGCGAGATGCCCCCAGCAGGCTTCTGTAGGGGGCCTTGGAGAAGGCCTTCGTCTCAATTCCCCATACTTAGTGGGTCGTCCGGTCCCGGTCTCGGTCGTGCCGTGTATGGCACCTGGTCCAGAGAAGCTGTGCGCGCGGCGTGACGGCCTCGGTTGACCATGAGCTTGCCCAAGTATGTTGGGACTTTCCGGGAGTCGGTACTGTAGTAGTAATAGTGCTCTCGTCGTGCGCCGCCAGCATGTCGCTCTCAGGGAGGCCTTGGGGGGGTTGTCTTTCTGTGAAGGCGTTGCTTACTGAGCTAGGGGTGTAAAATATTGATCTATTACCCGGCCCAGGGTAATCCTTAGAACACTCCCTCCCTCTGAACGGTGTTCAGGTCTTAGTCCGTTGGGCTATTGGTAAAAGGTTATCCGATCGCCTACCCAATCTAAGCCTTATAACACTCTCCCCCCCTGGAACGGACCGGATATATGGGTCGACGTGCCACCAACATGCGGTTCCAATTTTTGGGGATCCAAGAGTTTTTTTTCAGATTCTTGACATGAGGAAATTCACTTTTCTTTAAAAAGCGATTTCATGGTGGCCACGAGATTCGAAATCACGACCAACGACCCATGCCCTGCCGTCGTCGCCATATGTTAAGGTCTTGGTCCATGGAGATATTGGTAAAAGGTTGATCGATCGCCTACCCAATCTAAGCCTTATAGCAACGGCGGCATATTTGGGGCGTCGGTACTTACCCGCTTCGCTTCAAAACCTGGGGAACTAGGGAGATTTGTCTTCAGGAACTGCACGAGCAAGCGTTTCTATGAAAAAAACGTTCGAAGTGAGGTTCGAACCCGTGTCCTCGACGTCAAACATGAAGGTGTTGCATACAGAGCTATAGGGGTAAAAGATCGATCGATTACCCAGCCCAGGGTAATCCTCACAACATTCTTCTGTGCCGCGACCCCAGACCAGTCAAGAGTCAAGGACGATGCCGGCCACCGTTACCTTTGAGACCCCCCCATGTGTCTCAGATCTCCCGCAGGCTCCTTCCGAGCTATTTAATAGGCGATGATGCTCGAATAGTTACTGTATAAGCCCCCTCTTCACTTGACCTCCCAACAGGCCGGTAAGGTCTGCCAGAAAACCTCCGGTAGGATCTCAACCCTGTTCCCGACAGAAGCGGAAATTTCCCTCGCTTCCGTTGACGGCATCCCTATAGCCCTCCAGCCACCTTAGAAAGACGCGCCTGGGCGTGCTGATGAGGCTGCAATGTCAGCTGATCGCGTGGACACCCCTCTAGGAAGAACGACTATGGTGCCTCCGCCGCTCTCGGTTGCCCGACGCTTTTTTCATGCGCCCACTGCACCTCATCTAGTCTGCTCTTCTGCACGTTTCGGGGGGACAGGCTAATATCCAGGACCCGCCAATCAACGTACCTGATAGCTTTTGTCTTCTGCCCGAGGGATTCGACAGCGATGAGAGGGCCACCGCTTGCTTGTCTGGCATGTTAGCGAGGCAATGCGCAAGACGAGGATCTGTGCTTCCATCCCTCTTTACTCCTACCTTGCGCTCAACGACGTCGTATTCCTCGGCGATGCAGACGTCGAAGCTTTCAAGGAACCGAATCTTCTTTGCCGTCGGGACGTGATTTGTTTAGGGGGTAGCACCATGGTCTTGGCGGGGTTGGCAGCGATGCCTGCTGATGTCGTCTACAAGTAGCTCTCGCCTGAAGAACGCAATATTAGCTCGAATCGCTCTAATGGTGTTCGCCGTTACGATAACAAGGACGAGAGAGATGTCGCGCATGTAAGCGAAGGTTTTTCCCTCTCTACTCCCTCCCAACTATCACCTCTCGAAACCCCTTCGGTCCCGGCCGCGAAAAGAAAAGCCAGGCAGACCGCTTCTCAGTACCACTGATAAGGGTCTGACCTTCTCCGTTTCATGCTCCATTCCTAGAGCACACCATAGATAGCCTGCAGAGTGGGGGTGATAGTGCTTACGAAGGGTCTATAGCCTTATCATTCATCATGAGTGTGTAACACGTACGCACCATGGTATTCCTGCCTTCGGGACTTAGAAAAAACTAAATATGTGCCGAAAACAACAAGAAGTCGCTACTACAAGCGGGCTTTTGGTCAATGCTTCGTTGGAATGCGTGGAGGGCGGGGGGGGGGTAGTGCTTCTTTTGACGGATGTGACGCAGGGAGGGGTGTTGCCGTTTCAGTTTATGGGAGGGTTTTCGTACTGTCAATCGCTGCGGGATGTCGGACTTTTACGCGTCTTCGTATTTGTTGCTTCGTCTTTTTTTTTGCGATCGATACACGCTGCACATTGATTGCTGCATATTTTCGGATGTCAAACTCAGTACTAAGTATTACAGCAACCACAGACCACACCAATAAGCCTTAGTTAGCTTTAGTTAGCCTTGATTGGCCTTAGTTCGCCTTGGTTGGCCTTGATTAGCCTGAGCCAGTCTTGGTGAGCCTTAGATAGCCTTACATAGTTAGCCTTGGTTAGCCTTAGTTTACCTCAGAGCTTGCTACAGCTGCCGAGCCGAGGTACGGGGGTGCACTCGATGCAAACAAAACGTACAGAGATTCTCCGGCCCGTTTACAGGCGGCATGATACTATCGTGAATAAATGCTGCGCGCTCCCGCCAAGCAATAAAAATACTTTTTTCTTGAAATTGTGAGCTGTGATGAGCGCGGGGGATGCGGCAGCGTTAGTGTTAGTGCTTTGAATAGTGCAGATATGATATCAGTCTGAATCAAAATGTAAGGACCGTTCAGCCATTAATATTAATACAAAGCGGTCCTTATATTGACAGACACCCAGAGTGGCAGGGGAATTAATAATGACACCTGCTGGGCTGTGTCTTGCTGGTCATCAGCAAGCGAGCCTAATTAGCGTACACACCATCAGCGGCGAGCTGGCACACAAACAAGCTATTACGGGGGACCATAGTAAATAGGACCAAATATCGTTAATAAAATTAGGTAAATCTATAGGTTTTTGTGTGTACCACAGGTCCTATTTACTATGCCCCCCCGTAATAATCGCCAATCAGTAAGTGAGGTTGTAATTCATTGTTTTCGCAAAAGAAGGACGCAACACGTGCGTGGACCAAACCGTTGGTATAAGACCGCACCTGGCATGAATGAATCCCAAAGTGATTCATACGTCATGAATTTCCTTTAGATTACAGCAGTGTATCACTTTTTCATGCTGAAGGACTACAGCAGCATAGTAGTAGTTTAGTGCTTTTTCATGACGAAGCGCTACAACAGTAGTCTTTGTACTACTTTTTCATGATGAAGCACTGAAGCATCCACGACACAATACGCAGCAAGAGACCTGTAGGCGCGATATTTTAAGACGTGTCTTGAAGATTGTCATAATCCGATTCCCATCTTAACACGTCTAGATTCGTCTTAGAACTCACCAGGCGCAGCTTAGCACGTCTTCGGGGAACGTCAAGACCGCAGCGGTCTTCAGGAACGTGGAGGGAACCGCAGCTGAGAATCGATGACTCCAGAAAAAAGAATCCAGGGCTGTTGGCGGGTCAGGTCAAACTTGACGGGTCAGGTCGGGTCGGATCGGGTCAGCTGAGCCGACCTGACCCAGGGACTTTGGAAGCCTCCTGACCCGACCAGACCCGACCCGCGAGATTTGAAAACCTCCTGATCTGACCCGACCCGACCCGACCCGCGATATTTGAAAACGTTTGACCCAACCCAACCTGACCCCGTGATATTTGGAACACCTCATGACCCGACCCTACCCGACCCGCCAGATTCCGATTGAACCGTGAGATACAAGTCTGTCGCGGATTGGGTCACCTCAACCCGCAAGATCATCTGTCTCGACCCGCGGGTTCGATCCGCAGACCCGGCCCGTAGGTCGACACCCTACCAAACAATTGAATCTTCATTTTTGTACCCCATAGTGACATGTGGCAGGCTGTAGTGGGTATGATTGGATGCGGGACATGTGTATATTTATTTGCCGGTATTTTAATGTTTGATTATGATATCAAAGAAGTGTTATTCAGTATTGGTACGAGAGAAGCCTCCGGGTAGTGAGCGGAGAGTTCTTGAAGTGTATGATCCGCAGGCCGCATGCGCGGGTCCGACACGCGGGTCAGCAGAAAACAACTCACGGGTCATGTTGACCCGACCCGCGAGTGACCCTTTCTCGCGGGTCATGATCTGACCCGACCCGTGAGATTTTTCATCACCTCTTGACCCGACTCGACCCGACCTGTGATGTTTGAATCTTGGCCGAACCCGACCCGACCCGACCCGTGAGATTCGATCAACTCTTGACCCGCCCTCACCCGACCCGCTTTTTTTTAAAACCTCTTGGCCCGACCCGACCCGACCCGAGAAAGTTTGAGCAAATCCTGACCCGCGAACAGCCTTGTTTTTTCGAAACTTCTTTTTGGTGTGTCCCGGACATTTATCCTTTATCCGGCGATAAGCCAACCCTGTCTCCCAATTTTTCGCAGACACATGTTTTTTTTGGGGTTGATAATCGCGATCTCACCACACAGTAGTACACAGCAGTGCACAGCACACCTACCAGTTACAAGGGGGGGGGGGGGGCGGCTTCCTCTCCCGACGGATATGATGGACGGCACTCCGACGCTATTGATCATCGACAGTACAGTACAAAGTACCCTTCATTGATTGTTAGACTACCAAATAATCCTTGGTACGATATGATGAATGGAAAATGAAGCCGTACGATCTTCCGCAAATCGCATATTAAAACTGCCGTACCAGTAAGATCTACTGTATTATAAGTAACGTGGTCCACTAGAGAAGGCGCGCCTCAGAACGAGCGACACTCCAACCAGTTCGAGGACGCGACCACGCCATGGCCCAGACGTTACAACCGCTGCTTCGCCCGCCCCCGTCGTTGAAGACGCCGAAGAACCATCGCTCTCGCCCACGACAGCGCTCTAAGAGGATCGATGGATACGGGTTTCATTTAGGCCTTACCTTTCCGGTACAGCGATAAGTCAACAGGTTACTTTTGTTTGAGTGGCGTGTCTTGGAGTACTCCTGGATAAGGTTTTTCTCTCTCCGTTGTTTAAGCCTGGCCAAGTACCAGGTATTCTATACCTGGCACGTATTAACCCTTTTAATACTGCAGTCCCTCTATGGGGACAAACCCGTCTAATCCTAAGTATTTTGTCGCCATAACGGTACTGCGGTCTTAACAAAAGGGTTAACCCCTCTGCAGGACTGAAACTCTCCCGTTTTGTGGGGACAAATCACTCAAAATTAGACTCAGAATATGGTGTATGGGCATACAGTACAGCAGTGCAGCACTAAAAGGGCCAACACGTCTTGTAGCGCGTCTTAGACTAGACTCGTCTTAAACGCCGAGAACGAATCTGAGACGCACTGAGACGAATCTACTATAAGACGTTCAGAGACGAGTCTATAAGACGTGCTATTAATAAGACGAATTTAAGACGTACTACGTACTATCAATATGTACTACGGATCAACAACTATATCATACGAACGTACATAGCACTCATTCGAGATCTAGAGTTTCGCTCCCTTTACATAGAGGGACTACCACCGCGACTGCGACTTTTAACTCTTGTCCAGGCCAGCTCGTTGTGGACCCCTCGTGGCCGTCGTTTCGACGCCGCTAACAGCAGCACCACCACACACAGCAGTCCACCGCGTCTATTCCAAAAGGTCAAAAACGATATCGTACCTGGTCTATTCCTAAAGGTCAAAAACGATACCTGGTACCAGGTAATTTACTACTTGTTCGTTACTACAGCAGCTAGGCGTAACTATTAATAGCCTGTACTGAACACTGAACTTTACACTTGACGGTACAGTGACCGAACAAAGTCTTACCTACTCGTGCCGTCGTCCCTATGATCATAATCGTGATTTGCCTGTTGGCAGGGTTTTCTCGATCAGGAGCAGCAACGAAAAAAAAAGTACAGTTGTTACTATTAATAGTAGGTTTTAGAGCGGGTTCTTTTTCCTTACTGAAGTTGTACTTGAGTAAAAACAAAAGTCACCTCCACCTACGTACGTACGTAGCTGCAGTAAGAAGTCTCTAGTGTTCCAATGACGGCATGGTCTAGCAGGAGTCGTAGCACTAATACACAGATCGTCGAAAAGTCTCGCGCCTTTCCATGACATAATAATACTACCGCGTGTGCCATCTTCTATCTTATATTCAAGCTCTCCACTTGCAGTAAAGTGCGTACGCAGTAGGTTCAAAGTCGCTTTCAATATTTTTGTAAATTGTCGCAAACACGCTCTTCGGCCGTGAGCACGCGTCCGTTGATACTCAATTTTGAAAGCTTTGATACATACCCGGGTATGCTCGCGGGGAGGTCTTACACATACGACGATGCCCGAAGCTCATCGCAATACCAATCAATGCGACACGTATACACGTAATAGCTGTTTGTGATTTAAGATCGCTGGTGGATATTGTTGGGGTGTAAATACGAATAAAAGCGAAAGGGCAGGAGAATGATGATAAGCACACAAACAACTACTATTAGTACTACTGTTAGTAGCAGTCACTGTACCTGGTACGTACAGAAGTACTACACGGTAACTACTGTAGGGGGGGGGTGTCATCGGATCTATTGCGAGACACCAGGTAGTAGGTTCATTACGTAATCCTGTTGTGTATACATGCATACACATACAGCAGGGTACCGTCATGGGCTACCGGTGTGACGGCGGCACCGTCGTTTGCCTCTCGTTGTTCATACAACACCAAGAGGCAATCCAACGGCGCATACAAACCACCCTCATACAACAACAGGAATACCCCCCCAATCCCCCTACCCCTTCTCAACAACACGCCTCTATATCACAGCACACTACCACCCGCCCATTGGCAGTCAGTCACTTCGAAACTCCCAAAATGCAAACTGCATAAAAACTGCACAACACGAAAACGAGTAGGCACAGCAGTTAGCGGCAGACAGCTGTAAAACACCATTGTAGCTGCCATGCCGTCACCGCCATCATCCATAGTACTCACGTACTTCGACATACCCGGCCCTGCCGAGGCCATCCGCCTTGCTTTCTACATTGCCGGCGTGCCCTTCGAAGACAGGAGAGTCAGTCGCCACGAGTTCGCAAACATGAAATCTGGTGGGTACAAAGACGGCGAGATAGATTCATACGGAAATAATATCGGAATTGATAGCGTCGGGGATGCACATACGTAGTCCACATCTGGTAGAAAATACTCTAGAGGTCGAAGCGTGCATAGCGACTGCTGTCACCTGAGAATGGAGTCCAGGAAGAAGCACCGACGCAAACGCTACCACCGCAGTCAATGGCGTTGGGCTTAGTTGCTTTTGGAGACGGCACCGCTGCTTCTCGCAGTTGGCAAAGTCGTTCCACGACGGTGGTTACCGCAGCCGGATATATTGTGGTTTCCTATTCTTCCCCTCCACTCTTGTAATTCCGCCGCGTTTTTCCTTGCTTGCTTCTCCCTCGTTCTCTTGTGCGCTGCTGTGCGTGGTGTTGCGTGGTGTGGTCTGTCTGCTGGGCCACGAGAGTACAGAGCTTCCTTTTGAGCAGCTGCCGACTCTGGCTGTGGACGGCGTGGTGTTCCCGCAGAGCGCCGCCATTCTCCGCTACGCTGGAAAAATTGGCGGACTGTGAGAAATTGTTGTGTTTTTTGGTGATGGAGGTTGGTTGGTTATTAAGATTATTGATCCTTCTTCTATGCTATTGATCATATTTCATCTGTTATACTCGTATTTGAAAGTGCTGAAAGCTGTGAACATGCGGACGATACTAGTAAATCTTTCCCCCGCCCGGGATTGCTCACCGCCACACACCGCCACACCGCACACCATAACGTTGTGGGTTAATTGCTGTTTGTTTCTGGCATTCCTGCGACTGCTGGCCCGACTGCCATGTACCTGGTGTGCGCTTGTTCGTGCCTACATCGTATGTGTGCGTCAGTTTGTTGGTTGGAACATTTTGATATGTTTCGCATTTTTATTATAGAGCAGTACGAGTATAGGTGCTCGTAATAATACAAAAGTAAGTAGTGATAACGTGATGACAGATTCATCGTCTGCATCGTCATTCGACCCTTTGCTTAGACTACTCACCAAAAAAACAGGCTTGAAACTGCTTGCGAAAACCCAAAACTATATGTTCGGATGTTCGGTTTTGAAGTGGAAATCAAATTGTAGGAATTTGGAATACAGCGACGAAAATCAAATACATACAAGGTAAAATAAAATCAATGATGTACGAAAATGAAACGCCAACGGCTTGGTGTGATCTGCTACTCGCTGCTGCTGCTGCGTGGCTCGCTGCGTGTGTGTGTGCCCTGTGCTCTATGGCAGTCATGCGAAGAGTGCCAATCGACGCAACCGAGTCACGTTGTGCAGTGCGTGGGTAGGCGTGCTGTGGGTTAGCGTGTGGTGCGGTCACACGCCCCAGAGCCCAGAGTACCGCTGCTTTGTTGACCGCTCGCGCCCAAGCAGCAAAGAGCAGCAGCTTCAACAGCAGCCCACAACGCACACCGCGCCGTCAACGATATTGAAGCTGTGCACCCTGCCAGCCCTCCACCGCATATACCCGCCTTCGCGGAGGCCTCGCGTTGACACGGCGTCGCTAAACGGGCCGTGTGCTTGGTTAGATAGCTTGGTGGTTTGAGGCAACCCGCGTGCCATGTCGCACTCCTTCTGGCTGCTGCTGTACGCTGTACGTATGTGTACGTGACGTAGATGATCCGGTTCCTTGTTCATGCGATGTGTTCAATCGCCCGGGGCAGCTCGGAATCTCCTGGCCAACATGTTACATTCCAAACCCCAAAATGCAAACCCAGTCCGAAAATTGTGTCAAGATATTGCAGGCCACCCCGGTGACTTGGTAGGTGGTCCGCGTGCCTATCAAGATCAATTTCGTGGGCTCAAATCTCACCGAGTGCATGCTCGTAGGGACTTTTTCTTGCAAAGACAGTAATGTCTGCTCGCATGCATGCATGCGTGTGTAAAGGTACTGCTGTATACCTGGTATACCATGGGCTTCAGTTTTCCAGGATAACGACATCTGTCGAAGTAAAGTCAAATGTCAAAACAGTAAGAACTTAGGTAGATGCGTGTTGGTGAGTGTTTTTCTTCCTGAGGTACAAGGGCTCCCCATGAGTGCCGACATTCGCCTGCACTCACTCATGCTTAGGATAGCTCGCCCAGGGAGGTAGTCAATAGAAAAAGGTCGCAACCGCGAGACCGAGATATGGAAGAGAAGATACATCGAAGCTCCCGACGACAAACCAAAAGCAGATCGCAACACGAAGAAACAGATAGATATCTCCAGACCAGGAAAAAGGTAGAACCTCGCTGTCTTCAAGAAGCAACCTCGTCGTTTTTCTATCTCCGCAAGATCCCTGCTGTTTAGGGTCGCTGCGTTTGGCGGCGGCGGCGGCGGCGAGCGACTCCTAGAGTGCGGGCGCGGGAGTAGGCGGGGCTGAGGCCGAGGAACGCGATCCAAAAGAGCGGGCGAGAAAGCGAGGGCAAAGCCCGACCTTGGAGGCGAACGGATCCCACGGTCTCAGGCCGAGACAGACGATTGCCGGAAATTCTGGAAATTCTATTACTTCTGCTTCACTGTCAGCCCTCGAAAATGAATTTATGTCGTATAGTCCAGGCAGAACATTTTTTCCAGAAGTTCAACATTCACGTATTGGATCGTTTTAAGGTGGTCACTTATTTTCGAAAGACATGGAATATATTGCCAGAAAGGTCTGTTTCAGACGGATCGAACCATCGTTTCAGGTTTTTGGTTTTCGTCGTTGCGTCGGAGTAATTCGTTTTTCCGACAAAAAATGGTTAAGATTTTAGAGGTCGACACAGTTGTCATTTTTTTTTTTGTACACCGGTTTTGAACGTATCGCGTCCAACGGCAAATTCCTGGAAAGAAGATTTTATTTTGAGTGGAGCGAGAAATAGGCGAAAAACCCACTTTCCCGTATCCAGCTGTGGAGATTATGGCGCAAAATCTGCACGATGGATGTCGAAAAACTCCTCGGATTCGGATGAATTGGACCTGGACACTGCATCGTTTTTTTTTTTTTTTCGAAAAAAAATCTGTGGGCCGAGAAAAGCCTTCTTCATGAATCTTCATAGCGTATATGACATGTATATTGTCGTGTATGGACAGAAAGATGCATCATTGTGGATATACATATAATACATTATTTTACCTGCTGCTGCAGTGTGTACATACATGTGCCTTCTCGACAAATCAGGTATGCGTTGGGCGTCGTCTCTAATTTTTATTTCGATTCGGATCATTCATTTTTTCCCCCAACATTTCGGGCTAATTCCGGGGTAATTTTTCCCATTTTTGTTCGAAACATGGCCATCGCTCATGGATTTTTTTTTAATGACCGGTTTTAGATTCCTCTCGGCCGCGCGGTTCTGGAACACTTTGTTTCACGTGTCAATTCTCAAAAATGACTGAGAAAAAAAAAACGGTACTGCCTGTACCCCCTTTGGAAAAATTGTTCTGTCTGGACCATATGTATATATATATTTATGTCTCCAGTCTATTAATAGGTTAGACTGAAGAGTTTTATGGTTGAGGGGAAACTTGACGATAAAAGATAAACCGTGACCGTTACAGCAACGGCCACGGCGGGATTCGGAGATGATATGTACAAAAATGTCCGAGTTACCAAGTACCAGGTACCAGGTATACTGCAAGGAGTCGTGCTGGAGTATATGACACGGGCACAACGTGATTCTGACCCACTGCTGGGCGTTCACACGGCGGTGCTCTACTACTGCTGTACGTCTATAGCTCCTGCAGCAGTATATGGTTGATAACACCAAACAAAGTTATGATTGATTTGGTTGCTATCAAAGGGATCCCGAGGATCTGTCCTGCCCTACTCTACGGTCACGGACTCGACTTTTGACGATGCAGAACAACAACTGCTGTACAGAGTACATGCCACCACCGTACACTACAGCTGTGACAGTAGTAACACGCTAGCGATAGCACACCCCTCGGACATTTTTTTTCAAAGCTGATTTTTCTCCACAACGACGAGAGCGCGAACGACGAGCGCTGCGTATCATACCATCATACCCCGTGTAACACGTGTAGCAAGATACCACACCCCCCGCTCGGACCGATTTACTCGAATCCTCTTGTTACGGGGGGACGTAGCAATCAAACAAAAGACCAAATATGTTTCTAAACAATACTGGAATATATAGGTTTTTGTGTATATGATGGGTCTTGACTACTGAGGTCACCCGTTGTAGTAGGGCGCCTCACACAACGAAAAATAAAAATAACTTTGGAAACATCTCGTCTCGTCGAGATTTTCAGCAGACGGGTCGCTGGGCGTATTCTGTACGCCCTCCCCGTCGTATTCAGTACGCCCGTCGTATTCAGTACGCCCGTCGAGAAAATAGGGTCGGAATTTATCCGAGAGGGGGGTGCCGGCTATCTGGTGCACATCATCACACGTGTCACACGGCGGTATTATGGTTGCTTATTGCTAATTGTGTGTATCATTTTGACCTAAAAAACGAAAAAGTAAATCGGTGTTACCAGCCATCTATTATTGCAGCAGAGCGCGAGGGGGGGGTGATATCTCATCACCGAACCACACGTTGAACGCGTTGTTTTTGATTTTGTTGCCTCGACTTTGATTCGTCCCTGCTACCCACCTTCATCAGTACACCCAGTGTCCCTCCTCATTCCTTATCGTTATCCTAGAGCGAGATAACTAATTCTGTGGTCACAGACTGCTGTGAGACAGAGGAAGACCCCAAAAGAAAAAATCGCAAATGCATGGGTCAAGCAAGTGAAATGCCAGCGTACCGGATACGAGAACACGACAACACAACAACGCAACACAAGCAAGGCCAGAAAATAAGAACAAAAAGACAATAAAACAAAAAAAAAATCTGAAATGAAACAGACTACAAACGTTGCACGGCATTACAGCAGTTCCTTAATACTGCTTCTTGTGTAGTTTTGATCTAAAAAACGAAAGAGTACTGCAGTGTTACCATCCATCTATTACAGCAGAGCGCCAGGGGCCACCGGGGTGTTGTCTCATCACAGGTGTTACCCCCCCCGTACTACGCGTTATCAGCAGGATGCAGCTCTCTCACCCTTCATGCGACTTGCCCAACACCTCACGACGCTTCGCGCTTGGTGCAAGCAATGTCTGCCTGGTCGGTGAAAACCCGACGTGCTCCGTGCCAGCATTGTAGGATGCGAAGGTCTATGGTCATATGAGTACGGCCATGCATGATATCGAAAACACCCCCGCCCTTCCCCGTGGACGAGGGCGGCCATGCATGGTATTAGTACACCCGTACCACGAGAAGAGCTGAGCAAGTGGTTCCCTCGACGAATGGTATCACTTTTACTTTCCAGCCCACTCGTAGGAGGTTTTACCCTCGACGATCTTCTGGACAAGCCGTGGTCACAGGTGTCGTCCCTTCTCCCCCCTGGTACGTGCCTTTAGTTTTTATCGCGCATAGGGTTCAGCATTCCCACTGCTCGTCGATTTTCATCGAATGTACAGCTAACTCACGCTCTCGCGCTTTCCGCTAATCAATTTTATGCAAGAAAAGTGACTGGCTTGACTGATGGGAACAGAGCAATATAAAATAAGCAGGTTGTTTATCTACTTAATTTTCTTTTTTGAGTAGGTTTGGAATCTTTGCTCCAATGCTGTAAAGTCGTCGTGTCGACCCTGGTAACGAACGCCCTCGGTCGTAAGAAATCTACGTGTGGAGACGACCGCACATGTTCTGAGTTCGCTGTAGCGGCCCGACGGGAGACCCTCCTGGAAGTTCGATGTGCTACTGGAGTATCTCTGAACAATGGTTCCGCACCACGGTACTTAATGTTGGCAGGGGTGTACCCGACTCCCCTCCGCCGTCACCCCTTTTTGTATGATGTTGATGTTGTCGTTGTTGTTGTTGTTTTCGTGAGCCTTTTCTGACGAGGCTACTGCGTTTTTTTTAAAATCATATATATGGCGTGGATCCTGCCGCAGGCGAGGCTTGCTACGGTGGTGGTGGTGGACACATGTTACGTGCTCCAACGCCTGGTTCCATGAACCCCCACCCGAACCCTCATACCCTCTTTTATTCTTGCCTTCCAATAGGAAGGGGGGCAAACAACCAACGAGCCAAGGACCGACCATCATATCACGCGCCCGTTCGGTCTTGAAGCATACCAGTAGTTATTACTATCCAAGCTCCAAACTGTTTAATGATTGTTATTCCTGAAAAAATCTCGGTGCGGTATGATTGGCACGTGTTTCCTGCGCCACTGAGCTCTTGGCATTTGCAAGTCGCCCATATTGCACCAAGTCGTGAGCGTCTCGTGCCCTCTGTCTGCTTCACCGCTTCGTTGTATCTGCCTCCTCGAGGGGCGCAGCCATGTTTATATGCTTGCAATATTCCTCACAGTGCTATTGCTGTGCTCGTAGACTAATAGGAATATACAGTAGAGGTCCTATACAATAAACCATAATCAATATAATCAACTGGTGCCTCAAAAAAAATAGTTGGTATCATACCCATGTTTATACCGTAGAACGCATACCTTAACGAAAACATTAAATTTAACTCCCACAAGCGGATTTATATTAGAACACTATTGATATTACTAGTTCAGAACGTTAATTCCCATAATCCGATCGGTATGAAAACATTGTGACATTCCCATAAACCGATTGATGAAAAAATTGCATTTCATATCAACGTTCCTGCAAACCGATCGACATGAAAACATTGTTATATTCCCGTAAACTGCTTGATGTATGTATATCATACACGAAAACAAAACGCGATAGCAGTCCCATTAAACAACCGATCGCGTTAACTTGACACTCCCAGACAAAATGGTTGACAGAAAAATACTGTTGTAACATCGCGTCGTAGGTTAATTCGTGTATAGTTTGGGATCAACGAGGCCTCCGTCTGCGACCAGCCGGAGACTCTCACCCAGGGTTACTACTACCGCCTTAATATTCTGGCAATCAACCGGGCACCTCGTCGCGGAGAGTAGGTACTCCGGTAAAATAAACACTAACAAAACTGATGTCGTTGTCGACGGCATACCTCGCTGTCAGCATTGGGCGGACGGGATGGTCTGTTTTTTCCTAGCCTCTTTCTACTTGGTCGTGCTGTTGTAGAGCTGCGATATCGCTAACGGAGTGATAATCAATCACTGTCTCCCCGTACAACAATGAGGCTTTCCCGAAAAGGGATCCACCCTGCTGGCGTCCCCTCTTTTCTGTTCCAGATTACTGTTGTAACATCGCGTCGTACGTTATTTCGTGTGTAGTTTGGGATCAATGAGGCCTCTCTCTGCTGCGGCATGAGATCACACCCATAACGTCTTGACCCTGTTATTTCTCAATGCCGTCGCTCGTTTGATGCGTATCCTTTTTTGCGAGTTCCTTTTATTCCTTATTGTCCCCAAACTTGTAGCCTATTAATATTACGGGGGTCCATAGTTAACAGGACCAAATATTGTTAGTAAAAATACCTAAATATATAGGTTTTTATGTATGCCATAGGTCCTGTTAACTATAGACCCCCGTAATAGTTAATTAGGGGTTCTGCTACCGTTGGTTGTTCCGTGGGAAATTTCGTTTACGATTTTCCAAACCCCTCCGACGGTGATAAGGCGCTGAGGTGTGCGATCGCGGTGTGAGGCACCCGGAACGCGTGTACCTGGTTGTCGGCACGCAGTGTTGTAGCGTGTCTCCATGCGGTTCTTCCGGACCTAACATGCGCTCGTGTCGTGCTTGAGGGCCGAGCTGTTCCAGATTGCTATTAGCATTCCCAAGAACCGATTGGTATGAAAACAGTTAACCTTCTCATATTCTACCGATTTGATTTCATAGACACTCAACACTCCCATGAACCGATCAATGAGAAAACAGTGAAATCCCCCTCCCAACCGATCGAAAAGAATTCCCTAGGTTTTCTTCTTTGGGGGAATGTGTATGAGTGATCAACGCTGAAGCTACTGTGTAGTACAATAGGCTATTGTAGTCCAATAGTATACTATAGGCCAAATGGTTTGCTTTTTGTTTTTTGTTTCCCTTGGTTGTTTCGGGGAATGTTTCGGAGTGATTAACGTTGAAGCTACTTGTGTAGTGCAGTAGGCTATTGTAGTCCAATAGTATACTGCAGGCCGATAGGTTTGCTTTTTGTTGTTGTTTCCCTTGATTTTGTTCTTCCTCCGGGGAATGTGAGTGTTTCCGAGTGATCAACGCTGAAGCTCAAGGCTCGTGCTACCTGCACGTTGGCTATCGGATGGCAAACGCAATAACATTGATAAGAATTAGAAAACGTATGCCAACCATATAACGTTCCATATCCCTACTGCTACAAAAGTATTAATAATGTTAACAGTGTGATATATACGTACTGTACTGCTACTGCTGTATACCTGGTACCTGGTATAGGTACCCGGAAGATCCGGTGAGGGCGGCGAAATGCGACGCGGTGATCGACTGCATGTTCGACATCCAGGCCGCGATCAGACCGTCCATTTACGAAACGAACGCCCAGCGCAAGGTGAGGAACGTTTTCATTATGGCTGTTTTGGGCAACTCTCTCCTTAATCAACCACCCTTTCGGGACTTGATTAACTTGATTGTATTGGGGCCTTTTTTTTTTGCCTGTAAATTAAGGCCAGAAAGCCCCTTTTGCGACAGTAATAATAGTACCGTTCAGACTTCCAGTATTTAATTATGTTTTGTCTGTCTGCTATTGTACTGCGTATATAGCGCTCGTGGTTCTCGCTGACTGGGAGGGCTGTAGTAGGTGGCCGATTTGCACTCTCATCAAGTCCCCAGAAAATGTTCACCCACGTTTTTTTTATGACGAAAACACTACATGGCCGATTCTTATGCAGTCGGATTTGCAGTCAGTTGGAAATGGTGCGATCGGCACGTTCGAACGAGCTTTTGCCCCGAAAAAGTGCGAACCTGTTGTTTCTCGCCTCGGAATGAGTAGTACTTTTTTCCAAGACCTTCCTAGAGCTGTTTCCCGCTTCTCCAGGTGCCCAGTTGCAGGAAGTCACCGCCGGTACTTTTCCGATCCATCTGGGTCAAATACGATTGCAATCCCCGATTGAATCGGACAAAACGTTTTTTCCGATCCGATCCCTGATCGTAATCGTACTGGACCCGGTTGGGTCGGAAAAGTACCGACGGTGATTTCCTGCTACTGGGCACCCGGAGAAGCGGGAAACAGCTCCAGATAGGTCTTGGAGAAAAGTCCCACTCATTATGAGACGAGAAACAGCAGTTTCGCACATATTCGGGGGAAAAGGTCGCGCGAACGTGCCGATAGCACCATTTCCAACGGACTGTAAATCCGACTGCATAATAATTTGGCCTAATAGAAATTAGTTTTAAATCGTTTTTTTTCATTCAGTGCGGTGCGTCGAAAAAAGCCTCTTCTTAAACCCCTTTTATTCAGACCTGCACCCCTGACCTTTTCGGTGACAAACTACTCGGAATTAGTGTGTTTTATTTTTTCGCAATATGAGCAGCAGCACCAGTCGGGCTGCACCCACGTTTTTGGGTGTAAAGTATTTGGAATTAGTGTAGAACCCTTTTTTGCAGCAGTGTGGTGCGTCGAAAAGTCGAAACGTCGGCGAGACTGGGTTTGTTGCTCGTTCGTGCACATCATGTCTCGGATCTCGGACAGATTTTGAGCCTTTAGGTGTGCACCGGTATTCCTCCATCCTACACGAGTACCAGGTAAATGTTTCCCCGCACAAGGCTCTTTTTCTCTTCTTTTTTTTTGTCTTTTTTTTTTTTTTTTTCCATTTTGAACGCTTCGTTGATGCTGATGGATGATGAAGAAAAGCGCCGCCAAGTTCTCTCAGCTTTCAAACGCCAAATCTCGCATCCGTATGCTGTTGGTTTTGTTGCTGTTCTCCATCGTGTCTGCCGGTTGTCCTATTGTCCTACTGTCCTATTGATACGACACGCCCGAAGGACGCATGCTACGAGTACGGGGTAGGGGTGCACCTGCAACTTTCCCCGGAGGCTGTTCACTTGAGGAGTGCTTTGTCCCAGTAACACCCAAAACTGGCTTTTAGAAAAGGTGGTACCTATTGACCCTTTTGTTTAATACTGCAGTTCCGTTTCTGAGACAAACTACTAAGACTTTGGCTGCTTTGTCCCCAAGACGGGACTGTAGCCCTATATCCCGATGAGCCTGCAGTAAGAACAAGGCATGCATTGTTGGGCGGTGCTGTCGGCTGAGAAGCCCCATCAGTCAAAACCCTGCCGAATGTTGTTGATTATATTGTTGTTCTCCGTTGTGTCTGTGCCCTTGGTCGTAGCCATACGGTAAGCGATATGTGTACGACAGATAGGGCTGTGAGCCGGCAGGGTTTTCGTTTGCTATTGAGTAATCGGTGGGCGCCGTTCGTCAGCTCACTGATTTTAGTCGGAAATAGGCCGGCTGGTGGTACCGGTCAATATTACGAACACCCTTGTTTTTCTGATGACTTGAGCGTATTTCATTATTAGGACGAGCGATGCGGGTTGTTTTGTTGCTAAGTTCACGGCCGCCTAAAATGTACTCCAGGGGATATAGGAAATAGGGCATAAGCCATGCCTTCTTGCCCTTTTCAGCTGGGCGAAGCCAGAGATGCCATAGGAAATAGGGTATGCCTTACGTGCGCACTACTTTTTCAGCTGGGTGAAGCGGTTAGTTTCAACTATCCATATCAAGCGCGAGTTCCTGGCGAGAGGTAGGCTTATTTTCATGTTCTAACTTGTTTCGGCACCTGTTTCCAACTTGGGGACACCTGTTTCGACGCTTGCTTGTGCTGACATGCGTTTTTCTTACGTACGTATACACGCGCAAACAGCTGAGCATGCGCAAGACGCTGACGGAGGTTACTCTGCCGCAGTGGCTGGGCTACCTCGAACGATGGCTGGAAGCGGCCGGGACGACGTTTTTCGTAGGGGGCGACATGACCATCTGCGACCTCGTAATCTACACTAGAATGAAGTGGTTAAGTCGTGGGGTGAGTGAGTTCACTATTTACAGTACGCAGTATTCCGGTTATTTTGGTACCCAGTGGCACCTGGAGTTTGATTCAGTCGAGCTTACCGCATACTACCAGGTACTCGAGAAAATGGTTGGCACACACTACTGCTGTGTGCTAGGCAAGGAAGGGGACTACTGTAACAACAATGCTATCCAATGGTTGAGTGGGTCTGATTGCCTTCGTCGGCGTGTAAGGCTACGGTTAGGGTTGAGTTCTATCCGTCTCGTTCACAGGGTGTCATCCACTGTTTCGAATAAGTTAGCACGCTGCACCAGTGAGCCATACAGTAGTATTCCCCTGGTTTCTTTTGGGGCATGGTCAGGGCTGTGAATCGGAGCCGATTCGTCCGATTCAATCTATATATCGGAATCGGAAATTCTAGTGCAATGTTTCACATGTCGGACAAATGATCTATCTGATCTGTCTACAGCAAATCATCTACATCCTAACCTGCCGTTACTAGGTGTCGCACAGGATCTGTAAAAAGTACAGATCGACATCAGGAAACATGTGCTATAAATCGGTCATGCAGATTTTACAGCTCCCACTCGGTAACGTGAGCTAAATCATACACATCAAATATATCATACAAATCGGAAGATGTCGTCGAAAATCGTCTTTGCAAGATGCGTGTGATGCTGCGATATAAACGCAAGTCCGATACTATACGCACAGAAGGGGGAATAAGCGGTAACTATTATTAATAGTAAGCTACATTTCGTCAGCCGTGGGAAACGATAACTTATGGTGCATACCAGTGTTATGATACTGCCTTGAATGAGGTTGAAAACCCGGTAATTACCTGGGTTCAGGCACTGGGATCGTATTTGGAATACTTGGAAGGCGTGTCTTAGGTGGAAATCCAGAGAGGCACGAGCTTGCCCTCAGTCTACTTCGTTAATCAGTTTGACGCAGTCATTAAACCAGGTATATAACAGGTATATATATGTACGTAGTAGGTATTAGGAAGCAGCCGGTGGTCGATACTTGCAGTTAATACGACACCATGTGCCATTATGACATGACAAACCTCTTGTCCGGTCAAATCCTGTCAACAGTGAACAGGCAGCTTGCGGATTTCTATTTCTCTGGATAGTCAGATTCGTGCTTTCCTGTTGTACCGTGCCTGCGTGTCGTGCCCACCTGCATTCCTTCCCGTGTGGGCGCCGCCTCTCTTTTTGTTACGCAGCAGGTTCTTGTGGGCATCCCGAGCGACATCTTGAAGCGCGTCCCGCGAGTTCGTGCGCACAGCGAGGCGGTAAGTTAATCGCACTCGCCTTACCCAGCCCCGCCTTGCCTTGCCTTGCTTTGCCTTGCTCTAGCCTTGTCTTTTGCCCTAGCCTTGCCTTTCCGAACCGTCGGATCTAGTGAAAATTGACGGCTGAACCGGAGGAGGTGTAGGATGGTTACTGTCGGATTGTTTTTTTTTTTTTCTCGACGACGGGCTCTATAATGGCAGTAAGCTCTTGTAATGTGCTGTTGACACCAACAAAAGCTGCGTTTCTGTAACGAACGGGCTAGATTGTGGCAATGCCAGCAAAAATTGATTTATCGTAATTTGACACCAACAGCGACAAGTGTCACTGCCTTTTCTTGGCCTCAGGCTAGACTATGGCAGTAACCTCTCCCAATGTAGATGTCATCAACAGCAGCAGCAGCTGCTGCTGCTGTTAACGAAAAAATCGATTTTAGTCGTCGCTCTCCGTGAGTAGTAAACCTGTCAGAGCGAGAAAGCGTTGAGGGCGCACCTCCTTTTCCCTCGGGCACCCTCTACCAGCTGCTGTTTATTTTTTGAGCCGCCCCGTTTCCGGATCACCAAATTTCAACATGGTGAGCTTTCTGCGATACGTTCGATTCTCCCTGCCTGCCTGCCTAGCCTGGTCACCAAACGAGCAAGCGCCGTTGCGTTGCCCGCGCCTGTTGGTTGGAAGGGGTTAGCCTACCACGGTAGCCTAGTAAATTCAGTCCGCGCTGACTCCGTAGACCATGATTAATAACAGGCTGTTAGCAATTATTAATAGGTTGTCCCTTCTAAATTAGTCACAGTAGCCGCCTTGTCTGCTCAGTCCGCGCTGATTCAGCAGACTATCAATAGGCTATCGATAGTAGGTCATCCCTTCTAACCAAGTTACATTAGACCGGCAATAGGCTATTACGTCACAGTATAGTTTTCGTTCGTGAGAAGGGATAACCTACTGTACTATTAATAGCCTATGAAGGTCTACTGAGTCAGCGCTGACTGCGTAGACTAGGCGTGTACGGTAAGCTTAGCTATCTGTTCTCTTCTCTTCTGTTCTATGCACTGCAATACCGCCACCCCCGCCACATATAAGCTCACGACCCAGCGCTGTGAGTCATCGAGGGTTCGGGCGCGTTCCGCTTGCTTGCATATAGAAAGGGCTGCGAGTTGGCCGACTCTATAAGCTTCCGAATAGTTATTGGTTGACATTAGTTTGGCGAGGCACTACAGTTAGCCGCGTGCGTGATGATCAGCGGGATTCTGTGTCTTTGCACCATTATCCGACCGGCGCTTTTGTCGCTCGAATTACCAAAAAAATGAGCCGTCAAACGACCCCCGCGTCGTCTGTCGGTGTGTGGATCGTCGAGGGTTTCGTGTTTGTTCTGGTTGTTTTTGTCGGGGTGGGAACAAAATGTTGAATAATGAGCCGGCTAATAACCCTCCGCGTATTATGTCCGCCTCCATCTGTGTGTGTGTTGATTGGTGCGCCAGGTTTCGCGGCACCCGAGGATCCAAGAGTACTATGAGGCTGGTCCGGGAAAGAAGACCGGAGACGGCAGCCCTCCCCTACGCCCTGCCCCGCAGCTGTCGCCGATTTCTGCGCCGAACGACAACGGGGACGATCGCCCCGTTTGAGTGCATGAAAAATGCCTCGCGAAAGCGATGTACTCTTAACGCTCCCTTAACGGAGGTGATTGGTTGATCAGAAGGGAGGGAGAAGGTGCTCGAGATGTATTAAGGACGCGGCCGGCCGCGCTTGCTACGGTGTCGTGCGCCTCTCTCCGCGCGATGCTAATGATGTTAAGGATGGTGATGTTGTTGAGGGTGATGGTAGTAAGGATGATGGCGGCGGTTTCGATGATGCTGTTTATGATGACGATCTTGGTGGTTGGTGGTGGTGACGACGACAGTGGGAAAAATCAGCCGCGCACAGAATCCCGAGCCTGCAACCATCAGCAAGAGTCTCCCCGTTTGGCGCACGCAGCGTAAGGGTGACCATGACGGTGGTGTTGCTGAACAAGGTTTACGGTCGTGGGTGTTGATGGCGATGATGAGGAGGAAGTAGCGACCACACCATCCCACCGGCGCGTGTAGATCTGACTCCCGCGTCCCCGCGTCACCATGCGGCGGCGGTTCCTACGTGATTTTCACATTGTGGCCGTTCTACGTATCCCACTTCTGGCCGAGTGTTAAGTGCAAAACCTGAGTGTGCTGTTTTTTTACCACGAAGGTGTAACATGGTATGGCTCCTTGTGTGCATCGGGAGATACTGATTCTAATACCTTGTCCCCCACTTCCACCTGGAAGTGCTGTGCTCACTTTGGTGTCCGAAGATAGGGGTCGTCGTGGGCGGCAAGCAATCCCGGTATTCGTGTATACGACGGAGGGAGAACTTTTGTTATTTTCGCAAACAAGAATACCGGGGCTATACTGGGTGTCATACATAGGGCTCTACCGGGTGGTGTTGGTCTAACCAACGCGTTGGGTCCATAGGAACAGAGTACCAGGTGGCCATTTACTGCCGCGCGGTAGAGATAGACTGCGCCTGTGTATAGTTATAGACGATTGAGCCACTGTAGCGCAGCGCCAACGATATGATACGCGTTGCCGTGCTGTTCCCCGTAGTTAAAAATATCCGTTCCTTGGGTTGGGTGGTCTTACGCACGTTCGAGGAGGTTATCAGCTTGAGCAACACCTACAGTATGAACGATGTGAGAGAAAAGACGTTTGGCGCTCGCAGTTACTGACCAAAAGGAAAACTGCGGGCAGGTACGAAAGTGTCGCTAATAGCTTGTTGCGAGCGAGGGCGAAAAAAAAGTACCGATTTGATCTGGCGATGCGCTACAGCAGTAAGTTACGGTAGATAATGCTGTACCAGTTATTGCTGTGTGTATGCACTACGGAGGAGCCCCAGGAAGCTGGGAAAATATGGTGGAAGAGGAGAAGGACGCCAAACGTGTGTCTGTGTGTTTGTGTGTTTGTGTGTATGTTTTTTTTCAAGGCTGTCGCTGCTATCGCGCACAATGTCACTGACCTGTCGTGTCGCGCACAATAGTGCCTGGTACTGGTGTATTTTAGTATTGAGGCGCGCGAACCTTTTTTTTTCTTGTTTTTTTTCTTTTTTTGCAAGTGTGAAGTATATAGACCTGGCCTTGCGTTGTGATCACGGCGGATGTAAGGTATTCACTGCCGGCCCTCTCGTGATAAAGAACATGCCTTAAGATTAATCGTGATAAAGAACATGCCTTAAGATTAATCGTGATAAAGAACATGCCGTAAGACTAATGGTGAGGCATGCCTTGTGACTCATGGTAAGGCATCCCCAAAGACCCATGATAAGGTATGATGTAATAATGATGAGGCCCATAAGGAACTCAGCCCGGGATTTCCGCGGAAAATAAGAGACATTGGGGAGCGGTTATACTAAAAGTTAGTCTGCACACACCCTTTCTCAAATAAGAAATCGACGATTCTACTGCTGTAGCCTGGGCCAGTATCCCAGTTTCTTAATTATTTTGTAGAGGGCCAGTATCCCGGTTTCTTATTTAGTTATAGAGCGCCAGTATCCCGGTCTGCTGTCTATAGCCTAGCCTAGCCTAGCCTAGCCGGCAGCGCGATTCCAAGGGATTGAAAATTCTGCTGAAGGATATTCTTGCGCGCGCACGAAGCAGTTGCGTCCGGTGTGTTGCAGTACGTACGGCAACATTGCGGTGCAGTATTAGTAGTGGCACGACGCATCAGGCAAGCTCGGGGGGGTCGATCTGCAGTACCATAGTCAATGAGGTCGCTAAGTAGTCTATTAGTCAAATGAGTCAAGTCTAAGTAGTCTAGCCAATGTCTGCTCAATGAGTGCAATCTACGGTGAATGTGATGAGACTACATTAAACCGTAATACTGCTGTCTGTACGGAAGCAAGCGCCGGGGGGAGGGAGACGAGGGGAGGGAGACGAAGGGAAGATACCTGTGACCATCACGGCTTGGCCATTGAGCTAAAGAGCAAAAAGTGAAGAAAAAAGTGATGACTTCATTGAAAGTATCTTGTACTGTCTGGTATTTTATATGTGGAGGAAAACTCACTGACATTTACGACAAAGGCCAAAAGCGCGCGCATGAAAAGTTAATTGCGGGCTGCTCTAATCAAAGCCGCATGAGAAAAACAAGAAAAAAAAAAACAAAACAAAAAACGTGTGGGTAAGTATTGCGGCGTATACGGCGACGTCCTGCCTGCGAGCGCTTCGGATTTTTTTTCGACGAAAGAGCACGTCTCCTATTGTCGTACTGAAAAGCTACAATTGTGGACAAAGGTTAAAACAAATCCGGGATATGAACCAAAACGCCTCACTCTCTCTTACAACAAACTATAACACGGGTTATGCTTGCTTCGGTTCCCGATCTATAATAACCCTGTCCGATTTGCGGACGAGAGGAAAAAACGTTTCTACTGTACTAAAAAGCTAAAAAGCTACATGACGGACAAACGCGATTTCGCACCATCGTTTTCAAAACGCAGCCCAGAGAACGCTTCCGTGTCAACATGACAAAAAAAAAAACATATATACTGCCAAGGCAGCCTCATAGTAATACACATAAATCTACCCTAGTTCCCGCAGTTCGTCTACAGCTGCCAACAACTCCTCCACCTGAGCCGTAAGCCGCCTGACATCGCGCCGCTGCATCACCACCAGCAGCAAGCAGAACGCGGACAAGACACTCGGCACGCCGGCCAACCTAACCGCGGCCACCGCCCATTCCGCGAGCAAGCGGGCCACGCCCCCTACAACTCTCCACTTGCTCCTCCCCTCCGACTCCAACTCTAGCAACCCTGACGCGGCATCCCCACCTCCCGCTACCTCTGCCCCCGCTACTGTGGCCGCGGTCGCCGCACCCCCCCCAAGGTCGCGTGCTACGTTCTTAGCGGCATCGGTGCCCCCCCCCCCCCCTCCCGCCGTGAACTCCCTCGCAGCCTCGAATACATTGTCGGGGGGGTCGGTTGCCACGCCATCGTCGGCAGCTGTGCGACCGATGCGGTGTCGCTGGTACGCCAGCACTTTCTTGGAGGCGAGCAGCCAAGCCTTCCAGGTCGATTTCGTCTCGTCGGCGGCGCCCGATCGGATCGCGCCTCGCAACATGGTTGACTTCAATTCAACCACACAGGCAACAGAAACCGCACAGCGGCAGAAACAGAAGCAGCAACAAGGCCAGCACCAGCACCACCACCACCACCACCGCCAGTAAAAGAAGCAGCAGCAGCAGCAGCAAAAGCAAAAGCAAAAGCATAAGCAGCAACACCAGGAACGAAAGCAGCAGCAGCAGTAAAAGAAGCAGCAACAGCAACAACAACAACAACAACAACAGCAGCAGAGGGACCGCGATCGCGACAACGAGGTAGGTGGTGAGAGAAGATGGACATGACACTATCCACCGGCGTTGGGCTAAGGCAGGCGATACAGCAGAAAACGAACGACACACTCCCGCCCCCCCTCCTCACCCCCTCCCCATCCAAATACAATACTTGGTATACATTTGTTGACACTGAAAGACAGCAAAAGAAAAGCGGAAAGGTTGAAAGCTTCGCGCTACATTCAGCCACTCTATGTATATGCGCGCTTCGCTTATCCGTTTGCTTTTGGCCGCGCTACGCCAAGACAAAAATCTCATCATGAAAAGGAAACCTGACCTACAAGACAAGCGAATGCCCTATCATCATGGACCCCCCCCCCGCCCCGCCCCCCCCCCCCCCCCCCCCGCGAAAAAAAGGCACATACTTGGTAGGTCGGAAAAATCCAGCCACGCACAGATCGGACAAATGCAGCGTGCCACAGTATCAAGCCCAGAAATTAACGACGTTGAAAACTGAACACTCAACACCCCGTGCAACAGCTTGCAAAATTGAGTATCGATCTATCGATAGTCGGGCACTCTCACAGCCACAATAGCGTACCAGGCAGTTTTTAGTTGAGGTACAACTCTGTCCGGAAATGTAACGACCGCTTCGGTATTGATGTTAATAACCAAACCATCCTTATGTTTCCCGACAAAGGATACCGAAACGGTCCTCACATCTCCGGACAGAGTGGTCTGCAAAAATCAGCGGCGTTTCGTCCTTTTCGTGTGATCTTACCTTGTGAAACGCGACGTTGAATCCGATCAGGAGTCGGCACCGTGACTCCCCATCTCGGCCCGCGGGCTCGCGAGTGACCACCACTCTCCCAAGGATGGTGAAGTGGTCAGCGAGAGGCGCTCCACGTTCCATCTGGGTCGTCTGACAGTGACAAATCAAAAGAAAACCAGTGACCGCAACAGCACAGAACAAGACGTAACGAACGAAACCTGAGAAACGAAGCAACACAAGACAAGAAACAAACCAAACCGACACAAAGCTTGCAACGTTGAAAAAAATGACGGCTTATCGGAAAAGTTAATCCCGTCCAACTCTCTCGAATTCTAAAAATGACGGACTGTCAGAAAACAGTAATCACGTCCATCTCTCCGTCATGATGCATTCAATGACCCGCAGCAGCTTCATCGATCGCGTCAAAACACAAGACAAAAACAAAAACAAAAACAAAAAACAGGGAGGGAAAAAAAAAAGGTGAGGCATCACTGCGCCCACCGCTTTCATTCGCGCTGAGCGAACATTTGAGTGCGCGATCCACGACGGAATAGCCGAGCATGATGAGTCGGACAACTTCGAAAGCTGTTCCAGGACGTGTAACTTCGAAAACCTGCTCCAAGCCATCTTAAATCAACCGGTCCAACTCACAGCTGACGCGTTTGTGAATACTTTTGTAATACAGTGGGAAAATCTGAAGTTTCCCACCTGGCAGATGACGAATCGATCCATCGGCTTGACGCCTCGCGGTTCTCCCGCTCCCAGGGAGAAGTCCTGGCGGCGCTCCAAGCGGTATCCCTGCGTCTGCCGCGAGAAGACCTGCTTGGGACCTGAGGCGTGGTGTACGAGCGGCGGCGACAAGGTGGCACGAAGCAGAACAATTGTGGGCAGGCAGCAAGGCCGAAAATGAAAAAGGGGGGGAAAAAAAAAAAACCGACTATCGTGTGTCTCCAGCGCTGCGTTCGCCCTCTGCCTTGTTCCCCACGTGACTACAGGTGATACCTGGTGCAATCAAGTCTGCACCAGTTTATACAGCTTAGCAGTACCAGGTGACAGCTACCGGCGATTAGACGCCGGTTTCGCACCGAACGAGAGTCAACGAAATTATCCGCAGCACAAGTGCTGTAGTACCCTTGTCCAAGTCGTAGTTATGTCAACCATTCCGATTACCTGGTATAGTCTTGTGTGTTAGCCATCCTGATTATAGTCATAAGCTAACCATGTTCATTGGAATCCTGATTGTAGTGTTGAGTTTACCATCCTCGCTATACTGTTGAGTTATTTATACTCACTTCAGATTATAGATTATGGTGTCAAGCTGTCTCCATTAAATGTATCCTTATTCTCGTCAACCGGCATCAACACGAACCACTGGACACACACACTTAGTGTCACAACACACGGGCCATCACGGAATCTGGGATCATTTGTGGCCCTCGACAAGCGGAAAAGGCAACAACAACAACAACAGCAACGAACAGAGAGACGAAGAGAGAGACGAACTGCAACAGCAGAGACAAAGGCCTACAAACGAAACGCGGCAGAGACAACGCAATTGGTTCCTCTCGAGGATGGTGAGACGGTACCTACTGCTGTACTCGTACGCGCAGATACAGCGGTGCACCTACTAGGTTTATACGTACAGCGAGCGTGCCGTTTCATCTCGTTCAACTCCTTATAGCGGGGCTCCTCTTTCACTCCCCTACTCTGACCCAGCAGCTATATCGGTTGCAATGTATCAACTACAATACTGCTCTATGTATGTGCGGCCGACGGCGTTATCGTCATGTTTATCGTCCCCTTCCCGCCTCCCAAGTCCCTCCTATGTCGTCTCATGAAAGTGAAAAAACACGTAACTCATACCAGGAATCGTGAATCTTCTATATATATCAGGTGTATACTATTTTTTAAGTGATAATATACCTAGGCCCTTGCAAAAAATAAGTAAACGAATACCCACGGTAGGCCATACACTCGGCCATCGGGTAGCACTTTCAGTTGTCAAGGTCGGCTGCTGCAAGCTGCTGCTAGGGTATACAGGGCTGCAAAAATTACCCCACACTTAATTCCAAGTGCAACTACTGCAGTTCGTTCGTCAAATGCGTGGGTGCACTTCTGAAGAGGGCTCACAGGGCAATAAAACGCCTACTACAATAGAGACCCACCGACAACGAAGCCTGTCCTTGGATGCGTGAACGTTAGCTCCCGCTGCTCGTCGAACTTCTCGCCCGGAAACAGGTCAACGAGACCCTTCCCGGGCTCCAACGCCCGTCCTTTCGGAGACCAACCTGTAATCTCGAGGTCGGTTTCGCCTTGGGCGAGCAAGAAGTCCGACCAGAAGTTCGTGCCCCGTCCCCACAGCCACGAGAACGCCTGCCAGCCGCATGCGTCAAGAGGAAGCGCGCCAGGAGGAGAAAACGTTACAATTTACTGCGTCGTTAAGAGAGAGAGGGGGGGGGGGGAGAGGCGTACATACTTCATGCGTCAAACACCAAAGGAGTGCATACCTACATGCATCGAGTGCTTATGGCTGCCGCCGAGTCGTCGCACAAACTACAAGAGCAAACGCGGTGCCTTGCCTACGGATACACAACCCCCAACTCCCCCGACTATATATAGGATGGGTTGGCGTCGGTTGGCAACGACACTGTAAAACATGCCGCTCACTACTTGAGCTAGACAACCAGGGCACCGCTTCTTTTCTTTTCTTTTGTGGGCGGTCGGTCAGAGCTGGCGGTGGAGTTAGATTATTTTTGTGCGGGGAGAACCTTTACTCCGCACAAGGGGAATGATCGTATCACGTAGTGTTTATGGTAAGGCACCCAAGAGGCAGTTACATAGTACTCCCATTGCTGCCTCTGGAAGTGGCTACACCGGAAAATAAGTTACCTCATTGAAGCTGTCATCCATATGCAAGATAATTCGCCTCTAAAGCTTCTTAGTAGGATGCAGCTCACCCTTCATGCGACTCGCCCAACACCTCACGGCGCTTCGCGCTTGGCGCAAGCAATGTCTGCCTGGTCGGTGAAAACCCGACATGCTCCGTCCCGGCATTGTAGGGGTGCGAGGGCCTACGGTCATACGACTACAGCCATGCATGAGATCGAGTACATCTCTCCTATCGAGTACTTCCGTTCCTTCCTTCCTTCCCCTCTCCCACCCCAAGGAAAATCTCCCCGATCATCAAAATGCGGGGCACTCGAACAACATCTGACCTGCGCGGTCGTGCAGGGGAGAACCGCTTCGATCATCGTTTCCAGTTTCGCTCCCCCGCTCGGGTCAAGCGGCGTGCCCAGCGGACGAGGTATCGAAACACCCGGAGCCCTTTCAGACGGCTCCGCGGGAGACGCGTCCGGGTAGGCCCCCTCCTCGTCGTCATCAGCGACAAAGTCGCCCTCAGCGGCGAATTCACCCCCGGCCCTAAAACTTTTCCCGGCCGGCAAAAAGTCGCCTCCGGTGGTAAAGTCACCTCCTCTCACGGAACTCGGGGAGGGCGGGCCGACGACGGAGGAAGCGAGCGACGGCGGCACACCGCTAAGCCTGGAGATAGACGTGGAGACTTGTACGAGCCTCTGCAGCAGCGTATAGCAGTCGTCACGGAAAAGGAAAGACCCGAGGGTGATCTTCTCTCCGTCTCTGCCCGGAAAATCACGAGGAAGAAGCAGAAAAACTAAAAAAAATCAGGGGATTTTTTGCTTTGTGTTTTATAACGGTCATCACGGCTTCGTGTGTCGTAACGGTTACCGCTTCGTACTTTGTAACGGACACCGTTTCGTATTGTAACGGTTACCGTTTCACACCCAACAGTTACCGCTTCGTATTTTGTGAACGGATGCTCGTACGGATACGGAATTAATATTTTGTAACGGTTACGGATACGGTTGCGGTTTCGTCTGAACATTGCAAAAAATAATACGAGTGGAGTAACAAAATAATGAACTACCGGTAGACAAAAACGAAGAAACATCACAAGAGGGTACGCCGCCCGCCCGCCCGCCCGCCCTCCGCCTCCGCCCTCCGCCCTCCGCCCTGCCCTTGTGTCGTAGCGCCAAGACCCCTAGAGGTTGTAGATCCAATAACCTTGACCTAAGTGGCACGTTGGTGACGCAAGAGAGAAGCCGCCCTGTCTACACATGCATAAAACGACGGACAACCAGCTGAACGCATCGCACAAACTATGAACTTGCAAGGGCAACATGTAAAATCAAAGAGCCGTAACGACCCAAAAACCTTCACTAGTAGCTATATCACGGGTGAGCATACATGTATTACGGGGGACCCTAGTAAATAGGACCTACGGTACACACAAAAACCTATGTATTTACGTATTTTTGCAAACAATATTTGGTCCTATTTACTATGGTCCCTCGTAATAGATAGATCATAGATAGATCATACCGAACCCAATGTGGTGTGTCAAGATGGGCGGAAACATGCTTTTCGGTTCCATCGTGGGTTCTGGTTGCAGCGGTCACCGCTTGTGGTGCCTTTTAATATTTTTACAGCAGCACTCGCGTTTGGACAAACTACTCAAGCTTCGAGCTAAGTCGTTGTTGCACTGGCGTGAGGGTTAACGCCAAACAAGCTTTTCACAACACGAGCGGATTGCTCTGCATAAACGGAAGTGACACGTCGCCACACACCGCACCACACATCATCCCACGGTGCCTCTCACCGAACTTACTGCGCACCTTCTCTTCACAAAGAATCACTTTGTAAATAGTGTACAATACGTTTATTGATAGCAGTATTTGCTTGGACATAGTTCAAAAGGATCAACAAGCCCAGCAGAACGCCTCTTGCTCTACGGAAGTTGCATGCTGCCGCCACCTCACACCGCACACCCGACCGCACGCCGCACCACGCACCACCACCGCACGACACACCGCACGACACACCGCACGCCTCTCTCACCTCTTGACGAGGGTCAAGGCATTGGGTACGATTCGAAGCGTCGACGTCTTCTCCACCGTCGTAGCCTCTGACAAAGGCAGCACAACCTACAGTATTAATAGAAACAAAAACAGAAACAGAAACAGAAACAGAAGCAAAAACATCCGAAATTACTTCTTGTTATGAAACCCGTGTTTATCTTACCGCTGCAAAAAAGCATTCCTCTCTACTTCCAACTATTAATAGAGGGGGGGGGGCATATTACGGGGGACCATAGCAAATAGGACCAAATATTGTTAGCAAAAAGTGGTAAATATATAGGTTTTTATCTGTACCGTAGGTCCTATTTACTATGAACCCCCGTAATAGTAATACACAATATTCAGAGCCCACGATGGACTCAAAAAATAGGTGTCCCCGTATGTAAACACGCCATGTTTGGCTCTCATTACAACTACTTCTATTACTACCACGGGTGACCATAGTTAATAGGACCTACGGTCAACACAAAAGCCTACATATTTACCTACTTTTACAAATATTTGATCCTATTTACTTTTACTACCAATACAGCAGTACTATTACTGTAGTATGCTCACCCGTAATACTTCAAGCACCGTGAAAAAAAAAAAAACACCCCGCTCGAATTCCAGTACTTCGCCCTCAAAACACCACGGCGTGCAATGGTGCATGCATGCATGCATGCATGCATGCACGCATGCATGCGGCCACGGAGGAGAGACGAAAAAGAAAAAAAAACGGAGCACGGCCGTGCAATGAATGCACGCATTCAACGGCAAAGGGGAGACATGAAAAAAGTTACCAGAGTGACCTTATACAACGGGGGTCCGTGCGGTGGTGTGCCAAAGCAATTGACCACTTTTTTGGGAGAGGCCGCCTTATTCATGCCAGTTTATGAGTGCAACTCCCCAGTCGCGCCAAGCGATTTTGACCGCCTTAAGTTACTCAGACCGTATTACGGGGGGGGGACGGACCCCTCCTGCTGTACTTGAAAGAAAAAAAAGCATCAGCCGTGACATTGAAAATTCCCTCGACAATTTATCTTTGAAGTTGCGCGTGATACTATTTAGCATGAATGAATGTTAATGCTGCATGCACCGATTTCCCGTCGCTGGTCGCTATGCTTTTCGTTTTTTGGGCTGTTTCCAGACTTTGTTGAAAGAAAAACTCAAAAGGCCGGTGGGCCTTTCGTTTTTTGGAGCAGTGCGAAACGCCGTCAGAATTCCCCCTTGCGTCGCCCCGCGTCCGAAACATGCCTTCGAAGGCGAACGCTGTGCTTTACACCGGTACAACCGGCAGCACAACAAAAATGTGACGGCAAAGCGATATGGAAGACAAAATACGGCTATACCTGGCACACATACTTGTAGCCGAAAGCACGCACTCAAAAAGAGCGGCGATATGGCTTGGAAACACAGTTTGTCGACATCGTGAGTCTCCAAAGTGAAAACCAATTAATGTCTTGATTTTAGTGTAAGGTTCAATTTTATCGGAGAGCTTATTTTTCCGTAATTTCCATAGTTTTTTTTTTTCGCGCAATTTTTTTCATCTTCCAGACTTTCCTCATCTTTTTTTTCCAAATATGTGAAATATAACTTTCCTAATTGTTTTGCCTCTCAAGAATTTCACGAATTGTGACAGAACGCCTCCGTATCTTGGTACATATTTCCAACTATTTCCATACTTGAGAAATTCTGGGGAAAAAATTCTCCGATAAGAATGAGCCCGAGGTAGTTAGTCTCACACTGTGTATTTTTTCAGCCGTCGGTACTGCAATGGTCACACAATAGTCGCACCATATTCCCGAGTACCAGCACGACGTAGCAGGCGTGCCGCATCGGCCGTGAGGGCTATTCAATCAAATTTCAACACCGTCGCCATACCGGCGTTGAAATTTGATAGAATAGCGTTGAAGGTCATCTAGTGCATAGACTGCTCCGTTACCTTGGTATTGCGCCAACCCGAAAAGAGGGCGTGGCTGGCGGTGATGTACAGACGGCCGTGCACGGGTAGGCCGCCACTATACAGAGCGCAAGAGTAGCTCTCGATCACCTGGTGGCGGAGAGTGACGGTGTCGGTGGTGGTGTTGGTTGTGGGGAGGGGGCGGGGGGGTGGCGGAGGGGTGGCGGGGGGGGGGGGGGGGGGGGGGTGGCGATGGCGGTAGTGGTGGTGATGGTAGTGGTAGTGTGTGGTGTTGGTTGTGAGTGTGATCGTGATCATGATTGTTGTGGTGTTGGTGTTGGTGTTGGTGTTGGTAGTGGTGATGGTGATGGTTGTGGTTAGGGTGGTGGTGGTGGTGGTGGTGGTGGTGGTAGTGACGGTGGAAAAGGTGGCGGCGGCGGCGGCGGCGGCGGTATTGGTGTTACGGCTAGCGGGTATAACAGTCACGTCACGTCTTGGTAGGGGTCTCCATCACTAAACAACGAGCGAGGGATATTGCATCCATCGAGGGTGCATGCGTGTGCAAGAAAGACCCATCCAGCATCGCGATGGCCGCCACCAGTACAAAAACAATGAGTGGATCGACCACCACACCTTGCAGAGAAACTCTGAACCACACGGGCTCTGAGAGAACCGAGCACACTTGAGCACGCAGGCTGAGCCTTCGCCGCTGAGGGAAAAACAAAACAGAACACCCCCCATGAACATAACGCATGGCAGCAGCTGCGATAATAAACACTAACCCTGTCTTGCAGAGCCTCCGCAGGAAGGTCGAACGAGCTCAACGGGCTGAAGCCGTCCATCGATGGCTTGGCAGGGACGTGTCCCACCCGAGCGGGCGTTGACGGATCGCGGCACAAAACAGCCACGCCTCCACCGGTGTCAAACCCTAAGGGGGACAGCGGTTGCCGCTCGTCGTCACTAGATGAAGACACATCGTCACCCTCACCCTCAGCCTGCGACGAGCAACCAAGTGGCCAAACAAGTAGGACGACCAAGACGAGCGAGACACGTCAAACGAAAAGACAAGAACAAAACGTACACTCAGCACAGAACACACACGGGACGATTGATAACCGGAGACGAATCGTACTCTTTTATCGCCGAACAAAGCAGGCGTATTTGACGCATTTTCATTCCAGCACATAAGAGATAATTACAGTAGATGCGGTTTATACCATACCTTTTTAACCATCAAATAAAGACGAACATCTTTGGTCTTTCAGTTCAGCACACACAATAACCGGACACGTATCTTGCGCTTGGAGTAAACTTGCTATTTTGCCTCTAGAGACCCTGGGGAGTCGCTTGCTACATCGCCTGCTGTATCGGGATGGGGCGGTGCATTTATTCCGGGCGATCGGCTGAAAAAACATGAGCTAGTCTTACCACTACTACGTACTGCGGGGGGACATAGTAACTAATCAGGACAAAATATGCTTAGCAAAAGTACTGAAATATATAGGCTTTTCAGATTACCATGGTCCTCCGTAACAGCCAGCTATATATAGTATAGACCCTTTACATCGGCGGCTGGCGGTATACATACTCCTTTCATCAGGAAAAAACACACACATGCGCACACATGACGGGCGGACCTCACGTACGGGGCGATAGGCGACGCACCGTACTTCGCACGGGGTGAACCGAACAGCCCGGCCGATCGTTACCCACGGGTTCGGTGCAAAATCTCACCAATAGCCCGTGCCCCGGGGCGGAAAAACGTAGGTTCGATGGCCCTCCATCTCTCCACAACGACAAACCACATTCACGACAACCAGAGCTACTTCAGGTAACTCTCGAGTCTACGTATCACTACTGCTGTGGTGATTGCTGTACATCGAGCCTACGGCAGGCCGAACATCCGACCTCATGAACGCATTATTACGGTAAGGGGCCATAGTTAATAGCACCAAATATTGTTAGTAAAAATAGGAAAATATATAGGGTTTTGTGTCTACCGTAGGTCCTATTTACCATGCCCCCCCCCCGTAATCTAATAGTTCCAAAACAAAATGTCAACATTTTTAAAGCGTCCTCTTACAGTAGGATTGCAGTCCCGCTTTGGGAACAAACTACTTACAATTCGACTGATTTTTTGCCCTACAGGGGACAGCAGTGTATATGTACTATTACGGGGGTCCATAGTTAATAGGACCTATGGTATACATAAAAAACTATATATTTACCTATTTTTACTGGCAATAGTCGGTCCTATTTACTATGGACCCCGGTAATACCAATATCACTAAATGGGTGCCAGGCGTGTGTATGACTACTGCCGTAGATTTTTCGAGTTTTCTGGTGGCCTTCGTGCGGGACGCCTAGGCCACAACGCGGTCCCCTCTATGGATATACCTGTACCACACCAGGCAGTACATTTCCCTACAAAGAGATGGGTGCTGTGGTAGGCGTGTTTCGCGCTCCCGGGAGTGATGCAATCAACCCCTTGCAAGCCCTTGCGATCCCTGTGAGAGAGACTTGAGAGGTAAAAAAATACCATAAAAAATTGACGGCAAAATGGAGCGCCACCATCACGGTGACCCCATTTGTCATCACTTTAATGGTCAACTGGTGACTCCATCTAGCCGTCAATTTACATTTATGAGTAGGACTGCAGTCCCGTTTCGCGGACAAACCAGTCAAAAATGATGAGTAATTCGTCCCCAAAACGGGACTGTAGTCCTCCATCGGTTATAAAGTGCGAACATATGGCGTCCGGAAAAGGTGACCACCAACAATAAGACTTCTCTTGGTCGCAGTCACTATCACGGATTCAACAGGGCCAACCAAGCCAGGACCAAGACCGACCGTATTGCCATGGTATCCTACCTCTTCGCCATCCGACGAGAAGTCGTCTTGGTTGAGGCGGTGCTTGAGCAAGCGCAGAGAAGGTCTCCCTTGCGGCCGCGTCGGACTCGGAGGCACCCCGGTTGCGTCTCCCTCTGCCACCTGCAGTATCACGGGTAGGGCATCGTGGTTGTAGTCCCGCGGAACGGCACGGGGCAGGAGGTCGGAGGAAAGCTACGGTAGCTAGTGACACCGAAAGGCATGCGTGCACTGCGTGCAAAGCGCGCAAGCCAAGTGTCAAAGTGTCAAAATCCACTATTAAATTACTAATGCACGGCACCGGAGCGCATGCATGCACTGCTGTGTTCGAAGCACGCGAGCCAAGTAAGTGTTGAGCTACACTAGTCTATGGTGCCGCAGCGCGTGCATGCACTGCGGTCAAAGCGCGCACGCTAAGTGTCCAGCTACAGGCAGGCTACACTAGCCCACGCCACCGCAGCACATGCATTGCGTTCAAAGCGCGCGCTAGGTGTCAAGTTCCAGTATAATAAATAGTCCATGCCGCCGAAGCGCACGGACGCACTTGCGCTCAAATCATGCCGGGCGCCAAGTTACAGCAGTTCATGGAATCGAAGTGCAGCCACACACAGCGTTAAAACTGTACGCGCAGAATCCAAATGCGCGCGCGGGGGGGGGGGGGGGGGGGGGGGGGGGGGGGGGCGTTCCATCCTCGCCATAGTCACCAGAGATTCTCCCTACCCACGAAACACGGCATCGAAATAAACTATCAACAGAGCACCAGGTACATAACTTGGCCCGGCTAGATTGGTAGTCCGCACAAACTCGATATTGCAGCTTCATTTCGGCCACGTTCTACAGGCGGTCGGGGTTAGGGTTGAGGGTTAGACTCATCCCACGCTAAGTAGGGGTTGCACTGTTTTTTGCTTTCTGAGGCAATACTTTCCGACCCGTTGAGATCCTCAAGTGAACGGCTACTAGGATACCGGTTAGCATGATGGTTTTACTGGTAATTTTCGTTCAGGACTATTAATAGTAGCGCATTGAAACACTGGTTGGGTTGGGTTGCGCGAACCAACGTCCTCCGAAATCATGTTTCGGGTGACACATTGAGCTCCCCCCCATGCAAGGAGCTAAAACAATAAGGTATCAATCACCCTTGTAAGGCCCCACCCCTTTGGCATTGGTCATCGCAAGCATATATATATACATATAGGGTTAGGGCTTTTAGGGTCAAATTTCGGCATGTCAACATTTTGGTCGAATCTTGGCCAAGTCATTTGCACGCCTCCTTGTAAAAGCACTGCGCATATGTAGTACCTGATAAACGTTTCAAGAGTGTATGAGGTATCGACCAGAGGAGCGTCATAATTTTACGCTACAAAAGTACTCCTTCACGTACAGTAGTACGAGCACCTCCTTGTAGCTTTCAGTCCTTTATGGGAATGTGTTTCTCGTGTTCTTCTCTGTGTCGGTCGGTGTTCTGGGCAGGAGTCATTATATACCAGGTATATAATACCGCGCCATTCTTTCGGTTACCATACAACAGCAGTAGCAACAACAGCTCGGTGGTGCGCCCAATGATACAACACTATTACTGAAGTACGTATCATTGGATGTTTGTCTCACCTGCCATTGTCCGCTGTCGACCGTGCTGGGAGACGTGTCCGGAAACCTTTCCGCTTCCCCATGCCAGTCCCTCGTCGGCAGGCGCCATCTCACTTTGACTCGGCGCTACCTTCTCCTTCCCCTGCCGCCTCTCCTCCTCTTCCTCCTCTCTCCTCCTCCTCCTCCTCCTCCTCCCCCCCTCCTCCTCCTCCTGGTCCCCCTTCTCCTTCTCCTCTTGCTCGCCCTTCGCTTTCTGCTCCTCCTGCTCCTCCTCCCTCTCCCGGCCATCCTCCTCCTCCTCATGCTCATATTTCCCTTCCTCAAGCACCTCCTTCTCCTCCTTCTTACGTGTCACAAATGGCTTACTCGGGACCCCCTCCTGCAGAGAGTCCACACTCGCCGCACCCCTCACCTGCTCTTGTTCAATCGCTTGCTCCAATGTGCCTACGCCTGCACTTGCTACGCCTGCTGCACTTGCTACACCAGGTTGGCCAGCTTGGCTGGGCGGCGACACCATGCCCCCCTCAATCTCGGAGTCATCAGCCAGGAGTGCTGTGGGCTTCATCACAAGCGCGGTAGCATCTACATCAACACCCCTCCCCTCCGCCTCGGCTATCGGCAAAGCTGTCGCCGCGGAATCGCCCAACAGCGACTCGCTCGGTAAATCTGACTCCTCCAACTTCCCGTCGCCTACGAGCTTCCCGTTCTCCACAGCCACAGCCACAGCCACATTCGCCCCTAGCGACGAAGAGTGCTCCGAAGGCGCTCCTAGCGGGGAGGGCAGCGCTGTCGCCCGGCCTTCCTCGCGCACGCTACTACTGCAGCTCTCCTTTCCAAGGTCGCTTTCCGGCGCATCGCCTGGCCTGTCGGCAGAAAACGCTTGTTCATTCAAGGAGGAACCCTCACTTGGAAAGGCTAGCGGCTCAGCCTCTCCTGTTCCTCCTCCGCTCCCGCCGTCGCCACTTCCGCCGCCGCCGTCACCACCGCCACCTCTAGGTGTTCCCGGGGGTGACCCGGAGCTACCTCCATCCGGCATGGTGACGACATCTCCCCCTTGAGACGTCTCCACCTCGCCGAGCATAACCGCGGATTCCTCCTCGCTATGCCTACTGCTGTCGCGCTCCAATCCTGCCGTGACTACTGCCCCCTCGCCTTGCATCGACGAGGGCAAACAGCCCACCGGCTTGCTCTCCCCTGTGCTCCCTCCCCTTTTCTTTGCTGCCGCTTCTGCTCCCGCTTCTGCTGCTGCTGCTGCTGCTGCTGCTGCCACCGCCACTTCTACCTCTTCTGCGTCAGTGATGTTTTCGATGCTCAGAGGCGACAGAGGACGGTCAAGCGTGCCTTTCGTCTTCCCGACAACCCCATCGCTGTCGCCGCGTGGCCTATCTGCGCCCCCCTCGCAAGGCATGCCTGTGGCCACTCCGCCTCCAATTGTAAGCTGCGCCCGGCCCGGCTGGTCCCTGCTCGCGTGCCCGTGGAGCGAGCTGCTCCGCAAGGAAACGGCACTGCCCTGCCTGGAGTACGAGGGAAGAAAGCCATGCCGTGATCCGTGTCGTGATCCTTGCAAGGACCCATGCCGCGACCCTCGGCGAAGAGGTCCGTGCAACGAACCGCCGTGCCTTTCATTCGTAACACAGGGTGGTGGTGGTGGTGGTGGGATACGTTTGCACATCCAACAGGCCGAAAACGGGGCAGGATCAAAGCGGTAAATAAGTACCGTGCAGCACTTAAGATAACACCCCCCCCCCCCGTGCCGATTTTCAGAGCCTATGTTCTCCAAAGCCTTTCGGGGAGGGAGCAAAGGCCCAAAATGGAGCCTCTGGGAATATTTCGTCGAGATGTTTCCATAAATGCGTCGCTCGGCGTGTGCACACCCCCCCCCCCTTGTCGAGAAAAAAGCCTTCGAACAATCGTCAGAGATGGCGGTATGTTCTCTCATCACCGGTGTAATAAATAGTGTCACACGGCGGTACCTACATACTCGTATATACATAAACCGATGGATTTTCGGAGTCCCTAGAGACAAAGGAGGAAACGTGCGTCTCCCAGGAACATGGCAACAAGGACCGCTGCGTGTTGCACAGCCGAAAAAAGACGCAGCAAGCAGATGCAGATGATGTGCGCGCGTTGGTTTTTCAACCAAAATGCATTGCGACCCCCACCTCGGCCGCGGGCAAGCAGCATACTGCAAAACAACCCCCCCCCCCCCCCCCCCCCCCCCCCCCCCCCCGCCCCCCCCCCCCCCGAAAAACACGCACCAGGAGAGGTTGTTGTCGCACCCCATCACCTCGGAGTCGCTGAGACATTCGGGGCCGACCTCTGAAGCTCTGCTGAGTCGCCTTACCCTGCTGCGACGGTTCCTGGCGAACAAAGAGCAACGCAGCGGGCCCGGTGGGGTTGTGCTCGTCGCGGTAAGTTCTTGACCCGGCCTACCCGCCTGCCGCGCCAAAGCCGGCCTTGCTTATGCTAGTCACCACGAGTGGGGTACAGACGGCAGTCTCCACAGGCACGCGGCGCAGAAAGCAGCCTAAAATAATTGAGCCCTGCCGTGTACGCGGCTCCCTAAACTCTCGAAACGTTCCTGACATTGAGAGCTCCACTGTGCATCCTTCCAACTATGCACACCTTCGACAGATAGATCGTCTACATATAGATCACCTACAGATAAGATCAGATAGATCCTAGGCTGCTGTAATTGAGATATTGTGAAGGATCTGTGTAGTACGGATACAACCCAGGAAATATGTCCTAGTCCATGCAGATATACCAGGTATACGGCTCCCACCCTGAAACAACATGAGTTATTAATACATCCTACAGATCGTACAGATCAGGGATAGATTCATCTGTTTGCCCCGGAAGATTTACGTAGATCAACAAGTGGGAACCGATTACCTCCCCGAGGGGTGCAAGAACACCTTCTACCCTGTACGAGCACTCAAAAACAAGCTTCGACAACAACAGCGTTCATAATGACGACCTATATGTCCGATCAAGAAACTACCATGGGGTACGAGTAGCTTCGTAGGCATAGAGTCTGACGAGCGCAATTGAAAAACACAAGAAAAAAAGAAGAAAAAAAAATAAAGAGTGAAAATATACTGCGTAGCTCCTCCCATCAGGAGACCCGTTAGCCGTCACGGTCACGGTGGAGTTCCTCCTCTCTTCAGGACCTCCTCCATCTACCGCACTGCTGTAGTGCCCATCTCTGCATCTCTACTGCAGTCTCTGACCATCAGTCATGGTATTCACATCTTGGGCACGAAAGTACCTCCTCCTACCGCATTGTAGTGGCATGCATCTCTGCAGCAGGTTCACCATCAGTCATGGCAACTATGTTTTGGGCACAAAAACACCCTACCCTACCCTACCCTACCCTACCCTACCCTAGTGGTGTGGCATCTCTACAACAGGTCCAAGACGAAAAACTGCGCGTGCATGCTGCGACACTCACCGGGGTCGGACAGACATGGGTTTACTTCCTTCCACGTCCGTGAGAGACATCGCCAAGACCTGGTCCGATACTTCCGCGCTGCCCGCTTTCTTTCCAGCGCTGCGCGCGCGCGGGGGCGCGAAACCACCAGGCTGGGCCTCTTCCTGCCTGGCGAGGATCTGGCGCTTCTGTTGCTTGGCGTGTGCCTGCTCCGGCATCCGCATGTTCGCCGTACGCAAACAGATCAATCCGACGACTACTGTTTCATTCTGTGTCAGCGATTTTGATCAGCATGTTTTTTCAATCCTCCCGCGGATTGGTGATCATAAAGCTCAACCCTATGACGGCAAACTGCAGTACCGTTTCGGGGACAAACCGCTCAAGTTGTAAGTAGTTTGCCCCCACAAAGCGGGACTGCCGTCCTAGACGGGTCAAGCTCACCAGACTTGTTGACACACAGAAATTAAGTGCTCGCACGTAGTCTTGTTGGTCTTGACAGCCACGCAGTCTAGCGGATAGTGCTCGTGATCCGTGTTGTATGGTAGAGGAAGTCTAGGGGATACTGCCCTGCTTTTCATCGTGTTTCATCGCGGAGAAACAGAAGAGACCGCAGAGAGAACGTGGAGTGGACCACCGGCCCAGCCCTCCAGAAGAGAGAGTTCCAGGAGAGAGAGCTCTGACGGCGTCGTATATACCATAAGCGTTTCCAAAGATGCATCAACCCCATACATATATATATATATATATATATCTACGGGTCAATGCTGGTAGATTCAACGCACAGGCTTGACTGCGCACACAGGCCGGGGGGGGGGGGGGGAATCGACTCGCCGTGCGTGCACAGCGCTGCCACGGAAAAAGAAAAGCGTTTCGCGCAATCCAGCGACATCCGTAAATATGCACTATTGCAAAAAAACACAATAACATCTTAGACGCATTCCACTCGCGGCAAGAGGAACTCGATACGTACGGAGAACCTTGTCTTACCTTCACACCGAATACTGTTCCTTACCTATACGTTCTTTCTTGCTGCTGGTAAACCCCTCTCGCACGGAAAGGACGGCATGAATATCGGTGCCAAGGTTAGCAGGCCACACACCACGGACCACCGCTATCTCCTTATTTCCGACTGATCGCAGGTGAAAAAAAATGCGCAGGCTGCACCCGCTACGCGCTGTCACTCATGCCGCCAACACACGGCGACTCCCACGGGCGACAAGGCTAGCTGACGCCTCTTCTTCATCCTCACCTGCGCAAGCGCTGCTTCGGCCATCGCCGTGAAAAGTGGATGCCCACCGCCGCCCGCCCGCCTGAGGCCCACCGTCTCCCCTTCCAATCCCTGCAGCTCTTTCCCCAGGCCGGCCGCGGGCGACAGGTGACTCTTGCGGAGAAGGTCCCGCTCCCGCTGGAGTACTTCACTGTGGTACGCCATGAACATCACCTAAGCCGGGGGATCGGCACAGACAATCGTTCGTTTCTTATTCTGTACATAGGTATCTATATATATATGGTATATTCCAAGCATCGTCACAATAATTAGGCATCTGTACTGGTACTTTAGTTCATGTTATAGATGGGCAGGACACCGATCGGCTAGAACACCTAAATCGCACCGCCGCACCAACTACCCTTTCTGCACTCGAATTCGACAGGACGTAACCGCTGGATTACAACAGCTCGCCACCCTCAACGACGCAACCCCCGCACCACCCCCCCCCCCCCCCCCCCCCCCCCCCCCCCCCCCCACTCGAATTCGCCAGGACGTGCTACAGCTCTCGCTCGAAAATCGTTCCTTGCTCCTTTTCGGCCTAACAACGCCGCCACTCCGAGCGCAGCAGAAGGTGGAGCAACGCGAGAAAGAGGGTGCTGCGCCCCTCCTGATCCCCCCGCTACACGACACACCGCAGGTCTGTTCATCTCTCTCTCTCTCTCTGCCATACCAGAGCGACCCTGCAGCGACGAATACACAAGAAAAAACCCACCTCCCTCGCTCACTGCGTCTCCGGCTTAAAAAAATCGATAGGGTCTTCGGCTTCATCCATCCCAAAATGGTCCTCGTTAATAAGCAATACGGCATAAGCCCTATGAGGCGGCCGTGTAAATGAGGAACCCCCTTCGCTCCTAACAATTACAAAAACAAACAAATAACACAGGTATATTCGTACCTCGCTCACGGCGTCACCGTGGCCGCCGCGAGAGCGCGCCGCCGCGTGCCCGGCGGGCGCTTGCACGCGGTGAGCGTTCCTCTCGACCAGCTCCTTCACATCCTTCCGTCCGTCGACGTTCGCTGTAGCCTTCGACTCGTCCGCGCGCGTTTGCTCCTTCGCGAGAAGCTTGGCCGTCTCAAGAAGCGCCGAGAGCATGCCGTCTAGGATCTTGCGCAAGGAGGAAAGAGGAACAAAGCAAGGCAGGGGGAAGCACGAGGCCCTAAGGGTAAGGGTAACGGTAACGGTAACGGTAACGGCAGGCAGCGGTTATACAAGGGCAGGGCGAAAAGCTGGGCTTGCATCAACCAACCTATGACTAGTATTAGAATAGTCAGGGCTCTTTACAGATCGTGATCCAACCCACGGGTCGGGTCAGGAACTTTTTGAAATCTCGTGGGTCGGGTCGGGTCGGGTTGGGTCGGGTCGGGCCAAGAGATTTTCAAATTCTCACGGGTCGGGTCGGGTCGGGTCGGGTCGGGACAACCTTACCCGACCCAACCCGACCTGACCCGCGAGGTTTGACCCCTACCCGTGAGCAGGTTTGACAGCATCCACAGCAGTGTCTATATTATATATACGGCATGTAGTGCTGCTTGCCGTGTGCTGTACTGTCTCCGTACCTCCGTACCTACCACTGTCCGGAAAAGTAAGGGACCATTTGTGTACCAGTATTAATAAAAATGATCCATACATTTTCGGACACGCTGCGCGAGTGGCAACAAGGGCAACATGACTTCAGAGCTCGGCAGTTCAAGAAAAAAAAAAACAGGGCGCAGACGAGCGACAAATAGTCTCGAGGCGAAGCTGTGCACCCAAAGGTGCTACCGCGCGCAACCACAACCACGGCTACAAACTGTCCATTCACTCGATCGCGCGAAACGCCTGAACAACAAACAGACCCCCACGACAACCATGCTCGACACGTCATTCACGGACCGCGCCCCCCGAGTAGCCACGGCAGAATCACATCTTCAGAACACGCGGAGAGCCATAAACGGAAAACTTTACGCCATCCAAACTTGCCAATGAAAGTGAAATCAGACGCAAATAATAAAAAAGATGAAAATGCCCCCCCCCCCCCCCCCCCCTATATTATATAGGTTGGGTTGGCGTCGGTTGGCAACGACACTGTAAAACATGCCGCTCACTACGTGAACTAGACAACCAGGGTACCGTTTTTTGTTTGTTTGTCTTTTTTTGGCGGTCGCCCACAGCTGGTCGTCGAGTTAGATCATTTGTGCGAGGGAAAGAACCTCTACTCTGCACAAGGGAATTGATCGTATCACGTAGTGTTCAAGGTAAGGCACCCATGAGACAGTTACATAGTACTCCCATTGCTGTCTCTGGAAGTGGCCACACCGGAAATTAAATTAACTCATTGAAGCTGTCATCCATATGCAAGTCCGCCTCACAAGCGGTTCTTAGTAGGATGCAGCTCACCCTTCATGCGACTCGCCGGACACCTTACCGCGCTTCGCGCTTGGTGCAAGCAATGTCTGCCTGGTCGGTGAAAACCCGACATGCTCCGTCCCGACATTGTAGGGATGCGAGGGTGTATGGTCATACGACTACGGCCATGCATGAGATCGAGTACATCTCTCCTATCGAGTACACTCCCCCCCTCCCCTAGAACTGCGAAAGTGGAATTAAACGAAAATATAAAAGTGGGACTCCCGGGAAAAAAAGCCTACCACAGATTGGCGAACCGTTCACACACCGGAGCGATAGCTTACACCATCTATCATCTCGTAAACCATCTACTGTACTTGATCTATCATCTAGATAATCTATTGTAGATCATAATCATATAGTTATCGTCGAGACACACCAGGTATTGTGCAGCAGCCGTATCATACAGATCCCACTCGGCCAACAAGTACGGGCAAGACCTGTGGCATAGCATGCCCAACACGATTTGCCGTAGACTTTGCATGTCATCTGTACAAATCAGGAGTATAGCTTGCCCGAAAGATCAAGACCGTGAAACGAGGATAGGATAGGATAGGATAGGATAAGACAGGACAGGATCTCATCTGTCCCATGCGTGGAACCGTTCCATCCCGCGCGCGTTCTGACCTCGCTCAAGCTCGACCGTCGGCTCGAGTCCTCGGAAAAAGACCTGAGGGTGACATCCTTGACCAGCAGCCGCAGCTCCCCCAGCTCCGCCTCCATGGCCTGAATAGCCCCCTGGACGGCCTGCATGCATGCGCCCGGCGCGGTTCCGAAGACGCCCGAAAACAGACCACAAACACACACACACACGCCTCAGCCAATCACCCAGTCACATCACATCGCCCAGTGGCCATGGTATACCGCAGCTCGTTAGTACCGTTGCCCTCGCCTACTGGTACGATACTGCTGCCGTGCGCGCTGTTTTGTACTTACCTGGTATTTGTTTTCTCCCATCGTGAGGCGTTTTTCTTACAGACTGTTTTCGAGACCACAGACAGGACTTCAGGGAAATCAGCTATCAATAACATGGGAACGTGCAACCATCGTCGTCATCCATCGTAGGTCAGAACGGATATGGAACCCGGTTGGGACCGTCAAATGGTGAATCTTGTTGAAGATGGCGAGGAGTTCGCTTCGCTTCGAACGAGGCATCGTGTTGCACTCCAGAGTTCCTGGCTTGGTCGTGTTCCGCGACGATGTTTGTCGAACACTACTGTACGATTTCCGGAAAATCTTCCTCATCGGAATCTTGACCTTTTTTACACCTGCACCCCTCTTGTAGGGCCAAAACTACTTGGAACTACAGGATAACACCTTAATACAGTGTGTAGGAAAAGGGGTAACTTTCTTACCGATCGGTGGCGCACAAGCTGAAAAAGCTTTCCAACCATATTTCAAGCTAAATGAGTGTCTTAACAATAATTCAAGCTGAAAGAGTGCGTCCACAGCCTGATAAATTAGCGAATTGGTTTTACAGTATAGCTAAAAGAATGTTTATCATAGTCTAAAAGTATGGCGAGTAGTGCAGGAAAATACCTCGCAGACGTGAAACAAACATGGAAATAAAATCCTCGCCTGTTTAGCGGCGGCCCTCTCCTCGATTTGCGCGGCCAGCTTCACCTCCAGCGCCCGCACCCTAGCTCCGCCATGCTGAAAGATTACAATAAAAACGCCGCGAGGACAAAAAACAAGACGTATACGGTCAACGAAAATAACACCTCCGTTCACGAGCACAGCAGTCTCTTGTCGATCCCCTGGCAATTCTTGCTTGCTGCTCTACTCAATGCTTTCTTTCTTGTCTTACAAGTCAAGGCCCGACGGTGCACCCCCCCCCCCTCCCTCTCCTTCTTTCCCTCCCTCCCTCCCTTCCTCCGTCCCTCCATTAGCACAATTTGTCTGTAAAGACATTGGCCCAGATTCAACAAAATGGTTGAGATATCCCATGCACCATAGTGCTTCACTCCAAACCCTCAGCCTAAGCTGTAGGCCTAGCCTCGACCGCGTGGGATAAACTCATTGAAACGACGACATAACAAGGACTTACGCGTGGATCCTTCACCATATCAACCATTCTGTCGCCCGCTCTACCGTACATACAGCACAGAACAAACAACCAGAACAGGCAGAACAAAAACCATGCTTGTTTCCCCTCTCACCTGGTGCCCCAGGCCGAGCGACTCCAGCACCCACGGGCCATCGCGTCGGACAGCGGCCCCTGACCCTCCTCCTCTCCCTGACACGCTATCCCGGGAGATAACGGGATCTGCGTCAAGGCTCCCCCACCGCCGGGAGATAACGGCGGCTCCACGCCAGCCGCGGCTCGTCCCGAGAACGCCGCCCCGGCCGCTGAGGGCGTGTGGGGGGACGGCGCCGCAGCAACAGACACGCCTCCAGCAGCTTGAAGCTCGGCGTTGAGGTCGAGGCGAGCCTTGGCGAGGCTTTCCTCCTTCTCGCGGACCTCCCGACCGATCTTGTCGTACCTGAAGCAAAAACCGATTGTGTCCCAGGTCACCAAAGAGGGGCAGCTTGTTAAAACACTTTGGGGACCCCATGCACTGCATTAAGTATGTTGATTATAAACTATAGCGACAAAAAAACTGACGAGTGCGAGGTTATGATGCGTCCATTGGCCGAAGAGAGCGTGCAGCACTATTTATAGTATCAGCAGTCACCATGCTGCTCTGCGCGCGTATCGTGCAGCTCGTACAGCTCGTACAGCTCTTACAGCTCTTACAGCTCGTACAGCTCTTACAGCTCTTACAGCTCGTACAGCTCATACAGCTCTTACAGCTCTTACAGCTCCTTTCATCGCAGTTCCAAAAATATTTTCTTCGGACCGCCTCTACCGCAGCAACCCGGGCCGTGTACACTTCCTCTTCGAACCGCTGATGCTGTACGTAACCGTCATTTTTGTTCCTTTGCTCCCCCCCCGCTGAACCCCCAACACGATCACCCTGGTAGCATTCATACCAGTATATACCATTACTATAGCAAGTAGTACTAGTATTGCTGATAATAGAAACCGTTTCGGGAGCTACGGAGGCCATATTATTGAAAACCGCGGTCTCGCCAAGCGTTTACGGTAGACCGCCAGACCGTCTTAGGCTTAGACTAGTCCTTCCGATACCATGCATGCTGCTGCTGCTGCTGCTGCTGCCGCGAGCGTGTTTACAACTTGATACTGCGGGGGAGCACAACAGTCAGGACCAGATATGCTTGGTAAAAATAATGGAATAAGAGAGGTTTTTGTGTATATCGTGGGTCTTGATTGTTGTTAACATGGTCCCTCCCCCCGTCCTATTGGCAGTATTCGAGTTAAATGCTAGACGCAGCGCCGGGTCGCCATTGATCAAGTGTGGGCGACGAGTGCTTCAGTCGACCCCTTTCACTTACTGCCGCGGATAGTATCGCCCTCTTATTCCTAATAACTAAATAGTGTGGGTCCCCTAAATGGGAGGCGGCGCGATTGTACAAGGTGTTCCTGTAGCCCTTACGCTACCGCACGAAACTGAACCCACACTAATTTCAAGTGATTTCTCAGTCCGACACAGGAAGGGGGTAAGATCGGCCAAAAAATTATATGCAACATACGGAAACGATGCAATGAGCGCCCAGTTGTTGGAGGTGTTTCTATCATGAGTAGGAACTAGCAAAAAGTTTCCATGTAATACACCGTCCCGGCATTGTAGGGATGCGAAGGCCTACGGTCATACGACTACGGCAATGCATGATATCGAGTACACCCCCCGCCCAAAAATCATCGTGGGTGCGTCGGTTAACGTAATTAATTCCCTCCCAAAAGGGTTGAAAGGAGTGCCTGCTGAACACGCGCCGCGCATGCTCTACTTCTGGGCGCGTGGGGCTGCTGCTGCTACAAAAGATGTGCGTTTCGGATCCCGGCAGCTATTTTTCCGGGTCACCGCAGTGCCGTGTCATCGCGTCGTCCTAGCATCGTCGACAGCAATACGCGGCCCAAGCAGCCAAAGCCCACGACCCCGCAGGGTTAGCGATGATAGGTACGGCTTCGAGACCTCGATCCTGGCGAAACTAACTATACGATAACGAGGCGGGAGGTCGGAGGGGAGGGGGGAGGGGGGAAGGGGGGGGGGGGGGGGGGGGTGCACTCGCCGAGAGGCGGCCTTTGCGTGGGCGCTTTTGCTGGCTGCTAGCTGCTTCGATCCGGCCAAAAATCTCTTGGTCGCTCGTTTCACCGAGGCCTTCGCGTCTTCGTGCACCTGCTCCGCACCACCGAACGAACGACCGAACGAACGAACGACCGAACGAACGGAAACCATCGCCCGAAACGCGGCAGAACTGATTTTTTACAAAATTAAAAAAAAATGGCACTTCAACTGTGAGATCGAGAATCCTGTCGAGACTCATATTTCGGCACGTGGTAAGGCTCGTCTTGAGTCCAAAGCAAAGGCAGAACAAACGCGAGAGCCTCGGAGAAGGCAACCTCCCTCCCTCCCTCGTAACGGCTGCGCCCTCCTCAGCCTCGTAACGGCCGCGCCTTCCGAGGTGAAGAACGATAATCTACCCCTATCTCGTTGGAGGCAGCGGCCACTTCGAGATGCCCTCCACCGCTCGCCTATACTTGCACGCTAAGCGCTCCCATGCAGGACTACCCGCCACTCGCAAGCAAGCAGGCCGCGATATATATTATATATACATATATATATATAAATATATGTGCTCCGAAATACCGGGCGATTTTATCTCACGAGCTCTGCCGCGATGCGTCCGTCTAGCGTCGGCGGGGAGGGGAACCTTGCACACATCGGCAAAATCAGATAGACAGTTCCCACTTCATGCATGATCTAGACCTTTCAGGGCAAACAGATAGATACATTCCCTATCTGTATGACCCGCATGATCTAGCTCGTGTTACCGGGTGGGAGCCGTATGACATGCTGCATGATCTAGTAGCACATGTTTCCTGGGTTGGATCTGTACTACGCAGATCCTGCACGACATCTCAAAACGGCTTCCTAGGATCTGGATGATCTACCGATGATGATGATGTATCTGTAGATGATTTACATGATCTGTAGATCATCTGTACGACGTGTGGAACCTTGGGCGCTTCCGCGTATTGTGCCTCGTTACACACTCCAGCCCATGGGGATTTTGTTGTTCGTAGTGTTGCGCGTACATTATCCACAATGTACCACTATGGACGAAAACGCAAGGACGGTTTAGTAGTAATATTGATGCGTCACCACTTCTTACCTTCACGTCCATAGTGGTACCTTGCTACTGCTAAAGATTACTGAGAGTCGACATTTCGGTGAGGGGTGTACGCGGAGAATATTTCCATGCTAGGAGCCTGATCAAAACTTAGGCACCCCTTCCATGCTTGCTGCTGCTGTAGCATGACAAACGAACAAAAAACAAAAAAAAATTACCTTCATAGCGACGGAACATGAACCGCTGGCGAGCGCGTGTGCAAGCTCCGTGTGGGCTTCGACGCTTGCCACCGCCTTGTTGACCGCGGACGAATCCCACCCCTTTCTTCCACAGGACGGCCCCATTCCAAAGCCGGGGGGGGGGGGGGGGGGGGGGGGGGGAGGGGAGGGGGTACGAGATCGATACATCGCATAGGGGCCGTTGAGTGTCAATACGCAGACCATCCAAAAGCCACGATTGTTTTAATATTTTAGCTAGCCGCGGGTCAGAAACGGTAAGGCTTACCTTCGTCAGCGTCTGCCCTTCCCCGGCGATCACTCCCGCGCACGCCGGGGAAGAAGCGTGGCCGGACATGTTCGCCATTACGTTTTTCCCCACGTCCTCCATCGTCGCGCCGAAGGTATGGAGGTCGATGCTACCGCGGTTACCGTTAAGCCCCGACTCGCTCAAGCGAGCACCGTACCCATGCCTGAGATTTTTGTTTTTTCAAGATGGCCGCGAGTGTTTCGCAATGGCCAAGAAGAGGAGGGGTATCAGAGGATGGCGGCGCCCAAAATACAGGCCAACTATATATAGGAGGCTATCCTTCTCGGCTCGGAGGCCCGGTCGTCGTCGGATATCAGATCGGCGTTCGGTGCGGCAAAATACCAAAAAACAATCCGTCCTCGAAAACTGCAGCCGCAATCATTCCACGATTTTCATGCATGCGGACGGAAAGGATAACTTCGCCACCACTCTTAGCAACTGACCGCTGGTATGATGGAGCACAGAAGACGTAATACGTGAATGCCAGGAACTTTCGTCAACTAGATAGATCGGCCTGACAAACGCGTCGAGAGACTAGCAGCTCGCAAGAGGCGTCTGTTTTGGGTCATTCCGAATACCGCATACCGCAACAGCATACCACGTGCACTGCTGTAGTGGTATTGATGGCGTGAGGGTGAGAGAGGGCCCACAACGTAGTTTCGAACGGATTTGCGTATTTGGTGATCAAGCGCGGCGTCTGTCCGGCGCATCGTCGATGCCCACCTTTCAAGAAGCCGCAGCAAATCTCGAGTGTGGTTTTCTTCCACAGAAACCACCTTCCAACGCCGACACGGCAGAGCAGCGGCACGCAGCATGGCGACAACAAAAAGGGGAGACACCGAGAGAGGTGGAAGTCATCAATCAACCAGGCCAAGGACACCTCCAGTTGCGCACGTAAAGCAAGCGACTGACATCAACGAGCACCCTACTTGCACACCGGGAGTGCAAATAAAACTCTCCCTACCCTTGTATATGCTGGTTTTAGTGTCGGGCCATTTCTTTAGGGGAGGGACGGTGGACATGTCTCGAAACCTAACCCTGACCCCAAACCCCCCCAACCCCCCCGACACAATAAAACCAATACAAAGTACACCCCGGTATGAGTACACCTTGGGAGGCATCCGGGGTGTCAGAGACGTATTTGCAGACCCGGTTTGCAAATATGAATATTACTACTGTAGGTGTCACCGACAACAAAGCTCGTGAAACACGAAACGGTCGTCACGGTCGCAAACCAAAACGCCTATTACGGGGGGGGGGGGCAGAGTAAACAGGACCAAATATTGTTAGTAAAAATAGTTGAATATATAGTTTTTTGTGTTTACTGCAGGTCCTGTTAACTATGGTCCCCCGTAATACCCGTATTTCATCTTTTCGAGGGCTACGACTGTTTTTTTTTCTGGGCGATCGAACGCACGAACGACTTCACACGACGCACCTCTCCGAGACAGCAGCACACGTCCTGCACAAAGCGAACCGACTCGTTCGTCTCGTCCCGCCCCCTCTCGAACGTTCTCTCCACCGCTTCCTCCGGCAGGCCCAAAATCTCCGACGACGTCATCTTCCGAATGGTAGCGATCTCCGCCAGCTTCTCGTCTGGTGTGCGCGCGCCACCACCACCACCGCCGCCGCGCCATCGCCATCGCTCTCGACACGCGAGGCGCTGCCTGCCGTCGCATCGCCCAAGCCCGACGGCCCCGAAGCATCAGATGCCTCGCCCTTGCCTTCGAGGGGGGTCATTCCGGGCACGTTCCGCATGTACAGAGCCTGGGCCTTGGCGTCGCGGAAGCTGTCGATGCGGGAGAGCGCCATGCTGAGCGCCTCCAGTGTGCCCCCCGTCCCCAGTAGGCACTCCAGCATGCCCTTGCTAGCTTGGTCCAGCCTTAGGAGCACCTCTCGGATGTGCATTATGCGAGATTCCTCTAGTAGCTGTCGTCGTAAAAGCAAGGGCGGTGACACATAACAAGCCGAACATTTTATGAACCGGTTTGGCTCTTCGGACAGAAAAAAACGACGACAAAACATGGCGATTGTAACACGGCACTGGCGACTGCCTGGTTGACTGATGATGGGACTATATACTCTGATGGTCTGACCCTCAGCCGTCTCGCTCGGTACATTCTCCCACCTCACAGCCCTCCTCAGTCCATAATTGTCGATCGAGAAATTATTTGTTTTCTTCCAGTTCTTTGCTTTCTTTTGCTTTCTTCGTTTTTTTCGTTTATTGTTCGTTGTTTCGAAAATCACACCCAGCGCAGCTCAGCTCATACTAAATCCAGGATGAAAATATCCTACGCTAATTTCAAGGTATATATATTTCAAGAGTCGAAAAAAAAAACAGAATAAGGATCTTCGAAACTCGAGTTAGAATCGAAAAGCAGTCAAAACTAAGCGAGATAGCCGCTCATAAAATAAATTCAGTATAAAAAGTCTAAGAAAGGATTTTCGGAACTCGAATCTGAATCGAAAGCAGTCAAAAACAATTGATTGATCGAAACTGAGCGAGACACCCTGGTACAGCAGGTAGCCCCACCACACGTAAACCAAGGTAAATATAATCATATCATACGAAGTACCACCTAGTAAAACAAAAATAGGCACAACTCACATCCTCAGCCCACCTCACCTCAGCTCAGCTCAGCAGCGCAGCGGTAGCTTTCGTACATCTCAGATACGATGAACTTCGAAGTATGTATTTATCATGTATCAGGTACACAACTACGAAGTACCACACATAATCTAATACAGTAGCAAGAAAGAAAGGCACACCCAGCTCAGTCCATCTAATCTCATCTCACGCAGCAGCAGCGCAGCGAAGTGCAGCGCCATGCCGTGCTGTGCCGCGCCGTGCTTTCAATTTCGTACATATCAAAGTAACACGTACGTACGTACATATCAGGTATCGTACGTCCATGCATGCGGCGTCGGGGTTGTTGTCCTGCAGCATGGAGCTCTGGGGATTTGCAAGTCGCCTGTTTGCACCTAAACCCTCGGGCCATCTATCTGTTGCGTTCCACTCTTCCTTGTGAGCGAGCGTAGCCAGCGGAACCGCCCGTTACGCGAAGCGCCTTGATATATACATATACATATACATACATATATATATATATATAGAGAGAGAGAGAGAGATTGACGTCAAGTTTAGCAACCGGGTTACTAAAAGTACAAAGGGCTGTACGAGTACAAACCACGCGGGTGCAGCACGATACTATTATTACTAATGCTGGAGCTGCGTACACTTTTCGACAGGCGGTTAAAGAGATGAAAAATAACCGTACTTTGTATTGTTGTCTCCTTGTTCGTATTGTTGTGTTCATGGTGGTGTTGATAACTGCCTCTGGTTCCCAGAGGCGAAGAGGAAGAAGGCTAGGCTGCGTCGGCGCGATAGGCACAAGAGGGTCAGTCGCCGCTCGTTCCTGACTTGTACGTAACTTCGATGTTTGCTTGTACGTAAACTCCGATGTTTCCAGACGTTCAGGTCATCGCATGCCTCACCATTGCATCATACCTGTCTTATAGGCAGTCATGCGCTATTTATAGACGATTATCGCGGCAGCGAAGAGTGTTGCTTGTGTTGTTTTCGCTTTCTCCATCAAGCAAAAAGCCGAGTTTCCGTCGTCCCGGGATGAAAAAAAACAAAACGAAAGAGCAGATCAGCTACTGTAGGCTGAGGTGTGCGCAAAATGGAAAAATACGGTTATCCAAAACGATACCCGTATACCAGGTACAGGTTACTGATAAACCAGGTACGACACAAACCTTGAGAACAACACAGGACAGGTACTCAACACCGAGCGCGTGAAAGTGTGCTACACATGCAATATACCACGCACAAAGTCAGTAGTAACATTCAACAAAAGTCCGAATTTCAGTTCTGAGCACTTATACTCTCGTACCTGAAACTGTTTGAGCTTCGCCTCCATCTCGGGTTGGAACTCCGTTGTGTAACTGTTGAGCGCGAGGATAGATGCGATGTACTCACTTTCGGCCACGTCTACCGTTCGCAACTGCTCCGGAACCTTCAATCGCCACAAGAACAACAACAACACGTCGATCAAAGCGAGTGAGCGACAATGCCATACGATGGACAATAACACGAGTTATCATACTCGAACAACAGTAGTAGTAGCTGCCGTGTACTGTAAGACCATACGAAGTGAGCCGAAGGCAACAACGCCGAGCAAAGCAAGAGCGAATATTCTATAGTGGACAAAAATTCAGCACGCAACCCAAGTCACCCATACACTCGAACGACAGCATTATTTATCGTGTATCGTGAGATCATACGCCGAATACAGAATTATCACACGCAACTCGCGAACAACGAATACGAGAATAGACGAAATCCCCATCTTGCTTCTCACAGCTGACGTAGGTGCCTGTGTGGTCGTTGTATTCAAGCAAAAAGAGGAGACAAACTGCGGACGGTAGACGGCAGACCTCACGGACAACGAAAAGGTTCGTACATACTTCGAAGTACATGCATGCGCACCGAGTATCACATAACGCGAGCTACGAATACACTCGAACGACAGCTCCAGTATATATCGTGTATGGTGAGATCATACGTCATTCGCCGAAGACAGGAACATCACACGCAACTTGCGAACAAGGAACATGATAATAGACGACATCCTCATCCTCCATCTCACAGCTGACGTAGGTGCCTGTGTGATTGTTGTATTCAAGCAAAAAGAGGAGACAAACCGCAGACGGCAGACGGCAGACCTCACGGAGAACGAAAAGGCACATACATGCATGCGCACCGAGGGTCACATTCCAAAAGTACTACTGTAGTATGTTGTACAAACCTCGCATGTGCGGGAGAGAACAAGATGGTGCCATCCAGCAGTAGCAATACAGCAGTACGCGACAGAAAAATGAGAACGGACTGGTAGGCGTTAAGAAATTCGGGCTCGAATTTTGCACGAAACATATGAAAACCTTCTCGTGTACACTGGTAGTGGTCCCTCTATAGTGGCGGTGCCTCTGTATGCACCAGGCAACACCACCGGCACTATCTATATATAGCGGCGAACCAACCGGCACTAACTACTCCGCACACTACCCACCACAGTGGTTAATGCTAATCCCATCTGTCTGTGCCAAGAGGAAAGGTGTTATAGCGGGCACTTGGGACTACGGCACTAGAGGGACCGGCACTACTCTATCGAAATGAGTGTAGGACACCCCCCCCCCTGCCTCACACAAGAACACAATCCTGAGGGGGTGTTGCGCGCCGTACAACTTGCAGCAAACAGCCCGCTTGGTGCCCCGTGCTCTCGAACGCTCCGCGCCCATCTCTCCCGCGGGTTTTTTTTTTTTTTCATTTCAAATGCAAATCAATGTAAAGTATTTGTTATCACCTTCTCTTCCAGTTCGAGGAGGCTGCGGTCTCCAGCGGCGATGCTGACAGCCATGGCCATTCCCTCGCCCACTCTCTCTAGCATTTTTGAAACGGATAACAGCATCGATCCACCGCTCTGCCGGTGCCGAGGGAGAGAGCCGGGAGACATCATCACCATTCGTCATCACTATGGCAGCAGTGTTGCAATTGCAGCGTTGCATCCAAGCAGTGTTTTGACTTTTGAGCAGCGCTTGACTCAGCGAACGCCAAGGTACGTCTTAGGAAAACCGTACCAGTATAATACCACAGTATGGCATGGTGATAATTACCAGCAGGAGCAATTTGTACTTAACGAGGGTGCAGCTGCTCGTTTTCGCCCAAGCGCAACGCCCCTGCCAGGGAATCATGGGCAAACGACCGGAAAATTGTTGTTGCCCGTCCTTCAGTTTATCGCACCAGTTCCGACGAGTATCTATTCATAGGGTATCATTGTATCTGGATCTCAACATATACATGAGAGGAAAAAAAGAGGAAAACTAGTCGCATGACCGTACCGTACTGACCTATCAGGTGTTGCTCATCTCTTCCCTCTCAACTTCGTACCCACTCATTCAAAACATCTTCGGCTGTTACGGACGGTGGTATGGATGCCGTCGAGCTAGCTCTCTAATGCTCTACGTAAGAGTTCTCGTCGAGCCACGGGGCACTTTCAATTTACAGTCGACAGAAGCACGTAATATGTGCTACCTGAAGTAGAGTGTTTATAGTACCCGCTACTCTCGTAGTTTAACCCTTATAGAACCGCAGTCCCATTTTGGGGACTAAGCACTTGGAATTAGACGGATAAGTCCCCAGATCAGGACTGCAGTCTCAAAAAGGGTTTTTTCGCATCAACAGATGCCACCAACCAGCATCATATACTGTGTTACGTCCACAATATCATATGCGACTATGTCCGGAAAAGTAAGGGTCGTTTAGTCCTTAATATGAACGTCCAAATTGTCCTTAGATTTCCGGACAGAGTGGTACCTGGTGCGGTTTGTGTTTAAGCAAATTATAAAGTACATCAGTTACGAGATCGAAAAAATCCTCGAACCTCATATTTGCAAGCTGCGTTTGTTACTTTGTCGTACTTGTGTTTACAGTATTACGGGGGGACCATAGTAAATGGACCAAATATTGTTAGGAAGAATAGGTGAATATATACCTGGTAGGTTTTTGTGTGTACCGTAGATCCTGTTTACAATGGCCCCCCGTAAAAGTTAGCTCTATTGGTACCATTCATTTAGTGCCTCCTGGTGTTCAACGTAATTGAGTGCCTGGTGGTTGGTGTTCAGTATGTGTTCGTAAGAATAATACAAAGTACGAGGTGCGCACAAGTGCGTCTACTACTGCGGTAGTTCAATGCGTATGTATTCAGTCCGCGCTTCTTCGTATTTTCTTCGGCGAGATCGTGCTTACCTCTTTCACCTTCGACGGGGAGGGCGGCGGCGATTGAGAGCCTTTTAAGGACACCTCGCCCTGTGCCGACGCAGCTGCGGCAGCGGCTGCGGTGGCCGCTGCCGCTGCTGCTGCTGCGGCTGCTGCGGCCTGCCTCGCCTTGTCTCGCTCATCAAGTAATCTGCATACGGTCAAGGAATGCAGCAATGTACAGGCATACAGACGTACACGGTACCATGCACAGACGGCACGAAAGGTGCGAAATCGGACACTGCTGCAATTCCTGCTGCTGCTGCTGCTGCTGCTGTGAACCGTCGGTGCCGACTCATCACGCCGGGATAAGTGATGCAAGGGCAACAAAACTCTAAAAAACAGCAATAAATATAAATATTAGTAGAATAGTAGAACGGTAGAATAGTAGTACTAATAGTAGAAGTGGGAAGACGGAAGTAGAGCAGGTAATAGGAAGTAAAAAGCAAGTACCAAGTATGGAATTACAACAGCGGTAGAACTCTACGCAGAGCTACGCACGTCCAGCAGAACGCCCACGAATTCAGGAGCAGCATGATATCTCTAGCTAGAGTAATGTATGACACTACTGTAGTATAGCAGTACACCAGGTACAGCAGTACGCCCACGAGCAACTTCATCGGAAGCTAAAAGGGCTCTCGCCTCGAAACACCTTGAAACATGAGAGTATGAATACTCGTACGACGGTTTCAGCTTCTACCAGGTACCAGGTGTGCATTTTGCGCGCACCTGCTAGCGTTTATGCAGGCGTGCTCGTACGCGTCCTTGGCCCGGTAGTACTCCCCCTGAACCACCTCCAGGTCGTTGACAAGCTCCTGAGCTTCCGCCCACGATCGCGCGACATGACCTCTGTGTTTCTTCGAGAACTCTGTCAAGTTCTGCGACGGGAAGGACCGGTGGGTCAATCGAAGGCCGGGGGTGTGTGGGGGGGGGGTGGCGAATGGTGCGCTGAAACAAACGCACACAGGACGAACCCCCCAGCAGATACGCTGACTTCTGTTACAGTGAATCAACCTCCGAAGCACACGATATCAGCAGTGAAAAGCGAAAAACACAGAAATTGCAGAGTACCACTCGCATACAGCAGTGCAAGGGACGTGTGAACAACGGTAAGAAATAGGAATGCTGGCCCAGCCTGGATAGTTCGATTTCGTATCTGGGGAAAAGGTGCGTTCGGCATCAACTTCAAGGTGCTTCCAAATGACCGCGCCCAGCTTTCTTGCCTTCGTACATTTTTCAATCTGTCTCGTCTTCTTGAGCTTGTTTTCTTACTACAGTACTAATATTATGAACAGTATCAACTAAGCAGTTGTGGAGTCTATAAACAGGGCACGCGTATCAACAGCCGCCTGGTGCTACCAAACAAAGATGTCGCTTTACGGCCATAATAGCTCGTATGCTTTACCGGATTACCACGAAACACAGAATGTGAGCTGCTTACGGGTATTTACCGCAAACACGGGGCAACGTTTAAGAGACATCCCCGCTGGGATCAAAGCGTGCATCCAAAAAAGCCCTTTATTTTCTTCACCCCCTTCATCTATTCACGTATATGGATGGAGAGAAGTGGCATACGCCCACAAAGCACCCACCTACACTTGTATCCTTTCCTACTATTAATACTGTAGTCAGGAAGCGGGTCGACATTTTCGGCAGGGTCAAGCTGAAAATCGTCACATCACATCGCCACACGTCCCATGCCTTTTGCTTGATTTGTTTCCACGTCCTTTTTTTGTGTCGATGACCGCAACCACCCCCGGTACAAGTACAGTAGAACTGCTGTCGAATGTGATGGAAAACGAAGCCAAAACGCGTTTTACTTTTTATTGTTGGCCTCCGGCGGCACCTCCAGCAGGCTCCCCTCACTAGCCGGGGGGGCGTGTAATCGATATCATGCATGGCCGTATGATCGTTGGCCCTCGCATCCCTATAATGCCGAGACGGAGCACGTCGGATTTTCACCGACCAGGCAGACATTGCTTGCACCAAGCGCGAAGCGCCGTGAGGTGTCCGGTGAGTCGCATGAAGGGTGAGTTGCATCCCACTAAGAACCGCTTGTGAGGCGGACTTGCACGCGGATGACAGCTTCAACGAGTTGATTTAATTTCCGGTGTGGCCACTTCCGGAGACAGCAATGGGGGGTACTATGTAACTGCCTCGTGGGTGCCTTGCCATAAACACTACGTGATGCGATCATTCCCCTTGTGCGGAGAAAAGGTTCTCCACCCCGCACAAATGATCTGTAACTCGATCGCCAGCTGTAGCCGACCGCCAAGAAAAAAAAAAACGATACCCTGGTTGGCTACTATTGGCTGTAGGTCACGTGGTGAGCGGCATGTTCTACAATGTCGATGCCGACGGACGCCAACCCATCCTACAGCAGTAGTACATATAATAAAAAAATAAAAAAATAAAAAAATAAATAAATAAATAAATAAATAAATAAATAAGTAAATAAAAATACATAGTCAGGGACGAGGGCGATTGGCCGTGTGGTACAATCGGCCGCCTCGCCTCGCTTCGACCAGTATACTGATGCAATTGGTAAAACTGTTTACCGAGTCAACCACACCCAGGAGGGGTAACTTAGCCTCGTACCATTTACGGTCCAAGGAAGTGGGGGACCATCAAGTTCAAGACTTTTCGGGAGATATGACCAGGTAAATCGGCTTGTCACGTGTCACGAGAAGCAACTACTGCTGTAATCGTACATGGAATAAGTATCGCGAGTAGTAAAATATCATGACCATACGTGCATATGCAAGAGACAACAAGACCACATATGTATATATTGCTTTGTCACAGGGTGGTGTTAAAATCGGTACAGCTCTACTTTTTTTTTCTCCATCACTACTTTTACTTTCCAGCCCACTTGTAGGAGGTTTTACCCTCGACGATCTTCTGGACAAGCCGTGGTACTGTATTCGGAAATACCCATCGTTTGGTCAAATCCAGAATCGCCTGGGCTAACTAACCCAAGCCTCGATCTAAACTTCCCCTCCTTTTCTTCCCTGGGCAGTGGCGGGACCCGTGCTGCTGTGTGTTCTAGAACTGTATGCTCGATGGACGACCGACGCTCATCAATAGCATACCGTAGTAGTGCTACAGCAATAATTCGTACTGCTGATTGTTCTGCATCGTATACTCGCCGACCTTACCGAACAGAACCACGAGACTTCCGGGGCAGCGGCGGGTGACATGTGTGAAGCCACCGCCGCGAGCGCGTAGCCGGGGCATGCTTGAGCGTGGACGTGTCAGCGACGGCAAAAAAAAACACGTTCAAATAACTGCGGTCAAGTCAAGAAAGTATCAAAATATACCTGGTATACCGGCATTTTTTAGCCGGCGCAGAAACTGAAAACCCTGAAGAGATATAGAAGTGATGTTTCGGGATGTTTCATCGGTCAGCAGCAGTCGGCGCACAACACACACATATTAAACCTCTGTACATTGTTCCCGATTGTCACCTTGAACCCACCCCGACCTACCGACCTACAGCAGTAGTAAGCCCTCGAAACTTACCCTGGGCGTAGAAATAGCCGCGGGCAGGGCCCGCCAAGTCCCCTAAACCCACGTCGACCAAAATCGAGGGCCGGCCGCAGCCAGCAAACAATATCGTCGACTGAAAGTGGTGAGTCGTACCTTCCTCAAAACGCTCACACGCTGTGCGTCCCCGATGACCGACTTGGTTGGTTTAAGGTATCAATACGTAGAACCCCTCACGACATAGCACCCTTTTTGGTACTGCTGTTATACTTATACCGATACATCTTGTTGGCATTGCATTGTCTACCCTGCTTACTGCATAACAATGAAATGCACTGAACTAGCGGTAGTATCTCTGTGGCGTAGTATTGTGACCACATAACTTGCATCTCTCTCGTACAGCAGTAGGATTGAAGAATCGGCACGGACACTGCTGTGTGCTGGATGGATGTCGACGGGTAGAAAAGATGGTTTAATGTGAAGAACACACATACATACAAACACAGCAGCACACAAGCACACACAGCACACAGCACACAGCACACAGCACACAGCAGCACACAATCACACGCACACGCCAGCGCCGAAGACTTCCTGCCTTCCACCGTTTTCAGAGTTGCGGGCAAGAAAAAAACTCTACCAGGTAGGTCGGCCGCCGATGGCTACGTAATGTTACTTACGTACGTACGAGTACAAAGTTAGGTGCGTTTCTTGCGCTTCTGTCTTGCAGAATATAACACCAGATCGCGCGGAAGGATTAATAAGGACGGTACGCAGCAGCAACATTTGTACGACGAACAAACTGACTGCATGCTGTGCAACGTAGATAGTGCAGCAGAAATACAGACCCGTGGCTAAGATATCCCATGCGCCTTTGGGAAGCGCAACGCCTTCCATGCAGGCAATAACTCTTGTTCTTGCTCTTGTTCTTGCTCACCTTGGCAATGTTCTGGTCGATGCAGAGGGCCCAGCCAACATGCTGCTTGCCCCAACTGTTGATCGATGCCACTACTCCCGCCCACCCCTCCTGGACCAGCGACGGGGCCCACACAGGTAGCGAGGTGCTCGTCATCTGCCCCCAAGTGCTGCTTCCGGCCCGCGCCGCTTTCGCGGCACGCTTGGCTGCTTTTATGAGCGCCTGCACGAGGAGTACATGACGTTGGGTAAGGTGCGGTGTCAGCGTGCTGTGCGCGTATCGTACTGCAACTCTCCGCTCGTCCTCTCCCAAAAAAGACTCTGTATGTATCAAAGAGGGATCTCCGTACGTACCTCGCCGTAAGCATTTTCAACCGCCGCTCTTTCCCTAAGAAACGATGCCATAGCCAGGCAGGTTTTGGCGCCATGAGACCCCGAATCCCGAAGGACGTCCAGCATCTCCCAGAGGCTCTCGCCATGAGTGATTTGGGCGGAATCCATTCTCATGTAAAGGGCAGGCCGCGCCCTGTAAGTCTATGAGTCTATGCGACATCAAGTCGTTTTGTCAATATTGTGGATCAAAGGGTTTTATGTTATAATTCTCCGAATGTTTAGAAGGGGGCGGGGGTAGGTAGATCCCCCCGCAGTTTGTTAGTTGTCCAGTTGTGCCAGGTGTCACTACACTGACTACTCCTGTACCTCCTTCCGGCTACAACAATGAACACGATAAGACGAACAGCACTATGCCTGGGTCTTACTGCTACTTCTGTTCATGGACAACAAAATTGGGCTGTGATCGTGGCCGGGTCGTCCGGGTTCTACAATTACAGACACCAGGTGCGTCGTGCTGCCTCAGATACAAGCATGTTCACGAGTCACTACGCCAAGCTGGCAGCAGGCAAAGAGTACATCAGATCAGCAATACTCGTAGTGTACGCGGTGTGTTGACGCATACTACAGTACGTACCTGGTACAGCAGCAGACGGATACGTTATGATGGTAAAGCCTATAGTAACCCCAGATGCGTAGAAAGCTACTACTGGCATTGCTGTTGTTGAATAGTACCGTAAAACTCCTATTAATACTGCTGTTCTTGTGAAAAACTAAGAAACCACGTCAGCTGTGAGTTCAACCGATCGGCAGATCGGTCGATGCACCCTGGACAATAGACAATGGTCCCTGCAATAGCAATATAATTTGAACTGCTGTAAACCAACTTTCGACTGTCTTGTGTACCCCGGCCCTCACGTGTCGATCTGCTGTTTCAGTGCGCGAAATGGTACTGGCTGAAATCAATTGGAAATCGAACCAGCTGTAAGTATTATCGTCTCGTCGACCCTGGTGGCATCCAGGGGAGTCTCTGACCAGTAGTCAATCGCGAGGGAAATAATGGAAAACGCGCGCGGTTCACGCAGCTTGCAAAGTTGAGTATCGACCGATCTGCCGATTGGTTGAACTCACAGCTGACGTGCTTTCTTAGTTTCTTATAAAAATTTTGGTGCAATGGACGGGTCTATTGTCACCGACAATGGCTATCGACGGATAGCTTGCAGAATCTGCTGCGGTCCACAGTGGCTATCGATGAACACACTTCTTGATCTATTGTGGCCGGCAATGGCTATCGATAGATGCATTGCTTAATCTATTGTGACCGGTAATGGCTATCGATAAATATGTTTCTGAATCTATTGTGACCAGCAATGGCTATCGATAGATACGTTTCTAATCTATTGTGGCCGGCAATTGCTATCGATGGACACCGTTGAGAATCGATTGTGGTGGACAATGTCTATCGATGGACACCATCACCAGCCTATTTCCACACCTACAATGCACTCTGATTTACTAAGCAACGCAATATTTTGTTCCGCAGCAATGTCATATTTTCATCTTGTGATCACCAGTATGGAATGAGTGTATGGTGTATCGTGATGAGCAGCAATGTCGGCGCATGGCATAGCGTGAAGGAGGGCTGCAACGTTGTGTGTCTCAACAAGGCCGTGGGCATCATGGGGGTTAAGTGTGTTGCATTGTCGACTGTGTTGTTGTGGTTAGTACTCTGTGTTATTAATAGTGATTCCAAATCGGTTACACTCTGTACGGGTAAGATAGATGAGGTAAGATGTGCATATACCCTGGACAATAGAAAGGAAATAGAACATTGCCGCTACAGTAGCCCCGAAAAAGCGTGTGTCAATGGATATTGTTAACGACGATAGACTGGCAACGCTGGCTAACGATAGACATTGTGAACCACAATAGACTGGCAACACTCTCTATCGATAGACACTGCTAACCACAATGCACTGGCAACGCTGTCTATCGATATATGTTGTTAACGACAATAGACTGGCAACGCTGTCTATCGATAGATATTGTCAGGGAACAATACTTTTTCGGCAATGGAGACAATATGCCTTTGCCCTAACAATGGAGTCACAAGGTTGTCCATAGATGGCCATTGTCCTGAACAATAGATGTTGGGGAAGCAACCGTGATAGATATTGTTCGAACAATAGACCAAAACGTTTGCCTATCGATGGCTATTGCCGCCAACAGTATACACGCAATTGTATCCATCAATAGCAATCGTCACCCACAATAGACTGTCGGGCGTGTTTTCGTAATAGACTATTACCTAAACCTATTGTATACCGTGGAATGATGTGTGCCGATGGCCATTCTTGACGACCGCCGACGCTTCTATTGCCGCCAACAATAGGTACGCGATTGTGTCCAACAATAGCCATCGCCACCCACAATAGATTGTTGGCCGGGCTCCGAAAAATATGAATCTGACTTACTTCATTTCAGTACGAGACAAAAATCTCGAGTGAAGAAACGGAAAGCTGATGATTTTCTTGTCAATGTGGTTTTATTTTTAGTATCCAGATTATTTTGAAAGTGCAGTTAATCGAGGACAATGTAAGGGCAGCAAATCGAATTTATTTTCGAACAAAAAAATAATCTAAATTATAGATGACCAGCATCCGAAAAAATAACTCTTACTCACCTGGTTTCAGTACGGGACAAACTCGAGATGAGAAACGGAAAGAATAGAATTTTCAGCGTAAGGTGGTTTGAGTTTAATGATCCACGCTTCATTCAAAGTGGAGTAAATAGACTTGTAGGACAAAGCAAGGGTATTAAATCGAGTCAATTTCCGAAACTAAGAGCGCACACAAGTTGATGACAGATACCAATATCTTGGTGCGCGAGTTTCTATTAATGGCGACATCTGTATGTAATGTATTCTTCAAAAGAGTGTGAGAGCGTATGGTGTCCACAACATGATGACGTCGGTTCAAATTACCACATACCCTGGTACAGAACATGACATACCTCGTATATCGTGGGATGAGTGCAAAATATCCTCGAGATGGCTATCGATGGATAGCTTCTACAATCTATATGGCCGGCAATGGCCATCGATAGACATCTCGTACAATCTATTGTGGCCGGCAACGGCCATCGATAGACATATCGCACAATCTATTGTGGTCGACAATGGCCGTCGATAGACCTCTCGCACAATCTATTGTGGCCCACAATGGCCATCGATATACCTCTCGCACAATCTATTGTGGTCACCAATGGCTATCGATAGACATCTCGCACAATCTATCGTGGCCGGCCATGGCCATCGATCGACATCTCGCACATTCTATTGTGGCCTGCAATGGCCATCGATGGACGAAGTTCACCATCTATTGTGTTAGACAATGTCTATCGATCGACAATATCACCAGTCCATTGTCGCCGACAATACCTATCGACAGATACCTTCCACAATCTACTGTCGCAGATAATGTACATCGATAGATTCCCCTCCTCGTCTATTGTCGAAGCAATAGACTATTGTTGTGTCCATTGTCCAGAGTGTGGTCGATACCCAACTTTGCAAGCTGCGAGAACCGTTCGCGTGTTTTCCATAATTTCTCTCGCGATTGACTACCCGCCAGTGACTCCCCTGGATGCCACCAGGGTAGACGAGACGATAATACTTACAGCTGGCTCGGTTTCCAATCGTATAAAAAAGGCACGTCAGCTGTGAGTTCAACCGATTGGTCGATACTCAACTTTGCATTTTTTTTGCGTGATAAGCGTTTGACCTCTCGCTGGTGACTCTCACTCCCCTGGATGCTATCAGCTATCAGGGTCGACGAGACGACAATTCTTACAGGCTCCATTTCCAATTGATTTCGGCCAGTACCATCTCGTGCACTGAAACAGCAGTTCGCACGTGAGGGCCGGGGTACACAAGACAATCGGAAGTTGGTTTACACCAGTTCACACGTAACAGGTACACAGCAGAGAGGACACTGGAAAATTTGTATGATTCACGTCATCGTAAAACAAAAACAACAACAACAACAACAAATGTTGCAGCAGGTCTTGACGCACAAGTACGTGTTTGGTGAGTCTCAATATCGTACATCTTGTTGGCCTCTTCTGCTCTTGATACACTCTGTTGTTCCAGCGTGTTCTGCTGTAGGTTGTCGAGGTGGTTGATACGTTCTGCATCAGATCCGACCATATTGGCCATGACCTCGTCGCATGCCGCATCGTCAACCGCAATGTTGAGCGATGATCGACGTCGCTTTTAATAGGCGACAATGGGCGACGGGCGACGACCAGCGGCTCTACTGCTGTAGAGTCTGGAGTCAAAAGTTGTCTGATATTTTGCGCTTGCACGTCTAATGTCTGTTGGTGAGCTCCATGCGAGATACCTGGTAGGTTTGGAGTCATTGCAACACCACCGAAGGGTATCAGGCATCGTCACTCGTATGACGCGGATCTTGATTCATCGTTTTTTTTTTTGGTCGATACTTTTTCTTTCCATCTATCTCCTCGGCTCAAACTTCAGGACTCGTCTCCCACCCTTGAGTTTTTACACGTGACAGACAACCTTCTGGACAGGCCGTGGTCACGGGTCACAGGCCAGGGTGTGTCTTAGCCCTTTTAGAACTGCAGTCCCGTCCTCAACACAAACCACGCAAAGTCTAAGTAATCTCTCCGCAAAGCGGGACTGCAGTCGACCGGTTTGACTCATTGGGATGAAACGAGATTAGTCGTGGTCGTTCGTTCCGTCCCAAGTGTGCACGAGTACGGGGGGTTTTGTCCGCTTGGAATTCTGGGCAACCAATCTTAAACAGCTAGGCAGGCTCAGCCGAAAAAAAAAAAAAAAAGCCAACCGAATTTTGCGGCAGGACCGTGCAAGTTGACTCTACAGTATGATGCTAATACTGTTCTACTCGTAGAACAGGGGCACTGTTGCGGGGACAGCGAGTGAGAGGATAGTTTCACACGGAAATACCTGCTATAAGTGCAAGGCATGCATGCCTCAGAGCAGGTAGTGCTAGCCATCCAAGTGACATCCTCGGGACACATCTGCGAGTTGGCCCAGCCATCAAACAGATATCCATGCACTCATTTGACCATATTTTAGCTCCAAATTTGAACCCGCAGCGCGTTTGCACATGTTATAATTTTTTTAATGCGAGATAATTTCGTCGAGAAAGGCCATGTCGAATAAATGCCGTCACGTACGGAGATAGCTCGATACTAAAGTCTATACGAAGCCCCGAAAATCTGTCCAGCTGTGACGCTGGTTGTTGGTGTAGACATTCCTTGAGGCGTAGCGAAACGATCGATATCCTCCCCGTCGCCTATTTCACATTGTCGATCAAGAGATGTGAGGTGCACATGATACGCCATACGAAGTTAAGATATCACGATGAGCGACCGAATATCCTATTTTTCCAGCGCAATTTATCGATTTTTTGTCTCGACATTTTTACACGTGATTCGCACCGCTCTCGTCTACACGCTACCTTGGGCTCCATTTTTTCGACCTTTTTTTTCTCATTTTTTTGCCAAAATGTCGACCAAGGTTTTCTTGAAACGGCGATATATTTCGCCCCCTTGAACAGCAATAATGGAGCCCCAGGAAGTCGTTGCGTTTTATTCCGAGAAAGCTCCACACACCTTCCTTTCAGATCACAACTTTCTTTCAGATCGAAAACCACAATAATGAGCTGGGAAAGCGCCGGCAGGTGCTGCCTCGTGATCATGGCTGGAGCACCTCGTAAAAGTTATGATATTGCCATCGCGGCTCGGCGAGGACTCCGGGAGTTTCTATGAACAGCACTAGCTGCTTGTATAGATGAACCGCTAGAGTCTCGTCCGCCACCCTGTTTTTTTCGTTGTTCCCCTCGTGACCCTCCGGGGCAGGCCATGGGCATCGCGCATGGCTCCTGACGCAGTCGAGTCCTCTGGCGTCTACACATGCTCCATCGCGTGTTCCTTCGCCATCTCATGTTTCCCATACCCCTCCGGGCCTCCGGGCAAGTGTCGCAGCACTCCTAGCTCTCAGCACCAATCACCACTGCCAATCACTCCAAGTTCATGTCGTTCTCTGTGCCGGTTCGGTCGGGCCGTTGGGTACCTCCTAAACGAGATTGGCTTTTCAATGCTGTGGATTGTGGGAGTCTGAGACTTGTGCTTCCTATTCCAAGCAAAACGCGCAGGGGACATAGGAACGCTTGGAATCTGTTTACTTTGAGAATAAATCATATTCAATCAGCACTAAACTAATCAGGCAAATGCTATACCATTCCAACCGTGCCAATGCTTGTGGCATTAAGTTGCTGGTTAACCCTTTTTATGACTCGAGTCCCGTTTTGGGGACAAACCAGTCAAATTCTATGTATTTTTTTCCTGTAAACAGTCCAGAGTCTTAAAAGAGTTAAGACACACACCCACAGATTTATTCCCTTCTCCCCAGTATGACACGCGTTTGTTTTTTTGGCGCATAGGGTGCGGCATTCCCGTTCTGCTCGTCCGCTTTACTGGTGTCGTATTCCCATCGAGTTTAGTGCCTGTGCTCACGCGCCCTCTTCTCGGGCTTTGAGCGACGGAACAAGATCAATCAGCAAAAAGGTGTCCTGCGTTCGTAGTGCTTGCGGTGTCAACGTTTCAACACTTGAAAAAAAAAAAAAATTGCGCACCAGGTTCAATAATATTATCAAACATTCTATGGTCATTATTACTTTCTGCAATGACTTGTACGTGTTTTTTTTTGTTTTTGTTTGGCTGGGCGATGTTCTTCTACAGGGGTAAATCTTCGGTTTCATTATCTCCTCCCATACTCCTGCTGTGCCCCCTCACGCTAGCCGTGAGTATCAAATACCATCCTGTTTATGATATCTGTGTCGCTAAGTCGCGTGTATGTCTGTATCGACTTTCCGCTGCCGCTCCATGTCGGTCGCGCTGCTTCTGTGCGCGCTCCGTCGTGTCCAGGCTGATGTTTGCCATGCGTATCACCTGGTACGGCGCAACGGCATCCCGGAAGAGCGAGTTATCCTCATGAGCTACGGGGATGCCGCCGACAGCGTCGATAACCCCGTGCGTGGATCCCTCTTCAAGTGAGTGCCAAGTTAGCCATTCAAGGACCTCGAGTAATCCCATCGGAGAAATGAGCATTTCCCAATGTTTTACTCAGGGAATTGTTCAAAGCGGGCTATACCCCCCCCCCCCCTGGTTGTTCGGCCATTTCGGGATATAGACAAAGCATGACCACGACAAGCGCTCCCACGTGCCCAAACCTACCCCAAATGTAATTCGGACGCGCTGGCAAGACGCCCGCAGCCCATGCCGAGCATGCACACACTTTTTCTTGAGCCTAACGGGACCGCGGCGCGGCGCAAGAAGGGCCAAAAGGATGCCACCCCCCTTTTGAGTACAGGTTTGGGAGGGTACCTATATCCCCGCAAATCTACTATTACGGAGGTCCATAGTTAATAGGACCTATGGTGCACATAAAAAACTAAATATTTACGTATTTTTACTAACAAAATTTGGTCCCATTAACTATGGACCCCCGTATTAGACTTATTTTATCGACTACCCCCAAATGACCCACCACTTCCCCCCACTTGACTGAGCATAGCCCCTCTTTTGACCAGTTCTGACAGCCTCACAAGCGACTACAAGCATACGTATCCACGTGACCGCCCCAACAGCTCGAATAGACCGAGGGCGGAGCATGCAGAAGTTGCCAACAGTCGCGATCATTTGTCTCCGAAGAAATCTCGACACAACAAATATACAAATCAAATATTTGTAGACGGAATAAATATTCTCTGCACAGCTGCACAACTACAAATCTAATATTTCCAAGACAGACGTGTATGTACTCGCACATCTGCGCCTTTGTTCGAGCTTCAGTAATGCGTATACTTCCGGCGCTCGCAGGGTGACGGACTCGAAGTACCGTATACACTACTCTCAATAATAGTAGGCGAAGTGTACTGGGAGCATCATATCTGAAGTTTAGTTAGTTACCGTTGCGTTGCTCTTATCCACAATTTTATAGTCAACCCTGTGCCGTCTTGGGTGGTTTTTGTTTATTTTGCCTTTTTTGGGGGGGGTTGCGGCCTCTGTTCGTTTCCCCTCTCTTCCCCTCATCGCTTCGTTTGTGTTGCCCCCTATCTAACAGGTTCTTCCTTAGCATGGGTTCGGGGGCACGGGACGCTGTTCCTTCTCGTTTTGGTGGTGGTATCTCTGTTTTCGCATTGCTTCGAATGAACAGCACTTGTAATTGGAGTACAAGTGACACTGCTACTCCGAGAGCCCTCTAGCTACTGTTGTAGTAGGGTTTCGGTCGCAATCGGTCTGGTAACGAATGTACGTTACAGGTTGCAGTGACACCATTGAACTGCCGTACGTACATACGGGTACCGACAACATAGAGGCAGCTGTAAAATTACGGGTAACAGTGACGCAAAGGTAACTCACTAAAATTCAGATACCTGGTATTACGGAGAACCATAGTAAATAACACCTGCGGTGCACACAAAAACCTAAATGTTTCCCTATTTTTACTACCAAAATTTGGTCCCATTTACTATGGTCCTCCCTAATGTGATGCTCCCCAGTATATTTCATCCATTGTTATTGAGAGTGGTGTATACGGTACTTCGAGCCCGTAGTCATGCGAGGTCTGGAAGTATACGCAATACTGAAGCTCGAACAAATGCGCAGATGTGCGAGTACATTAACGTCTGTCTATAAAGTATTTGATTTCGTAATTATGCAGAGATCTTTATTTCGTCTATAAATATTTGATTCGTATGGTTGTTGTGCCGTGTTTTCTTCGGAGACAACTCATCGCGACTACCGTTAACTACTGTTAACTACTGTTAGCAACTTCTGGATTTTCCGCCCGTGGTCTATTCGGGCTGTTGGGCGGTCACGTGGATACGTATGCTTGTATGAATAGTCGCTTTTGAGGCTGTCAGAACTGGTCAAAAAGGGGGCTGTGCTCAGTCAAGTGGGCAGAAATGGCGGGTCATTGGGGGTAAGTAATAATATTAATAGATGCATTTACCTTAAGAAGATTTTGCGGGGATACACCCTCCCAACTTGTGATCGAAAGGGGGGATCCTTTTGGCCCCTCTTGCGCCGCGGTCCCGTTAGGCTCAAGAACGTGGCCGGAAAACAACAAAAGAAGGGGTGTGCGTGCTCGGCATGGCCTGCGGGCGTCTTGCCAGCGTGTCGGAATTACTTTCGGGGTAGGCTTGGGCACGTGGGAGCGCCCGCCGTGGGCGTGTGTTGCCTGTACCCCGAAATGGTCGGAAAACAAGGGGGGTATACTCCCCCTTTGACCATTTTCCTTTTGTTTAGACTATTTGGGGCTTGAGAGGGGCACAATATACGACGGGAAGTATGGTGACCGAATCAAATGACGTTTACAGTATTAGCCACACGGAGGGGGCTGACACCAGTGCTCGCGGAGGCGGCTCGCTTCCCGTCGAGTGCTCGACTCGCGCCTGGTTGTACTTCGGCTTGATGCAATGTCCACGCAACGGAAGAGTCTGTCGCGAATGTGCGCTCAAGCCCCCGAAACACACAAGGTAAACCGTAGCCGCTAAAAGTCGGTATCAACATCAATAAAGTTGATATATCGCATTATGTCATGATTTGGTATATCATGTCAAATATCAAGAACAATCACACGATATGATATTATATGATATGGTATGTTAAAAACGCTAAATTCGTCGTTTGCTACCCGTGATTGCCCGCCTGTGATCGCCTGCCTGGCATGAGGGTATATACATTTCGAAACACAAAGCTTCCTAGCACGGAATCCATATATCATACGGTACCAGGTATCACATACTGGTATCATGTATCATATAATTTGGTACGATATGTCACGAATATTATGTTGATATGAAATGTCACAGATCATATCGATATCATGTTTTTTGCGCTTATCATATCACCCTGTTTTCGTTCGTGATACCGACCTCTACTGGTATTGTAACAGCCGCCATCGACGTTTGGATAGCGTTGAGGCACCGTAGTATGATTGAGCTTGAACCCAGGAACTCAACGGAGCGCAGTGTATATACGCACTCTGTTGCCTCTCTCACAGTCAATCAATCACCCCTGACATACCGTCTTCTTCGTGTCTGTGACCCTCCTCACTCCCCTCTCCTCCTTCCTCCCTTGCTTCTTCAGCAAGCCAACACCAATCGGTGTTGCCGGGTACGATGTGAATGACGGTTGCAAGCTGTCTTACACCGGGGAGGACGTGACGGCCGAAAACTTTCTGGCGGTGCTCAAGGGGGACAGCAAGACCACAGGCAAAACCCTATCTGCGCCGGCCGAGAGCTCGTTCCTAGCGGGGGGGGGGGGGGGTATAGGAGTGCTGCTGTCGTTCTTCGGGGGGTCTGAGATGTCGGGGATAGGGGATATACACGTGTGCCGGGATCGCCGGCATATTCAGATTTCCCGTTTATTATTTATGTTCGTCGTCTTGAGAATGAATAACGGATGCCCGTCCGTGACCTGTTTTGTGAGTCAACATGTTTGTGAAGCTACTTCAAGTACGGTTGTGTGCACAGGGCACGCTGCTCTGCATGGGTCGGTCCGTCGGTACCACACGCACTGCCGGAAGGGCGATAGGTTGTGAATGCCAGGGTTGTTTGCTTCACCTTGGAGCGTGTTTCAGGTATCAGGTATCTCTCTTGTAGAAAATTCTGCAACTATTTGTCTATTTTCGCTTTTTTCTTGGGAGTCCAGGCTTGCGACGATGGTTGAGCTGAATGACGACATCACGGGTCCATCAATGTAGGTGGTCTTCCCTCGTACTGTATTGTAGAAGTGGCGAGCTCAAGACCCCTTGCCCCTGTTTAAAACCTCGCCTTTCTGCAGGGGGGAAACCCGTCCTCGAGAGCACGAAAGACGACCGAGTATTCGTTTATTTTGCTGACCACGGTGGTGTGGGCCTCGTCGCGATGCCCTCTGGCGACCCCGTCTACGCCCAAGACCTCATGGACACCCTCAGATACATGTGGTCCAACTTCATGTACAAAGAGCTCGTGTTTTACATGGAAGCTTGCGAGTCGGGGAGCATGTTCGAGGGGCTGCTTCCGTCGGACGTGAACATCTACGCGACGACCGCCGCTAATTCTGAGGAGTCGTCGTACGGGACGTACTGCGGCTTGGAGAGCTCGGTCGATGGCACGGTGGGTACTCCTGATTTACGTGTCGTACTTCCTAGGATACCACCGCGCACTGCTGCTGTATATCCAAACATTTGTAGGATACATGATACACTCTCGCCTCCTTGATGCGCCCCTCTCGGCGTTTTGAGGCGATTCCTCTCGATGAGGTGCAATTTTTTCGTGCGCTTCACCGGCCGTCGTGCCTCTTTGATACGCACCATGCCATCGCACACTAAAGCACTCCATACACACCAGGGTATATTGGTGATTCGCTTCCATCGCTTGGGTTCCGCTTGTTTCCTCTCCGCTTCTTGGCTGTTGCCGGGGATCGGCGGCTCTGGGCGTAATATCCTCTCGCATACCTGGTGTATTGGGGTTGGTGCTCGAGCGGAGAAAGAGGGAAACAAAAGAAAAACCGTCATGCTTTGCCATCAAGACTTGCACGGCGGGAACGGGAGGATGATGCTTTCCCTCCTTTCCCAGGGGCAACGGTTGGTCGAACATGCGGTCTTGATGCCCGCACATCGGCCGCCATTGTTCTTGTGCCGAGCGCGGAATGCCAATCGGAGGCATAGCAATCCCCTTGTGGGGGAGAAAAAGAGTTTTAACAGCTCAACGGGTGCTGGCCATGGGCTGTTACTTTTTGAATAGGTCCGCGTTACGATGCCCCTTGCCCCTCTCGCTTGGGAAAATTCTCGGAACAAAGATGGTTGATCTATTGAGCACTTATCGTGGGGCGTCAACCATTTTGTCGGAGCTGGGCCAAGTCGTCGACACTGCTGGCCTACTGGAGATGCATTACTTGTCGTGTGTGACAGCTGTGACAACCATTGTTCTCCCGCTTTTTCTCTTGTGACACTGTGACACCGCGCAATGTATTCCGCCGCAGATTATTGGGTCGTGCCTGGGCGACTTGTACTCGGTCAATTTCCTGGAGAACAGCGACATTCCCAGCTTGTTTCACACGGAAACCCTCGATTCTCAGTTTGCCCTTCTGAAAAACGAGACATCGAAGAGCCACGTGCAGAAGGTGTGTGTGGGCCTTGTTAACCTATTTCCCCTGCGAAACATGTTCCACACTTTTTCCAGGTAGTGTGTTGTCCCTCTAATCGTGGGCACGGTTCTCGAGGGGCCACGGTGATACCTTTAAACCTTAAAGTACACGCAAGCAAAGCGATCCAGATAGCGGTACGTAGTACAACTCTGAACCTGTCCTTGGCGAGCGCTGTGTGCAGATCAAGGTACGTAGGTTAACGCGCATGTTTGGTCTCCTGGCGTGTGATGGCGTGCACCCCCCTTAGACACCCACATGACTCGATGGCTTTTCCACGTGACACTATATTGCTGTTTGTGGAGGTGTTTCCACATGATATTGATGGGTGTTTCCACACGCCACCGGTGGTGTTTCAACGAGACATCGGTGCCGTTTCCACATGACATGATATTGTTAAGTGTTTCGATATCACTTTTATCGGTGTTTCCACGTGATGTTGGTGGTGTTGTATATATATATATATGTGTGTTTCCACATGACATCGGTGGCGTTTTCCGGTAATGTCGCCGACGGCTTGGTTCTCCTGTCCCACTAAATACACCGCGATCGCACCACACGAACGCCATGTTTCGCCTGGTCGCCCCGCGGCAGCGAGGCCCACGCGCCGATTATGTATACAAACTACTGCTGACGACGCTTACCCTTTCCAGTACGGCAGCAGGGGCATGGGTATGGACCCCATCGATTGGTTCCAGGGTGCCACCCACTTCCCTTCGGTCAACGTCGAATACGGAGACCGCGCGGCAGAAGTAGCCGGCATACGTTACCCTAAACACGGCGTGGACTCGAGGGACATCAAGCTTCATGTCCTTCACCACCAGCTCACCGTGGCAACTAGGTACAGTATAAGGGAGGCCACACACCTTTGTGTTTTTCCCACAACCGCGCGCGCTGTAGATGTTGACTAGGTTCCTTGGAGGCAACTTGGAGGGCGTGGGGCGGCTCAGACAGCGGCAGCGGCAGCGGTGGCGGCGCGTTCTGTTCGCTCTGGTGCATGCATGTATGCCTCTCCTGCACGTATTTTGTTGTAGTAGCTTTTCACACGCCGCTAAATTGACACCTAATGATGGGATATGAAGTATAGAAAAAGGGAGAAGTTTTTTGGGTGTGAGTTTTATTTCGGTCAATCTTTGTGTCATCCTTCCTTAATAGTTGTTTCTGCGAGTACTTTTTCCCAGACAAAGCTCGTTTCTTGCAGTGGTAGTCCATGTTGGGGTCGGGGTTATGTAGGGTAGACTTGGGGTCGCTGCTTTTTGCCTTTTTTTCAAGTAGCCTTTTTCCTGCTGGAATACTGGCTTTCCCCATTCTCTGTACGTTACCCTACAGTTTTTTTTGGGGGGGTTGTCGTAAGGGCGGCTTGTTTGTTTCGTCGCGAGCAAAATAGCCAGGGTGCTGTGCTCTATGCTCTCGCGGGATTCGTTAAGTAAACCCCGTATTTCGACCGCACGGACGGGCGCAGACAGGCAGCGGGGCGGCAGGGCCGGGATGATGTTTCTTCAACCCTACCTGTCTCTTTCCCTCCTTCCCTCCCTCCCTACGTACATCGTTGGGTAACCGCTTGTGCGCGCAACTTATCGGTCCGATTCAGCAAACAAAGCGCCGCATACTTTGAAGAGCGGATCGAGGAAGAGTCTGCGGCAAGGATGAAGGCGGGGCGATTGTTCCGTGACATCGTTCAGGAGACCATCGGTAAGCTCCTCTGCATAAGGAGAGCGGTGTGGAAAAGTTCAATGTTATTTTGCCTCTATTGCGGGGGTCCATAGTTAATAGGACCTATGGTATACATAAAAACCTATACATTTACCTATTTTTACTAACAATATTTGGTCCTATTTACTATGGCTCCCCGTAATAGAATTTTAAGGCTTTCACATGTGTTGCCCAAACATCTACCCCGTATTAATACTGATATGTGCTGAAAGGTCTGTGGCGCCAGCCGCGCTTGTTGAGTGCGGCAGAGTTCTTCACGACTCTTTGTGTTGGGTGGCTTATCAAAGACATCTGTCTCTAGCGTCTATCCCTTTTTCCACTCGGCGCGACGTAGTTTTCCTAGACTGGAGAGTTATTTACCGCGTCGAACGTGAGGACATGCTGCCCTCTCCATCCTCCGCTGTGATATGCTGGTGTCGCTTTGTTGTTGTGAGGGGGCATCCTGGGTGCATCCCCGGGTTTCCTAGGTGGATGTAGATCGTATGATGGGTAACGTACAACGCTGCTGTACTCGTAGAACATGGCCACATATGTAGCGCGTTGTGGTCGTTAAGGGTTAGACAGAACAGTTTAGTGTGAAGAACATACTCGCAGGCATCGCTAATCGTTGTACTCTTCCTGGTACAAGGTCAAACATCATAAAGGGGTAGATTCCCTTCCAGCTGTCTCACTTGGAACACATGAGACTAAGGGAAGCTTTCGCTTGACGGAAACCGCCTTTGCCGCTCTTCTTTTCTGTCTGTTTTCTCCGATTACGCTTTGTGCAGGCGGTGGCCTCCCGCCCGTTCTCACGGGGCCGTTGACTGATCACTCCTGCCTCAAACACGCGAGCACGGCCGTCACAGCCAGCTGCGGCCCTTGGAACGACTACAGCCTGAGATTCGTCCGCGACATTGCCGCCTTGTGCGAGGCGGGACACCTGGCCGTAAACCATTGCCGATGCGGCCAAGAAGCTTTGTCCTCGAGAGAGAGTTGCGTAACAATCGCGCAACGGTTCGGTTTGCCATCTTGGGCCTTTGTTTCTTACGGGTGTTAGGGTATGTGTTGGGGGTGGTCTTACAATCCTGCCGTGTTATATGCTAGCAGAGCGCTGCTCCCCCTCCCCGCCTGCCCCCCCCCTCACCTCTTTTACTATTTTTAGCTGCACCTCTTGTGGGGTCGTTGGAGTGCAGGCCAGCGCGCGGTCGGTTCCACTCCGAAAATGCCACTAAAATCTAGCAAAACTCTTGCCAGTCAGAGTTATTTGTTGATACTTTTTCTTGGGTAGGCCCTTTGTCTTTAGCCGGGGGGGTCCTCTGCGGGATAGTTTTGGAGGCATTGAAGTACTTTGTATGTTCGCTGCATGTGATTGCACCTTTGGCACATTTCGTGCGTACGCCGCCACCGGGGATCTCCACGAAACCCCGGTGGCTACTATCGCGCCCTTTGCCCGTTTTGTAGAGAAAACGTTGAAAATAAAGGGTGTGCTTAATAAGCGATGTACTTTGGGGGTAACCGGGTACCTACCCGAGTACAACCAAAGCAACTACAGTAGGTTTTTGGTACGTCGGGTACCCGGGTACCTACCCGAGTATGGCCAAAACAACTACTAGGTTTGGCACCTTTGGTTCCCAGGTACCTACCCGAGTATGACTAAAACAACTAGCTTGGATACGTTCGGTACCCGGGTACCTCCCCGAGTATGACTAAAACAACTGGCTTTGGTATGTTTGGTACCCGGTTACCCGAGAGTATATACCGAGCATACCCTACTATGCGCAACTACGCTTCATTTTATCTTGCGAGCACCATAGCACGTTGTCTCCATGGACATTTCGTGCCCGCAGTTTACTGATTGGTGTGCGTGCTATGTGGAGACAACCTGGCCGAGATATACCTGATCTTGATATCCGGTATCCTTCCTGATGAAGGTGTTGTGGTGGCGATCGACTAGATCTCGGCGCGCTTAATGGCCCCTTTTTAGTGTGGGGAAAATGGATGTTCTCGTATATGTGGTATTATCAGTGTTCCTCGTATATCTCGGGTGTGGACTCGGTGATGCTGATTGGCAGGTTGGTTTGATAGCTGCGTGACATCAAGAAGGCGCAAGGAGCCAACATGTACGGAGGGTCTCTGGGAATGGCATTTTCTCGACGACTGATGTACTTGGACGTATCATATATACACACTTCCACGCGCATGCAGCGCATGCATTTTGTTGGCTGTCAATCCGTTCATGCGGCATACCACGTACCTGATACGAAGTGTGGGAGAGTTTAGTCCCCCGCCCAAAGTAGAATCAGCACTCATGTTATGGTCTTAAGTTGACACCACGATTCGGGTTCAGTACACGAACCCTACGAAGGGTATTCATACCTCTGATGGTTGACATGTGTCGGATGCGGTGCATTGCATATATCAGGTATACACCTGGTGTACCGATGGTTGACGTGTGTCGAATGCGGTGCATTGCATATACTCGTATCAGGTATACACCTGGTGTACCGATGGTTGACTTGTGTCGAATGCGGTGCATTGCATATATCAGGTATACACCTGGTGTACCGTATGTATGATAGTTAGGTATGCTATAACTTGGTCATGCTGAGCAAATGTGAGACTAAAGCCTTACCGATCATTCTGTGAATCCCTCCATTTTTAGCACATTCTCGGGTTTTGCCGAGGGTATTTCCTTTCTCAGCGCTGGGATGGGTTGGATGTTGAATGCTTCTTGGCCGTGGATTGTGTTTGCAAGTATGGTTTCAAAGGGGAGATGCTGCGCTCCCATCCCAATGAGCAGTATTAATATGTGGGTGTCGTGGCTCTCTGTTCACGGTTAAGGCTGATTGTTTCAGAGAGCCGATGATTTTCGGAAGCGGGTGGGGTATCGCATCGAGGCTAGTTGGTCGTTTATTCGACGAAGTTGCTTGCTGACTATGGCAGACCGTCGATTTTTGTTTGGCGTGGGATCAGGATGCTCAAGTGGGCCCTGCCGGCGGTTAAGTACATGTGCCCAGGGTCAGTTTTGAGGGCATAGGCCCACGTGGGATCAGGGTGTCAAGCGGGAGTAGGCAACTACCAGGAATAAAATATGCGTGCGTTGTTGATATATTCCTAATCACTACGTAGCATTTCACCTATCATGCGGCAACGCCGATTACGCGGCAAACTCCACTCATCGAATCGGGGATGGTGCAACTTTTTTCGGGTAATTTCTGACTAAAACGCCCAGGTGGATGGTTTTTTATGCCGCAGGATGGCATATTGCTTGGAATATATCTGGTCAATGTTACAAACACAATCTAAATGATATCACGAAGTTTGTACGGGATATTCGATAGGTACACCTACAACACGTTGCGAAAGGGAGAAATATATTCGTACCCACAGTTTAAAAAAGAGAAACAACAGAATTGGCAATGCCCAACGGGCGTTGTCTAATGCTTGCTACCGCTTGCAATGTTCCAGATGGTGCCCAGCCAAACGAACTGCATGCGAATTGCATTTGTCTGTAAATGAGCAAAACGCACGCTCATTAAAGAGGTACTCGAATTCAGACTGACCCAAACAAGTAAAGTGGTGAAGTCGCCATCAAAAGCGACATCATCAGGTACCTGGTACGATGTATGTAGCTCTATGGCAAAAGAGCATCGCGGAGTTCCTCTAGCAAGTAACATTAGCATTTTCGCCAATAATTTTTTCAAACCCTTAAACGCACAAGCTGACTATCCATATTATACTTATGTATTCTAGGGGCAAGCCTGCCTCGCTGTAGCTGGCCAAACGACCAAGCCTTGGTACAAACGTATAAGCGCAAGAGACGATGCCCACTCCCTACGCTCCTTCAGCCCCCGACTCCCTCCACTACAGCACAAGCTCATTACAATATCTACCAAAGCTCTCGAACTGAACGAACGCATACAGCATCTATTAATACGAAAGCTGCCGTACTCCTCGAGAAACGTCTCGATACCCTGAGCTTCAAGAAGACACACTACAAACGTGACGGCAAATTGGAAAGTTTTACAAGGATGTGCTTCTACAGTAGGGTACATACACAATCTGAGGGTACCCAGGCACCTACCCGAATATGACCAAAATAACCAGGATTGGTACCCGGGCACCTACCGGAGTATGACCGAAACAACCAAGATTGGTGCCCGGGTAACCCAGAGTATATGCTCAGTATACCCTACTATTAAGAAACGTCCAAAAATGACGAAATACGGCCTATGATATGACGTGGATGGTCCCTCGCCCTCTGGCATCTCAAGTTGTACCCACACGGGCGGCACCCAAGGGCTGCGCTCGCCGAGGATTTCGTGGGCACGCCTCCATGAGATGAGCCCGCCACAGCTCCTCGTCGTCTGCACTTCCGATGTCCTTGAAGCACAGCGGGCACGTGCTGTGTGGTCCTCCTGAGGAAGGGTAACGCGGACCAGCAGAGGATGGGCTTAGGAGCACTATTTTGAAAAAAAAAAGTACGGATGGGCTCAGACCACAGACCCATTCTTCGACAAAAACACCGTAAACCAGCAAAAAAAGACGGAAGGGCTCAGCCACTATTACGAGGGAAGCGAGTTGCTGCTTTACCCGGTCGCCTCAAAAAAGTGGGGGCCTCTTTTCAGCTGACCGGTTGAAGCCAGAAACCCGCGCCGCCCGACCGAGAATTTCCGGAAACAAATACGTACGGAGTGTTTTTTTTTTATTGTATACCCACGTACGCCTTCCAATACCGCCCACAGTTGACGACAGTTACACATACTAAGATATGTATTATATATACCCGCGCGGGTTTCTTAGCGAGGGCTGTATCTTTGTAAAAAAAAAAACAGCTGTGAGTTCTCCGCGATCACAGAATAGGTCGACACTAAAAAAAATATGTGAAAGTGGTGTGGCATGTGGCACAAAGAAGGACCGGCGCCTTGGCGGGGACCGAGTTTACGAAACTTGCCCCAGCTTCAACAAAAACGGTTGAAATCTACAAAGCTACCATCCGACCTGACTCTAAAGCCCTAATCCTAACACCGATTGCTTGAGAAAATTCTCGGAATGAAGCTGTGCATGAGCAGTTTGTGCGGGCTATCAACCATCTTGTCGGAAACTGGGCCAAGCTTCAACACTTGTCAACAATTGACGATCGCCTTGTCCACACACCGGAGAGTGCAAAAGCGGACCACTCAGGACACCATGCACATTCACCGCAGGCCAGAAACGCTCACCGAGGATAACTACTTGTAAGATAGAGTAGCTCTCGCTAGGGAACCCCGCTTGGTGGTTATTCGTAACTGTCGTCAACTGCGGGCGATGGTCGAAGGCGCATACACACGTTTTTTGTGAAATTATTACAAAGACGTCAGCTGTGACTTCGACCGATTGAAGGGTTGGTACTCAACTTTCCAAGCTGCGTATCACAGTCATTTTGCACAGCAGTCTTTTTTGCGGCAACACTGCGGAAATATTGAGAGCTTTTAGCGTTTAGTCCATAATAAATAATTGCCACAAGCTCCTGATCAGCCGTTGCTTATCTTGGGTGGCCGTCGATCGCTTTTGTGAGTGGTATGTCTGTTTCTTATCTTGTTGCCCATTCTGAGCCGTGTTTCTTAAACTCAACTTCCATATGTGTGTTGACAATTTGAGCATTTTATAGTTATTTCTTAACATAACATACTGATGTATACACTACTCGTCGTATGAAGGCAGCAGCAATACAGCAGCACTAGTTGAAGTATACCTGGGGTACAGCAGCAGCCGCATCGCTCGTGCGTGTAACTACAATAACAGCAGCAGCAAGCAATATTCAAGTATCTTATGAAATATTCGTTCGTAGACAAATCCATACATTTCAGTTTTGTTGATCTTCATCTTACTTTCCAGCTTTTGGACAAGCCGTGCTCACAGGTGTCGTCCTTCTCCCTCCCGGTACGTGCCTTCATTTCTATCGCGCATAGGGTTCAGCATTCCCACCGCTCGTCGATTTTCATCGATAAGATTACGATACCGATGTATACACTACTTACCGTATGACGGCCGCAGTATGAAGTTCAAGTATACCTGGGGTACAGCATGAGCAGCCGCACTGCTCGTGCGTGTACATACAACAACAGCAGCAGCAAGCAATATCCAAATATCGCACGAGATATTCGTTCGTAGACAAATACATTTTATTTTTGTTGATCTCCACTTTTACTTTCCACCTTCTGGACAAGCCGTGGTCACAGGTGTTGTCCTTTCTCCCCCCCGGTACGTGCCTTCACTTCTATCGCGTACGTATAGGGTCCAGCATTCCCACCGCTCGTCGATTTTCGTCGATAGGACTATTTTACAGGGCTTTTCGCGGGTCACGGGGTGTTCAAAATGTCACGGGTCGGGTCGGATCGGGTCAGGAAGTGTTCAAAATCTCACGGATCGGGTCAGGTCGGGTCAAGAGGTTTTCAAATCTCACGGGTCGCGTGGGGGGTCGGGTCAAGAGTTTTTCAAATCTCATGGATCGGGTCGGGTCGGGTCAAGAGGTGACGAAAAGCGCACGGGTCGGGGCAGGTCATGACCCGCGAGAAACGGGTCAGTCGCGGGTCGGGCCAGCGTGACCCGCGGGTCGGACCCGCGCATCCGGCCCGCGGATCCGACACTCAAAATACTTCCCGCTCTCTTACCCAAAGGCTTTTCTCGTACAAATGCTCAATAATACTCCTTTGGTATCTTATTCAAACATTAAAACACTGCTAAATCCATATACGCATGCCCGCATCCATTTATACCCACTACAGTCAGGCCACATATCGCTTGTGGGCACAAAAATGAATATTAAATCGTTTTGAAGTGTCGATCCACGGGCCGGATCCGCAGGTCGGACCTGCGGATCAAGATAAATAGTCTCGCGGGACAAGGTGACCCGACCCGCATGAAACTCATGTCTCACGGGTCAATCCGAAGGTGGCAGGTCGGGTCGGGTCGGGTCAGGACGTTTTGAAATCTCGCGGGTCGGGTCAGGTCGGGTCAGGATATTTTCAAATCTCACGGGTCGGGTCGGGTGGGGTCAACAACTTTTTTAATTTCACGGGTCGGGTCGGGTCAAGAGGCTTTCAAAATCTTGCGGGTCGGGTCGGCTGACCCGACCCGTGAGATTTGACCTGACCCGCGAAAAGCCCTGCTATTTTACGGTGGAACATGGTAATCAGGACCAAATACGCTTCGTAAAAATACCGGAATATTTAGGTTTTCGTGTATATGATGGGTCCTGATTACTATGGCTCTCCGTGATACGAGTGAATGCAAAAATCCACGGCCAGTCAACAGCGACAAAGGAAATGAAAAACAAAAAACTTGCGAAAAAAAGAAGAAATTGTTGTTGCTGAGGCCGTTCCTATGCGGTTCGATTTTTGAGCTTCAGATTTTGACCCGATGGCATTTTCAGATATGAACTTGGCAAATCGAAAGAGTCTTCGTACGCGGAAAAATCATATTGATTGTGCCTGTAGAGATTCGAGCAAACGCCGAGACCAACTGCTGTTATTGTGGTTTGGCGCCGCGAAGAGACGCGCTGGGTGCGCTGCCCTGCGCGTAGGACCCAAGCGTCCGGGCCCACGCTGACTGCCTCTGGTCTAGAGGCGAAGAGACGTGGCGAGTGCGCTAGAGTCAACCTGTCTTGGTATCTTGTGTTTCATTTTGTGACTTGACTGCTGCTGCTGCTGCTGCACAGCAGTGTAGTCTACGAGTACGTATCCACGGAGAGGCGCGTGCCGAGTGCGCTTCTCTTGGTCTCTAGGCCCGAGCCCGCGCCAGCCGACTCTAGTCTGGCCACGGAGGGACGCGCCGTCCGCGCGTCGGGCGCGAAGCAACGTCGCTGTACAGCAGCTGTATCACCATCCAACTCATCGATCGTTCTGCTGCTGTTTGCTGTCGTGGATAACATCTTGAATTTAGAGAGCATGCCATTTTTCGATTTGAAAATCTGATGACCCAGGTCGTAGGCTTTTGGCCCAAAATCTGACGACTTGGGTCATCGGATTCTCAAATCGAAAAATTTCCGGTCGGATTTTGCATATTTGGACTGCATAAGCAGGGTCATTCATTTTTGAGATCGAAAAATACAAATCTGAAGCTCGAAATTGAACCGCATAGGAAACGGCCTGAGACTCGAATTTTCGACTGAAAACTCAGAATGTACCCCCTTCAACTCCAGCCGCTGCTGCAACTTCCTCTTGGAAACAGGGCGAATGGTATGTGTTTATAAACGTAGGAGTATTGAAAAAAATTGGTCAAAAATCCGAGTACGCTCCGATTTTCACGCCGCGGGCGCGGCCGAGACCGCCACAGGCAAGGCCGGGACCGGTGAGCAAGGCGAGGTACAGCCAGCAAACAGCGCACCAAGAGGTGGATCTCTGCTCAATTTACGTCGTTTTTGGCTCAAAGCGTAGTACGAAGTTTACTTTCAAATTGCTGAAAGCCTACTTGCATGGGTCATCCTATATACGCATATAAGAATTATAACAGGTGCCCCCTTTTCAATACGCTATCCAATGTCAAACAATGTGAAGAAGGCTACTGCATATCCGCTTAAACAGATAGCGCAGGAACTAACGGAAAAAAAGGACCGACCACGCCCAAATACACAAACGTACATACAAAAAATACCCCATATTCAATACTTATACTTTATCCAAGATGCCAGCGTAACCACGTGGAGAAGGCTACGCAGTGACAACGAGTGCCCCGTCAAAACTCCAAAGAGTGACGCCTGACTAGGGTATGGAACGACACCGGTCGCGCTGCATACCTTTGCCGGGAGGTTTGCAAGACATCGATCGCTGCCATTTGGCGAGCTCATCCACCCGGATGGCGAGCAGGCTGATATCGCACTCTGTGTAGCTGGCGCTGTTCTGGCACTCCTCCAGCAGATGTTCTGGGATAGAGGATATCTCGATCACCTTGGGAGATATAACAGCAAACAGATACAATGGCACATCCACAAACAAACGCGCGATTCGAGGTTAGGCTTGGCATCGACCGATACTGTAATACTGATGCAACTATACTTGTGTATGTATTATTTTGCATTCACTTTCTCCGTGCCTGAGGTATCTTCCACTCCAGAGTTATTGGACCCTGTCTTGTGACACACAAGGACTAGACTATGGCGACGAGATGATGTGAGAACAACAACAACAACCGGCGACACCCAGCACTAAGCCCACTGCGCTGGCTCGATCGCCTCGTTCGCACCTGACCGCACTCATTGCAGCTCATGAGCATCGGGCACTCCTGCCAGTAGTGCATGTCCAGCTTCTCGTCCGTGAAAGAAGCGTCATACTTGCCGCAGAACTGGCACGTGTACAGAACGTCATCGCCCAGTTCCTGCTCTCGTGCCCCTTCGCTGTCATCGCCCTCGCCCTCTCCTGCCGCAAAGCCTGTCACGCACCCCAAAGCACGCGCGTCTAAGTATGACACGCAGCTTGCAAAGATGAGTTTCGACGATTTTCTCGAACACACAGCTGCGCGAGGTGTTTTTTTTTTTCTCAACATATATAAAAGCCTGACACGCAGCAAAAAACAGCGGAAGCGACACATTAAAAATACGCTTGGGTCCTTCGGTTTATTTTCTCATTTTCGCTTGCGCGCGATTCAATACATACAGTGCGGGCCTCCTATCGTACAAAGAAAAATGAGCACTGAGAACGCCAGGCTCACTTGTACAGGAAAGTAAGAAGTTCGGGAGTAGTTACACTGATTGTAGTGCAGAACACACCCATTCCCTCAGATAAGAAATACAGCCTGAACCAGCTTGTCCTTGTCCTAATTCTAGCTACTGCAGGTGGGTGTGAGGCTCAACCCCCTTGGAAATAAGAGAAAAAACGACCAAACCAAACGACGACTACAGCATCAGCTTCAGGCAAAACCAAGAAGCCCGGGCCGCTCGGGTAGTCTTGTCAGTTATTAGTACTTCTACCACAGCAGTAAAGAACTACTGTAGGTTGCTGCTGGAGGAACATAGTTGATTGAGTACAGAGGCAACGGTAGCACAGCCTGGTGGCATATTCCGTACGAAGGTATAGGTGGCGTATGCTGTAGCTACTGTATATAGACCAACAGCATGCAACAACAAACGTAGAGTACCAGAGGCAACTCAGTCCAAATATTTTGCCACTACGTACCGTCGTGTGCTGTACGTACTGTAGGCATCCATAGTAAGCTGTGACAGTAGTTCTGTAGGAGTAGCAGTGTAAAAGTCGTGGTCGTACGTACGAGCACATTATTGCTATTGGTCGTACGAGCATGATGTCGGTCTATAGAGTGACGGTTTCAGTTTTAGGAAGTGGCGTTTTTATCTCCTCGGGAAGGTCTCACCGACGCCCAGGGTCCCACGACCCCACGGCGTCGGAGTAAAGTAGACGACTTTTGTTCTCGTTTGTTTTTGGGGTCTTGGTTTGTAGCTCAGCGAGATTCATCCATTAGGTACCACCGTGCCACATCGATCACTCTCTCCACCTTCTCTTCACGAGTACCAACGCTGCCAAACAACACCACTTGGCTAGGGTCCCCAGCAAACCATATTACGAGCGGAGCTCGCATAATGTCACATAACGGGCGTAACCGCGGTTCAGTCACTTGGCCTCTCTGGTATCATACACCAGTCACAAGCCAATCAGCATCAACAGGTTATGAGCCTCGACATTTGCACAGGTGCCACTCCGCAGCGTCGGGCATCACGACGAGTCAGGACGCACATCTGCGCGAGCAAATGATGTTCGTCGATCAACTTCCACGAAGCCAGCTACTACAGCAACGTGATTGAACGGGTACAAGTTCCAGGATTAACACTGCTGCTCGTCCTTCAACCTCGACGGCGCCAGTCACAAAAACGTGTTTGAAAGAGTACAAGCTACTACATCTATAAATCATGCATAGACAGGCTATATACGCGGTCGTTACCAGCGAAGGCCACCCTGCTGTGTCGAGAAATTCCAAGACTATACTCTGCGCGTCGGGATTTACGACCAAGCCACGACGAAGGCAGGCAGCCGACCGACTGCTTACCTACCGCTGTTGACTCATCCCACGGCAGGGGTTAAACTTTTTCCCTTCTACAGTAAGGCAATGTTCCGAACGGTTGTGTTTCTTCAGTGAGAGTGTGATAGTTTTACTATTAATACCATACTACATTTGTTTTTAGGACTATTAATAGCAGCGCATTCAAACACTGGTCGGGTTGCGCGAACAAACTTCTTGGACTTCATGATTCCGGTGAGATATTCGACTCCTCATGTAAGGAGCTGAGAAAATAAGGCACCCCCCCTCACAAGCGGTTCTTAGTAGGATGCAGCTCACCCTTCATGCGACTCGCCGGACACCTCACGGCGCTTCGCGCTTGGTGCAAGCAATGTCTGTCTGGTCGGTGAAATCCCGACATGCTCCGTCCCGGCATTGTAGGGATGCGAGGGTCTATCTATGGTCGTACGACTACGGCCATGCATGAGATCGAGTACATCTCTCCTATCGAGTACACCCCCCCCTATAAGGCACTGCTCTGTTATCCTTGATATTTACCAAGCAAGGACGACAACAAGCAGGGTAATCCTTAACCCACTGCTGTAAGCCTTGGTATTGCCCGAGCACGGCAAAATAGACGAGGTAGCTTAAGCTATTGCTGTAAGCCTTGGTATTGCCCGAGCTACAACAAAAGAGACAAGGTGCAAGTAGTATAATCTATCGCTTGGCATTGTCTGAGTAACAACAAAAAGACCCCACTACCAAAGGCTCTAGATCAATCGAGCAACTTACTTCCGTCGACAGAAGGGCGACATACCGAAGACCATGCGGCAGCTGCACGTCGACGCCACGTCTCGTCGTAGCGAAGCCAGCGGGAAGATCGCCGGGGGCGGCACCGTGATGCCAACAGAGTTAGTCGCCTTCTGCAACTGTAACCGCGGCCAGCACGCTTTGCGTAGCTTCACGATGTCCGCTGAGTCGGTGGTGTGCCATCATTGCAACAATCAAGGGCACTACAAGCGCCAAGAGCAAGTGAACGCAGGAGAGGACCAAGAAACACTTCTAGGGAAAAGCCAAATCCGGGGGGAGCGCCGGGAGGACGTGGTGTTCACACCTCAGAACGACCACACTCACCGACTCCGAATGCTGCGCACAAGGGGCACCATGCTTACAGCAGGGCAATACCTACACCGCTTCTTCGGCACAATGTGCCCATTCCCTCGCCGCTGAAGACCACGGGCAGTCGGAACTCAACTTTGACAACGACTTCGACAAAAAAATCCTGTTCACGAGAAAAACGGCGACACGGACCTTCGTACCCGACGGCCAAGAAACAGCAGCAGCATTGGTGGACAGCCACACTGCAGAGACTCGTGCCCCGGGTGATCCGACGACTACTCAAGTCAGTCGCACACTTCCTTCTCGCCGGTGACGAGAGCAAGTCGTACACCAACCTCGCCAACGAGGGGTCCGCGTTAGTGAGCTTGACCAACGGGAAAACTATCCAGCCCAACCGCAACGAAGTGACCATGCTGGTGGACAGCGGTGCCACGGAGCACCTGCTGGACGACGGACTGATCCCCGAATTGAAGGACCGCATGAGGAACCCCACGCTGATGAGCGTTCCAAAGACGGCATTCACTACCGACAACAGGAAGCTGCTCGGGACCATGACCGGCATTATCCAAGGCAACATAAAACAACAAACTGGCAAGACGCATCGAGTACACTTCCCCAGCTTTCATCGTCAGGCCCGGGACGCCACGTTTTCTCTCGCACCACTTCAATGAAGCAGGGCGAAACCACCACGTTTGAGAGAAGGAATCCCCATCCAAGGAAAGGCTACACCGTGATGCAGCTGGAGCACCAGCCGAGGGACCGAGGTCTGTACTTATTCAAGGTGGACGTAAACGCAGCAAAGAGCGCGGCAAAGGCATAAAAAACACTCGTTGTAGTTCTGACCGCAACGCATAAAAAAACTCGTTGTAGTTCTGACCGCACGACGCCCCAACAGAACGGGAGATCCGAACCAAATGGACAGACGCTTGCCTTCATGACCAGGTGCAGGCTAAACGTCAACAGCGCCAAGCCAGAAGAGGCCATTGCCGATGAGATGGGGCGCGCACGTGCGCAAAGCTGAGACATGTACATGTTGCATGCGAAGGAGGGCAATCTCCTGGAAGAGGACACGTCACCGCCAACAGGTGGAACGTCATCACCAGGCGCCGGGACGCCACTCAGTGGCTGAGACGGCATCACCAGGAGATGGAACACTGCCATCAAGGGCTGGAGCTTTATCGCCAGGAGGCGAAACTGATAATCCGTCAAGGGTGTCGCATGTTGATTCGCCCGGAGTCGAACCGGATGAACCGGATCACGTGACCGACAGTACGAGACCCGACCCAAAAGTCGAGGGCATCTTCGGCAGCGAGCCCACCACGGTAGAATCAGCATCTGGCATTGCCGAAGTATCTTCAGAGTATCGCCGCTTGCTAACGCAGGAGAATCATGGCTTGAGATCACCCGAAGAACATCACCAGCAGCTGGGATCATCGGAGAATCAGCGTCCGGGAATATCAAAACATCACCCCCTGGGGTCACTGGATCGCCATCGCGCATCGGCGTGTCAGCGTCTGGGGTCAGCACTGTCTCCAGGGACTGCCGGAGCACCATCGCCTGACGTTACCGGAGCATAGGCAACGGCATCTAGGATCGCTGGATTGTCATCATGTGGGATCGCCGGAGCACCAACCGGATCATCGTCATTTAGGACCATCGGAACATCAGGTGAGTCATCATCGCCAGGGATCGACGAATCGACAACGTCCCCTTCACCCGGGGTCGCACCAGCTGCTCTTGAGACACGCCTTCGAGCCCAGCTTAACAACGAGATCCACCGTCAGCTAAGGGAGGCTCAGGCGCCACTGATAGCGGAAGGACAACGGCAGACAGACCCCACCGCAGGACGTGTGGATGAAGCACAGGACGACACCAGAACCAAGCAAACAGCTCGTTCTGATCTATTTTGCAGCAAATCAAGGATTTTACTCCCGCTGAACGGTTACATGCTCTATCTAGGGCTTCCATTTTTTTTTAATTATTCCGTAGGCATGAGTTGCCAGTGGCACGGAGATAGCGCACAAGGCACAAGACATGGACACCTTAGGAGAAATCAGCCACGACGGCGAGTCCGACAAACACTGCCGAAGGACCTCTGTACGCTTCATCTCGACGCCGCTCAGCATCGTTCTCCGAGTTTCCGGCTTCGCCAAGCGCATACTACGGCGCTAGTGACCGTCATGTCATCATCCGCGACAACAGGAGGGCAACTGAGGAAATTAGACCGGCACCAAACAACTGCGGGCCTCAGGACCCCGTCGCTGGGGATGATTTTGCCCATGCTCTCGTGAGGAGCGGTTACGCCAACAAATTGGCGTTCCCTAGTAAGTGATATTTTTGCAACCGCTTGCGTATGCGGCCAGCCCTCACGTCCTGGAGTTTCTCTGCTGGACAGCAGAACACTCGATTTACTGGTCATCGCTTGGATTCTCGACGATGGCGAAAGAGCTACACTAAAAACATGAGCGAGATATTTTGCAGGAAGATGCTGGAACAACAATGCCACCTGTTGTTACAGCATCTTCCTGTCACGTTGTTCCAGCGTCTTCCTGTAGAAGGTGTCGCTCACGTTTTTGGTGCATCTATTTGCGCTATCGTCGAGAGTCGGAGCGACTACTAACCTGGCGAAAGTTCATGTGTCCAGCAAGAATTCCAGGACGAGATGGTTGGCCACATACGCAAGCGGTTGCCTAAGCGTCACCATATTGGGGAACGACAAATTGTTGGCGTAGCCGCTCCTCACGAGAGCTCGGGCAAATTCATCCCCAGCGACGGGGTCCTGAGGCCCACAGTTGTTTAGTTCCGGTCCTCTGTTGCCCTCCTGTTGATGCGGATGATGACTTGAACGACACTACCGCCGTAGTGTGCGCTTGGCGAAGCCGAGAACTCGTAGAACGATGCTGGGCGGTGCCGAGATGAAGCGTACCAGGTACAGAGATTTTTCGGCAGTGTAGTCTATCATGCTTACTGTAGCATGGTGTGTGCCATACGATAAACTACAACGCAATGAGATTTACAGTATGACGCGCGTGCAGCATGATGCCACCCGCGTTGAAGCACGACCACACCAAACGGTTCACGATAACACCGATTAGACCGTAATTGCAGCATCAGTATTTCCGTCGCTACACCCGGGTCTAAAAAAAACATGTGAAGGATTAAGCCGCATCAGCCCACGTAGCCCTCTTACCACTATTGACCGTAGAACACTATGTATAGGGCCCATGAAACGGGGGGAAACAAAATAGACCTCTACGTTGTGTAGAGGCATGTTTTTTATTAGACTTTGACTGCCTCGTTTACTACACCAAAGTTTTCTACAGCTAAAATGTAACATTCTGCGCCCGTCTGACTTGGTAATATTACCGGACATACCTAGTATACGAGGTGTATATTTAGCGATTCCAGAGTGGGCGCTGCCAAGATAGTAAAATAAACATCACTTCGCCCCCGCAACCGCTCAGCGGAGATAAACAGATGACTTCCCAGACGTCCTTAGGGCCGTAAACATCGAAGAAATTTTCCCCTAATTTTCTCATTCTTCATGAAAACAGAAAAGAGAAAAAAATAGATAATATTTCCCAAATCAGAAAATACACCAGAAGGGGAAGAGTTAGGGACGCTTTCGTAGATTTCCTCTTTCAGGAAATAAATCAGGAAAAACAGGAATAAAACCACAACGCAGAAAACGATCAGGAGATTTAGGACAAACTACAGTTTCGATAATAGCGGTCCTTAGCGCACACATACGACATCCAGGCGGAAACCGTTTACCGTTCGCTGTCCCCACCTCCCTTGGAGTGTCGAGCCGGTGACCCCCCCGCGCGATTTCTGCCCTTCTTCGGAGGGCTGTGGCTCCCGCTGCGAGGCCCAGCGGCGGTGTTCTTGCTGTCCAGCGGGCTACGGGATTTCCTTGGAGTTGCCGCGTCACGCTCGTGAGGGAGTCGCTCTAGAGAGAGGGGAGCGGGTGCGCGTTACAGCCAGGAACGAGATAAGGCAAGAACGTTCTACATATATACCGCCGAGTGAAAATTGTCGCACAACACATTTTGTATCATATACGTGGCAGTGTGGTACCGGTATGTTTTCGCCATCCGTGGGAGGATATATAAATACTTAGAAGCATTAAATGAGGAAGGAAGCCGGTGCAAGCGCCTTGAGACGGCACACCATGACCAAGAAAGCACCGGCAGAACGACGAAGAGGTCTGAACCTAACGACAACGTACATACAGCATGCCGACGCGCTCCAGAGAGAGACACAAACGCAAGACACCCACCCGGGCGAGATTGATCCACACCGTTGTCATGAACAGTCAAGCGGCTGACACCCTTACCTGCGTGATTCCGAGAGGCGCTACCGAGGCGACCGCCGGCCTTGCCTCCCGGATGCCGAAACGCCTCATGGTACTCGTCCAGCTGCTTCGGCCTTAGACCCGTAAGGTACGGTTCAATCTGTAGCAGGGGTGGGGAGGTATAAGGGTGCAACGGTGGTCGGCGCAAAAAAATATTGCTACGTTACAAATCACACAGGAAGGTGGCTGTACAAGTTTTCACACACCGGACAGATCGCGACATACATCATACAGATCATACAGACCCTATCTTGTTCGGTAGGAGTTGTTGTGCAAGAGCCCTATCGCACAGATCCCGCCCGGAAAAGATGGGCGCAAGAGCTGTGCCAAGCAGATCCCACCCTCCAAAACACGATATAGATCGTGCGAACTATTCAAATTTGTGATGCATCTGGCCCGAAAATTCCACATCATTAAAATGGAGGATCTGACACGTCCTACGTAGATGCAAGTTTTGCATCATTCACTGCTCGAACGGCGTCCAGTTTGCTTGCCGCTAAGTATGATCCATCCCTTAGATCACCATCCAGCCAAACCATGGCGCGACTACGGTAGTGCAAGAACATTCCCCAAGCAATATCATCGAGCCAACATGCGGCGTTATTTGTGCTGTGAGAGCATTCCCCCAGAGACTCCAAGAGTCTGCTGTCAACCTTCCGCTTTGAAACATGTCCTCTAGACGTTTCAAAACATTTATCCTAAAGAGGTATTCCTAACGTACGTCCCCTCTGTTTGCAACGGTCCTTGAAATAAACACATGCCCTCTAGACGTTTCAGAATATTTGAAACAGGCACTCCTTACCTCTTCTCCAACGAGGGCGAACAGAGTCACCGTGAGCTCTCTCGCCGCGTCTCGTACGTCCCCGTTGCTGTGCGCGAAACCGTTGCAAGACTGCAAGCGCACGCGGAAGGCGTGTACAGGCAGCAGGGGGGGGGGTATACAGCTAGTATCATGACAAACAACTAACCGAGTAAGAAAGAGAGGCTCACTTTGTTGGGAGCGTCAAGAGAATTGAACTAGAGTCAAGAAACCATGTTCAGCGGCAGGCGCTACACTAAATCTACTAGACTAATCTATATGCTCAAGGCTGACGTCCCGGTAAGGACCCCGCCTTGCTCAGAGCAGGCGTTTTTGCTTGACTGGCTCACAGTGTCCCTGAAAGTATTTGGGGGTACACAATCAAAAAGCACGACCGTCATTCTGCTCGAACGATTTTACAGTCGAAACCCGCCGGGGACATAGGGGATCACCGCCCGCAAAACAGTCAGACCATCGGAAAGCCCTATCGTTAGACTGGCCATCGAATGCTGACAGTCATCACCCGGGTTCGAGGTTCAGAGGCATGCACACGACAATGGTCGATAGGACAGCAAGGCCGAAAACAATGGTAAGCCACCTACCGCATATGGCATATACATCGAAGGCCGATGAGGGTAAAACCTCCTACTACACATACCATAAATACGAGTTGAGCGAGAAAGTAAAAATAAGCATAAAACAAAATCAATATGCTGCACGAGTAGTGCACTGAAAGGCGAGACGGCCGGCCCATGTCTGACCTGAATAAAACCCATGATGGCGTCAGCCGCCAGACCGGACCCACCCTCCAGGCCGAACTCAGTCACCAGTTTTCTCAACAGAATCAACCTCGCCGTGATAGGTCTCCACGCCGACAGCTGCTTTTTGGCGAGCGGCTTCAGCGCTATATGACTGAATGACGCGCGATGTTGGCGGCATGACAATGCCACAGCAGCAGTGATTAGCGAATCGAAAGCTTCTTGGCCCAGGCATACAATAACTGCAAACGCTGAGGCCCGCCGCAGGGTAATTCCAGGAATCAAAACTCGCATGGCCTTAGCACATTCACACACAGAGGAGTACCATGGTGTGATTCCCGCAAGCGTCTAATCTGCGCGGTCGCAAAGTGTGACTCTATCCGGAGCGGTCACGTCTGCTCATAGCTCCCGTGACCAGCCTCGCAGAACCCTTTGGACGAGGTTCTCGACCTCTCACAGCTCAGGCGTTCTCGTAATAAACGACGCGTCTTTTTACCATAATAAGAAACATTTGCTACGTAAAAAGTCCCGCACCAAAAATACCGGATCCCGGAGATCAAACACGGTCCATCTACTCGGATATGCTCATAATACGCAGCACGCTACCGGTGTCATGCGAAAAGCCTCCACAGCGCCTTGTTCGGCCGACGTCAAAACCGCTGGTGTGCCAGCCTCGCAGAGTACCCACCACTCACCTGACAAAGGTCGGTCCAGCCGTGCGACACCGGGCGACTGCCACGAGCCCGTTCATCGCGCCGTCCCGAAGGCGGGCCTGACCATCCCCAAGCTTGTTGAGCAGCGTTGCCACCGTAGGCTCCAGCGCGGCGACCACGTGGTTGTGTCTTGCTTCCTTGCAAGCCCCTACAGATACCAGTACCGAATCCAGGAAGTCGAGAGTGGTCAGAAAAACCTGAGGAAAGAAATGACGACGCACCAGGGTACCGTTGAGCGACACGACTGGCGGGTATTGTTGACCGTTTCGTCAAGCAAGGGTCAGAACGCGCAGTGATTGTTATGCGAGCCTCGGTTCTGCAACGACAGCAAGTAGCTCCATGATGGCAGCAGCTAAGCAGGGTGCTAGGCGGTGCCGTGGAATGGCGCCTTGTACGTGGAAAGAGCTACTTCTTGGATTTGTTGTTCTGGGAATCGCGTTCAACAGTCGACGTATACGGCTGAGCAGGGTGATCGGAGGTGCCGTGAGATGACCTCGATGCTTGTAGTAGGTGCAGACTGGCTATACGTACGTACTCGTAACATATTTCTATCTTGGCGAGAGTCGCGTCGAATAATCGACACAATCGGTCCGCGAACCAGACGCTTTACGGGCAATCGATCATCCATGCATGCATACGAGCCGTCCGGGATGGTTGATATCCATTACTGGTAAAAATTGTTGAGGCTAGGCCACCAGATCACGGAATACGGAGAGAAAGCATTTTGGCACAACATTTTGTCCGTATACATACGGGAAGTTTACATACTCTATTAACATTTAATCCAAGCGGCCCCCGTATTTCGCGGGACAGAGTGGTAGCTTATAGCAACAACCGTTCGTACTAAGGTCTTGCACCTGCGCGATCTTGTCCTCAAAGCCTACCCGGAGGACCTGACAGGTCTCGGCGAGGGCGGAGTTGATGCCTGGATCATCCTCCATAGCGGGCAGCATCAGCTTCATCTGCGCAATGATGCGGACCCCAAGCAACACCAACAGCATCAGGAGGATTCATGACGCACCGCTGCACCTCAGGCAAAACACCGCTCGGAAAACAAGAGAAAATAAGAGGCCTCACCCCATCACCGTCTGCCGCAACCCTCCCGACATCACGCTAGACTCCGCCGTGACGCACGATTGATCGATCTGCCCACTGCACCAATGACTACGCAACACGAAAATAGATTCCGTAGTAGGGCACGCAGCTCGAAATGCTGCGGGTGTGCTTCTACCACGTACGTAGCACTCTGGACGGAAATGCGAGGAGCGCCTAGTGTTTATATTTATACTCCAACGGTCTTGACATTCCCGCACAAAGTGGTATACCTGATATTAATAGCTCTCAACTCTTTTCGTGCTTGAGCAAAGGAACCGGCCAAAAAAAATAACGAGTACATCACACGCAGCAACAGCAACCGGCGCTGCTGGGCTTACCGTGTGAAATATCACCATTTAGTACCGGAGTTACACTGGAAGGGTGTGTGTACGAGACGCTCGGCGCATGATACTTCGTACAGCTCTTGCTGAGGATCGCTCACTTAAGACGCTCACCCTAGACGGCTGCGGACATGGCGTTCCGATTTCTGCTGTCGTTGTACATGTGTCCCAAAATGCTCAACTATGCGCCCGGTGGTGATCGCACACCATGATGGAGATGCGAGAGAAAATAAGTCGGTCAGATACAGGGTAGCGACATCGCGCTTCAGATTGAACGCGCACCTTCAAAACAGCGGCCTCGCGAAGGGACCACGTCTTGCTGTAGAAAACATCTTGTCAGATAGTCGCCGAAAAGGTTGTTGAGTCCTTGGACCTGCCACGACAAACGCGGATATCAAGCAACACTTTGACCATTGGACTGCAGTCACATTCAGGCCGTCAAAGCTGAACAGTTGCCAAGCGGCTGTTGAAGCTCAAGTTGCCAGACGTAAGCTATTTTATCATTCTGGCAAGCGGGTTGCCAAACTGCGCCGAACGCACGTACTCTGTTACCCTTCCCGTTATCAAAATGCTAAAAGCAAATGCAAGCACTCTAGACCTAGCGTTTTGAGGGGGAAAGTGTGCGGATCACACATCGAAAAGAGGGGAAAGCTACTGGTACTCCCCCACGTTGACATACTCTGGAGCAAAAAGAGGTGCTTGCTACAAGAGGACACGTCGTACCCACTTAACAAGAGCGTTACATACGTCCTCCCAGCTGCACGCGCGGGACATACTTCAGCAGACTATCCGATCCTACAAGCAGTAGCACTGTTGTTACATGTGCAGAGGGCGGAGGGAGCATGCCATGGACAAAACGTGTGAGACAAGACCCTCCAAGTTACGCTCAGCACGCTCAGCACCGAAACCTCGACTAGCCTCCTGCTAAACGATCGATTTCCAAAAAAAAACAAGCTCACCAACCAAAAATACCGCGTACTACATACTGTCAAGCTACATAGATACAAGGTATTAAATTTACTATGTTGTCAAGCCCCGACAAATGACTGACCTCCGAGAGGTCCACCTTGGCGCTCAAACTCTCCGGAGCCGCAAGGTCTTCAAAATTAGGAACTCCCTCCAGCGGGTGCTCTCCGGGAGGAAACCCACCGCCCATTTGGTCTCCCTTCTCCCCCCCCTCGCGCCTCCACTCCTCTCCAGCTGCATCAATCGGCCCAAACGCAACAGGGGATGGAAGACAAAACTTACTTTGTAGCCGGAAATTTAGGGTGGCATGGCATGATCTCCGCCACTTCTAACCCCTTTAGAACCGCACCAACATTATAACGTCATGTTGGAGTTTGGGGTTATTTTTGGAGTGCGAGAAAATGTCAATATTAGAACGTCGAATATATGGTATTTCGGTCGTGTCTTTTCCTCGAGACCTCAGCCCTCGAGGCGAGAAAGAAAACGCACAAAACTTGAATCACATCGGACGCCGCGACCAAGGCCGCCCGTCGACGAGACCAAACCGACGAACACGCCTCGAGAATACAGCAGCAGTGGTTCTTTCGGGCCAAAGGCGTGACCTGGCGCGGAACCAAGCCCTTGTGCACCACAAACACGTCAAGTCCTCACTTGAAGGGTGTGCTCTCAACCCTTCGGCCGAGTGCAGGATGCGCGGTTTTGACTTCGGCGGCGAGCCCTGGAGGTCGTCTGCACCGCCGGCCTCGCTGCCGCCGCCGTATCTCCCGGAACTCTCGACAAAGCGCGCGTCCGGGCTAGCACCAACACGCCGTTGGCCGTGGTCGCGGGTTACTATCGGTTGCTCGTCCGCGGGCAACTGGTTCGCCGAGCTGTTCAATTTCCGGCCTCGGCCACCTGCCAATATAACATCGGATTGGGTAGCAGTCATAACCCAACAAAGGCGTGAGTCACTATCGCACAACAGGCATCTGTGCGTAATGCTACTACATAACTGTCAACACTCTTGCGACTACTACCGCTACTACTACCACTACCACTACTACTATTAATACTAATGTGCAGCATTTCAAGCGAAAAACCTTGGTCAAAGACGGGTCGCGGGTATGACCGGAGTCAACTGCTGACCAGCCTCATCGGCATACAATAGCGGTGTACCACACATACCCCTCTCGCTCACACCAGAACCTAAGGAAAAGCGCGGACATTCACAGAGTCAACTCAGCCTGGCGAAAGCGAGACCGTGGTGCACACCCGGCAACAACTCACCCAGCGAGCCATCTTCGTCCCTTCCAGATGCTGCGTTGAAAGATCGGTGACCCTGAGCATTGTTGCTTTCGCTTTCAACCTCCTGCAGGATGGGCGACAAGCGCGACATGCATCATACACGATCAAGATACCGGGAATTGATACTCGATACTGGTAAGTTAGCGCGTCGCTGATGCGTTCAGCGCCCAGGCAAGCTTGCGCCTGCCCTTGAGCTTGCATGGTGCCTTAAAATACACCTTGCGGTCTATCGATAAATGCGATAAAACATAAATACAGCAGCAACTCGAAGGCAAGCGTCTTAAGCACTTCAACGTAGCCGAAAAGCAACAGGACTGTAGCACCTGTGCCGGGAAGCCAAGGTGACACGATCCAGACTATACTCGGAACTGCGAACAAGAAAAAAAGGGGGCTTAACCTTGTACGAGCCCCCGCGATAAGCCCGCATCTCCACGGCACACACTGAAGGACAGTAACTACTACCAGTGCACGTTATACGCACCTCCTCCACGCTTGGTTCCTCCAGCTTCGCGCGGAGCTCGGGGTTCGGATGGGCCGCGACTTGGAGGCGAAGAGCATCAGCCTCCACCTGCAGGAGAGCACACCCGACAGAAAGAGAGAGAGCCCCGATCACGAACAGCTCGCGCCATGATACAACGACATACTATTACGGGGGACCATAGTAAACAGGACCACATATTGTTAGCAAAAATAGGTAAATATATAGGTTTTTATGTATACCATAGGTCCTATTAACTATGGACCCCCGTAAAATAACGACACTTCAACCGGATCACAGGGCGGTGGGCACAGTGGGCAGAGCTTGTGCTGCGTACACGTTAGCGATGAAACTGCTACTACCGTACCAGGTAGTAACTTTTGTGGAATTCAGAGAGGAATAGAGCGACGAAAAACAACGGCGACTACAGCATCCTCGCCCACACAAAGCAAGCAGCGCGGGCTGCTGCTGGGCTGGAATACAGTACGGATAGGAGATGATGCATTCATATTCCGAGCTACCAGGTACAATGCAAAGGAGCTATTACGGGGGTACATAGTTAATAGGACCTATGGTATACATGAAAAACTATATATTTACCTATTTTTACTAACAAAATTTGGTCCCGTTAACTATGGACCCCCGTAATAACAAGTTAGTTGGACGACACGCGCGCCATGATCCTACTCGTGTTGCTGTGCGCTCGCTCGGAACGGATGAAAAAAGCGGACGTTTCATTTTAAACTCGAGTCACAAAAGCATTAGTAGGTAAAAGGCAAGTACCGACTGCCGTATATGGGAGGGTAGCAGGGGCAGAGGGACTCGCAATTCCCCTCACCTTCAACATCTTGGCGCGGTCGTAATCCTCGTCCTCCACGGCCTGCCTCTTCGCCACCTCCAGTTGAGCCAGTTGCTGCCCGAGCGACTTCAACTGGGTCTCCGCCTCCTTGAGAAGTTTGGCCGTGTCGTAGTCCTTGAAGGACAAAATATGGCAGCATTTCGAGTGACGGGGGTGTCCCAATATATTATAGGCGGGACAAGGAGGACAGACACACCAACTACACCGCTGTACTATCGATGATACACTACTGAGTGCCTGAAAAGCCATAGCTATCAAGTTTCCGTACCAGTCAGCAGTGCACGTAGCGTGCGCAGCTTTGTGCTGCGTCCGCGCGCGCACCATGAGCCGAAGCCATCAATCCCACCCACCTCCCTGCCTGTGCCTCCACCGCGACGTGCTGCACATGCCGGCCATCACATGACTGACTAAGATGGCGACAACGGAGAGCGAAAATCCACAACCAAACTATTCGCTCGAGGCCACTTAGACTAGCTCCGCAAGGGGCAGGGCCAACTAATACGAACAGCCATCCGAAAGCGATATCACCGGCGCTACTGATGTAATCATAATGAAGCCATCTTGTCAGAGGGGTACAACCGGCGGTACTATACTGCTGAAGCAACAATTCAACGCCTTACCGAATCGGTTCAGTTGGTCCCCACCTCTGAGCGTACGGCTCTGTCCTTTGCCGCTGCGATGTCTCGTATCCGTTGAGCCGCTTCCGGGTCGAAATTCATGTCGAAGCTCAAGTCGTTCAACTCCGCTTGGCCAGGCCTCGCCGCTCCCCCAGCCCGCACGTTTTGCCCTTGAGGGTACGCCGGAATAGATCGAGGACCTGCGCCGTAAGGTGCCGGGGGGGCATCTAGGGCTCCCGGCGCTAGTTTGCCAAGCTTGTCGCCGAGGAGATTAACAGCGACGATTCCAACCTGAGGAGCGGGGAGCACCGAAACGATGCTATTGGTCGTAGCCTTCTTTGACTGTTTGTGCACGTCATCCCGTCAAGCAAAGCGAATGGAACGATTGTGCCCATCTACCTTTTACCTCTACCTCTACCCCTATAGAAAAGCGGCGCCTTTGGACGATACAATGCGTTCACGGGACAGGTGCTTCGAACCGCAAAGCATACATGAAGTAGCTACGTAGCCCACATAGCAAATCGTGTACTGGTACTTCTTGTCAAATGTGATACCAGGTACCGTACCTATTTAATAGCACCGTACCATATTCTGTTGGAAGGTAAAATGAGCTGTAAGAGATACATATATACGTGTTGGACTACTCTACACTACGTAGTCTACACTAGTCTACCAAGTAAGCGCTCAACACAGAGTATGGTACGTAGCCCGGCAGGCATCACAGTAGTTGTTTCCATTAATAACGAACACTGGTAGAGGTTGGCCGTGTCGTACCTGGTTAAAGAGGTTGGCCTCGTTGATGTAGCACTTGTGCACCAGCATGCGCAAGTACTGCCCCGGAGCGTTGACGTAGACACTCTTCAGCTCCCGCGCCTGGAACTTTGAACGCTCGTTGCTGTTGAGGCTCAGGTACCCAAGTCGCCTGAACTGCGCCGACTCGTACGCATCCCCGTGCCCCACGAAGAGCTCGATTTCTGTCGCGATTTTGCTCTGGTGCGACAGGATTTGAACCTTCGACGTCAGCCAGTCGCGCGAAAACGAGAGAGAGCTTCAAGCTTCAAGTGGTGTTTCGTGGTCTTCAATGCGGCGATCGCGATCGCCCTCCTTCCTTATACTCTCATCATGGTATCGTATGTTGACCAGGTGTATGATGCCAGGTATGATCTGTGCCGTTGTGTATTGCCAGGTACTATTAATAGCTATGATATAAAATGATACAAACAGGTACCACAAGTACTCATAGATGGACATTTTGGTATTAATTCACAGGCAGCAAGTACTTCGAAGTCTGCTGTGTACCGTCGTACCTGTGGTACTTACACAACAAATCGTTCGTTATCTTCGTACAAGGTACGATAGTAGTACCGGCACCTGGTATCATATAAAAGGATACGGGTGCGTTCGTTTCCTACGTACACTACTGCAACATATTGACAGGGTGGATAGCCGAATGGCACGTACAGAGATTATCAACAGAGAACAGAGAACAGAGAGGCAATGGCAAGACACACTGAAAAATAATCAGCAGACAATTAAGAGGGACTCCCCGCCGACCGGCTTGACAGCTTGTAATATATCGACGCCACGCCCTCGAGGCTGACGGATCTCCCTTTTAACTTTTTACCAGACCGTCAGGCCGTCCTGGAATCAAGATAAATGCACAATATTAATTCGTAATAAGCAGCAGATCAAGAAAGATCGGGGGCAGCCGAGTATCATCACACACGAAGGAAGAAGGCGAATTCAATACCCCTTTTGGACCGGGACTTGGCACGCTCTACGAGGCCACGTAAAACCAGGGTATGAAGGGTCTTCTGGCGTGTATCGTACCAGGTGTACAGCAGGTACCGGCTACCCGCCCGGCCTCTCGCACCTGAGTTACACGCGCTGGTGCTTCCCATGCCAAACCAAGCTCCTGCGGATAGTCGCAGAACTGCGGGCTTTGCCATCCTCTTGTGTGTGGACTTGACAGCAAGACCGAGCAAGTGGCAGGTACATGGGCGTTGCTGAACGAGGTTAGGCACGTAGAGAAGGCGCACAATACGAGAGAGAGTGGGCTGCGATAATCGATATCAGGCGCCTGGTACCAGGTATGCTCGTGCGAGCAGCTGTGTACGAGCGAGCTGAAAGTGTATCCGTATCATGCTGCTAGCTGTGGTGGCCCTGAATTTGAAAAAAGTGGAAAAGGAAAACAGATCACAAAGCAGCAGTTAGCTTTGATGCAATCTAATCTTTTGGTTTTGCCTTTCAGCTCACCTATGCGCGTTAAGCTCGTCGGCTGGATACTCTGGCTCTTCTCCTGAACAGTAGCACACCGAAAATCTGAGCTTAGACATGACTGAGCAGTGAGCCCTTCCGTCCGTCGTTGGTTTTTGAGGTTTGTGCTACGAGCTGGGAATGCTCTAAAAATGCTTTGATCGGTGTGGGTGTACCAGAGACTGAAAAGGCGTTTGGCAACGGGGGCACGTTCATCATCGAATTTACGCAGTGGAACCCAGTGCACCAGCACCCTCCAGTTTACACGGTATTTTGGGACTTAGGGACGCGGTCATACCTCCCATCTTTTGCTGCATGGCGCCACCTGAAACCCACCGGGATTCAGGGCCCTTATCGTCTGTCAAGCCTCGTGCTGAGGCAGACCCTTCAAGAAGAGACGGGGTCGATCCTCAGGTATGAACACGATAAACATTTGTTGATCTCAGATTATGACCCAATGTCGAGCGAAGCGCAAGTGTCGCTCGTGGGTCGGTCGCCTATAGATAGGTCATGCTCGTACGAGGTCTTTTCGAGGTGTTCAAAGTTGTGTTTCAATGTCCGCAATTTCTGTTTCCTGCTCGCTGTCGCTATTCGAGTACAGCAGTACTCGTAGTTCGTAGTTCTGCTGCGGTATCAGGCAGGTATAAATCTAGCATGCCTGGTACCTTGCTTGTAGAAATACTATTAATACTGCCAGTATTAATATTGAAATACTCGTATAATGAAAGTGCGGAATTACTGCTGCTGTAGGGTTTTACAGGACGAAAGTTTTCATCCCCCAGAGCCAGCCCTGAGCGGTGAGAGTACCAGGTACTGGTTAGACCGAACGCCAAGCGAAGTGTTGTCGCTTGGGTCGCCTATAAATAGGTCATACTCGTACGAGGTCTTTCGAGGAATCGAAGTGCCCAAAGCTGTGTTTCGATATCCGTAATTTCCAGGGTTTTTCGCGGGTCATGACCCGACCCGCGGGTCGGGTCACGGGGTGTTCAAAATGTCACCGGTCGGGTCGGGTCGGGTCAGGAAGTGTTCAAAATCTCACGGGTCGGGTCGGGTCGGGTCAAGAGGTTTTAAAATCTCACGGGTCACGTGGGGTCTGGTCTAGAGTTTTTCAAATCTCACGGGTCGGGTCGGGTCGGGTCGGGTCGGGTCGGGGTCAAGAGGTGATGAAAAGCTCACGGGTCGGGTCAGGTCATGACCCGCGAGACACGGGTCACTCGCGGGTCGGGCCAGCGTGACCGGCGAGTCCTTTTCTGCTGATCCGCGGGGCTGATCCGCGGGTCGGACCCGCGCATCCGGTCCGCGGATCCGACACTCAAAACGCTTCCCGCTCTCTTACCCAAAGGCTTTTCTCGTACAAATATTCAATAATACTCCTTTGGTATCTTATTCAAACACTAAAACACTGCCAAATCCATATACGCATGCCCGCATCCATCTATACCCACTACGGCCAGGCCGCATATCGCTTGTGGGCACAAAAATGAATATTAAATTGTTTTTTAAGTGTCGACCCACGGGCCGGATCCGCAGGTCGGACCTGCGGGTCAAGATAAATAGTCTCGCGGGTCAAGGTGACCCGACCCGCATGAAACCCGTGTCTCACGGGTCAATCCGAAGGTGGCGGGTCGGATCGGGTCGGGTCAGGAGGTTTTAAAATCGAGTCGGCTCGGGTCGGGTCAACAACTTTTTAAATCTCGCGGGTCGACCCGACCCGACCCGTGAGATTTGACCTGACCCTCGAAAAGCCCTGGTAATTTCTATCTCCTGCACGTTGTCGTTCACCGAGTACAGCAGTACTGGTTAATAGTTCGTAGTACTGCTGCAGCACCCTGATTTCAATTACCCGGGTACCCGGCGGGTATACCCGGACAGGTCCTACTCGTTTGACGGGTAAGGTCCGAGCTCATTGCCGGCCGGGTAATCGGAGCCTGCTGGTAATTGCTTCGTCGGGAACCGGTGTACCGCGGGTTTTCGGGTACCCGCGGGTAATTGGTATTCCCGGTTCATTTTGCCTGGACAATCTTCAGGAAATCCTTTCAAAACACACACTCACACACATATCAAGTACATAAACAATAGCTACTTTAACCGCTGAAGGGGATGCGTACGGCACACGGCAGTATCGTCACGCGGCACCACCTGGGCATAATGGGCCAGGATGCGAGCGATCCTGGCGCGGTCTCTCAGGATGCCGAATTGCTGGCGAGGGACGATCATGCTGAGAATCCCGCCGAAAGTTCAAAGGCGCCTGTACAAAACGCCCTCGAAAGCGATGCGGACAGCAGCAGCGACGACAGCGAAGACTCTACAGGCCCTGGCTTTGACAGCAGCAGCAATGGAGAATCGGAGGAGGAAAATAGCGTTGACTTCGTCGAAGAGGTACCAGCGCCCGCGGGAAATCCAAAGTCCAATGACGGGGGTTCGGGGGTTCGGGTGCTGCGGGCGCAGGTACTGCCAGTGCGCCGGCCCAAGCCCAAGGAGCCGTTCCCGCGCGCAAGAAAGCAAAGGTTGCCGCTGGTCCGGCCAACAGCAGTGACAAGCAGGCTGCGGGGGGAGCCTCCCCGACACCCAGTAACAAGAAGACATTCGGTTCTTGATATGCGATCTACGGTAGTTCCGCATTATGTACTCAACTGCTTGTATTACGGCTATCCACGGCGGTGTTTCTGCATTACTATGATACAACGGATTGTAATTCTGATTCAGCATTAACACGATTGACCATAGTGATGATGAAATAGTGCTCCTTTCCGATATCCGGTACGTAGTGGATCGGGAAATGTTCACAGCAGGCTTCTAAGCGGGAGACCGTCAACCATCGCCCCCATCGTACTTATTTTTACACTTTTCGCGCTTTCAAACCCATAATATCACGCCCGCGCAATAGAGCAATACACGACAAGGCAAGTTTAGGCGGCTTTTGTATCGAATCAACAATATAAACCGTTCGTACTCGTCCTTTCGGCACCTCACAATAGTACACACTTTCTTCAACTCAAATTTCATTCTTCCTGGCACTGAAATAAGGAGAAAAAACATAAAAAAAATATTGCCAGGTACCCGGGTACCCGGCAATAAAACGGGTACCCGGGTACCCGGTCGTCCAAATGGCACTAGCCGGCGGGTAGGAAAGGGTCCGGGCTCCAAAAATTGGCGGGTACCCGTTTGTGGCGGGTACCCGCAGGGTCCAACCTCTAATACAGAGACACAAAGACACAAAGAGGGGCAAACGGGGAAAAAAAAAGCAAGAGGAAAAAAAAGGGACGAAAAGGGACAAAAAGGGGCGGGGGAGACAGATACGACGAAAGGCAGGCACTGGTGCATACAAACAAACAAAGTTGCCCGGGTGGCACCATGCTACTGCAGTTACTTGGGTCCCAAAGAAGGGGCGGATCATGACGATGATGGTCATACCCAGGCGTCAGTCTGTTGGGCAGACCGCCTCCCCCCCCCGCCCCCCCTTCCCTACTCCCCCCCCCCCCCCTCGTTCTCCTTTCGCCCCCCCCTTTCCTGCCCTCCTGCGCGCGTGTATTGGCGTCGACGGTTGTAGTCGTGGTTGCAGCCATCCTGTGCCGTTCTGCCGATGCCTGCTTGTCATCCTTATGATGCCATTTCCGCATGAAGACCTGTGGAACCGTCACTATTGACTTGTTACATTTGATTCAGCCAAACATTAGTATAATGTTTTGTCACTATGTGTATGTATGTGCCTTTGTTTTGGCGCTCAAGGTGAAGGAAGGCCTCTCCCGCACAAAACCGAGGACTCTCGACAACAAATATTTTAAGACACTCCACGCCTGATACGTTGCACACATGACGCGCGAAACACAGCACATACCGCAGACGCGTGACAAACGAGACACAACCGTTTAACCCTTTTAGAACCGCAGTCCCGATTTGGGGACAAATGACTTGGAATTAGACTGGTTTGTCCCCAAATCGGGACTGCGGTACTGAAGGGGTTAGTGGGATGATCTTTGTTTGCAGAAATAGAAAAGGATGCAACGAAGGAGGGGCTGGGACTGTCGACCACAACCTAAAACATACTACTTGATTTTCGAGGGGGATGAAAATGACTTGATTTCAATGTATGGGGGATCGCAATTGACTTGGTTTTGTGTGGGGGCCGAAAGTGACTTCCTTTTCAAGCAGGGGTTGAAATTGACTTGGTTTGTGTGGGTGGTTGAAATTGACATGATTTTTGTATATAATTTGGCTTTAGTGTTGGAATCGATAGACTTGTCTTTCGTGTGGGTGGTCGAAGCTGACTTGCTTTTTGTATGGGTGATCGAAATTGACTTACCTTTGGTGTGCGGGCCGAAAATGACTTGGTTTTTGTGTGGTAAATCAAAATTGACTTGGTTTTTTGGGGGGGGATCAAAATGGACTTGGTTTTTGTGTGGGTGGTCGAAATTGACTTGGTTTTTTGGTGTGCGATACGAAAATGACTCGGTTTTTTGTGAAGGGTGATCGAAATTGATTACACGGAATTATTCGACGAGTACGTACCCGTACATACAAATATATTCTAATTCTGGCCTCTACCAATAACAATAGTGCTGCTGCTGTGTATCATACCAAGTACCTGGCGCGGGTGGGTGTTGGAGGAAACGTGCCGATAAAGCGACATCGACTATAAAAACACACCTACTCTTAGGAAACAGCCAGGGCCCCCCATATCCCCCCTTTGGCCAGCTATAACTAGTATCAGTACAGCAGATGGCATGTGCCATACGCCATACCAGGTATGTACGTAGTATAGTTTCATATACCTAGGGTGACATGAGTCTCTTGCTGTTGCTTGTGCAATACCTAGCTAACAATACCTGGCACCTCGTGCCTCGTACGGCGCGGAACTGGCTGTCGTCCTGGTTAGTGGTATCATGTACCAGGTATACCCTGACTGAGTTTCGTTTCGTTTTGTTTTGTTTTGTTTTGTTTTCCTCGCACATAGTATCAAATACCTGGTTTAAATAACAGCTCCTGTCTCATCTGACACCTCTTTCGTATCCGCGGGCTAGACTATGGCAGTGAGATCAGTCTAGGCTACCAGGTTTGTACGAGTATACCATGTACTGGTACTGCTGTACAGTACAGCATGATGAATAGAGAACACCGCCGCCACCATTACCACCCGTACGAAAATCAGATTAATGTGTGTAGGGTGGTAAGGGTGTGTGCTCGTACGTTGGGATCTGGTGATCAGTGCTGGCGATCGAAAAACAAATATACTGCTGTGGTTGGCTTTGCGTAGGCGGCTGATGATTTGCTTCATTCATGAAAATAACCAGGGCTTTTCGCGGGTCATGACCCGACCCGCGGGTCGGGTCACACGGGTGTTCAACATGTCACGGGTCGGGTCGGGTCGGGTCATGAAGTGTTCAAAATCTCACGGGTCGGGTCGGGTCGGGTCAAGAGGTTTTAAAATCTCACGGGTCGGGTCAGGTCGGGTCAAGAGTTTTTCAAATCTCACAGGTCGGGTCGGGTCAAGAGGTGATGAAAAGCTCACGGGTCGGGTCAGGTCATGACCCGCGAGAAACGAGTCACTCGCGGGTCGGGCCAGCGTGACCGGCGAGTCCTTTTCTGCTGACCCGCGTGTCGGACCCGCGCATCCGGCCTGCGGATCCGACACTCAAAACTCTTCCCACTCTCTTACCCAAAAGCTTTTCTCGTACAAATACTCAATAATACTTACTCCTTTGGTATATTATTCAAACACTAAAACACTTCCAAATCCATATACGCATGCCCGCATCCATTTATTCCCACTACAGCCAGGCCACATGTCGCTTGTGGGCACAAAAATGAATAATAAAATGTTTTTGAAGTGTCGACCCACGGGCCGGATCCGCAGGTCAGACCTGCGGGTCAAGATAAATAGTCTCGCGGGTCAAGGTGACCCGACCCGCATGAAACCCGTGTCTCACGGGTCAATCCGAAGGTGGCGGGTCGGGTCGGGTCGAGTCAGGAGGTTTTAAAATCTCGCGGATCGGGTCGGGTCGGGTCAACAACTTTTTAAATCTCGCGGGTCGGGTCGGGTCGGGTCAAGAGGCTTTCAAAATTTCGCGGGTCGGGTCGGGTCAGACTGACCCGACCCGACCCGACCCGACCCGTGAGATTTGACCTGACCCACGAAAAGCCCTGAAAATAACAAAATAACTTTGTTGCGTACGTATGACATGCATGATACGTACCTGGTACGAATCATATTTGTACGTACCTGGCTAATCCCTTTGGGACCTCGACATAGCGACCAAAAAAATGATAGCTTTAGTGCTATCAACCGTGTAGGAGCTATAGAGCGGAGCCAGCTTTCACACGTACGGGCAGGATCATGTTGCCCCCATGCCGTACGACTCCTGGCATTGTAACTCGAACGTATTTTTTTTAACACCGCCCAATCACGCAGTTGCCGTCGCTGAAATTGTACATATTTATCGTCATTTTCCCCCGCTGAAGCCTCCAGAGGGTTCATGCGTCTTCCGGGGGAACATACATATTTTGGGTTCGACATGATTCCCCCGAAAAGCTTATGTTTTCGCGCTACCACCTTCTGTTTTCGCTCAACCGCAGGAATCATCTTCAAAGTCTGGGACAGCGGCAGTCGGGACAGCAGCAGTCGGAGCGACTGTTGAGCGGTGCCCGGCGGAGAATCTCGGCAATGAAGATTTGAACGAAGCCTGGCTTTGCCCCATCTGCTGCAGCTGGTTCGACATGCCAGTAGCGCCTCCCTGTCGGCACTCGTTCTGCGCTGAGGTATATACATACATACATAGATATACTTACTTAGATCTCGATCTCTGAGCGTGCTCGGTTGGTACATCCCTGGCCTCTCAGAGCTCCCACTTGGGAATCGCCTCCGTTTATTACTTGCCGGACCGTTCCAGCGAGTCTTTGTTTTCTCCATTTCTCGTCGTACTTTCAGTCCTTCTTCCCTTTTTTCTTCTTTCGTTTCGTGTGCGTGCGTGTACTCCGAGCACGGTTGCGCGGGCGAACCCGGCACCGTCGCGGGTGTCAGCGGATGCTGGCGAGTAGAGGGGGAGTTGCAATGAGCGCGGTCGCCGCTTTCGTGCCTAGGCGTCGCGTGTGCCTCGAGACACGAAGGATGCATCAATAGGCTCTGTCTGGACCCCATTTATGATTTTGGATAGAGTACGTACGAGTATTTAAGGGTTGTTCGAGATTGTAAGATAATACCCAAGCGGTGCTTATTTTCGCGACCGGGCTGAGAGTCACAAGAGGGAGGTACCCCGAATGAGCACCAACACTGTCGAGCTTGCGTCGAGGTCCACGGTGAGCACCGGGCTTCACGCGAGGCGGGCGACGGGGCTCACTGTGGAAGAGAGGGAGGGAAGCTTTACCCGGACTGAATCGGTGGCGAGATGGTCGCGAGAGGGGCGGGCGGCGTACGAGGCTGAGAGAGAAGCTCTGCTGTAAGATTTTTTCTTTTTTTCTTTTTCTTTTTTTGACTGGTGTAAGGTGTTCCACTCAGGTAATAAATTATTACACGAAAGGGGACGGGGGGTTTTTTTCTTTTAGAAATTTTCGGTTTCATTTTCGTTGTTTTTGCTGTGTTTTGCTGTGCCGTTCTGTCCTTTATCGTTCATACCTACGAGTACACAGACACAGAGCATATCAAAAGAAGAAAATAAGTACCCTACCTGGGGTATGTACGTATGTACGACGTGTGAGCGAGCGTAGCGGAAAACCGCCCGCGACGCGAAGCATATGTGGCGTCCGAGCTGTTTTCTCCTGAAGCATGGCGGCGGGACTCTTGGCCATATCAAGTCGCCAGTTTGCAGCTAACTACAGGGGCCATAAAAAAACAATATTCAATCATGGACCTCTGTCCGCTTCGCATAATTTGATGTTTCCTTCCTGAGCGAGCGTAGCGGGTGGCGTAGGCCGCCCGCGGAGCGAAGCGCCTTGTACATACATACATACATACATACATACATACATACATACATACATACATACATACATACATACATACATACATACATACATACATACATACATACATACATACATACAGAGTAAGTAAGTAAAAACGATAGTCTACGATGGAGCTCTGTTATTGTTGCGAGCGAATGTGAGTTTCGAATCGTGATAGCGCCTTTTTCGTGAGGGGCCCATTTTGAACTTTTGAAACGCCCGCCGCCTGACGGGTCTCAAAACTATTGTAGGGCGTTTACCAATCCCAGAATTGGTTTCTTGTGCCCCCGGTTTTTTCAAGACTGGCCGTCAAGAAAGCAGCACAACAGGAGAGCAGCCACCCCACGCAACCAGCGTCGGCCGAAGCAGGATGGAAGAGGGGTCGACTACGGACCAAGGCTACACGCGAAACCTTGTGGTGGTAATGGTGATAGTGTTGACGGCGCTTTTTTTTTTTCAGAGACCCGTTGTGAGCTTTTCGTATCACCCGCCGCGGTCGTAACGGATCTCAAAACTACGGCAAGGCGTTTACCAATTCCAAAAAATGGGTTCTTATGTTCCCGTTTTTTTTCCAGACTTAACAGTCAAGAAAGCAGCACAACGGCAGCACACCCACGCCACGCACCCAGCGTCGGCCATACTAAGATAGGGCAGGGGTCGACTACGGAGCGAAGCTTGACGCGAAGCCTGGTGGTGGTGGTGGTGGTCGCGGTGGTGTGATCGTGTGGTACGCCTCTTTTGGCCTTTTCTGTTCCTATGCTGTGCACAGAAGCAGCACAACAGCGCTGACTGGCCGAGGGGAGTGATAGCACCAGCCAGCGACAAGACGAAAGAGGAAGGGAGAGGTTTCGACTGCGGAGCGGGGCTAGGCGCGAAGCCTGTGGTGGTGGTGATGACGGTGGTGGTCGTCGTCCTCGTGCCTCACGCCACGTACCCACGCGTACTTGTATGATACGATGATGGTTTTTCCCTGGATCCTGACTTTTGATGTTTTGCTTCCGTATGTCGAGTATCTGCTTCTTGATGTTGGACAAGAGACAACCAACAACAATTATTATGTGCTGTCTGCTGTCCACCATCCAGCAACGCGCACAAGTTGACAACAGTTACAAAGATCATGCCTCGCGAGTTCCTAGCGACAGCTGCACGATCCTACACTCCGAATATCACTTACTGCTATACCAGATAGTCTACGATCGAGCTCTATCATACCCATGGATACAACAGCACTCCGCTAACAGCAGTATCGCTTACTGGTACCGGTAGTCAAGAGTATGAATGCAGCGCGCGTACAGATAATTCTCATATAGTATTACAAATACATAGAGCTGTATCAGTATAGTATTCTGCTCGGAGACCGTTGCAATGATCGATAGACTGCTGGACTTTTCATGTACTTCTGCTGTCCTGTGTGCAGGGCTTGTACTTGTGTCATACAGCAGTATACCTGGTAGTCTGTAGATGCAAGTCACGGCAGTTCCTTTTGTCGGTCTGTATCCTGGATATCTTATGCCTTAGTCGTGGGACTACTACTAATACTAATATTTATAGTACATGCAGTACGAGGTACAGGATGATAAGCTGTGCCGCTGCTGGAGGCTGCATACTTGACCGCCTCATCAACCTCTTCCGCCCGTTACACCTAATATTCAAGGGATTTGAGCACGCAGGATTGTGTAAGAGTGCCTTTCGATGACTTCCACTATTACTGCGTGCTCGCATACAGTATACGTACACACTACTACCTTGTTATTAGGCACTCATTGGTTGTGTCTTGTTTGTATGCGCCAATCGAAAGTACCAGTATTCTGCAATATGCATTAGACTAAGTATGTTCTCATCGGAACCATCGCCGTCAAACGTACCGCACATTTTCCGTCTGCCCACCTGAACGTGCTCGCCTCTTGGCAGTGCTTGAAGTCGGTCGTACGGGCTGCTGCCAACCAACAACCCAGGAATGGGACGCGACCTGGGCCCGTGCGACCTGCCTGTCCCCTGTGTAGGTGAGTTTGAGTTGTGTACCGGGATTTGCTGTAGACAGAGTACGGTAGCTTCTCGAAGACCAATTCATGTTTCGTCGACAGCGACCGCGGTAGAGAGGGATCTTGCGGCTGTGTTCACATCAGGGCAATCTACGCCTTGTGCGAGACGGGACATTCTCACCAACCGCTCCCGTTTCGTTACCTGCCACCGTTTGCTGATGGTTTACGCACCCACATCCCTGGCCTGCACGGAGGGGCGTGTATGATGTAATACGCGTTCGTGATGTACTTCCCGCACACCGGACCGTCCTTTTACCGCCCGCTCCTTGTCCAGGGAACCCTTCAGCCCTGAAACAGTGTCACCCAACTCACGGATTTTTCAAGAAATGATGGGAGCTACGGTGAGTTTTGCTCGCTGATATACGGGCCAGGCATGCTCTTCTGGCTGAATTGTGTGAAAAATTCGACACGACCTGCAGTCGATACTACTGTACATGCATCCGTATGCAGTCGATGTTCGTCTTTTCGCGGCGAAGCTGGTAGCGTCTTGCCACTCGCGTCCTTGTGCCTTCTGAAATCGTTTTCATATGCTATCACGAGTGGATGGTGACATGATTGCCGGTACATTCCACGGGTGACGGGTTCCTCTCCTCGACTACCCCTTTTTGCTAACTATCGATGCTGCCATTGTTGTGGTGCCAATGCGTTGCTTTTAGGTGGCATGTGGGAACGGAGATTGCACCGCGCAGTTCTGCCCTCTCCGTTGGAAGCACCACCAGGTGTGTTTTGCGTTTGTATGGCACTGTCGTCTTGCTGCTTGCGACTGGAAGGCCGATAGTCAACGGCGTTGCCTCCAAATAAACCAGTGCCAGCTACTGCTGTTCATACTCCCAAATAGCGACGTCTTAACTTTATTGTCCTAGGGCTGTGAATCGGAGCCGACTCGTCCGATTCAATACTTCGATGTAACCCACATTGGAATGGAAAAGTCATACGATTATTTTGCGATTTATTCGTAACGTGTTTTACGGGCTGTATTGGCCCCCTCACGAGCCCGGGCGGGGTGAGTGAGGCTCGCTTTGCTCGTTCGTTTTCCCTCGAAGTTCAGGCGAGCATTTTTTTTTTTTTTTCGATTCGTTGGCTTCGCCGAAAACGTTTTTTTTTTTCCGTTGAACTTTCGCTCCGATTGGCAGCCCTACAGTAGGCAGTAGCTCTTCTCGCTGTTGGGAGTGACTCTTCGATTTCTCCTCGATTAGGCTTTATTCTCATTGTGCCCTCTTGTGGCCACTAGTTCTACGTAGTAGAAGTGTAGGGGTTCGACGAGACGTGACTGATACGAAGATCAACACACACTACTGTTCGTTCTTGGGTGAAAGTAGTTCGCACGATCACGCTCCTCAAGGCTCGACCCTCAACCGCGTCGCTGCTGCGACCTCATTTTGAGCATTTCCGCCAGTTGTTGCGGTGCGTCTGTTAGGCCGTGAACCGCTCGCTTTTGCGCAAAGTAGGCTTTCCACACGCCGGCAGCGTTCTTGAGAACCCACACAGACACACCTACCCACCCAACTACAATACCATCGTGTTGTTCGTGCCTTCCAGGAGGAGTGTCCTGCTGCAATAGTGCCATGCGTACACCAGACGGCGGGGTGCACATGGAAATGTGCTCGACGAGATCTACCGGATCATCTGGAAGGCTGCCCATACGAGAAAATCAAAGGGTTGATTCCTCGTGTATCAGCCTCTCTCAAGCAAATACACACGCAGGTGCCCAAGGCCAGGCCAGCCGTTTGCATGCATGTGGTCGGTTTTGTGCCGATGCTCTGCTGTCTACTCGCTAGCAAAAGGCCATTACCCTACTATGCTCGCAGCGATGGGTGTGTTGGTTTGCAGCGAAACCGAAGTTCTTGTCGGGCGCTCACTGCTCCGTATATACCACATGGCTAGGTAGTGTCTTCGACCCGACTGGAAGGTTGTCTGCGGTCGGAGTGATCTCGTTGTGCGGCGTTCCCCGATCAACGTTTTTATTTCTTGTTTATAGGTGCACCAGCTAGAGGCCCGTGTGATGGCGCAAAACGCCGCCATGGCAAACACTAGAGCGTTCGTCATGAGTATGCACCAACGAGAGACGCCCGGAGCCTTATTCCCGGCGATGTACGCCTTACTGTGGAGACCGCGAGACTGGCGGCGCTATTCCTGCCCGAATCCGGTACGAGGGGAGGGCGAGGGGGGTCTGCTTTCCGTGTTGAGAAGGCACTTGGGAGGAAATTTTAGAACACCCAATCGTTGATGTTGTATGTTTTTCGAGCGCATTCATGCAACTCCAGGACTTGTGGGCGCAGCCCCGCGTGCCCCGCGAAACGCACCTGGTACTGCTGTAGGTCGCTTACACAGTCGTTCAAAGTATATGTTGGAACATGACCGCTGTGCACTCCACCTGGTGCCTGCTGCGCTTGTTTCTGTGCCCGTTTGAAAATAGGGCGATGTTTTGTCGAAGTCGACGCTCATCTGCCTCGCGCCCATCGCGTTCCTCGCCCTGTGGGGGTCGGGAATGTTCGGTGGCGGAAGCGGCCTGTCAGAGAACCAGCGGGTGGTGTGTCTCATGGCCGTCGCGACGCTGGCGTTCTTGACGTTCCTGGAGTACGACAACAGCTCGCCATGGCACGAGCTGCAGCATCCTCGCCTACTGAAAGGCTTGCGGGTAGGCCCGATCCTAGCGGAGGGTTCAGCGATGTTGGTGGTGTACTGCGCCATCAGCGGTTTACCGGCGAGGGATCAATTTCCTGCTCTTGCGTTACTTCTTGCCCCTCTTGCGTACCCGACGGTCATGCAAGGTTTTCACCGTTTCCAGGTGCGAGCAAAGGGCGTCACTCAATTCCGGTCTTGGGTATGCGTAGCCTCTCGTCCTTTGTGTGTTTTGTTGTGTGTGTTTGCGGGTCCCAAGAGACAGCGGGAAGACTGGGCTCAACTTCGTAGGAGGGTGATGATTGCTTTGTTTTCTATGTATCACCCTCCGGCACAACGAGCATGACGCCTCAGCGTTGTTTTGGCACAGGCCACTGCCGCAACATCAACGAGAGCTTCGCGACGTCCTTGCCTGCCAATTGCAGATCAAGCTCAAGAACGCTCAGATTCAGGGGCAGATAGCACAAGCACGGCACCCCGTGCCCCAGAGAGAACAACGCAAGCCTTCGCCTGTCAAGATGCGCGGCGCTGTGGTGAACGGAGTTATCCAAGCGGCAGCGATGCTCGTCTTGGGCCACCAAGCTGTGCTTGCGAGCCTGGCCTTGGCCATGCTTAGTGTCTGTATCGCCTCCGCTGTGCTGGGTGCGGGGGGGCCGTAAACGCGTCATTCGAGCGCATATGGTGAGAATTCGGTCGTTGAGCCCCCTCTACGTCGGCTGTCTCGCTTGTACACATCCCTGCGTTGTGCGCTGTTGCTCTAATCGTTTTTACCCTGGCTGACTTTGCTGTTAGTTCTATAATAGCTCTCTTGTGTATTGTCTTGTTGCCGGCTCGTGATCCAAGGGTGATGATAAGCGCCGGCCTCTGTGTGGAAGACAAGGAGCACCTGCATCAGCTACACCAGAGAAAATTTCGGACGATGAAGGCGCCATTTCGAAACGTGACCGACCGACGGGCTAGGGGCGCCATCGCAGCGGCGTGCTTGGCCCTGTTCTGCATCATCGCGTCGGCTTTTCGGTAAGCATCAGTGTTTCTCGTTTGTAGGAATTATCGTCGTGACCGATGCTGCATTGAATAATATATCCGAAATCCGGATAATTGCGTTGCAAGAAAGCGCCTTCGGTGTGAGCGTGCAAGCCTGCTCCAAAAATGTACAGAAAACAATTGCATAATTCAATATTTTGACTTGCCGAAATCCGGAACGTGCGAGGGAAACGACGCTCGTTGGAAATCACCTTTTCCGCCTCCTAAAGTGTGGTACAGCTCCGCTCGGGATGATGCTGTGCTTGCACAATGCACTCCTGTTTTTTAATGGGGTTGAGTTCGCGAACAGGAATCTGGCCAGATTACAAATTATACCACGGTGTGAACCCATCAACACCCGCAACGTCCATGCCGTTGACATCGTGCCGCGTTGACGCAGAGATAGCGTGGACACGATTGTTTGCGGCTTGATCCTCACTTCGGTTTTGGACAGCGCTCACATTTTCTGGGAGGTGCAAGTGGGTCGGTGGGTGATGACTTCTCTCGTGCAAACGAGCAACCTGCTCAACAATGGCCCTGCCCGCGCAAGGTACCCGGGCCTCGACCTCCTCCGATCACGCTCGTTGCTTCTATGGGTGTTGATTGGGTCCGTGCATTTCGTTTTGATCGTTGTGAGGTCGTGATCCCTTCGCACGCTTGGTCGATCGGGTTCCCTCCGTTCGAAATCGAACTGGGTAGAACGAATGACAACGCTAGGACTATGTGGGCTTCGTTTCCCCAGAAGACAAGTGTTTCCTATATGTATGATTAGCGTCCTTTGGTTGATCTAGGGGGGTCCTCGGCCGCAGATAGTGTTTGTTGTGGTGCACCTCACTATAGGTGAAGCGAGCAGTATGCCCCGGTTGCGTAGATTACGAGTCGGTGTGTGTGGGTGAGCGTGTGGGTAGAGACATGCCGCTAAGCTTTATATTGACTTCGTTTTAATGTTGCAGTTACCACCTGGTATGTAGTAAACAACGTTATGCTTCTGTGCGTGCTGCACCTCGCGCCTTTACTGCGGTCATGCTTTCAGACAAGAGCGGCAGTAGATTCTCCAGAGGAGGGATGCTCAATGCCAGGTGGCTTGTTCTTTGTGGTCGTGCGAAGTTGTATGTGTGATGCTTGATGTACGCAGTACTCCTGGCAGCTGCAACTTTACTTGCTGTATTGAATGTTTGTCATCAGCCTCGGGTGATTTTCCTCATGCTATTATGGTATACTACTGTGCTGTAACAGGAGGTTGCTCTCACAGCGGACTTACCCTCATTTTGCGTCGCTGGAGTCGTGATGTATGATGTGGCGTATTATTTTCGCCACAGCGTTCGGTGTACCACGGTGGTGATGTCATGTGGTGACGTGTGCTCGTTCGCAACAATATGCGCATGCTCCATGTTGTACACTCCATCGTCCAATCGTGAATGCTGCTGCTATCGACACCCTTGCAGAGTCTGCACTGCTGTAAAAATAACGAAATATTGAGTAACGTTTGCCGTCGCCATCGCACGAATGCAGGGGCCGCATCTCCCTCTCAAATGTGTTGATGGAAAAATAGAATTGACATCCTGCGCGTGAAGTGTATATACCAGGTATCAAATAAGTATCGATCACCTGTTTTTACATCCACGAGTATCCATCCTCCCTTCGGAAATTTCGAAGTTTCGAATTGTCAAGGGTTTTTTAGATGGTAAAGACGATAGGTACGTAAGAAGTGCAATGTGTTTTGACGGTAAATGGTAACAAAAGTTGCTCACGGTAAACGCATTGGTGGTGAATGATAAAAACACAAGTAAGCGGTAGTTTTTCGGCGGTAAAATTGTCGAGGAGTACCCTGGAAATTTCGTCCTGAATCTTCGGGAAAGTATTTGTTAGAGCAATGAGACCCCAGCCGTTGCTGGGGACTCTCATCGTGGATTATGATCCTCCTGCGAGCATCGTGCTGTTATAGATCCCCGTGGGAGGGTACCTGGGTGCAAAAGGCTCAAGTACATGGGATTTCTGGGAATGGCAATGGTCTTTGTTTGTTGTTCTCTGAGACCCTTTTCTCGCCGATACTGTATGCCTGCGTATCCTGGGTTATAGTCTCCCTGGTGGTATTCATAGGACCCCATTAGTCCCTCTAGGCAGATTCTTTGTCGCATGTCATATTTTTTTCCCCTCTAGGCAGATGCTTTGGCGCATGTAATACTTTTTGCATTTCTTTTTTTCGTGCTCTTACGTTGGATGCTCTCTTCGGCTTGCTGCCTTTCTTCAGCATTGTTATCGTCTCCTTTTTGGTTCTCATAATCTGCTTTCTGTTGGCTGCTGGTTTTTAACCGGCTTTTGCCTTATAAGTTATAAGAGGTGTGGGAGTGGGTTGTGAAGCGCCGCATCTTCAATCCAATTTGCGGATGGATTTGTACCTTCCTGATTCTCTGTGAATCTGCACATACAGCCCTTCAAGGTGGGCTTGTATCATGGTATCCCGGTTTCCCCCCTATTGGTGTGGAGGCGGTACTATTTATCATTCCTCTTGCAAGACGAATACTTGCCCTCTCGCTCAGAAGCTCTGGAGAAGCAAGAAACCGCTATTAATAAGATGAACCCAACACGTGTGTGGTCGAGAGTAACCAGAGCGAACCCGCACAGTAGTCGGGCTTGCCCCATACTGCCTAATATAGTGTCGATGCAGTATATAGTATAATTAAGCTGGCAGGGTGGGATGGTCCACTTTGTTTGTCCCTTTTTCATTTTCCGAGGCTTTGCTCGCCGTGGCGTCGCTGAAGCTCTGTGGACACTGGAACATTGACGTGATACCAGAACTGTCTGTGGAACTTGTAAGACCATTTGTTTTTTTTCCATTTCGTCGTGTCGACTCTGTGACCCGATAAACGCTGAAATGAAAATTTCGGAGATCGTTTCATAAACGAGAGATACTCGGCATCTGAAACCTCCATCTTCTTTCGCTGGCGAACCACACTATTAGACTAGGTATATTACTGCTGTGCTTGGAATCAGAGTTGTTTTTTTTTGTGTGTGGGAAAAACCACACATACGCCGTACGGGTAAAAAATAAAACCCCTACTCGTGTATTAGAACTACTTACAGATATCTCACTCTCTGAGAGTGCTCGGTTGGTACATCCCTGACCTCTCAGAGCTCCTACCTGGGAATCGCCTCCTTTTATTACTTGACGTTCCAGCGGTTCTGTGTTTTCTCCATTATTTCTCTAGGCACTTTCAGTCCTTTTTTTCTTTCGTTTCGTGCGCTGTCGTGGGTGTCAGCGGGTGCTGGCGGGTAGAGGGGGGGTTGTAAGGAGCGCAGTCGCCGTTTTCGTGGCTAGGCGTTGCGTGTGCCTCGAGACACGAGGGAAGCATGAGTGGGGTCTGTCTGGCCTCTATTTTGTGATTTTGGACAGAGTATGTATTAGGTTATAAGGGTCGTTCGGGAGAGCAAGATAAGACTCAGAGCAGTGTATATTTTTGCCACCGGGCTGAAGTTCAAAGAGAGAGAGCTACGCAGTCTGAGCACCAACATTGTCGAGCTGGCGAACGACGGCCACGGTGAGCACCGGGCTTCACTCAAAGCGGGCGACGGGGCTCACTGTGGCTTTACCCGGACCGAAACGGTGCCGAGGTGGTCGCGAGAGGGGCGGGCGGCGTACGAGGCTGAGAGAGAAGCTCTGCTTTTCGGTTTTTTTTTCCTTCTTGACCGGTGCAAGGTGTTCCAAGCAGGCAGAAAATTATTACATGAGGGGACGGGGATTTTTTTTTCTTTCCAATTTTTCGGTTTCATTTCCCTTGTTTTTTTGGTGCTGCTGTGCCGTGCTGTTCTTTCTCTTTCGTACATACTGCAAGCATATCAAGAGAAGAAAAGGATTACACCCTACCTGGAGCATGTACGTACGTACCGCCCGCGACGCGAAGCGTATGTGGCGTCCGAGCTGTTTTTTCCTGAAGCATGGCGGCGGGACTCTTGGCATTATCAAGTCGCCAGTTTGCAACTACAATCATGAAAAAAAAACAAACACAATCATGGACCTCTGCCCGCTTCGCACAATTTGATGCACTTTTCCTCCCTGAGCGAGCGTAGCGGGCGGCGTAGGCCGCCCGCGGAGTGAAGCGCCTTGTATGTAAATACTACTGTGTAGACGGTTGTAGTTCTCAGTTTGTAAAACTGAGTCTCTGTTTTGGTAATTGCAAATGTGTCTGTCTATCCGCCTGTCCGCATGCCTTTGCACTTTTCCTCCCTGAGCGAGCGTAGCGGGCGGCGTAGGCCGCCCGCCCCATGAAGCGCCTTGTGCGTACATACTACTGTGTAGACGGTTGTTGTTCCCAGTTTGTAAAGCTGAGTCTCTGTTCGGTAATCGCTAATGTGTCTGTCCGTCTGTCCGCATGCCTTATATTTTCGAACACGTTCCAATGATCAATATATAAGGTCGTTCCAGATGACATTCGTACGACGTTTTCGATTCTTACGGATCTTATATACTGAACCGTATCATACCACCAACATACCGTATCACATACCGTGTTTTTTCCAAATAGTATATCAAACCGTACCATCATACCATACCAACATACGATATCACATACCGTGCCGCACCGCACACCATGCCACACTGTACCACACCATACCCATACTGTACCAACACCACCCGAGGGACTCAACCATACGAGGACTCAACGAGTATAGATTACCATCATACTGCTGTTCCAACAAACACCACAAGTGCACAAGAGGATGCCTTGAGGGCAACAGAGCAGGGGCGAGTATAGATATCATACCGCTGTACCAACACCACAAGAGCATGTGAGTATAGATATCATACTGCTGCACTAGCAGGAGCAAGCGCGCGACGAGCGATAGCAGAGCGTCGTCAGCTCTCGGACCGCAGAGCCATACGAGGACACAAGAAGAGCATGCCCCGCGCCGAGCACTCGAGCACGAAGTATCAACTTCAAGACGAACTTTGTCGATTACTTTGTGATCGTCGTATTTTTCGGCATTCTTATATCCCCGCTATTGACAATAGACAGAACAGAAAGAGATCTTTGTACCGTGAAATATAGAGATCCTCAACAAGCAGTTCCGCAACAACTGTTACAGCATTTGCTTCCTATGTATTTTCAACAGCGGGGCTGTAAGAGTATATAATGAAAAAAACGACGGTCACAAAGCAATGGACAAACGAATAGACAGAAGATGTCTGCACCACACAAAGAATCGCAAAGTGAAAGCGAATTCAAAAGTAACGCTGCTGTTGTTGCGGAACAGTTACTGCTTGTTGGGGATCACGACCCCAACCGGCACCGCAGCCGCAGTATCAACAAATAGAAAATACGTGGGAAATGCTGTTGTTATTGCGGAACTGCTTGTTGGGGATCATGACCCCCTGCTGGTGGACTCTTATATTTCGCGGTACATAGATCTCTTGTCAATCTGTCGTTTACTTTGTAACTAGCGTCGTGCGTGTTAACCGACATGTTTTTCATTGTGCAACCAACATACAACCGACGGCTAGCAGGTGCATGCCAATTCCGTCGAACATCCTTCCTTCCCCCCTTCCCCTACTTGTTTGTGTGCCTCCTCTCTGTGTGTCCACGACGTTTTCTTGTTCCAGAGGGTTAGCTAGCAAACTCGATGAGAATCGACGAGTCGGGAATGCTGAACCGTCTGGGCCATAAAAATACAGCGGAGAAATGACGACATCACATGCGACCACGGCTTAAAGCAGGAAAGTAGAAGGGGGTTAAAACGTCAACCCCCCCCAAACAAGCACGAGATTGGGCCCTTGTAAAATTAAGTATCACACTCAAGACTCGCACCTGACACAATCTTCCCTCGTCGACTCGTATCGAATAGTAGTATTGATTCAAAAACGTTCTCCGTGCAGGGATCCTTACTTGCCGGCTAAGAGGTGGCTCGGTACCAACCCTTGGTGGTACTCCACCTCGTACCCACTCGTGGCCTTCGTGCGCCCATTCTTCGCTTGCGCTCACCAGAACTCGCAACTATACGGAACTGGTCTGACCTGCGGCCATGTTGGCCCCCACATGTTAGTTGTAGTATTGTTGGTCCATGCTAGCTTCTGTGCTCATCTCCGATTCTGGACAGGCCAGATGTTGAGGACGTAAGGTAGGTCTCAGAGTGTTTGGATTGCTCTTGGCCAGGGAAAAACTTGTGTGTCCATCTGCGTTCCATTCCGTCTGAGGTTTGACTTCATGGAGGCATGTTTCCCTGGGTAATTCTCATCATCGTCCCCTATTTTTAGGTCGACTGACAGCTCGGCAGGGATCCTGTCTTTTCTCCGCATGTCAGCCTCCCTGGCAATCTTTTTCAAGGCAACCCCCTCGTTCGACTTCGATCCAGTGTCTATCGGGCCTCTCGGCGCCAGCAATGCCCTGTTGCACCGAACCGCTATAACATCCCCCCCAGCTTGGTGGCAGGAAGGCCAGCAACGCGGTAAGACGGGCGGTGCGTACGCTAAAGCTTCATACAGGGAAAACCTTGGTCCGTAAATGCTCCATCAGATACCAACCAGGGCCTCATGTACTCCGCTTTCTGACCGAAACTGATTTTCTGCTCTGTCTGTATGGTTCGTATAAAGGCTACTGCCGCGTCAACGGGGCGTTATTCTTCTGACTTGTTCAACCTGTCTGCCTCAACCTTTCCTTTTATCCCCTTCCTCATTTCCGAGACCGTCAGCTCTTCCCCGTCGTTGTCCGGGAACCTAACCCGCCAGTAGGGCGAGCAAAAGTCGTAAACCTGTCCTACCCGGTCTATCCGTTTATCGCCTACCGCGTGGGACCTGGTCACGGTCGTTCCTATCGGACATAGGGTTAGAGCTTCGTTTCTACTCAGGAGCGTACGTTTCTTCGGGCGGGCGGTCGTCTGAGTTCTCTCCGCGTCAGGGGATTCAAGTTCCACAGGGCGTGGAAGGTGTCTAGCTGCAAAGGGGTAAAACTGTATAGGAATTCTGCCTCCGTGACCTAGTCCGAGAAGACCCCGTCCAGGTATCTTCCCCGATATTCCCAACGGGCTGTCCCTGTTTTACTCACCACTTCCCTGCGATCTATTAGCGTATACATCGGGGCCACTGCGACCGAATCACCTTCGAGCCCCAGGTCAGCACCCCATGCTGTTTGTGCGAATTCGTTCCCTATTGGGTGTCTCAGGTCTGATGAGCGCCCACAGAAGGGTTTGAGTGATGCTACAGACACCATACGGGATCGTTTTTTTCTCCCCTTCATTTCTATGACAGCGCTCAGGTCCTTAAACACGGCCTTAGTCACGGTCCACGGGCCTGTCCATTTTTCGTGTACTAACATCGGTCTCATACCTTGTCTGAAGAGCAAGCTGTCGCTCTCCCTTGCCAGGACGAGGTCTCCTTCCGCTACATTTACACTTGGGGATGACCGTGATATCCTGGCAATACGACGCTGACGGGATGCTTCCTTGTCTTCGTGGATCTTTCTCAGTGCTTCCGCTACCTCTCGCATGTTATGCCTGCGGTTCTCGATAAAGTTACTGAGGCCGCCTGTGGCCTCTGTGTCATCCATCTGTGGGATCAGCGTATCGAGGGTTGTGCGAGGGCTACGACCGAACAGAAGCTGGAAGGGAGTCATGGCGGAGGTAGCGCCGGGTCTGACGTAGTGCGTTTGATCCAACAAACAGCGGCAACGTACTCGTCCCATCTCGTTGGCCAGGTCGTACACAGTCGGATAGCACGTCTTGCATCCATGCTCCTATTCTTTCTACACTTCTCTGCGCCCTGGGATGGTCTGCTGGTCCGAACTTTATTGGGACTTTTAACCATCGACGTAGGTGTCCCACTACAGCCGCTGTGAATTCCCCCCCACCGTCAGCGCGAATAAATGAGGGCACCCCAAATGTCAGGCAAAGGTCTAAGAGCAAACGGGTTACTCCATGTGCTTCTTTTGACGGTAATGGGTAAGCGAAGGAGAATCTAGATGCTCTATGTACAGGGAGCAGTAGGTACTCGTTTCCCGCGTCTGACGTGTTGGGGAATTTCTGCAGGCCTACTTCTAGCACTTCCCATGGCTTTAGGAATCTGGCGGGAAGCATCGCTACCTGTTGGCTACGTGACCTCTTCCTGCGTCTACACCCACACGATAGGACGTACTCTCGTGTGTCTCTGTACATGCCTGGCCAGTGAAATCGGTCTCTTAACAACGAGGGGGTTCTTGCGATCCCGGGGTGGCCGTGTTGGCAATGTACTAAAGCAAGTATGTCCGCTACCAGGCAGCTCGGTATGGCTAGTACAGCTGTTTATCTTACCAGTGCTCTGCTCTGCTCAAACTCAAGCCGCAGGAGGCTCTGGTCGTCTGTAAGGTATGAGTTAATATCTGTATCCGTCAAATCGTTCTGCCCGGAGACTTCTCCTTGACCACATAGTGCTCGTCTGACCTTGCTCAAGAAATGGTCCGCTGTCTGGATGCTGACCAAGTGAGGCACGTCTTGTAGCGCCTGGAGGGCACGCTCTATCACCGTCGTCGCCAGTGGTTCCTTTCGGCGTGCCCAACCCTCCCCCCCCGCTGAAAGACCGGCCTCGACGGGGTCAGGTGTCAGAAGGCTTCCCTTCGCCGGCGGTGGCGGGTTCTTCGGAACCTGTAAGAGACGGGCTCTGACCTATGCACGGCCGTCTCGTCTCCTGTCAGTGTTCGAAGTTTGGACGAGTGCAATTAATTAAGTGCGTTTATTTCACACGGTGAACAAAAAAAAACAAAAGAAATTTCACACAGTAAACGAAACAAAAACAAAAGAGCCGTGTACGACGAATATCCCATATCCCCGCCCAGTACGAGCACGATTAGTATCGATAGCAGGCACGCAGACGCTCAGTATGAGCCAAACCCCGCCCACTGGGGTGCCGTCTGTGCCGGTGTCGACTGGTCTGTCTCGTCATTCTCACCAACTCCAACTGCGACTTCACGAAAAAAAACACAAGCAAGCTGAGAACAGCGCTCGAATGCGTTTCTTCGAGGGCAATAATAAGAATTATTACTACATTATTAACTCTCAAATCAAGGAGTCCGTGATCACACAATGAAGGTGCTGGAGCCCTAGGAAAATCCGAAAAAAAAAGAAAAATGCTCACCTAGAAATTCACGACGAGACGAACAAGGCGTACACATGAAATAAAATCAATGTGGAAGCTGAACTACACTGTTTACATGGCCGCGGGTATCCACTCAACTACAGCATACTGTTAGAGTTCCCCCCGTCCCCACATCCAACCAACTCGTGGCTACTTAGGGTCGTTATCAACTGGATTTTTTTTTTCTCATTTCGCGAAAAATTCAAGGAAACGCGAAAAAAAATGAGGCGGGTCCTATTATCGCCTGGTGTCATGTTTCATGAGGTTGCAACGCTCTCTCGTCCAACTGATCGAATCGTCGAAACCAGCGGCGCACGCGCAGGCCGCCCGCTGGACCGTGCGGCTAGGGGTGCCCCGGCTCTTAGAGAGGCGACCGTGCCTCGCCGTACCTCGCGAGCGTGGCTTAAAACAACTTCTGGCGCGACAAAGCCCTCCATGAATGACATGAAATTGCTGGAGATTTAATCTTGATCTTGCCTATATCGGTGAGTCGGCGTATGATACTGCCGCGTTTTTGTTCTGCAGAGTTCTTCACTTTCTGTTAGTCTTTTTTCGAACAACACTACACATAATGTCATTGTCGGATGGCAAGAATAATAATATCGGTGAGTCGCGGCTCTGTCGCCTGGACGAATAGAGCTCTCCTCGTTGTGCACAGCGCTTTCTGCGACCAGCCATGGCCTGGGAATGACCCTGGGGATGACCCTGGTCTATCCTGTACAGTACCGAGTGGCGATACGGCGCACACAGCTCACACGATGCGACTGCCCGATGATCTGCGACGATGCGGGACTTTTCCGCGATACGGGAAATTCATTTTTAGGCATTTTGCCGGAGCTGAAATATTTCCGCCAAACGCGAAGAAAAAAGCTGAAATCCGGGATTTTTAGCTGAAATCCGGGATTTTTCCCCGAAACGCGACAAAAATGTCCGGTTAATAACGCCCCTCACTGCCTTAAGCGGTTGTTGTCTGGAGTGCTGCCTGCACCGTACGAAACACACGGTAGTCGTGAACACAGAGAGGGACACGCCTCCTCCTGCTGTCTGGGGTGCTGTCAAAGTGGCAATTCGCGGACATGCAGTGAAAAAAGAGCAATCGGACAAAAAACCACCATGCAAATATAGTATCAACGATCGCCATGTCTTCCCGGACTGTCGGACGAAAGGTACATACTACTGCAAAATAGGGAAAAAAAACTATCACTGCTGCTCTCATGATAGTGTGCGCGCCGGTTGTGCGTCTCCGTGTGCTGTTCTGCTGCCGTTTTCTCCATGGCCGCCTCATCGCCTTGGCCCCATCGCAGGGTTCTACACTACCAGGTATTTGATTTTTTCGTGGCATGCCATGGCATTGCCATGGTACCACCCATGGCATACCATGGCATCCCCATGGCATCCCATGGCATTGTATGCCATGGGTGGTACCATGGCAACCCCCACGGCAACCGCCACAGCATTCCCCACGGCACTCCATGGCAACCCCACGGCATGTCATCATGGCAACCCCCACGGCACCCCAATGTCCACGGCACCTAGCGTTTGGGTTAGTTGGGGTTAGGTCCCACAACAAAAAAAAATGTTCCTCGCACTTGCGGTTTTGATCTGAAAAAAGAAAGAAAAAAAAAAATCTCGCGCAGGGCGAGTTCAATCCGTCTCTTCCCCGCTCATTGACGCTCTGTCTCCCTCCTCCTTCGTCGTCGAACCCAGCCTCCTGCTGGCGCAGTTAGACTGTGCCATAGTTTGGTCTGTGGTGGCACCGGCCTCCGCGCACGGACATCCCGCTTGATTTTGCTGCTCTGCTGCTGCTGCCTAACAAAGACCCGTGAATCGTAGGTGCCCGTACCTGACGCACCACGTACGACCCAACTCTACCGCCACGACTAAGTCTCGCGGCCGCACGCAGCACCAAGAAGTTATCACTCCTTGAGGGTGAGTCCAGCCTTAGAGATTCTACAGCAAGAACTATCCCACTCTATACAAGCCTGGTAGGGCATGGCATGCCTCACAGCATGCCTTGCCGAGGCAGCGAGGGGAACGGTACAAAAATGTATTTCCAATAGCCCTCCCCTCGTTACTCGTTACCCACAACTTTAGTTAGCTGATTCCCTCTGATACCAAGCTGGGTTGGCAGTGCGTGGTCTTTTACTCCCTAGATTTTGGAAGCCGGTGGCGGGTAGAAACAAAAAAGATCCGATACGATCGGAAAAAAAAAAAGATCCGATAGATCCTCCTTGTTCCCATTTCAACAACGCCTCTTGCTCATATGTGAACTCCTTGGTTGTCAACTTTCAACAACTTTCGCAAATCAACTCAGCACCAAGGCGAGGAACGCTGAGCTAAGGTAAGCTTTAGTCCGTTATTCCGTGAAAGCAGTTGAAGCACGTGGCAAGTTTTGGTCCGTGCAGTGCTTTCAGTCATTGTGATCGATGCTCACGGCTCGGACGATGGCTTTGATCAGACTGGACAAGTCCCACAAGCGCCGAAATACATATCCTGTGAACGACAGCAGTACTATTATACTGTATGATGTACGGGTAGACTGCTCGTACGTAGACCCATTCAGTGATAGAGCCTCGACCAGAATCAAGTTGTTGCCGTCGAATGCAAACTTCAGTACCAGTGCTTCGCCTTTGATGCACACTGCTCTGGAGAAGGCGGGGCACGAGCAATAGTGAAAATACTCCACCAACCTAATACCAGGTATACGTATATACCCATACCTAAACCGGACTAAAAAAAAAAAAAAAGGTTGAAAGTACCTACCAGGTACGTAACACCTAAACACATGTTATCAAGTACCTACCGGTGAGTACATGGTGCACGATTTGGCAGTGCGCAAGAGTACTCAAGCACGAGCGTACGAAGGTATGATAGATCAGTAGCACCTCGTACGGTATCGGATCTCGACTCCGAAGTGTCAGGTATCGCTCACTCCGTGCGTGGGGCCTATTTCTTACCAGGTACCGGTACGCCCTCTTTGTAGCGACCAATTGCTAGGGCTGGACTCCAGCCAGTACACTGGACCCGAAAGGTACACCCCCACGGCTGGTGAGGCGCCCTGCCGGAGGCATGATGGTTACACGCTTTTAGGCTTCTCGATTTGAGGAGCAAAAACGACGCTGATTTTTGGGCATTTCTCAAAAGCAATTGGGTGGTAGATTGACCGAGGAAAAAATAGAATCAGCGGATACAGCAGTGTATGGTGATACATACAGGAGGGATCAACAGAGCCCAAGCCACCAAGTTGAGGTGGCTACGTACGTCAATCGTGCTGACGGGTTTCTCCCTCTCTCCCATCTCTCTTCTGCTTCGTAGCGTGCCCTCTCTCGGCGCCGCGCATTTTCACAGGCTTCTGTTGTGTTATGAGGCGTTATTGTGGGACGTACGTTAATATTCGACCCACTCGCAACCCTGGCAGCAGCAGTACTAGAAGTGTGTTAGGCAGTACATACTGGACCAGGGCCCAGTGCTATTGTTGATTGTATAGCATTACTTGCTAGACCACTCAGTCAGCGGCGATTGAGTGGCCTAGCAGGTGGTGCTATATAATCAACAAAATGTATGTTTTAAAGTTGGTGGAAAATCGTCGACTTACAGTAAGTAGTAACGGTGATCTCCGGGGCCCTTCCCTCGCCAAACGCTACTGGTGCCTAGAGGCACACTACCATAATAATTCGTATTGTCTCCAGCGCGCACGCCCGAACAGAATAAATTACGAAATCGCTCGGTGGTGTAGCAGGTATAAATAGTGCTATATAATCCCCAAGGGTGGGTCGGGAGTTCGAATCTCGCCGAGTTTGTAATTTGATATTTTCGAGCATGCGCGCTGGAGACAATACAAATGATTGTGATGGTGTGCCTCTAGACACCTGTACGCTTGACGAGGGGAGGAGCCCCCGGAGATCACTGTTACTAAGTCGACGAGATTCCGCAAACTCTAGAACATATGTTTTGTCGATTGCATAGCCCTACCTGCTAGACCGCTTAACCAGCCCTGACTGAGTGGTCTAGTAGGTTTTGTTACTGCCATATTACCAACAGCTAGCTACCAATTGTCAAGGACTACCCGATGCCCGATCAACTGCATGCCGTTAGTGCTGGGTGATTTGCGATAGGATCAGGCCGCTCGTCCGCAATAATCTCGCTTCTAGCTTTGCGCGGGCCCTCTGGCGATCGATCCCGCATAGTCGCTGCTTCCTTGGTGAACGCTCCGATGCTCCGTCCCCAAAATCGCCACTGGCTCTTTCCCCCAGGACTCCGTCAGTCGCCGTTTGAACCAGAACCATGAGTGGGCGTTTGATTATATTGCCAAAAAAGAGTTGGCATCCCGGCAAGAGGGAGAACATAGAGAAGGTCCTTCGCGATGAGAGGCTCGCTGCGGAGGAGGCAGCGGCGGCCCGGGAACGCGCGAGAGAAATCGCCCAGGAAGGGATTGTAGAAACGCTGTCAAAGAAAAGGTAAGACGTCCTTGCCGCTTTAGACTACAGCACTACTGCTGCTTTCCAGTCTCCCACAACATAGCCGGAACGCCCCTCTCTCTCCCAAAGATAATAATTGGTGCTTGTTGGAATTCGCCTCGTACTCCATGTGCGTTTTCGTTGCATTAAACAGTCATTTCTACCCATCGACACCCGGCACACCCAGTGTCTATGTACAGCAGTACGAGTAGGCATAATGTACTATACGAAATACTCGTACTTTTTGGACCCAGGTAAAACAGCCCAAACGATGAAGGGTGCGGTTTGATCAGCCGCCTAATTCTTGCTACGCATACGTTGTATTATCTCTTGCATCTTGCTTGGGACGCACGCATTACGAAAACCTGCTGCCCGATCTGCTTCGTTTGGGCGATGCTGAAATGGTGTAGTTGTATTTTAAATTCGTCCCTCTTTCCCTCTCAAGTCCCTACATGCTTAACGTAATTACCTGGGAGCTACGAGTAATACGAAAAGGGGAGTTGCCGCCAAACTGATCAGTATGCAAATTTGGTATGGGAACTGCGAGTTATAACGAATAACCCAGGCCAGCTTTCTCACAGTAGCCGCGTACTTCACTATCAAATCTCCGGGTTGATGGCGAGCTTCTTCCACTACGGCAACTAATGGCGCTCGCAATGCTGTCTGTTCCCTTGCTGTTGCTAGGTCTTCTGCGAAGAAAGTTAGCACAGCAACGGTCCCAGAGAAACCGAAGGGCCGGAAGCGAAGCCGTCAAGGTGAAGATGAAGGCGCACAACCTCTTGGCGGGGAGGGGCAAGGCTGGGGGGCAACACTTCAGCATGTCAACCTCTTCAGCGAGGCCGAGCGGGAGGCGGGAAAGGTCCTGGGACAGAACGCAGATCACCAGCGCGAAAAGCGAGAACAGGACCTGCAAAAACAGCAGCGTTCGGGACTGGCACCTACTGCTCTTGGCGAAGGCTCCGCCGAGCTAAGGGACAAAGACTCACAGCCGTGGTATACTCAAGCGAGTGAATCGTCGAGGGTGCAGGAGGTTACTGCACGCACGATGAGGTTGGGGAGAGAAGTGACGGGCGAAGAGGCCGTGGCAGCACTGAAGAGAGATCAGGGGCGTAAGGGCCAGGCGGATCCCATGGGCTTCTTATTTCGATCAGGAGCGCAAGCTACCCCGGGGAGTTTGACGATAGATATAGTCGGAGCGAATTTGGCGTCGAAAACAGGTGTTTCCGTTACTGCTGCTCCTGAGGAGTCAGATAGGGCCACAACACGCAGCAACGACAAGAAGCGACACAAGAAGTCTAAGAAGAGCAAAAAACACAGAAAGAAAGACACCAACGGGAAACGGAGAAACGCTGGCAAAGATGGCAGCAGCAGCCGAGGTCGCCGTGCCGGTGCAACTGCCGATCCTCCAGGCGACGAACGTGAAAAAGCGGATGATTCCCGTCGAATAGCTCTGGTGAGACTCGATGTTAACACCGCTCGCACATGAGACCAGGTGCTGGCGGTGAAAGGTTGAGCACACCCTTGGACGATTTTAATGTAAAGCAGCCGCGTCTGCACCCTCCCGTGTTCCGTGCGCCTTGCGGATTTAACGCCCAAATTCCAAGCTTGTTTCGCTGTCGATGTCTGCGGTGCTCCAGCCGCGTGACTTTAACGCCTCTACTACAACGTCGCATCCGTGTCAACCGTCTCCTTTGCCGCGCTCCAGGAGGACCTTCGCCGGCGCCGACTAGCGCGCGAAGGCGGCGAACGAGAGCGCCAAATACGCCTACTGGCTGAACGAGAGATGGCTGGGAAACCGCTCCCTGACGACCGGAGCAGGTCATACAACGACCAGTACAACGCTCAAGCTGCCAGGCAAAACAGAGGACGCTGAGGACACCTCATCCTTCGCATCCAACTGATGGGTGATGGTAGTTGAGTACAAGTTGTGGATTTTGTACGTATTGTGGAAAAGCTACACGCAGTATTGGCGTTGCGGTTATAGGCCCTTTCGGCCTCCGATGGATGGTATGATAATGTTTGTGGGAGGTGATGATGTACTCCCTACAATTATGAGGGGTATGGCATGGTATCGGCGAAGAGTATGCTTGGGTGTTCCAATGGTCAGCCTTCACGGTATTTCAGAGCTGTTCTCAAGTTGGAACCATGTTGTTTTCCCCACCAAACGACCGCGCGAACCTTCAAAATCCTAGTCGACCGCGCCCGATGTCATCGGACGGCGACTCGACAGTTGGTGCGATGATGTCGACGAACGGAGAGAGGAGTAACCTCACGCTGTGATAAATACGCCAAGCACGGGCTGTAGGCAGGCAGTAGACCGCAATGACCGGGGGGGTGGGGGAAGACGACTTTCGCTCGCTCTTTCCACTAAGACTCATAACTTGACACCTTTGCGGAGTGTCACATTCTTGATAGTGGTCTTATCGAGGTATATGTAAGAGGTGCAGACTGCCTATCTCTGTAAGGTGTATCAGGTATACTCAGCTGGTCAATTCGTGATCAAGATATATATTTGCGTGTTTTATCAGCTATCCAGGTGTTTGCTACAACGCAAATTCCACGTAGGCACAGCATGCGAAGGGTGGATGAAGACGTGGAAGAGCAGTGCACGTTGGACGACACGTAGCTGTGCATGGGCACGGCAAAATGAAAAATAGAGAAACGGGCGATTCGGTTCGATCTAAGAGTCATCCACTCGTATACTACAGCAGTTGTCTACTCGTTCATGCGCCGTTCCTCAAACGTGACTTTACCCCGGCAGGGTATCACAGTGTCGCCAGTCTGCTTGCTCGTCAAGACTATTTTCTCGTTGTATTCCCTGGCAGTGGATTACCGTGGAGACGCCCTCTTCCCATTGTCTCAGGAAACACAACATTGCAAGTCAAGACCATGGATCCGAAAGATGGTGATCCGCCCCTTTCAACAGTATTTTTAGGTCCTGTTTCGGTTCGATTTGTAGGATAGGAGTCCGCTCGGCCGTTGTTGGCTGGGCTGCCAATTGACGGATCCCAAAGCGGCAGTCCTCCTCCAGCTATCTTGACATCATCCCTGGGGTTTGTCACCTGGTCCAACAATGTTTCGGGGAGGATTACTTTAAAGTAATTTTTCTGCAGTAGAACGAGGTCGAAACATAATCAACTTCCCGCAGTTTTTGTCAGTACCCTGCTAACGAGGAGTAGAAGCGGCCGATCGTAACACGTGAAACACGGTAATATCGAGCGTATTCGTAACGTGCGAGACGAAGTTTTGCTATAATAAAGTGCAGTACAGTTCGTGGAATCAAAATCACTCCGCAGGTAACCGATCAGACCACCACCTAACCGCCAAAAGAATACTCGGATATTTTTTCCATCATGTTTCATGTCACACTGCGATACAATTATTCTTTGTACGCGTAGGAAACAACGGAATACCCCAATTACTTGCGTCAAAATCTCTCTACACTCGTACACTCCACAACCCACTCGACACTTACACACCTCCAGGAGCTCGTCTCCTCGTCCTCTCGCGAATGTTTCTTCATACCAGGTTTACAGTAGTTCGATTGAGCGATGTAGACAACTTGCGTTTTGGGGCGAGATTGCCACTGAACGTTTATCGTCTGCAGAGCGTACGGTATCCGCGCCGAACCAGTCAGCGCCAAGGACTACATACTTGCACTATTAATACTACTGCTGTCCAAGTGTATCTGTAAGAATTTGCGCTATGCGTTGTTGGTGGGGGCAGTTTCGAATACATTATCGCGCAAAAACTGATTGATCAGGTGTGATCTTGTTGTACAAATGAGATGTTTCCGTATGTTACGGGGACAGCAACTACGATACCGACGCTCATAGACGGTAGCACCACACAGAAACCTGAGGCTATGCGCTCTCGAACAAGCGAGGTTTTGCCCCTGGGCAGGGTTTGGACGTGCATGCGATCGGGAACGAGTGCTTCAAGAAAGAAACAGGAAATATCTTGGATCTTGGTCGTGAAACGGCTGTGCAACAACCCCGTTACAATCACGCAATTGACATGGAACCCTTGACGCAAGATCTCTCATCATAAGACAAGAAGCAGATTCAAAATCCACGCTGTACCAAGGGTAGGCAAAAAAAAAATCCTGGACCCACACTCCATCTTTTTCATTTTCGGCCCGCCAGAGCGGGGGGAGGGGGCAATTCTCCTGGTATACTAAATCTATACATTACAAGTCACTTGATGATACACTACGCAATCCGGCAGTCTAGGCCACGTGAATAGCGCAGACTAGCCCATGACGCTTCTCCCACCACCGTCTCATGGCCGAGACCGGCCGCGTACCAGCTCCGCTGCAAACGGCGGTCACGCGCCGCCCTCCAGGAGCCCCCCCTTCCCTTACTCGGGACCGGATGCTGGACACCACCCCACCTCCTCCAGCGGACACCGGGGAGCTGGCGACAGCTCTGTGGCCGGAGACCGCTCTCGCTGCCGCGCTGGCGACCAGGCCCGCCAGCGCCCGAGGGTTGGAGGGGATTCGGCCGGTCCGGACGGCAGGTTCCGCCGGGACTCGGGCGGGGAAACGGGTGGCAGTTCGTCTCGGCGCAACGGGGCTGGACGGCGAAGAAACCGGGGGGAAGGGGAAGGAGCGATCGGGTGACGGCCGGTACGTATGTACATTATTGTCATTTTTCGCAACATGCCGGGGCATGCCGTGGCACCACCTGCGGCGAAACCTTCCACGGCATCTTCCACGGCATACCACGGAACCTTCCACGGACCTCCACGGCATACCATGGGACCCTAACCCTAACCCTAACCCTATCCCTAACCCTAACCCTAACCCCAACCCCAACCTAGGTGTCGTGGACATTGGGGTGCCGTGGGGGTTGCCATGATATGCCGTGGGATTGCCATGGAGTGCCGTGGCGGTAGCCGCGGGGGTTGCCATGGTACTACCCATGGCATGTCATGGCAACCCCCACGGCGTGCCATGGAATCTTATGCCACACCATGGGATGCCGTGGTGATGCCATGGTATGCCATGGGCGGTACCATGGCAATGCCACGACATGCCCATGACAAGGTCAAATAGTGTAGAACCCTGGATGGCAGCCATGAAGGCCTTAGTTCTACTAATTGGATCCCCGGTTGGCAGTACCCTCTCAAGAAATCCTTCGCGCGCGCCATCACGCCTGACAAGCCTACGACCGCCCCTCTCACTACCTTGATGGATGATTTTTTTGGACAGGTGTCGCGCGCCCTCGCAGCAGGATCGACGGGACCGGAGGTGTTCACGCTCCTCCTGAGGTTGCTGAGCAACCACTTCGACCGCACCAACACGGGGGCCAGCCACACCAAGTTGCATAATTTTGGCGTGGCTAACGGGACCCCATTTTGCGATTTTAGTCGTGCATTGCGAGGGGTGGTGTCCGCAGCGACGGGGACTGAGCGTGTTTTGGCACCGTGGGTGAGGTTGTTTTGGAGGTAGTTCGGATAGCACTGAACGAGCAGTACCCTAGCTTGATGCCGACGCTGTACCCGGGAGTTTTGGCTACGGTATCGATGCCGTTCGGCACTTTGGACGCCATGTGGTTAGCTTTCGAGAGTCTTGCGAATAATAAGACACCTGCCGTCAACGGCGAAAAATATTTTTCTGTGCCTGCTTCTTCGACGGGTGCGCGGTCATCAGCCCCGTCGGGGCCCCGGCCCGCCAATATTGGTCGCGGCCAGGGCCGGACGTTTCCCCAGTCGCCTTCTTGGCAGACGGGATCGCGCAATAATCCGCTTGTGATCAATGTCCACAAATCCATCCCTGACTGCCTCGACCCGTGGCTTGACACCTCTTCCAACCACTGGCCCCTTGAAGAACACCACTATGCCGAAGTTCACGCCGTTTGCATGTCCATCCAGACCGAGGACCCTCCCCTTTGGAGCGGCCTACTTTCATCGTCCGCTCGCGCAGCCGCCCTCAGCGAAAACCGAGGACGCTGTTTAAACTGTCACGAAGACACACACTCTCTTCGACAGTGTAGACACCCCTTTCTAAACCTTAGTGGTATCTTAAACCCCGACCTCGGAACGCTCGGCGACGACGGCGAGGCGTTCCGTCGATAGCAAGAACGCATGATCAGACACCGCCGCGAGCACAATTCACGACCGAACAAACACAACCAGAAGAAACACACGCGTCGTCCCGGCCACTCGCGTGGGCAACATCACGGCCAGGGTCAGCAAAACAGACAAGGTGACGGCTACAACACACACGGCACGAGGACACCCGCAGTTTCACTCCGGTCATCATGGTGGTGGTTCGACCGCCCCTACCTCTTCCGTCCCGGTTCCCATCTCGGGGGTTCGCTACGGTGCCTCGCATACCTCGGGCGGAAACCCGAATGGACGCCAGCCAGGCACCTTCCGCGCCGGTAACTGACAGGTCGACGGCGGTTCGGCTCCTCCTGCCCGCCCGCCGCCAGCATTGTCGGGAGAAAAAACATTGATTTCACAAGATGCTCGCGTCCCAGGCTCGCTCAGTACTCCGCTCCCGCCCCGCGCGTTACTCCGTACTTCGGACCGACGCAGCGACTCAGCTCCACTGCTTTCTCCGGGGAGCCCCAGGGCGCCTTCCCCGAAGTCGGGAGCCCGCGCCTCAAACGCCGCTCCCCTCAACCTGCGCACGGGAGCAGGCGCGATAAACGCCTCTCTCCCAAACCACGCACCGCGCAACGTGACGGGTGTCGCGCCGTCGCGTCGTTTTTTTTCAGCGAGGGTGCCCCCCTCCTACACCTCCTGGCCATGCGGTAGCGGTCGGTTTGAGGTGCGGGAAGGCAAACACCGAAACCCCGAGATCTCGAGTGAAGCTCGACTCGGCGTTTCCTCGCAATAACGGTGGCCGCTCCACCCTTTTTCCTATTAAGGAGGAGTCGACAAGATTAGCTACCTCGTCCCCCTTCCCCACCAGGTCTACAGGACGGAAGCCCTCTCCGGTGGACCCTTTGTTGCCCCCCACCCGAGCACCGTTCTTGAAGACGTCTACAGGGTCTGCAGGCCCTCTTCCGTCTTCGCGCACGCCACTCCACGTGCGCAGCGCTCCTTCGGCTCCAGTGGAACAGGAAAAGCCTGGCACTGTCCGTCGAGCCAGTGGTGACTCCACGGCCTCCGGTCAGATCAACCGGACAGCATCCCCGTTGAATTCGGAAGAATCGCAGCTCTCGTCAAGCAGAACGGGCTCAGAGCCCCCTGCCCCCTTTGGTCCAGAACAGAGATCATCGGGCGCAGCAAGAGAACCCTCTGGCGATTTTTTGCCCACGGGCAATGGTGACACAGAGCCAGTATACGTGGAACCGGACTCGTCTCGTACACCAGGGGCTCAGTGTTCTCAGAGAAGCACACTCCCCCCCCGACCCGCCGCAACTGCGGCCACCGACGACTCGGCACCGTCGGTCTTTGACCCTACTCTCGAGTATACAACGGAGCGGGTGGTACTGTTCTGGCAGCCCCCCTCTTATTTTTCGCAGTGGTCCCCCTCGTGTTTTGTCATCGACGACGTGTCATATTCCTGCGCGGAGCAGTATATGATGGCTGAAAAGGCTCGCCTTTTTCAGGACCACGGCACAGCGGAGCGGATTATGGCCTCACCAGTCCCATGCGAGCACAAACGCCTCGGTCGAGGCGTGCATAACTTCGACTGCGCTATCTGGGACCGTGTTCGGGAAGACGAGCGCCGTCCTTGCTGGTAATTTTGCCAAATTCTCGCAGAACCCGGTCATGAAGCAGCACCTATTGAGCACTGGCACCAAAAATTTGGCTGAAGCCAGCCCTTTTGATGCCGTGTAGGGCATCGGTCTGCGGGCAGACGACCCCGAAGCGCACGACCTCTCTCGGTGGCATGGAAAAAAATTGCTCGGTAAAGTTCTTTCCGCCGTTCGCGACACCCTCCGATCAAGTGAGGCCGGGTTGGCACACCCCGCCTCCTCTCATCAATTCTGCACCTTAACCAGACCTCCCCGTACTCGAGCCCGCTGGTGGTCATCCCGAAGAAATCTGGAGGCGTTCGGATCACCGTGAACTACAAAAACTCAACCAGATCAGCAAACTCAGCCAGCTGCCTATTCCTCGCGTGGACCAAGTCCTCGACTCCCTGGGGAATGGACGGGTGTTTTCCCTCTTCGATTTGGTCTCCTCGTTCCACCAGATTACCGCGCACAAGGACACCGTCCCTCTTACGGCGTTCTGCACTCCCACGGGCTTTTACGAGTGGCTCGTCATGCCCCAAGGCAGCAGTGCTTCGCCCGGCTGGTTCGTCAAAGTGATTATGGAAGTCGTTAAAGGCCTGGCACAAGTGGCGGCCTACCTTGATGATGTGATCGTTTTCGACTCTGACCCGACGGCCCACGCGAGGGCGATACGAGCCCTCTTCGAACGCCTGCGTAAACACAACCTCAAGCTCTCCCTATCGAAGGCTCGCTTCGGCGCCACGGACGCCAATTTTCTGGGTCACTCCATTTCGCCCGCGGGTATAAGCCCTAATGCGGAAAAAGTTTCGGCTTTGCTGAAAATGCCCATGCCCAAGAACCTCAAGCAGGTCCGCGCCCTAATGGGCGGCGTAGGATATTATCGCAAATTCCTGCCCTTCCTGTCTAAACGGATACGTCCTTGCACCGCCCTTCTCCGGAAGGGGGTCAAGTATGTCTTCACGCCGGCTATGGAAGTTATCGTCCGCCAGATCCTCGCCGAGCTCGCGGCCCCACCGATTTTGGTTTTCCCTGACTGGGATGCCGTAGCCGACGGCTCCCGCCCCTTCCACGTGTACTGCGACGCCTGCATCGACGGTTTCGATGCCGCGCTCGAACAAGAACAACCGGACGGCTCGGTACGGCCCATTGCTTATATCAGCCGCGCTACCCTCGATTCCGAAAGGCACTGGACACCGTTGGACCTGGAAGCTGGCAGCATTGTCTGGGCCATCAAACGACTCCGAGGTTACCTGTGGGGCACGAAGTTTCGAATATTTTCGGACCACAAAGCACTTGAGAGTATTGGCAAAGTAGGAGACCACAACGCACGCGTCCAGCGGTGGCTCGAGGTACTCACCGCGTTCGGCTACACCCTCGAGTACCGCCAGGGCAGCGCCAACGAAAATGTTGACTTTCTCTCCCGTTTGCCAGAGCCCGCCACAGAACACGACCGCAGTGGGTCTAGCTGCCTCAACCCCGTCGAGGACGGTGGTGTCTTCCTCATCCGAGCCTGCGGGCTTCGCACTCGCTCTTCGCCGACCCCTGGTGTCGGTTTGGGTGGGCTGGTGTCCCGCAGTGAAAATGCCGTCTTGGGTGGGCTACCTCTCGCCTCTTCGGATTTTCGCGATTTTCGCACACACGGGCCACGTATGAGAATTGACGACCTCTCTGCTCCTTCGGGGAGATTCGTCGTTCGTGTATCTGCTTCCGTCGCCACCGTCGACCGCCGTCCTAGCTTGGGGTATTTTTCACCCCCCGCCAACGCCGCTTTCGCTTCTGTTTTTGTCGTACCCTCCGGGGGCGACCCGGGCTCTGCAGAAGCACCCGCTGCAGCGACGATTGTCGCCCAGCGCGCTCCTCCCGCGGCGAGCACTTTACAGGTCGAAGATTCTGTCGTGAGCATTGCTCCGGCCGCGTCTTCCCTTTCATGCCAGGGCTCTGCATAAGCCCCCGCTGCAGCGACGATTGTCGCCCAGCGCGCTCCTCCCCCGACGAGCATTTTACAGGGAAAAGATTCCGCCGTGATCACTGATCCGGCCGCGTCTACCCCATCGCCGCCTGGCAACCCGGCGCCTCGGAGCGTTTTGCTGTCTTCAGGCCGCATCTCATCTCGGACGCGCCGACGAACAGCCGCCGCCGCTGGCGCCGTGCCGCCTGCTGTTGATTATGGCTTCGGGCCCGGCGGGACCCCTAGACCATCAGCCCGGCGTGCTATCACCCCGCTGCGAGCCCCACGGCCGCGATCGCCCGCACCCGTCGTTTTGGCCCCGACTCCTGCCGCCTCGTCCGTCCCGACGGTACCCATCCCGTCCGGCCGCGACCGCACCGAGCCCGTGGGAACTCCTCTTTTACGACTTCCGCCGCCAACTGACGCACCTCCCGTCACCTCGACCGACTTGGATGCCCTCGGCGCAGCTGCCGAGTTTCAGTTCAGTGATTCCGCAGCGCGCTATTCGCACGCCGACTGGGCTCGGGAACAACAGACTGAGCCCGCGTGCAACGCCGCCATGCGCTACATAACCCTTGGCCGACCGGAAGTTTTGCCAGACGACTTTTTATAAGGTTTCCCTTCCCACCAGCGCCCTCCATTTTTGGAGGTTCAAGAGCTGGCCAACAAAGGCCGCTTGCACACCACCGACGCGGGCATCGTTCTACGTGTCCGACAGCCGTCTCCCCCCCCTGCGTTGGATACGCCACGCCCGGTGGGTCGTACGGCCTGCTTATTGAACAACGAACCTATTCGCATTTATGTTCCGCTGCTCATGCGCCCCTGTGTCATGCAGGCTTGCCCTTCCACGGCTTCCTGCCACCTAGGAACCGCGCGCACCCTACGTATGCTCGAACGTTTCTACTGGTGGATCGGCATGAGCATCTGCACCCGGTGGTGGCTACGCAACTGCTTAAAGTGCCAAGCACGGAAAACGTCGCGGCAGACGGTCCGGTGGCCCTCCATCACGTTGCCCTTGCCAGAAGGGCCCGGCATCGCCGTCAGCATCGACTATTTCGGCCCCCTCCCGGTGACGCCTCGAGGTAATGCCTACATCTTGCTTTTCACTGATCGTTTCAGCCGCCGAGCTGACATGTACGCCGTCACAGCGGCCGAGTTCACCGCTGAGGGCACGGCTATCATTCTCATCAACCGGTATATCCCTCTTTGGGGGTGCCCGCGCAGCGTCCTCTCGGACATCGGCCTCCAGTTCTGCTCCAAGCTTTCGCACGCCGTATACCAGCTTCTCGGGGTTCGAAAAATTGCCACCAGCTCCTACCACCCAAACGGCAACGGTGGGGTGGAACGTGTGAACCACACGATGGCCCAGATGTTGGCAATGGTCGTCAACGAGCTCCAAAACAACTGGGATGAATAGCTCCCTCACGTCGAATTTGCGTACAACAATTCCGTCAGTGCCGCCACGGGTCTGGCTCCCAACGAGGTACATATGGGTCGGCTCCCACGCCTCCCACTGACGATTTTCGAACGTGCTGGAGTCGCCGGCCACCAGAGCTTGGCCTGCGCGACCACCTCGCCTACTGCGACTTGGCGACGGACCGCCAGCAGCGCGCGTACGATATCGTTCGAGAACACCACGCCCTCACTGTCACTCGCGTGAACCGCCGCAACTCCGCCCTCTCCGACGCTCTGCGTCCGGTCCCCAAATTTAACGTTGGTGGTCGGGTGTGGGTGTACAATACGGCGGCCACCATCCGCCAGGGCGCGAAACCAGACACGGACGCCAAAGTCCTCAAGGCCAAACTCTCCCTCAACTGGACGGGCCCCTACAAAGTTCTCGCAGTTGGCCCCTGCCCCTCAGCGGACACCCCGGATGGATCTCCTCTCGGAGCAAAGCTCCTGTATTTGGATCTTCCTTCCGATATGCCCGGCGCTGAGGCTTGCCGGCGCGTATCTGTTCAACGCTGCAAGCCCTGTGCCAACCCCCACGACCGTGGCGACATGCCGAAGTATTTGCCGGCGGGATTCACACAGTACGTGCTCAACAATTTCTCCAAGAAATCCCCTCCGTACCACGTCACCGAGGACGACGTTTCGACCCCTCTTGAACGACCCGAAGTGGAAAATATTACTGGACATCAATCGGTTAGAGGTCGAGGTGGCGTCATCGCGGTGATGTCCGAGACGCACTGGAAGGGACTATCCCGGCCATCTTGGGAACGGGAAATGGACCTTCAGCTTTCTCGCCACGCAATTTTGCGCTGCTGGACCGGCACCCCGAACCAACACCGCCAAACCAACCGCCTGTACCGCCGAATGAGAATTGGCGCGGCACAACGGGAGCTTTCTCGGAGTAACGGCGAGCGGCCTGGCACCCGGCTATGGTTGCGTATCGCACGCCGATTGGCTCCGGCGATACAGCAACGCTGTACTTCCCAACGGGACCCACTTTTGGTACAAGGGCGACGACGGTCTGTGGTGGCTCGGGAAAATCAGCGCAACTACACCGATGGATGGAGTATATTTGGTTCGATTTCTGAACGACCCGGGACCAATCAAGCTCCCTCTTTCTCCGGCGCGCTACACGACTTCGACGAGAGCTCTACGAGGTTCTTGTTGTCTGAAAATTCACTTGGCTAGCGCGTTTACACGGGGGGTCCAGCGTAACGTAGACGAATCTCGAGGTGCCGCCGTGGATAGCTGATTTTCGCTTCTTGACTGCACTCGATATTTATTTATTTTTTGTCGTCTTCCTGGACCTTGGGGGATGAATTTTTGTCTGCCCGATATGTTTCTGGTGTGTTTTCCTTTTTTGGGGGCTGGGTTGGGCATGTGTTTTTGCGTATTCTGTCCTGCCTACCCCCCCCGCCCAGTGTCGGGACTGGTCTGGGCACTCGGCCGCTCAATTGCGGCCCAGGGCGCGCTTTCAGAGTTGTGGACTGGGTTTAGGTGGTTCTTGCCGTCTTCCGTGTATTTTTTTCTTTTCGTTCCCGTACTCACTTTTCGCTTTTCCGGGCACTTCCTCGCCTCCCCCCCCCGTGCGGGCGGCATGGCGATGGCTTTCATCGACGATTTCTTCCTGCCCCTTAAGGTTAGGTCTTCCCTTTAATTTTTCACGTAGTTTGCCGGTTTCGTTGCCTCGCCGTTCAGAGGTGTGGGAGTGGGTTTTGATGAGCCGCATCTTCGACTCATGTTCTAGTTCGTGGAATCGGGGTTTCCACGAATTTCCCATAATTCTGCATATACGGCTCATCAGAGTGGGCTAGTGGAATGATACTGCTTTGTATGAAATTGAAAACCCGGTAACTACCTGGGTTCAGTCACTGGGAACGTATTTGTAGTACTTCGAAGGCGTATCTTAGATGGAAAACCAGGGGTTTTCCAGAGGCGCACGAGCTTGTTCTCAGTCTCCGCGTGCACGAAAGGAATAAAACTGCTCTTCTTCTATAGCTAAGCAAGCAACACACGTGAGCACCCGACTTGAAAGGCAGACCTGTCCAGGGATACAAAGTGTCCCGCATGCTTGATCTTAACAGATACCATACTTTTGTACCTAACACCACACGAGCGAGTGTAGATACCATACTGCTGTTCCACCAACACCACACAAATAAACCCCGCTGTAAAAAATAGTTGGAAATGCTGTTGTTGCGGAACTATCAAGAAACCCGCTGTAGAAAATACGTCGGAAATGCTGTTGTTGCAAGACACCATACTGCTGTTGTACCAACACCACACGAGAACGAGTATAAATACTCGTACCACATTGAGTACTAAGCTTTGCCTTTCGTATGATAGTGTATGATATATGGTTTAGGACTTGCCGTCGCCATCGACGCGGGTTTCGCGCAAGGTTAGGAGAGACATCAATAAAACATTAACATCACCGAGGGGTTCAAGACCTTTTCTTCTGGGGATAATTTATGCACCGCTCGCTTAGTGATTAGTTCGCTGTTATGCTCGTATCCCCGTCAGGTAATACTGCGACTGAAACTATTGCTGTCACAGGGTCCTCTAGTCAGGGGTGGAACTACCTGGTACTGCTCTTTTTTTTACTTTTCGTGTGTGAGCTGAAACCTTCTTGTTTTTTTTTTTTGTGTTGGAACATACGTCAATCTAGGTCATATTTAGTTATTTTTTCTGTGTCAGTTGAAGCCAAATAGCGTGATTTTCGCCTCTGGCGGCACCTTCAACGGGATCCTCCGGAGGCGCTCGTCTGGCTTTCGTGGGCTAGTCATTAGCCATGAAATGCTACTGACTCACAGCCCTAATTGTTGCGGACTCAGCTGCTTGTTGGATCCCCCTCCTCATGGACTCTTATATTTCGCGGTCCAGAGGTCACTTGTCAGTTTTTCGCTTACTTTGTAGTAAGCCAGGCAGTCAGAATGAACAGTAGCACAGCAGGGGTGACCCTCTACCACACACCGTGTTTCGCATGTTTTTCATTGCACAACAGATGCCGCAGCCGCTGTATCAACTTCAAGACAAGAAGTACTTCGCTTCTAAGCTGCGATGCTCTGTGTGGTACAGACATCTTCTGTCTATTCGTGTGTCGATTACTTACTTTATAACCATCGTGCGTACAACAAGCCCAATATCGAGAAACCCCGCTGTAGAAATAGTCGGAGATGCTGTTGTTGCGGAACTATCAAGAAACCCCGCTGTAGAAAATACTCATCTGGGTTAATGTCAATTACATGTCGACTTCGTCCAACTCATCCGCCCACGATACGCCCCCCCCCATGAAACCCTCGACCTCAAAACTGATCATGAAGCAGAAATGTTGCAGGATGTTAAATGCCCTTTACGAACCAAGATGAATATCCCATATCCTCGCACGGTACGACCACAAGTACTACCGATAGCCAGCACGCAGACGCTCAGTCTGAGCCAAACCCCGCCTGCCTGCCTGCTGGGGTGCCGTCTATGCCGGTGCCGACCGGTCTGTCTCGTCACTCTCACCAACTCCGACTTCACAAAATTAAAAGACAAGGGAACTGAGAACAGCGCTCGAATGCATTTCATCGAGAGCAATAACAATAATAGTAGTGTACTTCAAGTAGACCGATCTCTGACGTTTCCTCAAGCGATGGTCAAACCGATAGGAACCGTATTCAGCACGGTTGTACGGTACTACTTCTGTTCTAAAAAATGAAATATACAAAATGGCAACGTTTCTGCTGCTGCGTGCTCACTGCCTTTTCAAAACGGTGCCCTACTTCCGATCCCATTTCGGCGCGCGGGCACACATCCTTTCTCGGCGCCGCAAAAGGATCCTACTGCAAACTATGGATTGTTCGTGTATTCCAAACATTGTCTGGCGACACATGTCAACCAACGATTTTCCACCAAGAAAAGATTCTATCCTGAAAAATTGACCAACAATAAGAACACTGCGGGTACGAAATGTCTTTCTCTCAGTACCAGCTAGGACAGGGGCAACTACCTCCAGCTGAAAGAGGCGAATGTCATGAATATGTGTGACCTCTCAAATGCACTATCCCGGGAAATACATTGGCTCAGTCGTTCGACTTAACATCGTTGTAGGTTAAAACCATCACGAGCGCAAACGGGGTATGGTTGGTTGATTGACTAAAAAGTACCTCCTCACCCCTGTCTTAGTTAACGAGATCGTGCTCCCATTTAACAGATGAATGTCTCGAGTGAAGCCCGACAGCGCCTCGATCACCGATATATTCAATTCAGCCCGCAGATCAGCGCCATCCCGAACGAAGTGCTCGTGGGGGTTCACCTTAGCCACAACCTGCGAATAGGGCGTTGCCATGTTGTCCTAGTCGGGTGTGTGTACAGAATGTGCAGTACCGGGTACTACGCGGTTGACGTACGCAATGGTCCGCAGCAGGGAAAACACGCTTTGCAGTCAATAAAAACCCTCCCCTCGCCCGAGTGAAAATGCCGTAGAATTTACATTAGCATGATATCACGTGGCCGTAAAGCCCGTGACTGGTAATCACTATATTGTATATGGTACGTACCTTGTACATGCTTTGAATATCTACCTTATATTAGCGCAGAGTCCGAAATCTTGCCGGACAGTCAGGCCTTTAGCGTCAACAGAGTCCTTCTGCAGATGTACTGTAACCATGTACCCTTGTATATACCTGGCACCTACTCAACGGGCTCGAAAATTGTGGACACGGTCGGAGAGATTTATTCCTCTACGATTTCTATTGAAAACTAATCGCGCGCGTTTCCAATCTATCATGATCGTCAACGAGCGGGATAACTTCCGTGCTCTGCAGGGGCACCTTAGTCCATCTACCACCTTTGCCGAGGACTTACCTCCACGTTTCCTGTCGTTTTGCCGGGAAACTGCGATCCGGTTCCCGAAAAATGTAGCGTGTGTGAATCAGGCGCGCCTCGTGGAATATGTATCTCAAGTGAAGCGCGCTCGTGAACGACGCGATCGCCTTTGCACCTATCGGGACGGCACGAATTTCCAGCATTCGTGCGCACGTTTACATTGCAGAGCTGTACGTAAGAAAATGAGTCACAATGTGATAGGCGCGGGCGAGGGGGCACGAAGGAAGAAAAAATCATACTACGTAGAGCTTCGATTTCTGTTTTGAACTGACGAGGATCAATCCTGGGGCGGATTCGGGTGTACCCGGACGGGTTCATGATGGCTTGTTTACAACGGGTAGTTCGCAGCTTGATTCGATTCGCTGCTTTGACGACGGCACGGCTCCGCCTAGGCGTATATCGGTGGAGACAACCGCCCGATACTACCACCATGGAAACGAATCCGGTAATCCCCTGTAGCTCGAACCTACCCCAGCTTAGTCAACCCATTGTCTTGCCTGGGACACTCGCTTCCTTTCTTCGGTACCTCTCCAAACCCATGGCAGCGAGAGCAAGTCGTCCTCAGAGTCTGCTTCACCTCGTGGCTGTGGTCATGGCTAACTGTTGAGGTACCTGGCTCCGCCGACGCGCTGTATCCAAAGAATGGGGCGTGTGTAGACATTCGTACGATCATTATTTTGAGTGTTTCGTTCGCTTGAACTTAATTTATCTCGACTGACACTGCGCCCAACACCAACACACAAACACAAAGGAATAGGAGCGTAATTTGACGTTCAGCACAACACACAACGGATCGAGGCGAAGTTTGTGACACCTATGATAGGCCAGGGCGGGTAGAATCACCATGTAATCACGGCCGCGACAAGCAAGCTCAAAAATGGTCTTAACATCCCCCCGCCTCATTCATACCTGCAAGTTTTACACGGACGCATCTCGCTTTCAGGGGCACCCTTGCCGTTGCAAAGCGTACAGCGCACCCCCCTCTCGAAAAATATCGTCTCCGTCAGACCTGAAGGACAGCCGCACATAAGTTCCAGAATTGGTACAGGATGGTGCTGAGTTTTCCCTTTTTGTCCGGTATATATATTTTCCCAGCCCAGTGAAAGACTCAAGGGAGGGGTGTTGGTAGCTCTGTCGCGCAGCCTTGCCACCAAGCTTACCTGTCAAAACGTGCGAGAGCTCGTAGGTCACTTGCAGATGTATCGTCGGTACCTCACCCCCTGGTAGGCCTGGCGTCCCGAAAGCCACATCAATTTCCCCATCCCGGAAAGCGCAAGTCAGGTCAAACGCATCCCTAGCTGGGTGGAGACTCTCTGCTTCAGTCAGCGGCAGCTGGTTTCGAGGTCTGGCATTGAACCTGAACGGCGACCATTCAGCAATACCGTGTTGTGCAGTTAGTGTCATACGAAGTATGTACGTCACGAGCAACTCTGAATGTAATGAAGCGCGGGTACAACGCGCTGGAGAACGTATATTCGAAGGGAGTACCGGAACAGGGATACCCCTGAAAGAGTCACAATACGAGTTTCGGAATGTAGTCACCCTGATATAAACCAAGGGGCTGGCAGGTCAACGTGAGCGTTTGCGCGAGCGGCCGTTCCCGGCACGTCCTTGGCTGGTAGCTTCAAACCTTACTAGACTATTATACTACACCGTAATATGAATATCATGCAGTAACATTGCATGTGCCATAATATGAATAATATGCGGTACCTTTATGCGTAGGTGTTTCCTGTGCACAGTAGTGGCAGCCGCCGCTAAACCAACCTGTTGGGACGTCCGCCGGCGTGTGAAAACATCACAATTTCCTGCTGCTTTTCCAGGATCTCCTCCAACATCCTGTGCCCTGTTTCGTTGCGGATGACTAGAACCGGAATGTCGACCTTTTGGATCGACGGGAGAGAAAATACTGGCGATAGCGAGAATCGCTTACCGACGGCCCTTGGCAACGGAGGAAACGGTGGGAGCTGAGAGCCGGAAACGAGCAGACGACGGCCGGGGATGGGCGCTAGGCGCGTTACAATAAAAACTAAACGTATGAGGTGTGCGACTCGTCGTGATCAGTGAAACTACTATCATAGAGGTCCGTCGCCAAGCTCTTTGTACAGGGCGTATTGAAGGAAGCTTTCTTGATGTATCTCTTGAGTCCACCGGGTGCACACCTGCAGCTGCCACAGCGATCGCAAGCTTTATTCACTTTTCAGTGCTTTGTAAGTATGTTAATGTAAGGAAGGCGAGCGTTTGTCAAACCCTTCGATATCGCCGATCGTACGTACAGTAGTGGGGTGAGTTACCGTGCCCTGGTCGGCTGCTATATGCCGGCACCTCCCGCGTGAACCGAATATGTCAGGGGTGGGTATGACACCTCGGTGGCAACCACGCTTTGCGCAAACACAGTACGAGTACGTACACAATTCCTGTGTACAGAGAAGCATCTCACCTGACCGTCTAGTATGTACAACACCTTCGCGCCCCGTTTAGCCGCGTTTCGGGCTTTAACGTGCGGCAGACATCCCCCCCTGAAAAGGATAGGTACGAAAAGTCGTGTTGGAGTCATACATGATGCCTTACATGTTTAGGAGATCGTTGGCATGATTCTGACTATCAACACTGCAGCTCTACTTTTTTAAGCCCAGCCACTTGCATTGATCGATAGTCAGCAATCGCGAGGGTAGGCGTCTCGACCTTTGGGCACAGACGCGTACCTGGAGACAAGTAGTGCGTGTCCGCTGGCGTTGAGCGATGGTTCGTCCGCGCAGTGCTCCAGTGGCTGGGCAACCATCAAGGGAAAAGCAAAGTCGACGCCAGCTGTGGCGAAAGTAGGAAGGTCACTCCCTAATGCTGCCTGTGTGCATTCGAGAGCATGCACTTCTTCGGTGTCTCCCTCTATCGTGGCGTAGCAGGATACTGCCTTTGGTTGCGAGCCAGCTCCTTCCACTCGCAACACGTCACTGTCGTAGAGTTGAGGTTCGGGCGTTGCCTCGGCCCGTCGCCGTACCTTGATATTAACCCGACCTTGTGTCTCCAGCAAACGCTGTATTTTTTCTAGGGACCACTGACGAATTTCGACGCCTGCCACGGCCGTGACGACATCTCCCGCCCGCAGCAACAGGGAAGCAGCGCTCTCGGGTACCACCCTGAGTTGACACGACGAAGGCCAAATACACCCGGGATGCACATTATTGGCAGTGTTTTTGTGGCAGTGCCGCGGCATGCGGCAACCCACGTTCATGTCCACGGCATGCCACGACATGCTGCAGCATGTCGCTGCAGTCCACGACATTTTCTATGGCATACCGCCGAACGACTGCCGCGGCAGCCCCTACGGCAAGCGCCACGAACCCTCATGCCAAGTCACGGCAAGCAAGCCTCACGGTAAAGAGTAAGACCTACGGCAAGGCCGACGGCGGGAATGTTCACGGAAAGACTCGCGGCAATACTCATGGCAAGGCCCACGGCAAGGCTCGTGACAAAGCCTTCGGCAAGGACCGTGACACGGCCCGCGGCAATGTCCACGGCAAGCGCTACGGTAACACCCGCTGCAAGCGCAACGGCAACACCCGCAGCAAGTCCCACGGCAATTCCCACGGCAATTCCCACGGCAAGCCCTACGGCAAGCCCCACGGCAAGCCCCACGGCAACCCCGACGTCAACACCCGCAGCAGGCCCCACGGCAACACCCACGGCAACACTCGCGGCAAGGCCGGCGGCAATATCCACGGTAAGGCCCACCGAAATCTACACGGAGGTCTCAACACCTGAAACTACGCTGTGGGGGAGTGGAGTCAGTCCCGGGTGGGACCAGCGCTAGGTGGGATCAGGGGACCGGGTGGGCTTCTTGTGGGGGAGTGGGATCAGTCCCGGGTGGAATCAGCGCTGGGTGGGATCTGCGGAGGGCTATTCATATGTCTGCACCTTGTGGGCGGGGACAGGTCCGGGTGGGATCAGAAGGCCAAGGGTCTTGCCGTGGGTGGGCCTTGTCGCAGGCATTACCGCGGGCTTCCCGCAGATATTGCCGCGGGCATTGCCGTGGACATTGCCACGGGATTTGCCGCGGGCTTTGCCGTGGGCTTTGCCGCGGACCTTGCCACAGGCCTTGCCGTGGGGCTTGCCGTGGGGCTTGCCGCTGGGCTTACCGTGGGGCTTGCCGTGGGATTCGCCGTGGGCCTTGCCGCGGGTTTTCGCGTAGCATTCCCGCCGCAGGCCTTGCCGTGGGTCTTGTTATGGGTCTTGCCGTGGGGTTTTGCCGTGGACATGGCCACGAGGCTTGCTGTGGGATGCCATAGCAAGTACCACGGCAATATCCGCGGGCACACAACGGTGGCGCGTGCCACGGCAGCTCCAATACCGGTGGTATTCCATGGGCCTTGCCGTGGCATGCCGGGGCATGCCACCAAAAACTCAAATGCCGTGCATCCGTGAAGGTGTAAAACGCAGTGCGTATTACAATGCTATGTGTGTGATGGCAAAATCCTGTCAATTCCGGCGACATGACAGCGCCCGTATCCGTATGTGAGCCTACCTTTCGACAACAGCACCCCGCCCTCTTGTCTCGCTGACAAGATGGACTCCGAGACCGGTAGTGCCCCTGCTGACAGAGGAAAGCGTATGCAAACAGCCGTGCGAGGTCGTACATGGCGCAGTCGAGACGACACACAATATACGTACGTACAGTAGTGCTGCTGTAGGTACGCACAGGGTATTTTGAACACGTGGGTTGAATCGTGCACGCTCCGTTCACTGCAATGACATTTCAGGCTACTGTAGTACCGTACATCGTACGTCTGTAGTATGATTACCTACATAGATTCTACCCCGATACCAGAGGGACGAGAGACGGTATTATAAATCAGTCTGGGTACCAGTTCGTGGTCTGTTCCACAAAAGACATCTACAGTCAATATACAAAACAGTACTAGTACCTGGTCAATGCGATATCCACCTCGGAATCCTGAATGTTTTTGTCGTGGGCAGCGCAAAGGTAAGCCAGGGAAACAGCTGCGAAGAAGCGCCACATGTACGCCAAGGGCCAAGGAACGTGTTCGGGTCACTTAGAATATTGTGATTCGTCCCCAACCCCTGCACGCACGGCCATCAAACTGAGTTACCAATCTACCGGGTGGTCGCGATAAGATCGCACGGATCCGCCCGTTATTTTGTTGTGGTCTGATATCCTATTTTTATTTCCAAAAAAGTACGGCCACAAATAATTTTTATTTCAACCATTTACGGTTAAATAATAACCTGATTGGTACCAGGTACATGACTTTAAGCTGAGTGGTACCTACCGTAGATCGAACGCTAAGCACTGCCACTGTGCTTGTGTTGCAGGGTGTCTTCCATCTACAGTTGTAGTACTGTTGTTGCTGTACTGCTATACTGTACTCTGCTGTACTATGTCTTGGTATTTGGTACTCGTCTCTCGTCTCTCATCTCGCATCTCGTACTACAGATCTATCTACGTACAGATGGTATGGTCCGCTTCTGCCTTATTCCGGTTCAATTTTCCGTTTCGTAAATTTGACAGTCCCGCCGTCCCGTCCGCTCACCGACTCGCCGGATGTCTCATGACTACTGCTGTAGATTGTCACGCACCACACACTCCTCATACCAAAACTTTTGGACGGAATTCCTCGCGGGTCGGCTCTATGGTTGCGATATCAAGATGCCTCGTCTTGCTCACCCTCGTCAATCTACAGCGTGAGACTGCCGCCGCGCGCACTTTTTGTTTTTGGATCGCGGAATATCTGCCCTGCTCGACTAAAATCCCCCCGCTGCACACACACCGTTGAAGTTATAAAAATCATACAACCCGAAAAGAGGCACATGCGCGACCACTCATACATATTTTCAAACCTTGATCCATCTGCAGGTAGCCTGGAAGGAACGGTGTCTCCGGAAGAGGTAAATAACACGCAGTCGGTATGCTTCAACAACTGTTCAGGACGCGGGCGATGCGTGGATTACGCTTGCGAATGCGACGTGGGCTACGACGGCGACGACTGCAGCTTCTGTGAGTTATACTGCAGTAATACTTCTACAGTAAGTACTCTGTCAGTCGTGTTCCGTGGGTTGCGCGCTGTGCGGAAACAACTCAGCAGCCATATCCTGTTGCCTGTTGTCTGCGCTGTGTTTTTTCTGCCGCATGCTGTACACGGATACAGTATCATAAATCGCGATAATATTAACAGTGTGCCATTGGATTTTACTTTAAGTTAATCTTGCTCGGCTTGTACGAAATGCTGCACAGGCTATATCGAGGGAGCGGGCGTCCTGCCCATTCTCGGCGCAGGCGATGTAAACCTGACATCGAACAATTTTCACGACACTCTACACGCCGCCAGAACCATGGTTGCGATTGCTACCCCACGGTCTTGCCACCGTTGTATCCACCTGGAGACAGAGTATCAGGCAGCTCATTCTGATTTGAGGGATAAGAAGGTACGCTCCAGAGTTCTGTACATATTCCAAATGGAGTGCTATTTTTGTACGTAGACTAGATTCATAGCATGTTAGTGGCCGCAGACTTGCCTCAAGGTTCGGAGGGTAGTTTCTGAATCCTGCAGCGCACTCGCGGAACTGTTTTCGGGCAGGTCGTCATTGGGCGGATCGACGCCGATGCTGAGCGTAAATTTCTAGGTGACGTTCTGGGAGAATTCGAAGCGGCCAAACAGCAGCTGCCATTAATTGCTCTGTGGATACCTACAAGAACGGGGGAGTCACAGAAGGCGAAGAAGGCCATCCTCTATAGCGGTCCGCACGGACGGGATGCCATCGTCGAGTTCGTCCACAAACAATTGGGATCACCTTTGAGGCTACTTCAGACTGTCGCCGAAGTAAACAACTTCGTCAAGAGTCCCCATTTTCAGGCCAGCAATGCGCTCTCCTCCGAGGTTACGACGGTAAGTGTCTATAGCGGGGCACTGCTGTAGAGAAAGGCATTTCGTGCCCGCAGTTTGAGAGAAAAAGAAATCGTGTCCGCAGTTTTCCTGTTGGTCAGAGTTGTTGGCTGGCACGAAGTGTCCCTGCCATCAGACCATATCATACCAGGTACAGCGATAACGGGTTGCGTCGACTACTGGTACAACCGTTTCGTCCCGAGAAGAATCATAACCCAGGAGGTGGCGCGGGGGGTGTCGTCCTCTTGCGTACGAGAAACCGCGCAATTGGCACGATACAGCTGTTCGAGGAAGAATACGAATTGGTATCATTCTTGTGAGTGCTGTAGAGACACAACAAAAAGCATGCGTTCCAAGGTCAGGCGTCTTAGGTATAGTCGTTGACTACTCCGCGATTGCAAATCTAAGATCGAATACTACTGAATGAAGTGTATGATACTGAGTATACCGTTACCATGTGGCTCTCCGGCATATTTGCGCAAGGTCGTTGGCTTTTTCTCGGATGCAGGCGACATGGAGGAGGATGAGATGGAAGATTTCATGGAGGCGGCGGTCGAGTTGAAGCCCAGGGTAAGTTTGACGTGCGTTGACTCGGCTCAGATTCATCCCTGCTACCTGGTAGACCCTAACCTTAGTACCCCATATCCGCGACCCCAAAGACGCAGCTTTCCCTCAAAATGTCGACGTCACCATCAACGGCCAATTTGGGAATTTTCAATTTTTCCGGAAAATAACGCTACGACCCTGGATGACGTCACCAGTCGTCCAGGGATTTTCCACCGATCAGAGCTTTCCATTCAAAAAATTGTGTGACGAATAGAAAAACTACGGGCACCCGATACCTCCCGCACATGGTTCGAATCATAACGCTGCTCATACCAATAGTGGACCTCCCTGTTTTTCTCAGCGCGATATTTACTTTGGTGTGGTGGACGACGCGTCAATTTGTCACCACTTTAAGAAGCTCGGGTGGATCCTGAGGACATCTGAGGCAGTTGTCACAAGGTAAGACAGCGTACGGACAACTTTGTTCCATGTTCTCGCGGCTGAGATAACGCCTATTTTTGATGCGTCGCGCGCCCACGGCTGTAAAGGAATGCTCGGTGTGCAGAAAATTGAGGCGCAAGTGTTGTCAGGAGAAATACACACAAGGTCGCGCCTGCAGCACTACAAGGTGTTACTGTAGTCATATACCTGATAGCTGCCAACATTATGAGTATGCTTCCAACATCCATCGCGTCAGGCCAGGACTACTTCGAGTTCCGAGTTTGAGCTTGTGGGAGCTGCTCGAAGACAACGTATCTGTCACGGACTGGATAATCAAGGTACGAATTCGGGGAAGGGGGGGGGGGGGGGGTGAACCTTACTGCGTCGCACTGTCGATATGCACCCGCATTGTTGTGAATCTGAAAAGTTGTTGTTTTTACCACTGTATGCCACTGAAACTTAAAGGCGGATCGGGCCTCCTGGTTGAATAAATATTTTTTTTCTTTGCTCCGTCACCCCCTTGTCCTAACAGGAGAGTGTGCCTATCGTTGGACAATTATCGAACGCCAACTTCGCGCAGTACGAAAGGACCAATTTACCGATGCTCATCATGTTCCTTGACCTTCCAGGTGGGTGCCCTTCAGCTGTGACGCACATTGAGATTTCCTATATTTCCAACCACAACTTCGGCCGGTCCCACCCGAGAAAGCCCAGAGTAAGTCTCTCGTTATAGGTCCCTCGTAAAGTAGTTGTACGGACTGTTCAGGTACGCTTTTCTATCTCAGACACCGTGCCGTTGGCGATTTATGCTCCGCCGTTGGGTTACACGTGCAATATCGAAATGTACTGTCAGGTTACTCTGAGCCAGGTGTGGCATCTCGCGTTCGCGGCGAATCAGGAGGGATATCCAATAACGAGCTTATCACAGAGCTCAGGGAGGTCGCGTTAGAGCATGTGAGGGACTTTTTCTACGTTTGCCTCTGTACCTCCCAGTCAGCATAATGCACCGTGTCGCATCCGTTTCCAGCTGCCTTAGAAATGCTTTCGACACGATGCAGATGTTGAAAACTAAACTCAGAAGTACGCCAAAATCCGGTAACGAAGTGCTATTTTGCCGCTGTGCACGCGCTCGCAGAGGGGCCGTATAAGCTGCGTTTATGCCGATGGGAAAACTTTCTCCGACGGCATGAAGACCTTAGGCTTATTTGGTGAGTGCATCACGCATGCAGCATGCAAGGGAGCGTAAGGTACAGCAGGTTATATGCGTCGACTCGGTATTTCTTACCGGTATCATAGAAGTGTGACGCACACCACAATTGCTTTTGTGCCGTTAACGTCGACCCAGGTGGTCATGAGCGCCTTCCACAAGTGGGATTCAACGTCATGAATGGTGGCCTTCAACTACCCTTTCCCGAGGACCTCCCCATCAATCGCGAGACTCTCTTGCACTTCGCTGCCGCGTTCTTGAATGGACGTCTGCAGTCATCTCTAGACGTCCGAAAGGCAATGGTAGCATCTCGACCATTTAGCACGCACAACACCGCACGGCGAAACGAGAAACGTCCCCCCGAAGCGGAGATCCGTGGGATATCGGAGCAGTTCAAGCCAGTGGATGCCGTAGTACAGGCAAGATGTGCCAGTTCCGTTCATGCTACTGAACGCGTAGGCTGGAATTTCTGTTTGGAAATGAGACGTATCGGTGAGCATTAGGGACCAAGTCGTGACAGGGCGCGCAGACCGGCGAGTATTTATAGCTGCTACAGCAAATAACACAAACATAACAACGCAACGAATGACCACTCTATCGTTATCTTGCTCTCCTACATCAGGTGACCAGGGATAACTTCGTGCAGCTGGTTTTCGAAAACGAGAAGGACGTACTGATTATGTTTCACTCGGAGGTATGTTCGACCGTGCCGCTCTTAGATCTCTTAATGTCTAATAGTATTTTTCAGATTTGCAATGCCCCTGGCGACGACAAAATGGTTTTGCCCCATGGCGCTCGAGCCGGAAATTACCGCCGAAATCTCTACACTAACGCACTAAACTTACCGACGATGAGGCATACCTGCAGTAGTTCGTGTGCGAGCATGATATCATGTTCAAGAACAGTAACAACTAGCAGCGGTGCATTCCTGGTGCATTCATGGTATACCTCATATCCCCCCCCTGAACTTATTATAAGGCTGACCCGGGGAACTATAGAGGGATAACGCTACTAAGCACAGTAGGCAAAAGATTTTGAAAGATTTTGAACGATAGAATGGGAACGATGTTGGAGAAGGAAGACAAAATAAGCGAAGGGCAAGCAGGGTTTAGGCCAAACCGTAGCCGCGTAGACCATGTGTACACCTTAGGTAAGATTATTCAAGGTAGGAAAGACGCGGGACTAACAACGTACTGTTTCTTTCTAGATGTGCAGAAAGCCTACGACACGATATGGAGAAATGGATTGTGAAAAAAACTGTGGGAAATAGAAATCAGAGGAATGTGGAGAATGATGAAAAAGATGACGGAATGTGCGAGAAGTGCTGTGATGCTGGACGGGGAAATATGGAACCATGTTGATATTTTACAAGGAGTTGCACAGGGATGTACGTTATCACTTAACTTATTCAAGATATCTATTAACGACCTGATACTAGTAGTCGAGGCAGCAAGGCAGGGAGTCACGGTAGGGGAAGATACGGTGTCGGGATTGATGTTTGCGGATGACTTCGTGGGGATATCAGAAACACCGGAAGGATTGCAGAAACAAATAGAGAAGGCGCTAGAATACACCAGGAAATGGAGGGTGACGGCGAACGTCAAGAAATGCGCAGTAGTTGTTTGCAACGAAGATAAGGTAAACCCGGTAAATTTCAGTTGGAAGTGGGGACAAGATGAATTGCCGATCTTAGACCAGTATACATACCTTGGCGTAGAGATCTCAAAAGACTGCTCTTGGGATACACATACAGCAAAAGTAATAGGAAAGGGTAAGGCACAAGTAGGCAATATGGATGCGATCCTAACAGACCCGAACCTTGACACTAGGATTAAGAGATGTATCTTGATGAATGTGAGAGTACCAAAGCTAGAATATGCAGGAGAAGTATGGGAAGGGAACGCGAAACTCGTAAAACAGTTCGAAACAGTACAAATGACAGCGGCTAAAAAAATCCTAAGATGCTCAAGTACGACTAGTAATACAGTATTAAGAGCAGAACTGGGAATGCGCCCACTCAAGAACAATAGAGACATGAGAAAGTTGAACTGGCAATATAAAGTAAGGAACATGCCAAAAAAGAGGTTGCCAGCCATAGTTGATAGAGCTGTATGGGAGAAAGTAACAAAAGGGCGAGCTGGAATAAGGTGGGATGGCGTAGTTGAGAAATTATGGAAGGATATAGGGGAAACCGAGAAGAGATTATGTCCGCCGGGAAGTTTGGGAGGTACAAGGCAGAAGTAGAAGAAAGGATAGAAAGACGGGAAAGGCTAGCGCTAAGAAACAAGGTGGAATCGGAAAAACACTTAGAGTTATACCGGGATTGAGGGAAGGAATAGGAATGAAAACGTACTTGCATGGCCCAATGGACTTCGCCAAAACGCTGAAACTGCGCTTTCGTGTAGGGGACCTGGACCTGCCAGAAAGAAGAAAGAGGTACACCAGTAGCCGGGAGGAGGAGGAAGTAGACGCACAGATGTGCCCGTGTGGCAAAGCAATAGAGAGTAGAACTCACATAGTAGGAGAATGTGAAATATACAAGGAGGAACGGGATGTGTTAGAAGAGGAGATGAGGAAAATAGACGAATGTGACATGGAGGAGTTTGATACAATGAATAGCAGCGAGAAAACGATCGCTATCCTAGGAGATAGATGGTGGCCACAGGAGGCCAAACAGGAAGGGGATAAGATTAGCAAAAAGTTTCTATGTAATTTATGGAAACAACGTAATGAGCGCCCAATTGTTGGAGGTGTCTCTATTAGGAGTAGGAACGGTGCTCCGTCTCGAAAGGGATGCGTGGTCAATAGTCAAATGACTAAGGCAAGCAACAAATGAGTACGCCCCCCCCCCCCCCCCCTGTATTGGTGTGCGGCAAATAACCGGTGCTCATGTGTACGCGATGACAGCATCACTCTAATCGCTCCGGTCTTGTCATTCTCTAACATTAATCACTTCCGTGATCGCGGACTTGTGCATTAAAAAATACAGGATTGTGAGAGATGCAGCAACATGGTCCCATACTACAAGGTGAAGCACGGTCAGGATCCACACATCCTGCTCATGATACTGTGCTCTCGTCGTCCGCGCGGGCGAGGCCGTATTTGATTGAAGTATACACGGTCCATAGCAGTATATGCGGCTGAAATTTATATATACGGCGGAGGTGTACACCGCAAGCGTTGCTAGCCTCGTCTGCAAGGTGGCTGAAAGCCCATGCTCGCCGAAATACATATATAGCCATAATGAGAAGCCGTTAAAACCCTTGCCGACGCGAAATACGAAAATACTATGTACATCGGTATATAGTATGCTATTAATATATAGCTGGTGCAATTCGAGCAGGTATCCAGACAACCCGGCGTGTCTCCGCGCTAAGCAGGAGATGCTCGTGTCCGTCTTCGTGTTCGTGATTTTCTTGGTCTTGAAGCGCCTAGGTGAGCGATTTATAGACTTGGGCATACCTTCTGTCCTCGTCACCGCAATGGACGTATCAAACGAGAGCCCACCCCCGGAGCTACCGATCACTTTCTCCACGCTGCCAACCATTGTTCTGCTCACGGGTGACGACAAAGGACCGCCATACAGGTAAGGGAGTATCGGCCACGTTTACCAGGGTAAGCAACAATGGCGTTCGAGAAACAATCCAATTGTAAATTATCGCCTATGGTCCCCCTCGCAAGTACTATTTGCGGCTCGAAGTGTTTTTAACATGACGACCCTGGTGACACGGACAGTAGTATATACTGGTATACTGGTTCGCGACTTATTTTGCCGATGATCATTTGTCGATAAACCAGGTTATTCTCCGGCGTGGGAAAGGTGGGGCCAATGATGAGGTGGATTCAGGAGCACGCTTCAACGAGGTTCGAACTGCCTGTGCTCCCGCATCTTTCGGAAGCAGATAAACCGCTCTTTCGTCAACAGGTCCGGGAGAGAGAAAATCAGCTCGCCGCCAGATCAGCAAACAGTTGACCAGCGTTTGGTTCGTTTCGATGCTGTTGCCTTTTTGGAGTGAACCGCTTCCCTACAGTAGTTTCGTTGCATTCAGGCCGCGAACCTGGTAATAGAGCTGTACAATGGGGTCACGAATGACGACGGCAAATCGGACTTGGCAGACGGGCAACATTTAAATAAGCATCGGGATTATCGAAAATGTAATTGTTCTCGTGGACGCAAAATGGGTAAAATGTGTCAAATGTGTAAAATGTGTAAAATGTGTAAAATGCACCAAGAGCGGTTAAAAGGAGTCACCCAAGTCAGCCGAGAAATATTTTCGACTGCCCTACTATCCTTCATATATTCATATTAATAGTGGACGCCACGAACCTGCACAAGTGGGCTAGCCCCAGAGATCGACGGAGCTGACATTTGGCATGGGTGCTTGGATACTCTGTTTACCAACCTCAATGGCTCGTCCAAGTGGGGCACCAAGCCCATGCGTACGTGAATCTTGTCTAGTATACCCTTGACCACTGTCGGAACCAGTTACCCCGCTTCGCCTCGACTTCTCGGCATCACATCGTTTGCGCGTGATGTGCTCTGAATTGCTTAAAAATTGTTGGTCTAAGTACAACGTGGGACGTGTAGAGAACACCACCACGCCACATAGCACGTATGCCACATAGCACGCATGCCACATAGCACGCATGCCACAAACCGGTAAGAGACCACGAGGGTGGAAGGCCCTACTATTAATGCTAAAATGTTACTATTAATACACTCACGTCCTCCTCGAAAGAGTGAACAAGTACGCGTATTATATGCACACTTCTACAGCGACTACGCACTAGGGATCTTGACGCATATAATTGATATTGATATTGGTAGAAGAAGGCTCCGCGGCAACCCCATTTGTGATTGATGTGAGTGTCTTCCAACATTCAAAGTATGTATACATTATTTGTGGGGATAAAAGGTCGTGTTCATGTATTCAAACGACTCTTTTTGTTACGATAGCTCGTGCTGTGTATTCCAACAAGCCTTTTTGTTGTGACAGCTTATGTTGTTATTGCTTCCCTAGTACCAGGTGATAGCTCATGTATGCCAAAAGCATTCGAACCACTGGCTTTATGAAGTGCTATGTAGACGACACATTTTTTCTCGAAAATGAAATTCATTTCGTTCTCCAGGCCTCGCATAGCAGTGAATTTGGGATTTAGGGTATTGCACTTCAAAACATCTCGTAACTTAAGTTCGACGAGATATGTCGGGGAGGGATGTAGAATAGATTAGAACGGGTGGCCATGACATCATTGCCTGATCAGACCCTGAGGGGGGATCGAGGCAATCACAAATAATAAAGAGAAAGGTCCTCAGAACGAAGGACAGAGACTTGTGACCTTCCTGCACCCGAATGACCACCTTCACATTCACCGTCAATGCTCCCAGGTTAAAAATCTCTCGTACGTTCTCATTTTCGCCGGCTTATTAAGAAATCTACCGACCGCACAGTACTGTTATGGTTATATATATTCCTCTTCGCCTACCGCTTCAACGGCCGTGTCCACATATCTTCGAGGCACCCCACTTTTGTTATCGTGTGAAAATGGACTGCCGCTCTGCGCAAGATTTTCTGCTTCATCGGGGCTCAAGCTTTGACGTCAATCCACAGCCCTTACCACCCCCAACACCAAAGGCGGGCATCGATCGTGTCGACCACACGATAGCTCAGGCTCAGGTGCTCGGAATGTTGGAAAACTAAAACCAGGCCGAATGGGATGTACAACTTCCCCACACCGAGTCTGCCTACATGGTCGTCGATACTCTCCCCCCTCTCCTACGTTCCCTCTCTATATTCCTATCCCCCTCCGCTTATTGGTTGTATGTTCACTTGACCATGGCCATTGTGTTGTTTTCTTGTGCCCCCCCAACTCCCACGAACCCCACAATCCGCCACCCCCCCATTCCCCCTACCAACCCCACCCCTCACTATTTTTTGAGTTTGAGCGCATCTATCACAACCACACCACATCTCCTGATTGGGTCACTACACTTCATCCATCCAAGGACGCCGTACTCCTGTTCGCCCCTACGGTTGTAAGCGATTGAAAGTGGCTCTACAGTGTACAGTAACCCCCTGTCGAGGTCAAGGTCCTCGGAAAGGCGTCGATGCACCTAGGCTCAAACCAAAGTTCTCATACAGGTAACTTCTTTGTCGATACGGCTCTCATGATGATATCAAGCCAAGATCTTGACCTGTCACCCGAAATGTCGACGAAAGAGTCAAATCGGCGTGTCTCAGTCGGTCAATGGTATAGCTCTGGCTCTGACGAAGTCCGGACGACAGACACACAGACGGCATCCTCAATACGCACCGGCGGACCTCACTAACACGCTCGCACGTTCTTCGTCATCACGTCACCCCCCTACTCGCGTTCCACCCGGCGACAGCGTATTACCCCCCGATCGCCTCGGGGTTGACTTATCACGAGCTACCAACCTGTGTCGCGGCGATACTGGTGTTATCGGCACCACCTGTAAGAAATCGAGTACGTCGGACCACTCAGCCTTCCAACAGTACTCGTATGAGCTCGAAGATCGATTTGCAACACTTCCGGCAATAATTTCAATTTTTTTGCTTGGCACACCGACGCAACACCACTAAACCAGCCTTATTTGCCGCCAAATACCCATTTGCGTTGCTCAAAGCGACTTATCGCGTTTCGAAAAGGAAGTTTCTCGCCCCGTCTACACTTCGTTTATCATCACGTCTACTGTTGCTCGGATGCTTGCATTGTACGTTGCCGCCCCTTTAATGCCTCGACCGTTTATGACGCAAGGCTCACGCCATCACACAGTAGTCTTCGTCCGGATGCTTCTACATGTAGTGTACCTCGGTTTTCCCCGAATCGATCAATCAAGATGATCAAGGTGGACCTTCAAAACTGACTGTGGTAGAGTGGTGTCCTTGATAGCCGCAAGGCAGGGCCCCCAATACGCGGCATTGTGCGAAATTACGACCTGTATCGCTGGGCACCAAACGCGAAATTCCGTTGTGGCCAGAAGAGATTTGTCCGTTTGGCATTTAGTTTGTTCTTGCCCTTGTATTGTGTTCATTTATTCAGGATAAGCCGCTGAGATAAGCACTCAGTGCTGACTGTTAGCTCAGTGGCCTATCTTTTATAAACGAACATATTGCGCGAGCGTGTTTTCCTTCAGCCCCCCCCCCCGTCTACTTCCTTTGGCAATTTTAAGGTGTTTCCTTAGCAGCCTGCACACAGCACAACGGTCGTGGCGTTTTGACTGCCTTGTACCGTAATTGTTTGCGATGTATTGCACTCCCCACACGAAGTATTTCTCTTGCATGTACGACTCAGTTGTAGGTGCTAGTGGTTGTTTAGTCTTATTATCCTCCTCCTTTTTTGCTTCGGACGTGCGTGTCTGCACACATATGATAGCTATTTTAGTTTTCGCATGTTCCAATACGTTGTTATTAAGAGCTGTTTGGGTCTACTCGTGCTGGTGGACGCTGTGCCGCATTTCGAGTGAGTGGCACCATATTTCATGGTTCTTGCATCACATTTCACCAATTCCTCCGAGGTTCGCTGCGGGCCTTCGTTCGGATTGCTTGCTTGCTGCATGCTTTATTCCTCTCCCCCTTTTTTTGCTTCGTTGCGTTTCGCTTTCTTGACATTATTGATAGAATGTTGATACCATACCATGGTGAAGATATATCTACAGTACCCAGCCATGTATGTACAACCCCGGTATCTGCTGTATCGTGTCGTTACAGTCAATATCTACAACCGCGGGGAACAAGGGGCGCACTGACTCACGTGTTTTCGCATCTTCTCCTTTGATTCTCCTTCGCGAAATATTAATAGCACGTACCGTATGTGGGGCATGTTGTACGCCGATGACGCAGGAATTATCTCGGAGTCGGCTGAAGGACTCGCGAAAATGATGACAGGCATGACGACTGTCTTCGAAGCAGCAGGCCTCACGGTATTTATTGGAAAAGAAGACGGAGACAATGCTTCCCGAACACCAGACCAGACAGCCTTCGCCTCACCGCTCGTCACCGAAGCAGCAGGCCAGAGGTATAAACAGACGGCCCGGTCCTTCTTATACCTACCTGGTAGGTGTGAAGGTATTAGCTACCAGTGCTGAGCTATAGGGGTAAAAGATCGATCGATTACCCATCCCGGGGTAATCCTTATGTATATGGCGGCATTATCCACGAATACGCCGACCTCTCGCTCGAAATCGACCAACGGATCCGTCTCATGCGAATACCTGTCTGTTTAAGACTTGGCATAGATGCATACTAGTCGAAGACCTTAGGGAGTTCCAACCCACCGAGGGGTCAACCGAACACTCCCCCTTGGTGTTTGGAGTTGATACCGCGCTGTGGTCCACTGCAGCAAAAAATGCCGGGAAGTGGTGCCGGGGGGTCCTTGAAGCAGCCGAACGGTTCATGGTGAGGTGGCACGAGGATGAGGCACAGCTGAGTAGACAGCGCCGGGAATCCGCCGTAGGTGGTGCCCAAGGGAATGGGGGGAGGGGGGGCATCAAGAGGAGTGGAAGGAAACCCGACCAAGGGAATGCGGGGAGGGGGCATAGGAGGAGAAGGAGGGAAACCGCGGTGGACGAAAATAGGAAGGGGATGGCAGACAGGGTAGCAAGGCACCAGGCCGACTAGTAAGTAGAATGTGTCTGTACTACTCGTGCCGCCAACTACTGCAGCTGGTTCGAACGTGATCTTCCTTTTTCTTCTTTTTATTTTAGGGCTTGATCCTCCGTGATTTTCATTTTCTTACTTTATCTTGCTACTCGTCGTTACGAAAGGAGTCGTGCAGCGTGGATGGATGACGAGCCTGCTTTGCTTGTTTCGTCATCTGACGCATCCTCTCCGGGGGTGGGGCATAGTTGACGAACGCAGGACGGAGATGGTAGACAGGGTAGCAAGGTACCAGACCGCCTAGTAGGGAGAGCCTGCAGTGGCTATGCTACTCTTCGTACCATAAACTGCTGCGGCTACCTGGAGGGTGTGTTGTTTTTCGGTTTGGTTGTTATTTCCTCGCTCTTTTTTCCAGTGTCTGCCACATCTCCCGAGGGAGGCACGTCATATTTCTCTTTTATCTTTCCTTTTCCTTTTTTTTCTCTTTGGTTTTTTTCTTTGCTTTCTGTTGTTGTTATAATAATTGTTGTTGTTTCCTTTTGTTATCTCTAGTTCGTCCCCGGTGGCTTGGTAGGTGGTCCGCTTGCCTACGAATCAAGATCAATTTCGTGGGTTCGAGTCTCACCGAGTGCATGCTCGTAGAAACTTTTTCTTTTAGAAGAAAATGATATATTTAGAATGTGTATGTATGTATGTATGTATGTCGTGCCTAGACTCTCGTATCCAGCATGATAAACATGGCATTGCATTGTCCACTGCTGTGTTACTACATAAAAATGTAGTATACTTGGTACCACAGGTATATTTCTTGGCTTAACGACCAGCACGTAACCTATTTCTAGGCGTGCTGGACGGTGCTGGGCAGAAAGTAGACCAGGAAAGGCCACACACACACAACACAACAACCAAAACTTTTAAATTTTCAACTGCTTTTTAGAACTCAAGTCCCATTTTGGGGACAATCCAGTCAATTTATAAGTAGTTTGTCCCCAAAACGGGACTGCCGTCCTAAACTGCTTTTCATCATAACGCTATGGAGTGACCAGTGCTTGGATGCTGTGGCTTGGTTGATACTCGGCCGGCTTGGATGCTGTGCTCGGAAAGGCTCTCTAGGCTGATTTGGCCGGCTCGGGATGCTGTGGCTTGGGAAAACTCTAGGTTTATTGGGCCACTTACTAAACACCCCTTGGCTAATCAGAGTGCGTAAATAGCCTACCTTGGGAAGATTCACTATCTGGGGGGGCTCAGCGACCATGGGTAGGGGTCGAGTAATATATATAGATTGTTGGCGCGAAGCGCGAAAAAAAATATATAGGCGTTTTTCTTGGGCGAACTAAAATACAAAACACATAATAATAGTGAAGAAAAATAAGAAACAGGAATGCTGGTCTCGCCCGAATTTCTTATTCGGGAAAGGTACGTTCTATACTGACTTCAGTACAACCGCTGTCAAACTTCTTATTTTCCTGCCATTTACTTTTACAGTGGGCTCCTTTACCTGTGTTCTGGTATAGGGCAAGATCCTGTTGTTTAATGTTAAAAGTCGACTTCAAGTAATAGTGCATATCTGCTCGAGATAAAATTCGATTGCAAAACGGTTTTTCACGTTGGATTACCTGGTACTTTCCGCATAGACTGGCAAACAGGCAACGAAAAACTAGAAAAGACATTACGTAAGACTGCAGCTAGCTGCTCTAGAATTTTATCTCGGACGACACAGAACGATCACACGTACATGAGATACTCACCGCAACGTGTCCGAAGGAAGTGGTATCTCGTAAAATATACCTATATGTTAAACACGGATACATGGAGAGTTGTCTGGTGATATAATGACGAAGTTCACTGCATTTCAGACAACACACACAACGCAGATCTACGTCGCCCTCGGCCTTCTCCAAGGAAACATATTGCTATACATGGAAAACGCCGAGACGTTCCTTAAGAAGTAGACGATTTCAATCGAAAAACGTGTTTTCAGCAGCAGCCAGGGCTACACTAAATCCTGCACGTCAGTCCATGTTTAACGTCAGTGGCAACTAAAGACAATCGCCTCTGCGACCACGACAGCCATATTTAGATTCCACGTACGACCCACGGACCAATGGGAACTTGCAAGGAGGAAACTTAATTTTCCTCTGCGTTCGTTTTCCGTCCCTGGGCGAGGACCAGCAGGCACGATACGTCTTTGCTCGGCCAAATATGGGTCCAGGGTCGATCTGAGACCATCCACCCCTACGTTGTGCGCACTCCTGGCAACTTCCGGAATTCTCCATCGGTGTACGACCGTCATTCCCTCCGCCCACCCCCCCCTGGCGATATCCACCCGCAATGCGAGGATTCACGTATCTACCCCTGCCCCCACCGTCCCGGCCGCGATGATGGGTGCCGCCAACGAATCCCGCATTGAGGGGTTGGGAGAATACATTCCAGGCGTGGCCACGGCAGTGCTTAAACTCTTGGGCGGTGCTTGCTGCATCATCCCCCTGACGACCCCGCGGCGATTTTCATGATCGGGAGTCATGCGCGTTTCGCAGACAGCGAAGCATAGCTTTGTAGTTGGCTGGCAATCTTCCTGTTGATGGAAAAGACGAAGAGGGTGCAAAGATACCGGCGGTAGCCAACAATATGAGGGACGCAACAAGAAGGCAAGAATAGTGTTGCCGCGACAGCGGTGATTAGTTGTGGCCCGAAAACGACTTCGAAGCGTTTCCGCCGATTTAAGTGAGCAGCCAATCTTGTACATCCGAAAGGTACGCACACTTGACCCAGTTTACATATCACATTATAGAAGTTATATTACTACATTAGTACCGCTATCTATTTGTTCAAGAAGACTAGCTAGCCATCTCCCTGCCAACAAGAGTACTCCCCTTGCCTTAGCACGATTCGAAACCGCGAGCAGGCTGCCAACACACGCACCGAAGTGAACAAGCCTCTACATGTCGTTTCGATAGTTATACAAGCATCTACACCCCCCGCTCACTTGTATATCCCTGTCGCCTGGTCGCATAGACCCGCGACTCTGTCGTCCGGACCAAGGGCGAGACCGATCCACTCGGTGCCTGCTCTGGCTCCACCTGCAGCGTCGCCACCTCCGACATTAGAATTATCTGGCAATTGATTAAAAAATTATGCGGCCCACGCTAGATGAGCGTATAGGACAGTGAAACCAAAGTCTCAATCACACGCAAGGGCTACACAATATCGTTCGCTAGCATCAGAAGTGTCAGACTCCACCATATGCAAAAAAAGTAGAATGTTTACACGCATGCCAGCCTCACGTTAGAGCCCCAGTAAACGACCAATGACTCACCTGCTCCTTTCGCGGTGTTCCCGGTAGGAAGGTCCTCGTTGGTGAAGTCGCCATTGCCTCCGCACCATCGTCCAGCGGTGGCTTGTAAGATTCCGCCTGCGGATGATATATACGCCCCGCAACGCTAAATCATCGAAAGAGGCAGGTTGAGCAGACTCTGGCCGTGTTTTGTCTTGGCGTACACCCCCCCCCCTCCCTCAACAAACCCTCCTCCTTCCTGGGCAGCACGCTCGCCTCTACGGCTGCATCAAACCCCTCGTCACCGTCTGCTGCGATTTCCTGCAGGTGGGAGGTTGGGCGCCGGTTCGGGGCGCTGCGCCCTGGCCTGCGGCAGTGGAGACTACATGTCGTTCCGTGCAACGCTTGCTCGTCGCTTGCCCGGCCTTTCATCACACAGGTATTGGCGGCGACCTGGCGTAACGGACGAAAGCACCTAGTAAAATTTCCCTCGTGATCGTGACCGCTCCCCACAGCCCGACCAGCTGCGTCCGAGCTTCCCCGTGACAGAGAGCTTCACTCGCGGAGAGTAGCTGATGCTGTACAGACACACCTGTTTCGCCGATAGGGCGTAGACGAGATCTGTTTCGCGGAGAGGGGCGTGGACGAGGGCGGGAAGGACGAGGGTACTTCTGTGTGCAGCTCTTGAGGGGCGCTGGGCGTTGCGGTTACGTATTGCAGTACCGACGTATTCGATGATAGAGCTTTGACCGGCCACAGTATTTTCCTCGATACATTTCAAACCAGGCGCCAGGTCCTCAGGTTCAGGGAACGCAGAGGCGAGGAGATGGCACACTTCGAGTTGACCATCACTTTGTATAGAACGATCGAGGTGAAGGTATCATATAGCCTTAGTCCTGGTGTGTGTCGTTGAGACGAGCGCTCGTGCAGCTGGAGAACGGAATGGCGCTGTTCGGCAACTGCTTCCCCAGCAAGCATGCCGTCATAGCGGCGTGTTATCGAGACGAGTATGCTACCAATTTCAACATCGCGAGCGGGTGCAAGTACAAGGTATTCGCCCCTTCTACGCCGCAGTTGTTGAAAACCTGCACAGCATCCGCTTTGATGGCGGTACTAGTCAGCGCAGGGGGTCCATCGAGCAGAAAGGCGGTCGCCGTGCAAGTTGGTGCAAAGACTAAAAAAGAGTACAGGTACTTCTGCCACAAAAAAAGGGACACAGGAAAGAACGTACCCAGATGTTATTTGTTATGGCACTCGTGGTTGGCTACGCTCACCTTGGTCGACCCTCGAGAGCAGTAGGGAACGTCTCCTTTGTGAATCCAGAAGGGACCCTCTGCAAGTGGAAGAGGAAGGGCGTGCCGTGCTGGGGGGGTGCATTGATGGCCGCCCCTTTCTACTCCCCGAATCGACCGTCTCCCACCCGCGTCTACACCAAGAACCTCCTTCTTTTCCACCCGGCTGGTCGCTCTTACGAAGGGCATGGACAGCATCGGCGGGGCGGGGGGGGGGGGTGAACACGATACTCGGCAGGGACTCCATCTCAGGCTTTTGGAGAAGACGGGCCGGCTGGATCACGACGATCAGCTCGTTCTCCATTTACTAGCTGATCCCCGTTGCCTCTGTTGCCTCCTGAAGCATTGGGCGGTCAGTACAGGAGTCATCTGGGGATGGGTTCAACAAGCGAGACGGACGACGGACGACCGGTACAGGCGATGTCGAGTTTTGTAGAAAGACAAACTGCGTCACTGGTTCTGACGAAACAGGCAAGTCTGCTCTTGACCACCGTCACAACACTGCTAAGTTGGTAGTTGTTTTGCTGTGCTCTGGATCAAGCGTGTATCATAAGTACAGAGTAATACAAAGCGCAGTTCACCTGTGAATACAACAGAATGGGCGGCTTCAAGCCGTGGCCCCCGTAGATCCTGAGCCTGGTCTCGTAGGAGAGCTCGAGCTGTCTGATTGGTTGCTTCCTGCTGCTACTGCTGCCTGGTCTGCTGATGTGGTTGTTGCTGTTGTTGCTGCTGCTGCTGCTGCTGCTGCCGCTGCTTGCTGTCGATGGTGCAGGCACTGGTGCTTCTCTCTACTGATGTAGTATGGCACGGCCTTCCCCTTGAAGTCGACTGCTCTGCGAGTGCTGCTGCTGGAGGCTGTTGGTACTCCTCCTGGCACTGCTTCCCCTCTATGGCGTCTGAAGCCTGACACGGAGCGCTCTGACTGCCTGGTCTGCTGCTGCTGCTGCTGCTGCTGCTGCTGTGTTGCTGCCGCTGCTGTGCTGCTGCTGATGATGTGCTGGCGCCGCCAGGAAGGTGCCGCTCGTACACGAAACTTGACAGTCCAGTGATTTCGGGGTGATTTCGGCCGCTTGGCCAATGACATGCGCCGACTTTAAAACCCGTACTTTTATCTCGGTCGGTAAATCGTGTCAAATTATAGGGTTTGACCAATGAAAGTGCGCCGACTTTAAGATTCTCACTCGATCTGGGGCTACCGTTTGTGGTGTTGATTCCTTTCCCCGGTGTCCACAGGCCATCCAAGTCTCCATGAGATTCTGACAGCCGGCACACACCTACAGGCAGAACCATCGACCATCCATCCTTGTATGTACCCTTATCACAGCCAGCTGCTGTGCATAGCTCTGTTGTCACTGGCCATTGCTCACTGAGCATTAGTCATGGTTCTCCAAACAGCACGCATGATCGTATCCGAGTTCATGCATGTCGTGAACCCATGGAGGCACGCAGCAGCCGGAAGCCACCTGCTCGTTAATCCAGGAGGATGGGGCCTGGCCGGTCTTGGGTTGACAGGATCGGATAACCATGAACGAGAAGAGCTGTTTGGGCCGCTTTGGTTCGCCGTTCCGAAGAAAAGGGTGAGTCTGTACTTGGTCTGTACCATAGAAATCACGCTCGTACTTGCTTGTGCATGTATGCTCTGCTCTTTTCCTTTCGTCTGGGTGTTGCTCACTTGGGAGAGTCCTTCGTATATTTTCCTGTGGTGGTTGGTATCTGCCTTATGGGCCTGATTGAGACAGCAAGTGACGAAGGAAACAGAGAAACGATGAAACGACGATGCGAACGGTGTACGAGCATGCTGCAATACGAGCATGCTGCAATACGAGCATGCTGCAATAGCATGCTGCAATAGCATGCTGCAATAGCATGCTGCACGCATCCGGCGCACAAGACCATAGAAGGCATAACAAAAAGCATACCTGGTACAAAACACAACAGACAAAAAACATTTTGAGTGTTTGCGATTTTTTTGTTTGTTTACTTTTTACTTCCATTGCTTCTCCAAAAATACTCCCGAGGCCGTTTCCTATGCGGTTCGATTTCGAGCTTCAGATTTGTATTTTTCGATCTCAAAATCGAATGACCCTACTTGTGCAGTCCGATTATGCAAAATCCGACCGGAAATTTTCGATTTGAGAATCCGATGACCAAAATCCTACGACCTGGGTCATCAGATTTTCAAATCGAAAAATGGCATGTTCTCTAAATTCAAGATGTAATCCACGACAGCAAACAGCAGCAGAACGATCGATGAGTTGGATGGTGATACAGCTGCTGTACAGCGACGTTGCTTCGCGCCCGACGCGCGGACGGCGCGTCCCTCCGTGGCCAGACTAGAGTCGGCTGGCGCGGGCTCGGGCCTAGAGACCAAGAGAAGCGCACTCGGCACGCGCCTCTCCGTGGATACGTACTCGTAGACTACACTGCTGTGCAGCAGCAGCAGCAGCAGTCAAGTCACAAAATGAAACACAAAATACCAAGACAGGTTGACTCTAGCGCACTCGCCACGTCTCTTCGCCTCTAGACCAGAGGCAGTCAGCGTGGGCCCGGACGCTTGGGTCCTACGCGCAGGGCAGCGCACCCAGCGCGTCTCTTCGCGGCGCCAAACCACAATAACAGCAGTTGGTCTCGGCGTTTGCTCGAATCTCTACAGGCACAATAAATATGATTTTTCCGCGTACGAAGACTCTTTCGATTTGCCAAGTTCATATCTGAAAATGCCATCGGGTCAAAATCTGAAGCTCAAAAATCGAACCGCATAGGACACGGCCTTTTAGAGGCGAATTTCTGAAAAAATGGCACAGCGCCTATACCTGTGCAGTGGCTATTTTTGTTGGGATTTTATCTTGAAAATTCTGGAAACCACTGACAAGTAGCCCCAATCACAGACGAGTTTTGTAGTAGGGATTTTGTTGGGACAAACGTCGGTGATTGCCACCACGATCGCGCCGCCTTTGTCAGACGAGAAGAGAGGTGGTGCGCGTGAGGAAGAGAGAGACCTCTGTTGCAGGTCGTAAGCTCAGACAATCGACGCAGCAGAGGGCGGCCCCAACACCAACCATGCTGGTGTGTCGGTGTTTCCCCCTTATAGTATGTGCCTTGTTGTGTGTCTCGGAGTCTACGTTCTGTCTCTGTGAAAAGGTACAAAGTCGGGGCCTGCGCGGCCTGCTGTCCCTTTACGTACCCTCATCCGCCCAAAAACCACTTGCGCAAGTTTTGAGTGCGTGCGCGTAGCCAGACCACAGCAACACCAGCACCAGACTACAATACCAGCAGCAGTAGCCTCGTCTCCGTCAATCCGAGCTCTGGCCCTTGCCTGAAGCAGCGGACTAACCCCGTGCTTGCAGTGGCTAGGACGCGTTTCCAGTCAAATTTCAAACAGCAGCGGTACAGCAGCAATCTTACCACCCTGTCCGGAAAATGTAAGAGAGTTTTGAAACTCGTATTAAAGGCCAAAAGTTCGTTATATTTCCGGACATATTGGTAAGACCAGCACCACTCTGTCCGGAAATGTAAGAAATTGTGGGTGCTGATATTACTAACCAAAGAGTCCTTACATTATCGGACATAGTGGTTTCGTTCACGTGAAACCTCGAAACCGATTCTAAAACCAAGCTAAACGAACTCTCCCCGAGGAAAACATCCCGATAATTTAAAGCCTTAAAAAATGTTCCCCAGGTATTGGATCGGAGCGGAAAAAAAGCCCAAAAGTACTTCAACGAAGTCAGGATTTCAGCGAAAGTTGCGGTAACTTTTGGCTCTGTCTCATTGGCCTCGTACACGCACCGAGCATTTTCCCGACGCAGAACGCATCTCAAATCTCAAAGGATTAAAACACCGAGCATCTTCCATGCCACCATGATGCTTGCTGCAAGCATCACGTCAACCGCTGGGAGCACAGAGGCTCGAGAGGTGTAGCTTGAGTATAGCGCGCACGAGCGGCGTTGGATTGGGCAGCGGGCCGCCGCCGCTGCTACGGTACACGCTTTCGCTCGCTTGGTGATGACGCGGAGGATGCGTCGTCTCAAAAAAGGACTCGTACTCACACTCGTACTCGTACGTGCTCTCGTACAGCCTTGCTTGTAGAGCGCGACAGCATGACAGCTCATGTATCATTTCGATTTCACCATACTGCGGCTGCAGCAGCACCAGCACCAGCACCAGCAGCACCAGCAGCAATCCAAAAATGGAAGCTGGTTGGTGCTGGTGCTGGTGCTGGTGCTTGCTGGTGCTGTTGCTGACGCTGTTATTTTTGTTGCTCAAACTGATGCTGCCCCTAGCTGCGGCTAGCGCTAGCTAGCTGCCGCTTGCTGGGTTGCCGTTGCTACTCGCACGCTGTTTTTTTTGTTTGCCGCGTTGCCTCACCTCCCCACTTCACTTATTTTCGGAGGCGTTGCCTGCAGGATTTGGTTTACCTCACTCGCAAACACACCGAAATCAGGGGAAGAAATTCACACTTCTTTTGGCTCAAGTCAAGGTTATTTTCTTCACTTCTGTCGCAAACACACTCTATTGTTTATTTTTTTATCCTCGGGCGGATTGGTAAAATTTATTTTGCTGCAGACCCACACACCTGACGATTCATACTGAGGCGCGAGCCTTTTTTCTTAGTTTTCCAAGGAAAAAAGCCTCTTCATGTTGGACGGTAGTCCCGCAGCAGGTAATTCTCTTCTCAGATTTGGGTGTAAAGACACACCGAGTGGGGTCGTGTGGCGTTACGACACTCTCGGGGGTCAGCAACGAAAGGTAACCTCAGAGTGCCCCCGAGGAGCCAGGAAGGCCTTCAAGGATTGTAGTGATAACGAGGCGGTACGATCTAGGGGATAGGACATGGTATCCACATCACCCCCCTCTTTTTCAGACGTGCAAACATGCGCGTCTTGAAAAAGGTGTCGACTTGGGATGACAGTATCCTAGTAATTCCCTAGAATACGCCAATACCCACTATTATTGTTGCAGCAGAATCTGAAACTCGATTAGAGCAAATTGTCAACACAACTTCATATTCGTGTTGAAAAACATGTAAATATGGTCATGACTCGTCAAACGTCAGCGGCGATCGCGCACGACGCGATAAAGAACAGGCGTACCACTCTTGATGTTTGTTGTTATGGTTACTGGTCATTTCATAACCAGAGCAGCATTCATCGACATTCATAGACACGGATTCACTAGTTACTGGCAACGAAGAATGTACTTGCGTATTGCTTACTTGGAGATCTGCGGGACACATGTCAACCAATGACCTACCAGGGACACTGTCTGCAAAACCCACATGCTTACTTAAAGGATAAGGCACTACGACGGCAGTGTCCTCTCTTGTCTTGTCAATGATGGACGTGACTTCGAGGGCAAACGACTCGGAAAGCACGTGCTTCCCTACGTCGTCCCTCAGGCTACCCGACCTTACAGGGACCGAAGGACAATCGATCTGGGGGGGAACCTTTTAGAACTCCCAACTGCGGGAACGACCTCCACAACCGGACACCTTCAGTTAGACTTGCGACGGCTCGTACGCCTCCCACGCCTCTCGTGGTAACGAGTGGAGTTAGCTTCCCCGTACACGGGGGTGGTCGAAACAGTATTTGCTCTCATGGTTACTCCTGTTTCCAGTGCACCTTGCAACTGAGCAGGGGGAGTGGTCCGGAGAGTCATTCGACTTCGACGTGGACTTACATGCAGGCTGGTTCATCGATTGCGATGCTGCTACTGCACCATGGTTCTTACGGGAACCACTACGCGAGCGTTTACGCTCAACGCGACTCTCAGATCCGCGTGACCTACGCATCTGAGCTCTCGGACGACCTCGCGCAACAGTTGACCACGACATAGCAATTCACTCACTGTGCCATCGACTGCTTCCATGGATGCGGCACTACGTTGCGCTCTGTGCACGGCTTCCTGCATAGACTTGCAGTATGTGCCGATACGTCGCAGTTCAAACAGATTAGGGAGTAAGCCACGCTCAAACAAAAAATCTGTAACGCCTCAAGCGGCGGTACCTGCTGTCTCTCAACTTGACGATTGAGGTTGTTGAAGTTGTCGCGGTGCCGGTTCGCGTACGACGGGACCGACTCGTTGGGGTTTTGACGGAGGGTAGCTAGTTCGACGGAGCTCGCTACCGGGTCAGCGGACAGGTGCGACGCTTCGAACGCAATCTTTATCTCCGACCAGGAGATGGGTTTTGCGCTGGACTCAGCGTCGGACAACTGTTCAGTACCATGTTCACTACACCTCCATGGTACCTGACCTCCAACCAGTTGTGTACGGAACTGGATGGCCTCATCCTTCAACACGAAGCTGAAGTATGTCACCAGCAACTCATCAATCATATCTTCGGTGACACCGGGGCGTGATTTGGGAGCTGCTGTGACGAATGCCTCAGACTGAGCCATAACATTCAAGATGCTGTTCTTGTTATCTTCATTGCCTGAAAAATTCGAGACAGCGCAAAAGTCAGTGATGGTCATCCTTGTGTTGACGGATACAAACGGCACGGACGGGACAGAGCTACCCGCACTACTAATAGCGTTACTCGACTCAGCTGGACTACTGTAATTTGGAATCTGCCTGTTAGGGCGGACAACATATCTTACTACTGTAGTGAGGCCATCCTCCCTAAGTCTCATTGACCAGAGGGGTTTGGGGGGAAGGGACCTCGCCAGCTGCTCCTGTACGGACAGGAGAGAACGGCCGGCGGCGATGCCCACGACGACTACAATGGCGACCAGGACGATGATGCCTGTGTTCGTTGTCTGATGACTGTTCTGGGGAGGACTCGCGTTCACAGGGGCCGAAGAACTCCTTTTCTTCCTCCTCATTGCTGTTGCCATGCTGGGCTCCATCAGCAGTCCCACCCGACACAGATGGGTTGCGGATCGAGTCTGTGTGGTCAATTGGACCCTCGACGACTTGCCGATGGCCCTCCTCACGACGTGAGGTGTGACCTCCCTCAAGACGTGAGGGGTGACCTCCCTCATGACGTGAGGTGTGGTCATGGTCCCGTGGACCTTCCACGGGACCAGAAGGGCTAGGGGGGTTCCTCTCATCAGCCGTCGCAGCAGATGGAAGAAACGTGCGGGGGGTTTAAAAACCAGCCCGCTCTGGAAAAAAAAACAAAACAAAACGCTGCTCCAAAAAGAGATTCCAAGCCGAGACGCCAAATGTGGGACGGTAGTCCCGCAGCAGGTAATTCTCTTCTCAGATTTGGGTGTGGAGACACACCGAGGTGGGGTCGTGTGGCATTACGACACTCTCGGGGGTTAGCAACCAAAGGCAATTTCAGAGTGCCCCCGAGGAGCCAGGAATGCCTTCAAGGATTGTAGTGATAACGAGGCGGTACGATCTAGGGGATAGGACCTGGTACACATCCACATTCATAACGAGTCGTATTCGAGGGTAGGGTGCCTTGTTTTGAGTTTCTCTGTGTGTGTCAGTCATCATGATTCATTTTTTTTTGGCCACGTTTCTCGACCGCGCTGAACGCACACGGCACCAATTCCAGTCCCGGCGGGCTCTGTGTACGCACACACTAACGAAACCTTCTCGTGCTGGTGCGGTGGTAAGTCGTTCAAAGTTGATGGAGCTAGGTATGGCAACGTGTATGTGTTCTTCGCGTTAAACCGTTCTTTCTATCCGTCGACATTCAGCACAACCAGTGTCCGTGCCGATTCTTCAATCCTAGAGAGATACAAGTTCTGTGGTCACAAACTACGCCACAGAGATACTACGTTGCCACGTATGCAGTAAGCACAGTGGGCAATGCAATGCCATGTCATCATACTGGATACGACAGGCACGACATATACATTCTATGAAATAGAGAAAAGAAAGGAAAACACAAGCAAAGAAAAATATAAAACAAATCGAAATAGAAGAAGGAAAAAATGAAAGAAAAAACTTTCGTGCCTCCCCGCAGGGGATGTGGCGGGACGAGCTGAAGAAAAAAAAAACACCACTACTCATAAACAGAGTGAAACTCAAAACCAAGGAAAAATAACGGGCAAACCGAAGCACAAAGCACGAGGTCCTTTTACAATCTGTGAGCTCGGATCTTCAGGTTGGTAGGCTGTTCAGGTGTTTAGGTTCCTGTTGGGATCAAGCTACGGGCGAAGACCCAACCCAACCCCAAACCCCTAGAACCCTAACCCTGACCCCAAATCGCAGCCAAAACGGGCCAAAACTGGCCATAAACGCGGCTGTGCCGCGTTCGCATCGAACCAGGAAATTTCTCAATTGCGGACGACGATTCCGAAGTGCAGACCTCGCTAGGCGATTTTCAAATGGAAAGGCCCCCAAAGATCCGAGCTCAGATTGTAAAACCTACTCCAAAGCACCCTGCAGGTAGCCGCAGCAGTTTATGGTACGAATAGCATAGCCAGGTTCTCCCTACTAATCCGCCTGGGACCTTGCTACCCTGTCTTCCGTCTCCGTCCTGCGTTCGTCAACTCTGCCCCGCCCCTCGGTGTCAGCCAATACAAAACAAGCAAACAACGCAGGCTCGTCATCCACCCACGCAACACGACTCCTTTCTTAAGGCTCAGCAATATAAGAAAGGAAGAGAAAGAATAAAATAAAATAACAAACAAAGAGGATCAAGCGCGAAACGACCAAAGAAGGCAAGGGAAGATCACGTTCGAACCAGCTGCACCACTTGGCGGCACGGGTAGCATAGACATGTTTTACTTCCTAGTCGGTCTGGTGCCTTGCTACCCTGTCTGCCATCTCCTTCCTACTTTTGTCCACCGCGGTTTCCCTTGAACTCCTGTTACCCCCCCTCCCCGCATTCCCTTGGTCGGGTTTCCTTCCACTCCTCCTGTTACCCTCCCTCCCCCCATTCCCTTGGACACCACTCACGGCGGATGCGCGGCGCTGCCTACTCAGCTGTGCCTCGTCCTGTGCCACCTCACCATGAACCGTTCGGCTGCTTCGAGGACCGCCTTTTTTTGCTGCAGTGGACCACAGTGCGGTCTCATCTACCAAGCACTAAGGGGGCAAGTTCTGTTTACCCTTCGGTGACTCGGAACTCCCTAAGGTCTTCGACCATGCATCTATGCGAAGTCTTGAAGTGTCCGCCAGGTCTCGGATTCTCCCCACCAACCATCGTCCCGAACATTACCCGTGTGCAGGCACATGGCTGGGCCATGGTTTATAAAAAACACAGCCAACAACCGGAATATATCATAACGGTTTTTGTTTTTTGAGTTCTACCTAACGAAACCCAACTCTACGAGTACTCGTAGGCAGACTGTGCCTCTCTGTCCACAGCAACGTTCGGGCCATATCCCCAAGACATAGTGCAGGTGGTATTGTCAGGCCCACCCTCCTACTGATGAGGGGACGGAGAAGCAGGAGGAGATCTGCTGTAGATGTCGTACATCAGTAGTAGTTGTGGCACCTGCTACGAGAAGCTCTTTCTGTTGGACAAAACATGCCAGGTGCAGATTTTTCGTCTTGAAATATTGAAAACTTGCCAAATTGGCAAGTTTTTGGAAATTTGGATTTTCAAGTCTTGCTAAAAACTTGCCTAATGAAATGGCAAGTCCAAGTTTCCTTAAACTTGCCAACGAAGGGCTTGGGGAATATTCATAAAAAGGCTTGGCAAAAAACTTGCTGAATCGACAAATCTAAATTTCCAAAAGAAAGTGCCAAATACGTAAAAAAAAACGACCATTATGCCGAATTTCGAGGTGGGAACTAGGAAACACAACAAAATCCAGTATGTGTACAAAGGGTTCGAGGGTTGAGTTATACCGACAAGTCGAGCGTATAGCGACGCTGACCCTGGCCTCGTGTGCCCAATTGCTGTTGCTGCTGCTGCCGCCGCCACTTTGTGTGCTGCTGACGATTTTTAGATTCTTAAAAATAATGAACCCAAACGTCACAACGTAGTCACGGATACATACGACCGCGTACGTAGATGTTCGTTCGTGTTGGTTCAGCCCAATACAGAATAATCCGTGTTCGCCCAGCAGAATGCATCGCAGATATGACTCCTGTAGGTATTACTGAGGTCGCGCCTCATTACCACCAATTACTATTAATAGTACGTATGGTTGTTTCCTACGCCGTTCAGATTTTGAGCTTCAGATTTTGACCCAATCGCATTTTCAGCGATGCAATTTGCAAATCGAAACAGTCTTCCTATTCTATGCGGAAACATCGGATTTATTGTGTGCGCAGAGATTCGAGCAAACGCCGAGACCAACTGATGTTGTGGTCTGGCGCGCTGCACTGCGCAGGACCCAAGAGTCCGAGTCCACGCTGACTGCCTCTGGTCCGGCGGCGAAGAGACATGCCGAGTGCGCTTTGTAATCAACCTTTCTTGGTTGTTTGTATTTCACAATGTGACTGCTGCTGCTGCTATAGTGTACAAGCACGGAGGGTGCGCGCCGAGTGCGCTTCTCTTGGTCTCTAGACCCAAGCCCGAGCCAGTCGACTGTAGTCGGGCCACGGAGAGACGCGCCGCCCGCCGACTGCGCGTTGGGCGCGGAGCAGAGTCGCTATCCAGCGGTGTCACCATCCAACTAATCGTTTATCGATCATTGTGCTGCTGCTTGCTGTCGTATATAGCATCTTGAATCAAGAAACCATGCCATTTTTCGATTGTTGACAATCTGATGGCCCAAGTCGTCGGATTTTGGGCCAAAATATGACAACTTGGGCCATCGGATTACCAAATTGAAAAATTACGGGCAGATTTTGCATATTCGGACTGCTCAAGCACATGATTTTATTTTTGGAATCGAAGAATAATTTTCTGAAGCTTGAAGTCGAACCACTTAAGAAACAGCCTGAGAGCACTCTTCTCGTTATGGACCCCAAACCTGGGCCTGTGTCCTCCTGTGCCGTTTTTGTTCTGGTACTTTTACAAGTATGGAACGTGTTTGTGTTGCTTTACAGACAAGTGGTACGAGTACAACCGTGCGTACTGAATGAATGCCATTCTGGACAGAGGTACTATTAATTGATACAAATCACCAGATATCAAATACGTGCGTATACTCGCTCTCTTGTTTCCACATGTGCTGAGGTATATTACTGGTATGACATGACGGCAGTGTTCGCCTACTCGTACGTACTACTCTCGGGCGGTACACCGGATATCCACGTGCCAAGTAGGCTAATTGTGTGCTGTCTGTGTGACTATGCTTGTCCTTGTCCTTGTCGTTGCGCCGCTGTTCTCACTCACATGGACGTATAATATGTAGAATGTGGCATTGGATGTATTACGCGTATGAATAGCGGGCTTCGGAGTTCGGACAGCACCATGCTGTCTATCACTACAGCAAGTACTTTTGTGCAGACGAGGGGACTCGTTATGTATGTTCAGGCTGCTACATATAGTCATAGCTGTAGTACGTTCGTTCAACATGTCTTCTACCACACACTACGTCTGTATTCATCAGTGACCACGGGCTAGGTTTTGGCAACGGCCGAAAACGAGACAAATGATACTCGTAAAACGACAGCCTTTACGTACAGCATAGTAGCGATCGCTTCCTCTACCTTTCGCGTTGTGTTGGCAGCCTCCGGCGAAGTGCGTCAACAGCAAGCTCTTGCAGCAGCCATGATTCACGTCAATCTTTTTGCCCCCCTTGCAATTTGCCCCAGGTCCCCATTGGCAAGAAGCGCACAAGAACAGCCGACCGTACCCCGAAGCGAATCACACATTACAGCATGTGCACCAAGTGTGGCCAACCAAGGTTGAACCACAAGTTCTGCGATAACATACAGCTTTGTGCGAGGGACGAAACGGCCGTACAAGCCGAGCGATAGTGGTTGATTACGGTTCGACGACGTGCTCTAGATGTGTCCTTGGTGGTGTTCGTATATGCCTGGTGGTGCATTTTTTTGGGGGGGGGAATTGCTGATTTTTGGTTCGGTAGGGGAAGTCGTGGGTGGCGGTCAGGTGGGAATTTGCGGACGCGATGATTGTAGACTCCACGCCACTGAGATAAGACAACGGCAAGGAGTTAGATTTAAAGTTTCCATCGGCTGTGTATTGGCCCAGATGAAAGTGTTCAGTGCGCGATCTGCGTACAAGGCTTCCATCTACCGATACTACTTGCGTGTTGTCTGGATTAGAATTACGGTCTTTATTGCGCTTGCGCGATATTTGTGCTCACAAAAAGTGTGTCCGTCGTGATATACAGCAGGTCATACACAGTGCATCGAGCAGGAGCTGGCTTGGTACGAAACCCAAGTTGGCCCTTTCAACGTATAAGCATGACGGCCACCCTGCGCGAAAGCGAGCGATACTCGGACTGGTCATATCGCTAGAGCAGGGTGGGTTTGACGAATAAGCATGTCTACATGTAATTACAAAGGCGCCGCGACGAGCGACTGGTACCGGTAGCCTTTTGTGTTTTCCTGCGAGTCAAGGCGTCAGATGGAGAGAGGTCTTGTCATTGACGACGACTGCGTGGGCCGTGTTGACGCCTCTTGCCAATTCATTCCTGCCGCTTCAACCGACTTGCTTGCGCTACAGTTCGAGTGTCGGCTCGGGTAAGCGTGCTGCAGGACGGGACTCCCCATGGGCGCATCTACTCATTATTTTGCTGTACTGGTACAACGTCCATAAACTCGTTTTGTATACTCGACTATAGCAATATACTCGTCAATGAATGGAAATATGCAGCCAGCTTGGCAACAAAGGCAGATGTTGCGCTGACCTACCTTACCGTGCCCTGTCACAAGTGTCAGAATTGTAATGTACAACACCATATTCGGCCACTCTGCTCCGTGTGATCACGCCTCATGACTGCCCCAAAAAAACGAAAGGACACTTGACTGATCCGCGTGGCAGAAAATCTTATCCAACAGTACTAGTAGTACATCCTTTTGTTGTGGTGAGTATCCACACACTGGAGACTCCAAAAATGTCATATTTCTTATGTGAGAGACAACCCACATTCTAAACAAATCGTCAGTGAACGCGTAGCTAGACGTCCATGCTCTTGAGCTGCAGCCACCACAAAACATTTATCGCGACAGTCAAGAAGCACACCTCAGGGTGGCGCTTGTATTACCGTCAAGCACGTTTTGAATTAAATCGACGAGTGACCGTAAGTGCAGACTCAAATGCGCAAAAAAAAAACCAAGGCGACTATATACGAGTACCATCGCGGAGACGGCCTTGCTATGAGACCCCGCCTCTGAGTTACGACGAAAGGCAAGGCATTAGAGCCTGGGGCTACAGACAGACAAGTCTGGCTACACATATCTCATCAATGCTACTGCACCTTTTTTGCGCCCTGAAGATGAACTGTTCAACACAACAGGAAAAGCCACACCGATGCTTGGCGCCATGTTTCATCCAGCCAGGTGCTTTCGTTTTTACTGGGGGTCAACCCACAATAAAGAATAACATTTTGTTTCAGCTTGTAAACTATAAAAGCACGCCTTCGTCTATTATTTTAATAGGCCCTTGCCGCATGTAGACGCGCCATAAAATTGGTTCCAGACGGCTTGAATTCCCTCAGTAGCTACGCCGCCGTTGCCGATGCTGCCTCCTTCAGGGGTATCTGGGAACACGGAAGAAAAACAAGGATATTAGAAAGCTGGTGCTCGATCTAGTGTATACATCGACGAGCGACACCATGCGGCGGCTATCTTGGCAACGACAGAATACGACCATCCTTCCCTCTGTGCTGCGCACCAAGACGCCTCCGGAGTTTATTGATACTCACCGTATTCCCACGCACAGATATCTGTACCACTCTAATATTAATAGTTCTGCGACTACCACGAAATACTACATTTAGTGCAGTAGCATTAAGCAGAGTAGAAAGTGCAGTGCCGTACGAAACACCTGGTATGTACGTAGAAAGGACGCTGTACCATGTACACCCACTACTACGACTACTATTAATTTTACTACTACTACTACTATAGTAGAGGAAACGAAAGCTGGCATGGGAGCCTTAGGTTTGCTACAAACGGTCGGGAATACTAGGATAGGATTATGCTTAAAATCTATAACGTAGACAGCCAGCCCCAACACATGGCGTCATTAAAATAACGATGCCAGCTACCAATATATTTATCGTAGCGTATGCCAAGAGGGGTACCAATGAAAAAAGGAATAATTTCAAACCTGATGTGTTGACGCATTTCGCGTGCAAGTGCATCAGCTTTTTGCAACGATTAAAATGCAACAAATATTATACCTACGTACGACTGTACCTGTTTACGTGTTTGCCGGTACCGACCGGAATATTGATGCTATGATTGTGATTTTTTCGTACTTGTTGGAACATATCTCTTCGTACGGGCACTTTTTAGGCAAAACGCTAAGTAGTCGACACGGGAAGCCCGTCTGGACACATTGGTCGAGATCCGGGGGTACGAGAAGCCTTATTTTGTACCGGTGAAGTGTCGTCAGCTTTTTGCCCTTCCACGAGCACACAGTCCAGACAAGTACCAGGTAGGTGACAGGCAACAGGCAGAGAGCACAACGTTACGACGCTGCCGCCCACAACACCGTGCGTGTGTCACACCCATCTGCGCTGTACTGCTGTAGCTAGTTGTGTTTATTGGAGCCTGCGGTCCGACCTCCACTATCTACCAATCTTTGGTGCTGTTGCCTGTGACAGACCCACGCTAGCTGGACGGAAAAACAAGCACCGTTTTGATTGAATATAAATACGCCAACGGTCCTTCGATTTCCGATGATTTGTTTTTCTTGCCCCGAGCACACACAAAAAACATGCACTGCATGTAGACAGAAAATTACAGTGTAGAGAACACAAACAACGTTACAACCCCGCCCTACAGCACAAGCAGCGGCGAGAAACACCAAGCGCGTGCGGTGTACTCCTGTGGCTGGTAGCTTCATCGGAAGCTGCAATCCGTCATCCGTCATCACCTCCCTCTTCTGCTGTGCTGTGCATGTGCCGTCGGTGTGTCGCGCGCCGCTCACAATCAGAATATGGATCTTTCGTAATATGGTGAAAAAATGGTCACGATGCCCGATTTTGGACTTGAACGCGCGAGTCTGATTCTCGTAGAGATCATGTCTATTTTTTCAACTGTCTTTTTGTATCATGTACGTAACCCAGACAGCTAACACGAGTAGTGCAGGGTGGGTGCTACAACCAGCTGGCTACAACGCTATACACGCCTGCTGCCCGCCAGCGGAGCACGAAACAAAATCACGCGTGTGCGGTAGTTCGTGTATTGCTGTGGTTTCCTACTCTGTAGTTGTTTTTTATCGGACCCTGCGATCTGTAGAACTGGGGGTCTCTGCTGTTGTGTGGTGCATGCTGCCACAGGTACAACGCTGCTGCTGCAGTGCGATTTTCGCGGGCTGCTGAGTGGTCGAAAGTTCCAGTCCCTTCTTCATACACCCTTTTCTATTACTGTAATTTTTATCCCACTACGTACTGTATTGCTGTGTTCCGTGTTTCACACGTGTGTGTGCGGTGTGTGCCGTTTGTCACGCGTGGAGTGCTTTCAAACGTTTTTTTTTTGTCGCCAGCCTCGGTTCTGTGCGAGAGAGGCCTTCTTCGCCGTGAACGCCACAACAAAGATATGCGCTAACATACTGACAAACACATGATACAATGGTTGGCGTATAATCAAGAAAATCTGTAAAAACGATTCAGTCAACAGTAACAGTTCCACACTATTTCCTTTGTCCCTAAAAGTGCAGGTGCAGTTCTAAAAAGGTCTACGTTTCTTTATGTACAGTAAAATGCAGATAGCTCATACCGTCGTAATACTGCTGTATCATATGAATGCTGTATGGTTTTCAATGCGTCCTCGCGCCACTCCCCTAGGCATGTCCCGGACGGGAACCTTGTATCCGGTCTATATATCCGGAGTCAAAACTCGCCATGGAGGCATGGAGCATTTCGAATCGGCTACGAAATGCTTGTTTATCACGGAAAGGATTTCCATAAGGAAAACTACAGTGCATTATATACTTGGTGTCCTATCCCCATCGTACTACGAACAACTCACCGTTCCCGCGGCCGCTGCGTCAGCGAGGGCCCTGGCAGCCAACTTTCCCGAGAAGGTAGCCCCTTCCATGCTAGCCAAGTACTTCTGCTTGGTAAAGCACCCCGCCAGGAAAAAGTTTGAAATTGGAGTTGTCTGGACAGGGCGATACAATTCCCGTCCGGCTGTCGCCTCGTACACCGACAGAGGGGTCTTCACGACGGCTGACTTTAGCAGCTGTGCCCCCGAGCCATTCTTGTTGAGCTGCCCCGCATCGCCGAGGGAAAACGGTTTGAGCAGAAAAAAAGAAGAAGTTAGCGACAGAGATGCGCACTCCAAGTTTCGCGCTAAGATCAACACAATCCAACCGAGGCAGGGTGGCATTGGAACAATAAAACACGAGTGTTTTACCGATCAATTTTTCCCTGATATAATCAGGCCACTTACAACTCGAGCCGTGGTACACGATGTGGAAGAGACCCGAAGCCGCAAACAAACCCGCACCACCATCACCACTTTATCGCGGGTGACGGTGACGTGGAGATACGTACATGCATGCATGCGACTCGGGAGAGTGCGAGACGCTGGTGTGTCACGCACCTCGTTGGGGAAAAGCCGGTACAGCTCCTCCATGGTTGCCTCGATGATATCTTCGTCCGGTCGGCCTATCCAGTCCTTAGCAGGCGCGAAGACAAGCTCCAGCATCGACTTCTCGTCATCGCGGTACCCCTTACACGTCAGGGACATATCCGCGTACACGGACAGCAAGGGCGACCTGCACAAGTAAACCACGGAGCGGAGGAGACCCGAGCGAATTATATACACGACCGCTAAGAGCTGCCCACCTACGTACAATTCCACTTCTCACCGCTCATCGAGCAGTCTAGGACAAAGCTATTAATAGGCGGTGCTCAGAGCGCTCAATGTGAAGCGATCCGTAAAACTTCTACCCCCGTAATAGACGCGATCAGCACATCACAATCGGTGCTGACAGTGCTGGCAGCGCTGACAGTGCTGACAGTGCTGACAGTGCTGACAGTGGCCCCTGTACACCCCACAGCTCTCCAGAAAACATTGCGCTGCGGCCACTGCTGCCGTCAGGGATCGCCAAATACGTGCGACTTGCAATTAGCCGAATTCATCGACTAACCGGGCGCTACTGTAGCTTTATCGCCCAATGCTGAGAGTGGGTGACACATATAGCAGTTGCCTAGCGACAAAATGGTTCCTGGCTGCCACAGAATACGCAAAAAATAATTATGTACTGCCGTAGACAGTAGTACTTCTCTATAAATACATAAATACCGATGGTATTTGGTAGAATGCAAGTGACGGAAGTCCCGCAGGTCCACAAATTTCTTCGCAAAAATAGAGGATATGTAAGGCCACGGAGGATCTTTTTCAGCCCCCACGCCCGAGTTTCCGGATGACTACTCTTAATATATATACATGTTTTCGTCGCAGTAAATTACATCGCTACTTCGACATACTTACTGTATTTGGACCTTCGGCTGGTTCTTGCCTTAACAGAAAGAGGGTGAATCGTATCGTATCATATCGTATCATATCAGCTCTATCAGCTCTATCAGCTCTATCAGCTCTATCAGCTTGGGGTCTTATCTACAGCAGCTATGACTCTCTTCAGATTGGCCGTCCACGATTTCTCAATGGAGGCCCACACCTCGGCTTTCGGGTGCTGAGGTGGTCGACACAGATCGATTTTTTTGGAGGCACGAACAACACGAAAAACAACCTCCAACGGAACGTTTGCGCTTGACTTGCGGACAGCTACAGCTCCTCACAGGATACTTCGGCCCGCGAAATGAGGACATGCTCCTTATGGTATGTGTGTAAGAGGGTCGGGTGCGCCAGACAGCAATCGTAGGCAGCCAAAAACGACTCACGAGGTGATTTCGTAATCTCAAAGTTGCGAGTCAGCAGCGCCTAAGCGTAGCAGATTCGGATATTTGGTTCGCCTTGCTCGCCGAAGCCTAGAATCACGGTGCATCACCTGCTGAAAAAACGGCTTTCACCAAAAGTCATCTGGTTTCTTGGCGGTTTTTTTTTAAGTACCGTACAGTAGTGAGCTGACGTACCCGAAAAAAGTGCGGGCAAGCAAATTACGATGCCGTGCGAGGTGCTAAGCTATTTGCGCCAAAAAGGGGCTACGAAAACTCTGGGGTTTTTCTACAATAATTTTCTACAAGTTTTCCTAATTCTAGAAAAAAGGATTCGTTCGTCTATTTTTAGGATGTTTGCATACGAATTATTTTGGTGAAACGCCTACGTTCGCCTACTCGACAACAGATTCCTGAGAGTTTCGCCGCCCTTTTCGTTTTACAGATGACAGTAAAGTTGGGGATTGACTGGTATCACGCCCTCACTCATTTCTAGACGACTATCAATACAATGTGCTAAACCCCTCACCGGGAGAAGAGAAGGTGGTCCACCGTGGTCAGCTTCCTGTCAAACCACATGTGGATGTTGATCACGGGCACCCCAGTAAGACCGTTAAGTTTGTCGAAGTACGGCATAGGCCTCCACTCGTCGGGAAGCATAAGTTTGAGGACGTCAACAGGCATGGTTGACACGTAAGCGTCTGCCACCACCGTCGACCCATCTTGCATTTTCAAGCCCTTCACCTGGCATTCGGGTCGCCAAGGAAGAGCTGAGCGCCCCGAAACCATTTTTTTTCACAAAATTTGTCGAACGAACTACCGGGATACTGCCTTCCAAAACGGTTTATGAAGTCGACAGAGAATGAGACTCAAACACCGTACCAGGTATGTATCAAGCACATGTACAATATTAAGCGAACACGATGTTCACGCGCGGGTCTTTTTATCAACCGTGTATGATCGTCCCGTCACGTGTGAGCGGAGAACAGTACGGAGGGAGCATGGCGGTAACTGCTAGCGAAGCTTGCGTTAAAATTACTAATACGCGCCGTTGCCGTGGCGTCACATACTTCCGACATCGTTTGTGCCCCAACGCACCGTTTTATCGTCGTTCAGTAGAACCTGAGAGATGCGCTGGTTCATTCTCAGCTCCCCCCCGCGAGCAAGCATGTGATCCGCCATGGGCTGGCAGAGACGGGTTGGCGGCGGTCCATCCAGAAACGCCATCTTTGACCCATGGGTCTCCTGCAAGCCACACGTCAAACACAAAGAAAATGAATGACCCCTTGCTGGTGTAAAGAATACATAATGCAGGTAGATCGGGATTAGCCGTGTGTGATCCGCGTTCAAGGCATTCATGAGCTTTTGTCGCAAAGTCTCCGTCACAGGGGAAGGATCCGGTGTGTGTTATCCTTGCCGAAACCGCCAAAGGGAGAGCCTGCATGGTGGATATTCCTGAGCATGCTCAACGTGTAGACATGTGCATGCAACTCGACACTATACTTGAAGTATGCTTACGCTCGGGGACGATGTACACAGCTAAAGAACGCACCTGCAGGAATCGGTTGAGAGCCGTCAACACAACGGTCATGGACAGGTTGTCAGGGTCGATGAAGTTGAGGGCCTTGGCCATGGCGATGAAAACTTCGTCGTTCACGCGGTCCGGCACTCCCTGCTTTGCCATCCACTCCGTGACGGTAAGCGAATCGCACTCTTCAACGTACTTTTGGCCAAAAAGAATGGCCGGGATGAGTCCGATGCCGAACTGAATCTTCTCCGGACTGACGTGCGTGGTTTCGAAGGCGGTTAGGGTTGAGACTTTCAGCATGTAGATACGTCGGACAATTGATGAGAAAAAGCCTGGTACACCGTGGCTGAATCCGGATTTTGTGGACAGTAAGATGCAAGCACCTTACGCAACCACGCGAGCACCACCGGCGCAACCACCTATCTACAGTATCTTCCAGCGCGCACAACGTCTTAAGCACAGTATCTAGAATCGTACACGCTTACAATGTGAGCATCTCGTTGTTGAGGAGAATAGCCACAAGACCGTTCAGCGGAGCAGGCAAAAGGTCGGGGAATTCAAAGCGCGAGAACCGCTGGAAGCCGTCCGCCGTCTGCTGCCCCGGCATCGCAAAGATCATGCTGTGCGATTTCCACTGCAAGCGGTCTCGAATGCCAAGCTCGGTGAACATTTGGTTGACATTCGGGTACGCCCCGAAAAATATGTGAAGGCCAGTCTCGATCCAATCGCCGTCTTTGTCTTGCCACGCAGCCACCTTTCCTCCCAAAACGTCTCTCGCCTGAACGACAACGTAGGCGAAGCCGGGTCAGAAGCAGCGTACATCATGCATGGGGTTTGTAGGGAGCGTCGCAAACTAGTTACGGGCGAAGTGCACCACAGCCTGAGCAACAGTTGGCAGTCAACAGGCCTCGTAGAGTACTGTACGTAATGCGTGAGAACGAAGCCAACCGGCCATCTCGTAGTACGGCGGTAAAACACAGCCAGACCTGCACAGGTGTAGGGCAGCAAGTACATCGTATAGGTGGCAATTTACGCGACTATCAAGGCCACGGAGGACATGTCAGGAATCTGTTGTCGAGTAGACGCGCGTAGACGATACGCCAAAATATACGTGCAAGAAAAATGGAAATAGGGAAAGGCTGTCCTTGCAGTTCGATTTCTAGCTTCAGATTTGTATTTTTCGGTATGAAAAATGAATGACCCGTCTTATGCAGTCCGGATATGCAAAATCCGACCGGAATTTTTTCGATTTGAGAATTCGATGACCCGACTTGGGGTCATCAGATTTTCAAATCGAAAAATGGAATGCTCTCTAAATTCAAGATGTTGTCCACGACAGCAAACAGCAGCAGAACGATCCATGAGTTGGATGGTGACAGCTGTGCAGCGACGTTGCTTCGTGCCCGACGCGCGGTCGGCGTCTCTCCGTGGCCAGACTACAGTCGGCTGGCGTGGGCTCGGGCCTAGAGACCAAGAGAAGCGCACTCGGCGCGCACCTCTCCGTGGAGAGTACTCGTAGACTACACTGCTGTACAGCAACAGCAGGAGTCAGTCACATTGTAAAACACAAAATACCAAGACAGGTTGATCCCAGCGCACTCGCCACGTCTCTTCGCCGCCAGACCAGAGGCAGTCAGCCTTGGCTCAGACGCTTGGGTCGTACACGAAGTGCAGCGCACCCAGCGCGTCTCTTCGCGGCGCCAGACCACAACAACAGCATTTGGTCTCGGCGTTTGCTCGAATATCTGCACGCACAATAAATCTGATTTTTCCGAATAGGAAGACTGTTTCGATTTGCCAACTTCACATCTGAAAAGGCGATCGGGTCAAAATCTGAAGCTCGAAAATCAAATCGCATAGGAAACGGCCTAAGGTAATTATAAACAAGAATCCAGAGTTTTTTTTGCCTTTTTTTGGGTCCAATACCTTACTTCATACCTCTCACGGGAACGTAATGCACCTGTCCGCACTGTTTCGGAGACGTCAATTAAAAGCTCCAAATGTCCGCCTGGAGACCAGTAAAATAATGGTGAAGGCCGTTTTTCATCGGTGATGTCGATATGACACTACAGAGTAGGCTCCCGCGCGTCAAATAAAATATGTAGATATTTTACCAGCCGTTTGTGCTGCTGGCTTGAAACTTAAAGTACACGAAAACACTACGCGAGTTGTTTCTGGCTGCTTATGACAGCTGTGCTGTCTGGCACACCCGACATCCTAACAGACCCCATCAAGAGCGTGCCTCCATTTCGCGTGCTGTGGTTGCTTGTAAGGAGTTGCATAAAGCTGTCTGCAAGTGAAGTGCAAGCGTCCAGTTAGAGGTTCTTTTGGTCTAATATTGGGTACCCCAAATTTCCACCAATTTTGACCGCTGGAGCACTTTCAAAGTCGAGGTGTAGGCCTGCCTCTATTGAGAAAGCCAATATGAAGAAAATCACAAGCTGCTGTGGATGAAACACCGAGCTGATACTCAAGTACACTCGCTTTCTGCTATTAAGACACGAACCAGTCGAAGGTCCAAATGCAGCGTGTTGACTAGAGTACGTGGAAGTAATTTACCCTTCCGATAAACTATCCAAATACTACAGTCACGCGGAAACCCGGCCCTGCCGGCGGCGGCTAGCTATATGAGCGTTGCTCATCACTCATTCGAGAAAATGGTTGAAACACACTGTGTGTACGAGACGAAATTGACTATAACCCTAACCCTATGCCAATCAGATCAACCCCAACCCTGAACCCAAGCCAATCAGACCAATTCTCGAACAAGTGGCAAGCTCTAGTACTGAACTATTGCTGTATATACCCAGGTTCAGTTTGGAGGGCTCAGGTCGGGGTGGGATCAGGGGCCAAGTCTGAGAAGGGAAGGGTGCAAATATATGTACATGTACATATGTGCGTGCGCGTGTGCTGACCAATAAAACCTCCCGAAAAATCAGCACTGCTACTGTAATTTCGTAGAGCTACGGGGTACGGTCCTGCGTACCAAGTCCTTGGTAAACCGGTACAGTGGGTGCCCCGTGTTAAGAAACGTCAATTAGGTGTCCAGGCTTTCTTTTCCGACCTTGAATAACTCTATTGCATAGGACTTAGGGTGGCCCCACTGTTGAGCTGCGTTAGAACTGCAGTCCCGTTTTGGGGACAAACTACTCAAATTTGGTGTAGTTTGTCCTCAAGACGGGACTGCAGCCCTAAAAGGGTTTAACCCAATTTGTTTATGCTTATTCTGGTGTTTGCGAAGTTCAGATTATGGTTTGGCTTGGTCTATTTCTATTCTCCTGATCCCCCCCAAAAAAAATCAATTTCACCAAAACAAGGACCCAAAATCGGCTGATATGGCCCATATCTTCAAAAAAAACAAATTGGGTTTGGCTTCTCGGGTTCGAATTAGGATCATAAATTTATTGGCCAGGATAACCCCGAGATGCCCAGGGCGAATGAAAACATCGTATTTAGCAAGAAACCATCATCGTCTACGTCACGTACTCATACGCACAGCGTACCCCGGCAGTCAGAAGGAGGGAGGCATGACACATGGGTTGCCTCACACCACCAACCTATATAACCAAGCGCACAGCCCATTTGGCGAGTCCGTGTCAACGCGAAGCCCTCGCGAAGGCCGGCAAAGGCATGCGGCCATGTGCGGCGGAGGGCTGGCAAGGTGCAGCTTCAACGTCGTTGACGGCGCCGTGTGCGTTGTGGACTGCTGCTGAAGTTGTTGCTCTGCTGTGCTGCTTGTTCTTGATGCGGCAACAAAGTAGCGGCAAAGTAGCGGTACTCTGGGCTCTGGGGCGTGTTACCGCACCACATGCACGCCAACAGCACGCCTACGCACTTACTGCACAACGGGCCCCGGTCGCATTGATTGGCACTCTTCGCATGACTGCCATAGAGCACAGAGCACACACACGCAGCGAGCCGCGCAGCAGCAGCAGGGAGCAGCATCTCGCACGAAGCCGTTGGAGTTCCATTTTTCGTACTTTCATTTCGTTATTTGTCATTTGTTGCTGTAAGTGTCTGCACAAAATAAAAAATAATCTAAATTCCTAGAATTTTATTTCCAGTTCAAAACCGAAATGGTCGTTTTGGGTTCTCGCAAGCAGTTTCAAACCCGATTATGTTTTGGTTTGGTGAGCAGCCTGCAGTTCTCGACCCAACCATAATCGGTTCTTTCGCAAACACCCTATTGTTCGTGCTGATTTTTTTGTTGTCCTTGTTTTTTTCAATAATCACTTTTACTTTCCAGCCTAACTCGTAGGAGGTACTACCCTCAGCGATCTTCTGGACAAGCCGTGGTCACAAGTGTCCTCCCTTCTCCCCCCCGGTACGTGCCTTTATTTTTTTATCGCGCATAGGGCTCAGCATTCTTACTGCTCGTCGTTTTCATCGAATGTAGCTAACTCACGCTCTCGCGCTTTCCGTTATTATAATCATTTTTTTCGTATTGCAAGAAAAAGTCGCTACGAGCACACACTCGGTGAGACTCGAACCCACCAAATAGATCTTGATAGGCACGCGCACCACCTACCAAGCCACTGGGTACGCCGGCTTGATCTGAGCCTATTTTTCTCAACAAAAAAATAGAGTGTCTGCGCGAAATAAAAAATATTACGAATTTTGCTCATCTATTCCCCCGTTACCGACGACTAATCAAAAAGCCTACCAGATATTAATAATCATATTTGCATAAAAATGACGAAGCTACGCATTTTTGGATAACATATTATACTAGAGCCATATTTGTGTGATACCTGGTATGAGATTCGACCACTGCATTCTGTTCGCCGAAAATTCTTTGGACGCTTTTGATTGGTCAAGCTTGCCCCAAGAGTGGCCTTGGACCATGTCTGCCACCGGTGGGGTTTTGCGAGAAGAATTGCTGCCGCTGATGCTGCATGCCTCTGCTGCCTGCTGCTTGCTGCAGAAGATAGGTAGGTACTGCTGCAGCTGCTGTTGAGAAAACCGACTACTACTGTATCTCGTGTGCTGCTGCTGCAAGTAAGTGTTATTGCTGGAAGCCCTGCGGCAAGCCAGGACTGCGGTGAGCAGGCGTTGCCGCGAACAAAGCGTTGCTGCAAGCGCGAGCACTGCTGCAAGCGAGCACTGCTGCACACAAGCAAGCTCTGCTGCAAGCAAGCGCTGCAGCAAGCGAGAGAGCTGCCTCTCAAGCACGCGCTGCTGCTGCTGCAAGCGCGTGCGCCCTTGCCTCCACGCTCCTTCTGATCTTCGCCGCTACGACCCCCTTTTCGGGCAGAGAGGACAACGAAGAAGGAGGGCGATCTTCTCGTTGTGGCGGTGTTGCTTGCACAGCGAGTGTCGAGGAGCGCAAGATAGATCGCACTTCTGCCTGTTGGTGCCTGGTGCTGCTTACTGCTTCAGCAGCTTGCTGCTGCTGCTGCTGCTGCTGCTGCTGCAGGTAGGTACTGCTGCTTGCACGACTTCTTCTGTTCGGCTCGTTTGGTGCAAAAGTGTTGCCGCTGCTACATGTGTTCTTTTTCAAACATAAGGGCCGGTCCTAACGAGGAAAAAAAAACGAAATAAAGAACGAAGCGCAGAGCACATGAGTTTATTGGCTAAAATAAAAAAAATAGAAGTAGAGCTCCCGATTCCTCCGTTTTCACATTTCATTTTTTCCAAGTCCCAGAGGACTAAAAAAAACGACATCGGTGCCAAATAAACGAAATACCGGTATGGGTTACCAAGGGTCAAAGAGGAACATAGGAGGAGCTCGGAGCGTTGGATTCCGATAAAGGTTCCACGATCGGTCGGCAAGCGCACGATGGCCGAGGTAGTACATGTGGCTGCCACGCGGCTTGTCTGCTGACGGCGCGGGCATATATGGGTACGGAATCACCAAGGGGTGCCCTCGCAAGAAACTGGGGGATCAGGAAGTGGCTGTGGCGGTAAACTTTAAGACATGAGTTTGACTCAAAATTCAAACGTGACATGAGTTTGACTCAAAATTCAAACGTCTGCCATAGAACAGCGATGGTCGATCCAAACGTTTTAGAGCACTCCGGAGGGAACGGGTTGGACCACGAGGTTCCCGTTAGTCTCCATTCTGCTGTGGAGGGTGCCTCACGTGTGCGAGTTATGTCTATCCACCTTCGCTGTCGAGAGCTATCGCCGGAAACCACATGCTGTGGCCGTTGAGTCATTCTGAAAAATTGCACCGCGTACAAATTCGACTAGGCTTCTTTGTTTCGTTTTTCTTCTCTCGGTACAACTCAACCTGCTGTTTTTTACTAACGACGAAAGTCTGTTTGTTTATTTCGTTTTTTGTCCTCGTTAGGACCGGCCCTAAGTCCCAGAGGACTTAATAAAAGTGAAATGGGTGCCAAATAAACGAAATATGGGTTTCCCAGGGGCGAAGAAGAACATAGGAGGAGCTCGAAGCGTTCGAATGAAGTTCCGATTAAGTTTCTACGATCGGTTGGCAAGCGCACGATGGCCGAGGTAGTGCATGTGGCTGCCACGCGGCTTGTCTGCTGACGGCGCGACCATATATGGGTAAGGAATCACCAAGGGATGCCCTCACCAAGAAACCGGAGGATCAGGAAGCGGCTGTGGTGGTAATTTTTTCGACATGAGTTCCACTCAACATTCAAACGTCTGCCATCGAACAGCGATGGTCGATACACAACTTCTAGAGCATTCCGGAGGGAGCGGGTTGGACCACGAGAACTGCCTGCTGTGGAGGGTGCCTCACGTGTGCGAGTTGTGTCTATCCACCGCCGTCGCTGTGGAGCGCTATCGCCGGGAATCACGCGCTGTAGCCGTTGAGTCATTCTGAACAAGTGCGCCGCGCACAAATTCGACTCGGCTTCTTCAGTTTCGTTTTTTTTTTTCTTTTTTTTCTTTCTCGTAGAACCCAACCTGCTGTTTTTTACGAAAAACGAAAGTCTGTTCGTTTATTTCGTTTTATTTTGTCTTCGTTAAGAACGGGCCTAAGAATCCAATCTTTAGCTATTTTTTGCCTTCGATTATGCGCATGCCGGAAGGCTTTCGATAAGCGATTATGATCATCTTTCTGACGGAAATCCATGATGAACAAAAAATATTAAGCGCAGACACCAATGTTTCTCAACTGCGGGCGCCCAATACAGTTTGTTTGTAATAGGAAGCAGTACATTTTTGAGAATATTTTCAAATACAGTACCTGGTACACCATACAGATACGTAGGTAACGAATGATATCAAGTACAAGTACAGGACACGAAAACTGCTGTACCAGTAAGGGTGTGTCTAAGCAGAATCGAAATCGAAAATCGAAAAGAAAATGAACAAGGCGCTGATTGGTCCCTGGTCAAAACATGTTCCCCTTCGTTTTTTAGGTTCCGAGAAAATGAACGATTTACAACCCAATGCAGGTGTGTGCTTGCTGTGTTTTTCATATAGCAAGAAGAGCAGAAGAGGCCAAGAACATGTACGATAGTGAGACTCACCAACAAACACGTACTTGTACGTCAAGACCTGCTGCAACATTTACAGGGAGTATTTAAAATTTCCAGTGTCTTGGTGTGCATGTCACGTGTGAACTGCTGTAAACCAGCTTTCGATTGTCTTGTGTACCCCGGCCCTCACGTGTCGATCTGCTGTTTCAGTGCGCGAAATGGTACTGGCCGAAATCAATTGGAAATCGCGCCAGCTGTAAGTATTATCGTCTCGTCGACCCTGGTGGCATCCAGGGGAGTCACTGGCCAGTAGTCAATCGCGAGGGAAATAATGGAAAACGCGCGAACGGTTCACGCAGCTTGCAAAGTTGAGTATCGATCGATCTGCCGATCGGTTGAACTCACAGCTGACGTGGTTTTTTAGTTTTTTTATAAAACCCAATGCCAAAATAAAAAAGTTGACGGCTGGAAATCGAAAAGAAAATCGAAAGCACGAACAGCAACAATTCAACGCGTCCTACTGGTCAGCGCAGCCACGTCAAAATATCAAAATATCACATCAGGACCGCCGTGCACAGCATCCAACCCACACAGCTAGCACGGCAACACAGCCGCACAGACCCCCGTGAACAGCCAGCAGGCAAACCACAACACCAGCCCCGACGTTCTCGGGCCTTCTTTCCCGGCGTTCCCGGCGTTCGAGCCAGAGCGAACATAGTTTGAGCAAAATTCAGGATGATACCCTCGAGAACGAGGTCGGAAATTCGTTCTCTGTATAATTTCAAGTTTGATCTCGGGGCGTCAACGTTGGACGCGCCACCACTTCCGTGGGAGGCCCAACGACCTCCCGGAATCGAATTGCCGTCGCGTTTGCCTGCTGCTGTGGTGCTCTGTGTTGCCGAGCGCTAGATTGCCGGCATGTGTGCACAGTTGCGAACGGCCTAACAGGCTGTGCTCTCCGTTGCTTTTCGCCTGGATTCGATTCTGTTCGGACACCTCGGTTAATATGGTGTTTGCGTAGTTCAGATTAAGGTTGGGTTTGGCGTATTTCTATTTTCCCGATCCCAAAAAATAATCAACTTCCCAAAATAAGGACCCAAATCGGCTCATATGGGCCATACCTTCACAAAATTTTCGGGTTGCGTTTGCCTTCTTGGGTTTCGATTATGATCATAGCTTCATTGGCCAGGACAACCCGGAGATGCCCCGGGCGAATGAAACATCGTATTTGGCAAGAAATCATAAATCATCCACGTCAGGTGCTCATACGCACAGGGTACTCCAGGACGAGAAGGGAGGCATGATACATGGGTTGCCTCACACCACCAAGCTATCTCACCAAGCGCATGGCCCATTTGGCGAGGCCGTGTCAACGCGAGGCCCTCGCGAAGACCGGCAAAGTCATGCGGCCATATGCGGCGGAGGGTTGGCAGGGTGCAGCGTCAACATCGTTGACGGCGCCATGTGCGCTATGGACTGCTTCTGAAGTTGTTGCTCTGCTGTGCTGCTTGTTCTTGATGCGGCAACAAAGTAGCGGTACTCTGGGCTCTGGCGCGTGTTACCGCACCACACGCACACCCACACACAGCACGCCTCCGCACGCACTGCACAACGGGCTTCGGTCGCATCGATTGGCACTCTTCGCATGGCTGCCATAGAGCACAGAGCACACACACACGCAGCGAGCCATGCAGCAGCAGCAGCAGCAGCAGCGAGCAGCATCTGGCACGAAGCCGTTGGTGTTCCATTTTTCGTACTTTCATTTCGTTATTTGTCATTTGTTGCTGTATGCTGTATTCCATTTTCCCAGAGTTTTATTTCCAGTTCAAAACCGAAATGATCGTTTTGGATTCTCGCAATCACTTTCAAACCCGATTCTGTTTTGGTTTGGTGAATAGCCTGTGGTTCTCGACCCAACCATAATCGGTTCTTTCGCAAGCACTCTAATGTTTATCGACATCGAGGTGAAATCGATTTTCGATTGAGCTTTTCGATTTTGTTTATACACACCCTCAGTACGAGTCTTCGGAAACATGCACACACACCCCACCAACCTCAAGGACGATCGGCTCGTGCCCCGCATCAGACAGGTACTTGGCGCATGATAGACCTGCGAGTCCTGCTCCAATGACTGCAACCTTCAGTGGTCGCTCAGGTCGTGGCATATCGACGAAGGTTTGCGAGAAGGCTGCTGAGTCTCGCTGATTCTGTGATGTCTCCTCAAGAGGCGGGCGAGGGTAGTCTTTCCTTACTCCTGGTGCAGGGTAGTCGAAGATCATGGATGGAACGCTAGTCTTGCTCTGCCTCTCAACACCCAAGGGTGCTGATCCTTTGAGCTGAACATGTACACAACACGAATATGAAAGGACGGAGGAAAGGCGAAAACAAGTGAGTGTCTGGCCTACTGCTGCTAGTTGAGGGGGATCAGGCTTCGAGCTTGATCATCGAGCTTGCTTGAGCTTGGAGCTAGAGCTTGAAAACTTGATCGAATGCCAGACATGAACATGAACATGCAATCATCGTCAAAACTCACCACCGTTAGGGAAGACGGCACGAATGCCAACGCCATTTTTCCTGCGAGCATGAACAGCACGAAGGCATCGCCTCGCACTCCCATCATCGCCCTACTGCTTCAAGCTCAAACGTACAGGCTGTGTTGGGTTCTGACACTCTGACACATTCACGATACACAATAGACCAACGCAGAGGATGAGCCTCGTTCTAACGGAGCACTCTCATTGGTCGGGAGCTCATGGGAGTTCATAATTGTTCAGCGGCGTTTCTAGTATATAGAGATGAAACGTTTTATTTTCCTTTTTTCTTTTTTCCGGCTTCGACGATTCGCCACCACGATCGTATCTATCTCCGTACTCATGAGCTTGACGATGATCTCGTGGTCAATTGCGTGATCGGGGGTGCGTGCAGTCATTGTTTTTGGATGGGACGCGATTGCGGGGGGGTCTTTACGTATTGTTGCGTAGTATATAGTCACCCCGCTGGTACCGTAACGACAATGAGCGTGGAGGACACACCTCGAACCAAGTGTGATGCATATATTATGTGAGTACAAGCCGCTTCGCTTCGCTCAGGAAGGAAGGAAAAGTACATCAAATTATGCGAAGCGAACAAAGGTCCATGATTTAAATCATCATTGAACATTATTTTTTTCATGACTATAGTTGCAAACTGGCGACTTGATAATGCCAAGAGTCTCCCGCCGCCATGCTTCAGGAGAAAACAGCTCGGACGTCACATACGCTTCGCGTCGCAAGCGGTTTTCCGCTATACGCTCGCTCACATGTCGTACGTACGTAAATATCCCAGGTAGGGTACTTATTTTCTTCTTTCGATATGCTCTGTGTCTGTACTCGTATGTACGAAAGATAAAGCACAGCACGGCTCAGCAACCCAGCAAAAACAATGAAAACAAAACCGAAAAATTCTGAAAGAAAACAAATCCCCGTCCCCTTTCGTGTAATAGTTTACTACCTGATTGGAGGACCTTAAACCGGTCAAAAAGAAAAAAAATCAAAAATCAAAAATCAAATAGCAGAGCTTCTCTCTTAGCCTCGTACGCCGCGCGCCTCTCTCGCGACCATCTCGCCACCGATTCGGTTTCCTCCCTCTGTTCCATAGTGAGCCCCGTCGCCCGACTCGCGTGAAGCCCGGTGCTCACCATGGACCTCGTTCGCCAGCTCGAAAATGTTGGTGCTCAGACTGTGGGTTTAATTTTCAGCCCGGTCGCAAAAATAAGCACCGCTTGAATATTGAGGGTTCAAATCCCTTTTTTCGCTTTGTTTTTTAATTTTAATCTGCGTTTTTATCACTTTAGTTAAAAACTTATTTTTTAGTAATAGTACTTTTATAATTAATTTTTATTTGTATTTTTGTATTTAACTAAAAGAAGGCTTAGAGCTTTTTTATTTAGAATTATATTGTTATTTTTTTCAAAAAGGTTAATAGAGTACCATTTTTTATCTGTTATCTTACAGTCCCGAACGACCCTTAGAGCCAACACCTTACGGGCCCATCTTAACGGGGAACACTAAATTTCGTTCAATCAGATGTAAATTAAATTAGAAAAAAAAATCAAGTCAAATTGAAAGAACCGAAAGTCCTCGATAAGATGGGCCTTTAAATTAAATTAGAAAAAAAAAAATCAAGTCAAATTGAAAGAGCCGAAAGTCCCCGTTAAGATGGGCCCTAACGGAGAACACTAAATTTCGTTCAATCAGATGCAAATTAACATTAAAAAAAAACTCAAGTCAAATTGAAAGAACCGAAATACTCGTACGTACGCACTACCTGGTATATAAAAAATCGTTGAGATGAATGAATGTTCCTCGAAGTATACAACCAACAACCGGCGGCCGACCTGGTATTCTTGTTTTTTTAAAGAAAGTGTAATATTTTTTTTTAATTATGTTTTGGGCCACAGTCCGCTTCGACCGTTCACTTTTTTGCAGTACGTACTCATTTCGCTCATGTGACGATATATTTTTGTTGTTGCATATATAGAATACCAGGTATAGTGGGGAATGGGAATTTTTCACATTAATTCGTACTGAACATAGAGGTAATTATTTATTTTCCGGATTCGGGGAGACGAAAGAGGCCAGACAGAGCCTTTTGATTCATCCCTTGTGTCTCGAGGCACACGCGACGCCTAGGCACGAAAGCGGCGACGCGCTCCGTGCAACTCCCCCCCCTCTACCCGCCAGCACCCGCTGACACCCGCGACGGTGCCGGGTTCGCCCGCGGCGCCGTGCTCTCGGAGTACACGCACGCACACGAAACGAAAGAAGAAAAAAGGAAAGAAGGACTGAAAGTACGAAGAGAAATGGAGAAAACGAAGACCCGCTGGAAAGGTCCGGCAAGTAGTAAAAAGAGGCGATTTCCAAGTGGGAGCTCTTGAGAGGCCAGGGGTGTACCAACCGAGCACGCTCAGAGCAGAGAGAGTGAGATGTAAGTAAGTAGTTCTATTCGCGATGATTGATGCCAGGCACGCATCCCGAGAACCTGACAACGGGCCGCCCCCCTCCCCCCATCCTGCATTTTGCTGACATATATCGGTTCATGGCCGGCCCTAAGGCGAGACCAAACGTTATTATGCTGTGATAGTTAGCACAGAGTAGTGACCGCCGCCGTTCAGTAGTAGTTACGGCCAAAAGCCTCGGGATTTATTTTTGTTTCCCCTCCGATTTGTGTGTACCAGTACGTATTGTTAATGTAGTTTCTTATTATTTTGACAATGGCCGCAGAACGCCGAATTCTACATATCCAAATGGATCATATAGATATTTCTCGGGGGGGGTTGTCGAACACCACACGCAATCCATCTACAAGTCGTACTACAGAAGTACGCATCCACGATAATTGAGGAGACATCAACCCTCCTCATTTGCGCGCTTTCAACGACCCCGTTACCGTGGCATTGCCGCTGCACATCAGTACTGCTGTACCCGGCCGGGGCAGCATTTCAAGATGCAGTACACGATCTGACGTTACGCGCTTCAAGTGTCAAGGTCAAGCTTCCCCCCGTGCTGCTGACTGCGGGTCTTCCTCTGTCAGCTGCACTTCCCAACAGACTGTTCTACCCGTCCCCTCCGACTGTACCCTCCGCCTGCTCCTCGTTTGACTAACAAAACCACGCACCCGTCGCCGGGCTTGCTTCCGTGCTGTATGCACCTAACGGAAGCGTAAAGTCACCCATACTCGCGCTTAGTAGGTCCTACTGTAGAAAAAGGCCAAGAGCATAGGGGGATACGTATTTTTCTGTTGTCTGTGTTATTCCCAGTTATTATACCTCAAAAACATTCGCAGCCCGCTGTTAGATCGACCAAGACAGGAGGCAGCTTTTTGTTGGGTTCCCGATGCTGCTTTGGGAGGTGTTCAGGCAGCTTTTTATTATCCTCGGCCGCAGTGCGTTCTGGCGGATTCTTAGGCCCCGACCCTCTTGGACTTCCCGACTTATATTGTTATTTTCGCCTCGGAGGCCGGTACAAATCCCTATCCGTAATTTCTACCAGGTATGAACCCAAAGAATTGATCGTGGTGGGGCTTAAATTCTCAACACCAACATTATCAACACAGGTGAAGTAGCGCATGCCCACGATGTATGAAAGTTACGCCGTGTTCCCACTAATCTCAAATCTCCACACTTGATATTAGTTCGGCCCTTGTCGGATTCACGGGTCAAAATATGCTACCTGCGGACCGATGGTGTGACTACGCCACCTATGCCTCCTTCGCTCCTGATTGGTGTTCTCTTGCTGTTTGTTCACATCTATCTCTTGATGGCATTGCATACCGTTACATGTTTTCCTTATCTAACACTGGGGCACGACGCGCGACACGCAGTAGTTATCGCGACACAAACAAGAGCCGAACATAGCACAGCACAAACAAGAGCAGGGTTAATTTGCATACGTCACCACAGACAGTTTGTAGAGGGGTGAACCCCACACATGATGTGATGTGTATACGTGCTTAGCGATCCCAAAATAATTAGACTTTCACCTGTTCACGAATACCACCAGCGGAGACCAAATTTCATGACGGGCCACACTCTACAATACGTTGCTGTTGCCTGTGCATTGCACTTTCGTATCTGACACCCTTCGCAACGCGAGCTATGCCCAACCCTCCGCAAATGCCCACCGGCCCACCCCTCCTTCCGTCCAAGCTGTACACAGAGACCTCTCCATGCCCAGTACCGAACACTGCTACGTATTGCTACATGGCCAAAATACCGAACAGCGATTATGCGATGAAAAAATAGATATTTTTCAACGCTTGCTGGCTCGGTCCCCCGGTAGCAGGCAGATAGCCCGCAACAAACGTACGAGTACACAACACACTACTTGTAGCAAACTATTACATTCAGAGTGCAAAAGAAGGTGACACCCATTCACTTCTATTTCTATTCCAAGGGCGAAAATCGTCCGAGGATAACGTCTCCGATGTCACAATACTCAGCGCGGTGGTAACCTGCAATGCTGCATCAGATGACTTGGAGCACACCCACAAATATCTTGCTACGGCACATCACGTCTGGAATGGAACGAATCAATCCATAAGCAACGGTGAGCTGACCTACGACCTGGAATAAACTGTGATTTACACCAACCTCCACCCTGCGAACGCGCCCATCCGTCTATAATATTAGACTTGCCCCGCTATCTCCATCTCCAACGTCAACGTCATCGACGTTGCAGACATCGTCGTCGTCTCCGATCTCTTCATCTTCACCCTCCTGATCCCATCCCTCGTCGGCTGCTAGCGCATCCTCCACATCGATCCCTGGCTTCTTCTTTTTCTTCTTCTTCTTTTTTTTTTTCTTTTTTTTCTTAGATTTGCGTGCTCCCGCCGCCTCATCCGGTAACCAAATGAGGTCGTCTTCGAAGCCGAGGGCTCTGGCATAAGCAGACCTGGTGGGAGCAACAGGAAAGGTTCGTGAGCCGATGTATTCCAAGACTATATACCTGGTATAACAACCACACTGCTACTGTTGAGGGGTTTATGCGTCCATCCTATATATCGTACCCCGCCATTCTGCATCGGCTGCGTCACCTTATTGCTATATTAGTGTCACCCTTCAAGGGCGCCCGGAAAAAAAAAGTGAAGCGTCACAGTCGTTTTTTTCGCTAGACAGGGGTGGGGTTACTATAACCAAGTGAAAAAAATGAAAAGTTGAACAAACAAAAAAAACTTTTCTTATTTCATCATGTGATCACAACGGTTGCAACGGTTTTCCATTCCGACCTCTGGGGGTGTGGTTTGTCGTTTTCTCTTTTTCACGGACGCCCCTGCACCCTTTGCTATTTTTCTTTTTGTTTCGGCTTTGGTTGACGTTTTTTTTAACCCCACTTGGTCCGTCTCTCTGTCCTCTTTGTGTCGTCCTTGATCCACCAACTGGACATAGGACTGCTGTGTTATTATTGTTGTTGTTAGCTTTTTGTCTCTACCCTCTTTCTTGTGTTTTCGCCTTTCGTCCGGTCTCCTTGTGACGTCCTCATGTTGGTCAATCAGCTGGACACATCATAGGACTGATCGCACCAGCAAACAGCAACCTTGTCTTCGGGACTCGGCCTGCGCCCTAGGCGCACGTTTGGTTTGTTTTTCTCTTCTCTTCTTTTTCCTTTCTTCTTTCAGTTTTGTTTTTTTGACCCTCTTCGTGTTTGTCTTTCTCATTTTTTTTAGGGGGGGTATACATAAAATAAATACCATGTATACGTTCCTGGTGCTACTTGGTTGCAAGTTATACGGGATGGTGTACCACAGCTCGTTAGTACCGTTTCCCTTACGGACTGGTATGATACTGCTGCCGTGCGCGATACCAGGTATTTCGTACTTGTTTTTTCCGATCAAGATACATTTTTGTTACAGCCTGTTTTGTGACAACAGACAGGATTTCAGGGATGTGAGCTAATGTGAGAACATCATCATCGTAATGATCATACCTCGGTGTCTATCACACTACAATGTTCGTGCCAAGGGTGCACAGCAAAGGCTATGGACGGCAACACATTGAGCTGCACGAGACTCACCCATGGTCGATACCGCCATCTTCCGGAATGTCTGACGTCCCCGCTTCGTTCGCTGGCGGCTCGGGTACTTCCGAATAGTACCTAGGAACGGAAGGCACCTGCAGTAACACCGACGCCACAAGCGATACACACCAGCGCACTAGTCAGAGTTGCATTCAAGTGCGGCTTGAGATATTGGGCGGGGGAATCCCCGTATTTCGCAGCTGCTCCACAAGAACTGCAAGGCCTCCCGATTTCGCTGCCTTGTCACCGTTATATTGCAGAACATGGCCGCGACGTAGACTAGCGAACATGTTAGACATTGTTGGCGGTACTCTCCCGGTCGTGACCAGACTCTCTATACCTCTTATGTACAATGAAGCGTAGCGCATGCCATGTCCGCACGGGAATGTGGCTGATTGCAAGACTTGTGCTTCATTTCGATTGATGAGGTAAGGATTTAACTCGGCCCGGAGCGATCACGATCACACCAGGCTACGTGTAGTGAGGGACGGTCTTAACGAGGAAAAAATAACGAAATAAAAAACCAAATAAAAAACGAAGAGCAGAACTACAGAGCACGTGAGTTTTTTGGTCAAATTAGAAAATCAGAAGTACAGGCTCCGATACCTCCGTTTTCACATTTCGTTCTTTTCAGGTCCCAGAACACTCAATTTTTACGGAATGGGTGTCAAATAACGAAATAAGGGTTACGCAGGGGCGAAGAAGAGCATAGGAGAAGCTCAGAGCGTTGGGATGAAGTTCCAATAAAGTTTCCACGATCGGTCGGCAAGCGCACGATGGCCGAGGTAGTACATGTGGCTGCCACGCGGCTTGGCTGCTAACGGCGCGAGCATGTACGGGTAGGGTATGAACAAGGGGTGCCCTCGCGAGAAACCGGGGGATCAGGAAGTGACGGTGGCGGGTTTTTTCCCCCATTAGTGCCACTCAATGTTCAAACGTTTGCCATCGAACAGCGATGGTCGGTAGACAACTTCTAGAGCACTCCGGAGGGAGCGGGTTGGACCAATAGAACCGCCTGCTGTGGAGGGTGCCTCGCATGTGTGAGTTGTGTCGATCCACCGTCGTTGTTGAGCGCATTCGCCGGGAATCACGTGCTGTGGAAGTTGAGTCATTCTGAACAATTGCACCGTGTACAAATTCGGTTCGGCTTTTGATTTTATTTTCGTGTTATTTTTCGTTTTTTTTTCTTCTCGATAGAACTCAACCAGCTGTTTTTTTACAGAAAAGCGAAAGTCTGTTCCTTTATTTCGCTTTTTCCCGATTGGACCGGTCCTGACCAATTAATTGAAGAAAACGCAAATGGGTGGGACACGCACTCTATAGCCCACGAACCACGCAAACTGCCATCATCGTGCATTTGATTCGCTCTAAAAAAATACTGCAAACTTTCCCTACATACTTCGGGAGCGATAGGCACCGACAACACTGAAAGACAACTAATTCCACGCCAGCCGACGATGGCGCAGACGGACTACCGTAGTGTCATCGTACCCCTCTACAGAAGCCTACGACAATCGTTGGTTGCAAAGCCACAGTTTCCATTCGCAGTTTATTCATAGTTCGATGACGCCGACCCGTGTGTTTCAACGACAACACGTGACTAGACTATCTACCAGTACCAGTACCTCGGAGCAATGACTCCGAGGTATCAGGCATGCGATTGCTTCGTGTATGGTCGCATTTCATTGGGGATGGCGTCAATCTTTCGCTGCGTAACGCCCACCTCAAAGCCCAGTCCCGGACTTTGCTGCTGAAGTGTGGCCTCTCGAAGCGTTCCAAGAAAATTCCGCCACTGTTCATGGGAGTTAAGGTACATCCGCAGGAACTCTGTGGGGGGCATCGTATCTGCCTGAAGCCGAATAGCGTTGCAGAGCTGCAGCACATACCCCCGGTTACCAGCACTCTGCGAACAATATTTTAGAAGTGGCAGGAAGGGACGAGGTGAGTTTGAGCCTTTCTTATCGAGTTACATTCCACGTGGAATTGAATACTAAAGGAGCAGTGGCTACGAGTACAGCTCTTCAACCTTGAACTTGCAACTCCAAAATCTACACGTAGGAAAACGAAGAGACTGGGAGGCGAGCGAACTGCACATTGCTCGTTGGAGCTAAAAAAGTCGATGGCATACTTTTTGCGTGTTCAAGCGTCTTGTTGAAATGGTACAACGGCTCAACGGTATGCACACCCACCTTGTCGCCATCGATGTGCGAGTCTACCAGCTGGGCCACAAGTCGCCCCTTCGACACGGCCATCCGCAGTGCGCTAACATTGTTGCATCTCAGCGCCTTGAAAACTAGCTTGTAGAACACCCCATGATAGAGGTTGTTGTGGGGATATCGGAAGAACCAGCTGCACAACACTTTCCACAGCTCCACAGGCAAGGCGTTCAGCTGCTTAGGATCTCGGTCGACAATCTCCACAATCACTGCCACAAGGACGTACCGAAGCATCGTGAAAGGACGCTTTACTTCGTATCCCGGGTGTGCCACTGTCTCCGCGTCTTCTTCTCTTTCCTCTCCTGTCAACGGTGGAAGGCAGAACATTCAGGCTTGGCACGGTCAGAAGCGTGCCGCCCGCTAACACCTCGAACCCAGAAGGAGCGAATGTGACGGGCCCGTTTTCCAGCCACGGTCAACACTTGACACATCCATATCGTCGTAGAACCCTTAGACATATCCCAGGTCATCCAGTATAATCTTGTCTACTGGTATACCTCGTAAACAGTAATAGTTGCTAATATCTGATAGCTTTCAACACAATTGATAAGCCTTATTGAAGGAGTCGTGTGGCGTGGGTGGATGACGAGCCTGTTTTGCTTGTTTCGTATTGTCTGATGCCGAGGGGCCGGGCATAGTTGACAGACGCTGGACGGAGGCGGCAGACAGGGCAGCAAGGTACCAGGCGGACTAGCAGGGAGAACCTGGTTATGCTACTCGTACCACGAACTGCTGCCGCTACCTGGAGGATGATTTGTGCTTTGGTTTGCCTGTTATTTTCCCTTGATTCTTAGTCTGACTCTGTTTACGACAAGTAGCGGTGTTTTTCTTTTCTTTTTTTTCCTTTTTTTCCAGCTCGTTCTTTTCAAGAGTCTGCCACATTCCCTGCGGGGGGGGCACGACAGTTTGTTTCTTATATATTTTCTTCTTTCTTTTTCTCTTTCGATTTGTCTTCTTTGTTTTTGTTTTTCTTTGTTTCGTTTCGTTTCTCTATTTCATGGAATGTGTACGTCGTGCCTGTCGTATCCAGTATGATGGCATGACATTGCATTGCATTGCATTGCCCACTGTGCGTACTGCATACGTGGCAACGTAGTATCTTTGTCTGTGGCGTAGCGTTGTGACCACAGAACTTGCATCTCTTCTGTTCAAGGGCTGAAGAATCGGCACGGACACTGGTTGTGCTGGATGTCAACGGGTAGAAAGAACGGTTTAATGTGAAGAACGCACACACAATGACGCCAACTTGTTGCGCGGCATACCTGAACCCGAATCGTCGCAGTTGGAGACCGCGACACAAAATTTGGGCAGCCAGGCTTGTAGCTGAGCGTGAAGGAGCTCCCGCACGGAGCTCAGTCGATTTGGAACCACCGTAGTGGTCGGCGTTGAGTCATAAATAGACTGAGCAGCGGGGAGAAAATTGCACGCCACGACAACAGCAAAAGTCAGGTATATACAACGCACAGAAGAAGACACAGTACACATATTTCAACCGCTTTCGGGGGATTCGCGAAAGGCCACAGAGTGGCCTGTGAAAGGTCGTACCGTGCGAGGATTGACGAAGACGATGTTGGCGTTGGCTGCCTTCTGGGTTATCCCCAACAAAGTTCGCGCGCTGTCTGTTCGCCTCTCTAATGGTAGCTCCCGGTCAATCGCCATGGCTGCCAGCCCATCCACCAGCTCCTTGCAGTACCCAATGGGCTGGAGTAGCAGCTCCCCGTTGTTGTCTGACGAAAGTCGGTCAACAACCTGACGTGCGGATACAAGGCAGGCTCATATTGCGTTTGGCCGCTTACAACATACCCGTAGTCGACAGATAAAACGCACGCCTACATGTTGAAAGAGTACTGGTAGTTTGCAACGGTATGATAATCTCACTGGTTCATCACTGTGGTGGCAGCATGCTCGTGTTGTAAAGTGCATTGAAAATGTCGAGTCTCGACTACGTTGTTGCCGTCGGCCTTTTTCTCACCGCCTAGCATTCGGACATTTGGAAACGAGGCACGAACATGCTACCGTAGATTCAATCTTATGCCCTATGTACGATCATCTTCAAAATAAGACACAAGAACATCAGTCCAAGTCCCCAGTGAAGAGAATTGCCAACACCGCCTGTTGTTCAAGTTTGAACGTTCAAGTTTGAACACACAAATACAAGAATGCAATAAATGTGGTAGATCTGGGTCTTGTGTCTGGCACGGCGACAACAAGCCCTCTCTTTCGATTGTCTAGGGCGCACACGATTCGAAGTTTACGGTAGGAGGTTCCCGACATGCGACCCCAGTTCTTCCGTCCATTCAAGCCGGGCAATTGAAGGGTACCCATCGCCGACGGGATACAACGAAAAAAACTACGCTTGACCTCATGTTAAGGACCGTGGGGTTTCCTCGCTAGATGTATTCGTATATCCTACACTGGTTGAGTCGCGAGCGCAAGTGGTTCCTTGAAAGATCACACGGGTACATACCTCAAGAAAGAGATCTGCGCAGGCCGACGCGTATGAATCAGAGCTCTCTCGATCAAAAATATTCTCCGCCACCCGCAGAAGAAACCGCCAGTCTGCTAGTCCATAATACAATCGCCACTTGGCTTGTGCAGATGCCTGTACAACAATGCACGGACATGAGCGCACGCACCACAAAAACATGTTAAACGTTGAAAAGCAAGAGTGGGAACATCGCCACCCGAAATATTCATCGTCGCCCTGAGCGATGTAACCAGCAGAACCCACAAGTGCTCCTCGATCTGGCGGTACTACCAACTTTGAATCACCTGGTAAGGAGCTACGCCCGCCACCGACGGGAAAGTGAGGAGTTTCACCATTGTTTCAGAAACAGGTGCGTGCTCCGCCCATCGAAGCATCGGGCCCAGATGTCGTTCCAGGGATTCGCGACATCGCCCCAACGTCTCGAACACCTGCGGAATCAGTCAACAGCACAGGCACCACAAAAGTCTTACGATAGCTGTTGCTTGGGTTGCACACATCCAAGTACAAACCGGCTTTTCGTCGTTGAGTTCGCGGCTGCACGGAAACAGTCAACGCCCGGAATCGCGGCTCGACCGCGGCGGGGACAGGGGGTATTGAGACACACATACGTAATGCCCTTTGGTGGCTGTTGCGGTGCCAGCTACCAGGTATGATACTACTGCAGCTGACTCTCAAAGTTACGCTAGGCGAGCGCCCAAGGTACCAAAAACAAGGCACGTCACATTTATCGTTCCGCCATATTCATATCTCAATTCACCGTCGCCGTAGATTCAACAATTGCACAATGACGTCACGCGCCTTACCTCGTCAGCGTAAGACCTCAGCAGGTAGTCCAGCACACAGCATCCGTGATGCAAGCTCCCTTTAGCGCTGGGCCAGAACACTTTCAGGACGGCCATCGTGAGCTCACGTACTCTCTTCGCAAAACGCCCGGTGGGTATCCGACGGCTCATTGTTGGCCAGCAGCATTGTTGCCCTGACAGAAAGGAACCGAGTTGCGTCGACAGACACGGGCTGTTCAGGCAAGCTGTTCCCTTCTAAACCACCAGTGCACTTCTGCAATCAGTGGGCTTGCAATGAAAGCCGCTCACATTGATACCCGAACCGCAGTTGCTAGCTACCAGGTAGAGTGATATATGTGAAGCAGGAAGAATGGCGAGCTACAACCACGCCGGCCTAGAGTCAAGTCGTTAAGGTGTTCCTCGTTTTCGTTTTCATCAGACGCTACGTGTACAGTGATACTCATTGTTCCACAAAGCAGACTGCAATTATCCAACTAATCGCCAGTGAATTATGAATATGTCCTCAGCGAAACGAACTACGTAACATATTTAGAATGTTGGCGGTGCCGTGGATACACTGAAACAGCGTTAGCGTTTTAGATACAACTAACTACGTAAGAGTAACGCACGGCCGTGGTGCAAGGCCAACATGCGCGGTCATCAAAATCGTTACAAAAACCACCCTGTGATTCCTCGGACGCCTTCTCGTCAATGAAAGTGGCAGGCATTTGATTCCTATCACAAGGTCATTTAATGCATGATCAGAGAGAAGGCAGGAGGATGGGCCGAAATAACGTGCTTTGTCAACACTTTCATGCTGTCCTTCATATTACTTCGTATCAACAGTCCTCACCGGAAGGATCGCTTCAGCTCTTCAGATACTTCATCGCCAAGTTCCGGCCGCTTGAAGACACCCTCGCACCCTTTGCGTGGGCTCTTCCGCACCTCGTCCTCCTCTGGAATCTGTGTGATAAAGGTTACGTATGACTCACACGCTCCGTCGCTCGACAAAAATACGATCATCTGCGCAAAGGTTGCGGATACGATATCAACGAACGAAGAGCGGTGGCATCACTTCCTGGGATCGTATGGTACGAGTATCACATGTCGGGAGAATCGCGAGTGATAATCTTATTCTTCATCTTACCGAACACCTTCACTTAAAACAGTTGACTGGTTATTCTGACTCTGACAACTGCGTTCTACGAACCTGGTACATAAAAACCCACAGCCGGTCGCCCCGGTGGTCTACTAATGGTGGTTAGCCTCGAATGCTGCTGCTGCTATTGGTAGCGTTCATTTCGTGAGTTCGAATACCACCGTGGTGAGATTGTGAATTTAGTCGCCAAAATAAAAAGGAACAAACTTGTGAGAGCGCGTAGAGTGGGTAAGCGCAATTCAGCGCGAGTCCAAGAAAGGGCTTTCAAATCTTCTTTCTCGCGAAAAAAATGAAGGCACGAACCGTAGTGGAGAGGGGAGGTGAACCTACCACTGCTGTATGACCCCGGATCCGAGTTACGACTATTAAATATTAATAGGAGGAAACATGAAGGAAGAGGGAAATAATTGCCAAGATAATGAACAGGAAAAAAGGATTTTACCACTTTGACCCGAAATATGGGGACCGTTTGGATTCAATACCTATATGCTAACGGTCGTTATATTTCGGGTCACAGTGGAATAGTAAAAAATTGGTACCCTGGTACGTTCGTGCGAGTGGTGTAAGGAATTCATCACACTGAGGACGAAAAGACAAACGAGGCCACCCTTTGAACAAATTACGTACATAATACGTAGCCGACTGATGACCGATCGGTTGCCCTGATTTCCGTCGAGCCCGGCCAGCATGAGCACTGCACTGCCTGCGACTGCCGACAGCGGCAAAGCTCAAATATTTATAGACATAAGATACGGGATACTTTTGGGTATAATATCTTGATGGTACCGGTACCAGACATACCAGGTATTGCTGTACTGCTTGGTAGATGGTCCGCGTGCCTATCAAGATCAATTTCGTGGGTTCCAGTCTCACCGAGGGCATGCTCGTAGACTTTTTCTTGCATAAAAAAATAATTAGCGGAAAGCGCGAGAGCGTGAGTTTATAGCTACATTCGATGCAAATCGACGAGCAGTGTAACCCTATGCGCGATAAAAACAAAGGCACGTACCGGGGGGAGAAGGGACGACACCTGTGACCACGGCTTGTCCACAAGATCGCTGAGGGTAAAACCTCCTATTAATATATAGGGTTTTTGCCAAAATCAGGTATACCTGGCCACTTCCGTGCCAAAAACAGTTTCACACTGAAATCAAGTACAAAACACACACCAGGAGCCCTGCTATTGGCCAAGCTGACATCGTAACTGATTTTGGCACGAAAAAACCAAGGTACACCTGATTTCTTCTACTCTGTCTAGCTTTCAACTGATTTTGGCCAACTTTGAACCAATCAGAGAGGCCATACGTACACACTGTGTTTTCTCTCCGTATGCGTCTGCCTTCTCTTGGTTGAAATTCTTCTGTATCGACGTACAAACTCTGTACTCGTACGTCGTACGTAAAAGTACTTTACATGCGTACGCTGGTTTCACTTTTTCTCCTTTGGGGTGTGCGATGTGCTTCAGTTATTAATAGTTGTGTGTACTCTGTTGTTTTCTATGTTCACAGCAGTCTTTACAGCACCATGGACACTCGGCGTTTCGTCTGCACCACCCCGCGTCGAGGTGGTCTCATAATTTGGTACGGCAAGATAATTTCGTGCCGAGCAGGTGGTTCCGCGAGGACGGTCTGGAAGCTTTAAAGCTGTCAACGGGGGGGGGGCGCCAGAGTAAATACTCTTGGCGCTCCCGCCGTGGCGAAACAAACGAAGCATATTAATAGTGACTTTTTGCAGGTCCAAGTGGAGCCCGTGGTACCTATGATACACCCTGAAGGAAACAAAACAATTCAGATTTTGGAGGCCATGTGGCATGCTTAATGCTTTAGGCGCATTCTTTTTTTTTCGGATTGTCAATGACATCACACCGCTCGTGGCGCGCGTTTTTTACTTGGTTTTAGCATGTACCTGATTTTGGCTCAAACGGATCAGATATACCTGATTTTGGCATTTGCCCTAATATTAATACGAGTTAGGCTCGAAAGTAGAAGTCGTGATAAAAAAGGTACATAGTCGTACAGGAGTTTGTAATAATAACAGCATGGAGAGTCTACAAGGACGGCAATCTTGATGTTCTTACTAATACTAAAGTACGATGGTGAGCAGTCTTCTCCACGCGTGCTCTGCTGTTGTCCCCCACAACCTACAACAGCCAAGGATCAATATCAATATCAATAGTAATAGTAACAAGCCAAACAAAGAACCTCGGAAACGAACCCAACCGCTACTCCGGAGCAACAACAAGCACTGGTTTCCATACCTGGCTGGTATTAACAGCAGTAGTATTAATATTATTAATTAACAATTGTAGCATACCAGGTATATATATACCTGGTGGCTGATGGGGACATCCCTTTTGTAGTATACAAGGTATATTATATACTTTATCAGGTACCTGGTATGGTCTAGAGCTACAACAGTAGTCTACCAGTATAAGTACGTAGGCCCCGGGCCGCAGTGTGTTTTCGTTTCACGGCTTGCACCTTTCCAGTCATGTATCAAGTAAATACGTTCTTAGTCACTCGTACCTTTTCAGTCATGAATGGCTCGTCCATGTCCAGCATGCGTGCGATTAACATCTTGTCCTTTCGCCGTTTCTCAACACCATCCGATGTACGTGCCCCAACAGGTGAAGGCTCTTCCCCCTCGTTATTCTGTTCCCCATGCCATGGCACGAAATGCGCAACACAAGGAGGGCAAGATAAGGAGACAAAGACATACTGCTGCTGTACAGCAGTGCCAGTTCTCGGTATGTTAACAGGTACCTCGTATGACGCGGCCGTCGGTAGTGTGTATGATATTACTCACGAATCAAATTGTTCGGAAAGATAAGACACCAAAGAACGAATGTGTTACTTATTGCTCCTTCGTGCGTAAACTTCGCAGGAAGCCCAACTACGCACCGAAAAAAGGTATACAGCTGAAAACAAGGAGTAAAAAACAGCAAGTACAATACTTCACGAAAAAACAGGGATTGTCCCAACAAGCCAGCCAACTACAACATCTCATGGTTCCGTGGGGAACGGTCTAATGCTTGCTCATCACGTCTTGCGCACCGCAGACAGTTTCGAGACACCGTGACGTTTACACTTTCCTAGCTTTTGTTCTCCCTGTAGGTGAGCTTTGTGCAATTGTCTCGGCAGGTATCCGTCATACCGAACGACCATCCCCACCTTGTCTTCGCATGAATCTAGCTGGCTTTTCACCCCTCCATTGACATGGTTCACCATCACCACGCTATTCAATTGTACTTCCATGGCAAGCACTCCCACCTCCAGCACGCCACCCTTTGCAACCAGCAACCAGTTAGTTTGACCAAATTGTTCACAGGGGAGTTTGTAGAGATTTCGTTTCTGGATGTGAACGTGTGTAATTGCGTTGTGAGGATACCATGCATACAACAGCAAAATAGCAAGGTACACACATTTAGTATTAATAGCTCTGTACTGCTGTGTTCTGGTGTGGATGATATATATACCGATTAAATACGAGTAGCAAGTTCGTAGTTTAGGGATCCCAAGAACTACGTAGTCACTGTTTGGTTTGTGTGGTATCTTTCTTGGGGAGAGAGCAGCTGAAAGCCTTTGCTGACTACGTCGTCGGTGGCTGACGTTATTTTTTTCATACAATATTCACAGAGAGGTCGTCAGCCGTCGACGAAGCAAGTGCAGCATGCTGTAACAAATGTTGTTGTACATACACACCCCACGGTTTTTTTGTTTTTTTTTATCCTCGGCGGATTGGTAAAAAATCACACCCTGAACAATTAGACAACAATAAATATTAAATAGTCCAATAGTCTATTATTAATATTAATAATAGCTTCCCATATTGCAATTGACCATTGACTATACTTGGTACTGCTGCTGTCTATTGTGTGGTCCCTAATTCCAATTAAATAATTGAAAGGCGTCGACCTCTACTATCCAGACAATTTCGACTAACACAAAATCTCCAAAACTACTTCAGACAATGCCATTTGTTATTATACTGGCCCCGGCCCTGGTGGTCTCTGCCGTTCGCCGCCTGCGACCTGAGATGCCGGCAGTAGACCTCTCCGTCCACGACGCTTGACTCGGGATGGCGGACGATGCCTGGGCGACTCAACAACGCCAAGCGTATACCATGGCACTGGTGGTCAGCCTCCGGAAGGCGCACGACGCTTTCTTCCATATCCGTTTCTTGGTCGAAACCTGCCGCGTACCTCCTCCACTGCAAGCGGCGGTCACACTCCGCCCACCAGCGACCACCTCCCCTACACGGGACCGGATGCTGAGCACCACCCCACCTCCTGCAGCGGACACCGGGGAGTTGACGACAGCTCTATGGCCCGAGACCGCTCTCGCTGCCGCGCTGGCGACCAGGACCGCCGGCGCCCGAGGGTTGGAGGTGATTGGGCCGGTCCGGACGGCAGGTTCCGCCGGGGCTCGGGCGCGGACAATGGTTGCAGTACGTCTCGGCGAAACGGGACTGGACGACGGAAAAGCCGGGGAAAGGGGAAAGGGGAAGGAGAGATCAGGTGACGGCCGATACGGCCCTCGGGGAAACCCTTCTCGAGCTAGGTCTCCCAGTTCTTCCTCGAACGGCAACACAAGAGCCCCTGTCCCAGAGTTCACGCGCGCTACCAGCAAGAGGCAAGTGGTTCCCCCGCTGACTGAGGTTGCTTCTTCCGCCGCGCGTCTTGGCCGTTTGACCAAGCCCGATGACCGCGCCATGCCCGTGTCATCTAACCTTGCCCACGACCGAACTTCGGCGATCGACTCCTCCGCCGCTACACCGCCGACGTTCAACGGGCGTACAAACACCTGGGACTGAAGGACATTTCGCGCATTTCTGTCCTACTTTTTCCCTCCTCGATCGACCCTTGCGATGCCGCGCAACAACTCATTCGTTCGGTAAAGGCCTCCGCCTCTGATATTCTCATGATGTGCAACGATGGCAACCATGAAGGCCTCAGTTCTACTAATTGGATCCCCGGTTGGGAGTACCCTCTTAAGAAATCCTTCGCGCGCGCCATCGCGCCTGACAAGCCCCCAACCGCCCCTCTCACTACCTTGATGGATGATTTTTCTGGACAGGTGTCGCGCGCCCTCGCAGCAGGATCGACGGGATCGAAGGCGTTCACGCTCCTCCTGAGGTTGCTGAGCGACCACTTCGACCGCACCACACGGGAGCCAGATACACCAAGTTGCATAATTTTGGCGTGGCTAACGGGACCCCTTTTTGCGATTTTAGTCGTGCATTGCGAGGAGTGGTGTAGGCAGCGACGGGGACTGAGCGTGTTTGGGCACCGAGGGTGGAGGTTGTTTGGGAGGTAGTTCGGATGGTGGTGAACGAGCAGTACCCCAGCTTGATGCCCACGCTGTACCCGGGAGTCTTGGCTACGGTATCGAGGCCGTTCGGCACTTTGGACGCCATGTGGTTGGCTTTCGAGACTCTCGCGAATAATAAGACACCTGCCGACAACGGCGAAAAAAAAAAATGCCTGTTTCTTCGACGGGTGTGCGGTCATCCGCCCTATCGGGGCCCTGGCCGGCCAATAATGGTCGCGGCCAGGGCCGGACGCTTCCCCAGCCACCTTATTGGCAGACGGGATCGCGCAATAATCCGCTTCTGGTGAATGTCAACAAGTCCGTCCCTGACTGCCTCGACACGTGGCTTGACACTTCTTCCAACTGCTGGCCCCTTAAAGAACGCCACTATGCTGAAGTTCACGCCGTTTGCATGTCCATCCAGACCGAGGACCCTCCCCTCTGGAGCGGCCTACTTTCATCGTCCGCTAGCGCAGCCGCCCTCAGCGAAAACCGAGGGCACTGTTTAAACTGCCACGAAGACACACACTCGCTTCGACATTGTAGACACCCCTTTCTAAACCTTAGTGGTATCTTAAACCCCGACCTCGGAACGCTCGGCGACGACGGCGAGGTGTTCCGTCATTGGCAAGAACGCATGATCAGACACCGCCGCGAGCACAATTCACGACCGAACAAACACAACCAGAAGAAACACAGGCGTCGTCCCGGCCACTCGCGTGGGCAACATCACGGCCAGGGTCAGCAAAGCAGACAAGGTGACGGCTACAACACACACGGCACGAGAACACCAGCAGTCTAACTCCGGTCATCACGGCGGTGGTTCGACCGCCCCTATCTCTTCCGTCCCGGCTCCCATCTCGGGGGTTCGCTACAGTGTCTCGCATACCTCGGGCGGAAACCCGAATGGACGCCAGCCAGGCACCTTCCGCGCCGGCAACTGACAGGTCGACGGCGGTTCGGCTTCTCCTTCCCGCCCGCCGCCAGCATTGCCGGGAGAAAAAAACATTGATTTCACAAGATGCTCGCGTCCCAGGCTCGCTCAGCACTCAACGTCGACCTACTCCGCTCCCGCCCCGCGCGTTACTCCGTACTTTGGACCGACGCAGCGATTCAGCTCCACTGCTTTCTCCGGCGAGCCCCCGGGCGCCTTCCCCGACGTCGGGAGCCCGTGCCTCAAACACCGCTCCCCTCAACCTGGGCACGAGAGCAGGCGCGATAAACGCCACTCTCCCGAACCGCGCACCGCGCAGCACGACAAGTGTTGCGCCGTCGCGTCGTTTTTTTCAGTGAGGGTGTCCCCCTCCTACACCTCCCGGCCATGCGGTGGCGGTCGGTTTGAGGTGCGGGAAGGCAAACACCGAAACCCCGACATCTCGGTTGAAGCTCGACTCGGCGTTTCCTCGCAATGACGGTGGCCGCTCTACCCTTTTTCCTATCAAGGAGGAGTCGACAAGATTAGCTACCTCGTCCCGCTTTCCCACCAGGTCTACAGGACGGAAGCCGTCTCCGGTGGACCCTTGTTGCCCCCCACCCGAGCACCGTTCTTGAAGACGTCTACAGGGTCTGCAGGTCCTCTTTCGTCTTCGCGCACGCCACTCCACGTACGCAGCGCTCCTTCGGCTCCAGTGGAACAGGAGAAACCTGGCACTGACCGTTGAGCCAGTGGTGACTCCACGGCCTCCGGTCGGATCAACCGGACAGCATACCCGTTGAATTCGGAAGAATCGCAGCTCTCGTCAAGCAGAACGGGCTCAGAGCCCCCTGCCCCCTTTGGTCCAGGACAGAGATCATCGGGCGTAGCAAGAGAACCTTTTAGCGATTTTTTGCCTACGGGCAATGGTGACACAGAGCCAGTATACGTGGAACCGGACTCGTCTCGTGCACCAGGGGCTCAGTGTTCTCAGAGAAGCACACCCCCCCCCCGACACACCGCAACTGCGGCCACCAACGACTCGGCACCGTCGGTCTTTGACCCTACTCTCGAGTATACAACGGAGCGGGTGGTACTGTTCTGGCAGCCTCCTTCTTATTTTTCGCAGTGGTCCCCCTCGTGTTTTGTCATCGACGATGTGTCATATTCCTGCGCGGAGCAGTATATGATGGCTGAAGCTCGCCTTCTCCAGGACCACGGCACAGCGAAGCGAATTATGGCCTCGCCAGACCCACGCGAGCACAAACGCCTCGGTCGAGGCGTGCATAACTTCGACTGCGCTATCTGGGGCCGTGTTCGGGAAGACGCCGTCCTTGCTGGTAATTTTGCCAAATTCTCGCAGAATCCGGTCATGAGGCAGCACCTATTGAGCACTGGCACCAAAAATTGGCTGAAGCCAGCCCTTTTGATGCCGTGTGGGGCATCGGTCTCGGGGCAGACGGCCCCGAAGCTCACGACCCCTCTCGGTGGCACGGAAAAAATTTGCTCGGTAAAGTTCTTTCCGCCGTTCGCGACACCCTCCGACCAAGTGAGGCCGGGTTGGCACACCCCGCCTCCTCTCATCAATTCTGCACCCCAACCAGGACTGACAGAATTCATGAGATTGCGCCAGCGCCGCCCCGCCCTTTGGCCGTGGCCCGCGCTTGCCCAGGTCCTCCTTTGGAGTTTTCGACCTATTTTTTTGACGCGCCGGCAGATCACAGCCCCGAGGATTTGGCTGTCGCACCTAGTGTCGACCCCTCCCTCGCACTGCCAGAATACGGCCCCTGCCTCATCGGGGGCACCATTACTCTCGATGACGCCTCTTTTACTAATCGCGATTCACAGCGGAGCTGGCGTTCTTGCATCTTTTGGTTGCGCGGCGCTTCTTGACACTGGCTCCCCGCAGACTTTCATCCGACGAGATGTTTTGGATCGCATGCACTCGGTTGGTGCGGCATCCCTCGCGTGCGAGCAGAAAGGCGCCCCTCGTTCTCGGGGGGGTTTTGGCGAATCGGCTCCTCTGAAGACTTCGACGAGTGTGCGCCTGAGCGTCCAAGTTTTTCGGGAAAATTAGCCTACTTGCTCCCTCGCACTTTGGGCCTGCGTGGTCCCCCCCTCAGTGATGCAGCATGCGGTACTATTAGGACGTGACAGCTGGATGCGTTTTAATAGCCGTTCCTACCGCTCTCTGTCACCTCGGCCGTTTGATCAACGCGTTTTTGGTGGGCTGGAGTTAGTTCACCACGCCCCGACAGGCATGTCCGTGTACGCCATCGACCCCGCCGCTTCGGGTGGAGGCTTCCATCTACGCTACGAGGGCGCGGCAGGCGTCACCCTGTCCTATGATCCTCACCTGCTTGCTGTTAACTTGGTTCGAAGCGATGGCTCCCCGGCCCTCACTGGACACTACTTGGTCGACATGATGCCCCAGCCCGATCTACCCTCGGTCTAGGAGCACTTCGTCTCCTCCGGACGACAGGTTTTTCCCCTCGTTGGAGTGGCGGCTCTCGAGCCGGGGGATATCCTCGGCGTCGCCCACGCCCCACTGCTGAGCGTCCCGCTGGACGTTTTGCAGCAGGACAACCGAGCCCCCAGCCCTCCCGCCGGACTAGCTGAGGTGTGTCCGGTCTCAGCAGTTACTGCTCCCCCTCTCGCAGCTCCAACCTCGCCCTCGCCTGCACTGCTTGAGCGTTTGACCTCATAACAGCGCGCTTCGTTCCTGCGCGTCTGGGCACGCTTGCCGTCACATCTGCGGGAGGTGACTTTTGACCTCCACGGTACGGGCCGGACCCCTGGGGTCATCGAACAGCTGGGGGACGTTCTCTCGAAGTCCGAGTCGGATTTAGGCTCCTGCTCGTTGATGCCTTTCGTGATCTCGGTCCCGGAAGGAAGCACTCCTGTCACGTCCAGGCCGCACCGCATCAACCCCATCCTGGCCAAGGAAGTGGAGGCCACCTTGGATCAGTACCTAGCGGCAGGTCTGATCCAGCACTCGACTTCCCCGTACTCGAGCCCGCTGGTGGTCATCCCGAAGAAGTCTGGAGACGTTCGGATCACCGTGAATTACGAAAAACTCGACCAGATCAGCAACCTCAGCCAGCTGCCTATTCCTCGCGTGGACCAAGTCCTCGACTCCCTGGGGAAGGGGCGGGGTGTTTTCTCTCTTCGATTTGGTCTCCTCGTTCCACCAGATTACCGCGCACAAGGACACCGTCCCTCTTACGGCGTTCTGCACTGCCACGGGCCTTTACGAGTGGCTCCTCATGCCCCAAGGCAGCAGTGCTTCGCCCGGCTGGTTCGTCGAAGTGAATAACGAAGTCATTAAAGGCCTGGCACAAGTGGCGGCCTACCTTGATGATGTGATCGTTTTTGACTCTGACCCGACGGCCCACGTGAGGGCGATACGAGCCCTCTTCGAACGTATGCGCAAACACAACCTCAAGCTCTCCCCCTCGAAGGCTCGCCTCGGCGCCACGGACGCCAATTTTCTGGGCAACTCCATTTCACCCGCCGGCATAAGCCCTAATGCGGAAAAAGGTTCGGCTTTGATGAAAATCCCCATGCCCAAGAACCTCAAACAGGTCCGCGCCCTGATGGGCGGCGTAGGATACTATCACAAATTTCTGCCCGACCTGTCTAAACGGATACGTCCTCTCACCGCCCTTCTCCGGAAGGGGGTCAAGTACGTCTTCACGCCGGTTATGGAAGTTATCGTCTGCCAGATCCTCGCCGAGCGAGCTTCCCCACCGATTTTGATCTTCCTGACTGGGACGCCTCCCGCCCCTTCCATGTGTACTGCAACGCCTGTATCGACGGGTTTGGTGCCGCGCTCGAACAAGAACAACCGGACGGCTCGGTACGGCCCATTGCTTTTATCAGCCGCGCTACCCTCGATTCCGAGAGGCACTGGCACCGTTGGACCTGGAAGCTGGCAGCATTGTCTCGGCCATCAAACGACTCCGAGGTTACCTGTGGGGCACGAAATTTCGAGTATTTTCAGACCACAAAGCACTTGAGAGCATCGGCAAAGTAGAGGACCACAACGCGCGAGTCCAGCGGTGGCTCGAGTTCCTCACCGTGTTCGACTACACCCTCGAGTACCGCAAGGGCAGTGCCAACGGAAATGCTGACTTTCTCTCCCGCTTGCCGGAGCCCGCCACAGAACACGACCGCAGTGGGTCTAGCTGCCTCAACCCCGTCGAGGACGGTGGTATCTTCCTCATCCGAGCCTGCGGGCTTCGCGCTCGCTCTTCGCCGACCCTGGTGTTTGGGTGGGCTGGTGTCCCCCTGTGAAAGTGCCGTCTTGGGTGGGCTACCTTTTACCTCTTCAGATTGTTGCGATTTTCGCACACACGGGCCACGTATGAGGATTGACGGCCTCTCTACTCCTTCGGGGAGATTCGTCGCTCGTATAGCTGCTTCCGTCGCCACCGTCGATCGCCGGCCTGGCTTGAAGGCTCTTTCACCCCCCGCCAACGCCGCTTTCGCTTCTGTTTTGGTCGTTCCCTCCGGGGGCAACCAGGGTTCTGCAGAAGCCCCCGCTGCAGCGATGATTATGATTGGTCGTCCAGCGCGCTCCTCTCCCGACGAGCACTTTACAGGGCGAAGATTTCGTCGTGAGCACTGCGCCGGCCGCGTTTTCCCTTTCAGGCCAGGGCTCTGCAGAAGCACCCGCTGCGGCGACGATTTTCGCCCAGCGTGCTCCTCCCCTGAAGAGCACTTTACAGGGTGAAGATTTCGTCGTGAGCACTGCTCCGGCCGCGTCTTCCCTTTCAGGCCAGGGCTCTGCAGAAGCACCCGCTGCAGCGACGATTGTCGCCTAGCGTGCTCCTCCCCCGACGAGCACTCTACAGGGAAAAAATTCCGCTGTGATCACTGATCCAGCCGCGTCTGCCCCATCGCCGCCTGGCAACCCGGCGTCTCTCAACGTTTGGGCGTTATCAGGCCGCATCTCAACTCGGGTGCCCCGACGAACAGCCGCCGCCGCTGGCACCGTGCCGCCTGCTGTTGGCTATGACTTCGGGCCCGGCGGGGCCCCTAGACCATCAGCCCGGCGTGCTATCACCCCGCCGCGGGCCCCACGGCCGCGACCGCCCGCACCCGTCGTTATGGCCCCGACTCCTGTCGCCTCGTCCGTCCCGACGGTACCCATCCCGTCCGGCCGCGACCGCACCGAGCCCGTGGGAACTCCTCTTTTACGACTTCCGCCGCCAACTGACACACCTCCCGTCACCTCGACCGACTTGGACGCCCTCAGCGCAGCTGCCGAGTTTCAGTTCGGTGATTCCGCAGCGCGCTATTCGCACGCCGACTGGGCTCGGGAACAACAGACTGAGCCCGCGTGCAACGCCGCCATGCGCTACATAGCCCTTGGCCGGCCGGCAGTTTTGCCAGCCGACTTTTTTGTCGGGTTTCCCTTCCCACCAGCGCCCTCCCTTTTCGGAGGTTCAGGAGCTGGCCAACAAAGGCCGCTTGCACACCACCGACGTGGGCATCGTTCTCCTTGTCCGATAGGCCGTTCCCCCCCCTGCGTCGGATACGCCACGCCCGGTGGGCCGTACGGCCTGTTTATTGAACGACGAGCCTATTCGCATTTATGTTCCACTGCTCATGCGCCCCTGGGCCATGCAGGCTTGCCATTCCACGGCTTCCTGCCACCTAGGAACCGCGCGCACCCTACGTATGCTCGAACGTTTCTACTGGTGGATCGGCATGAGCGTCTGCACCCGGTGGTGGCTACGCAACTGCTTAAAGCGCCAAGCACGGAAAACGTCGCGGCAGACGGTCCGGTGGCCCTCCATCACGTTGCCCCTGCCAGAAGGGCCCGGCATCGTCGTCAGCATGGACTATTTCGACCCTCTCCCGGTGACGCCTCGAGGTGATACCTACATCTTGCTTTTCACTGATCGTTTCAGCCGCCGAGCCGACATGTACGCCGTCACAGCGGCCGAGTTCACCGCTGAGGGCACGGCTAACATTCTCATCAACCGGTATATCCTTCTTTGGGGGTGCCCGCGCAGCATCCTCTCGGACAACGGCCTCCAGTTCTGCTCCAAGCTTTCGCACGCCGTATATCAGCTTCTCGGGGTTCGAAAAATTGCCACCAGCTCCTACCACCCAAACGGCAACGGTGGGGTGGAACGTGTGAACCACACGATGGCCCAGATGTTGGCAATGGTCGTCAACGAGCTCCAAAACAACTGGGATGAATAGCTCCCTCACGTCGAATTTGCGTACAACAATTCCGTCAGTGCCGCCACGGGTCTGGCTCCCAACGAGGTACATATGGGTCGGCTACCACGCCTCCCACTCACGATTTTCGAACGTGCTGGAGTCGCCGGCCACCAGAGCTTGGCCCGCGACCACCTCGCCTACTGCGACTTGGCGACGGACCGCCAGCAGCGCGCGTACGAGATCGTTCGAAAACACCACGCCCTCACTGTTGCTCGCGTGAACCGCCGCAACTCCGCCCTCTCCGACGTTCTGCGTCCGGTCCCCAAGTTGACGTTAGCGGTTGGGTGTGGGTGTGCAATACGACGGCCACCATCCGCCAGGGTGCGAAACCAGACACGGACGCCAAGGTCCTCAAGGCCAAACTCTCACTCAACTGGACAGGCCCCTAAAGTTCTCGCAGTTGGCCCCTGCTCCTCAGCGGACACCCCGGATGGATCTCCTCTCGGAGCGAAGCTCCTGTATTTGGATCTTCCTTTCGATATGCCCGGCGCTGAGGCTCGCCGGCGCGTATCTGTTCAACGCTGCAAGCTCTGTGCCAACCCCCACGACCGTGGCGACATGCCGAAGTATTTGCCGGCGGGATTCACGCAATACGCGCTCAACAATTTCTCCAAGACATCCCCCCGTATCACGTCACCGAGGACGACGTTTCGACCCCTCTTGCAACGACTCAAAGTGGAAAAGATTACTGGACATCAATCGGTTAGAGGTCGGGGTGGCGTCATCGCGGTGATGTACGAGACGCATCGGAAGGGACTATCCCGGCCATCCTGGGAACGGGAAATGGACCTTGAGCTTTCTCGCCACGCAATTTACCGCTACTGGGTCGGCACCCCGAACCAACACCGCCAAACCAACCGCCTGTACCGCCGAATGAGAATTGGCGCGGCACAACGGGAGCTTTCTCGGAGTAACGGCGAGCGGTTTCTGGCAACCGGATATGGTTGCGTATCGCACGCCGATTGGCTCCGGTTATACAGCAACACTGTACTTCCCAACGGGGCCCACTTTTGGTACAAGGCGACGACGGTCTGTGGTGGCTCGGGAAAATCAGCGCAACTACACCAACAGATGGAGTATAGTTGGCTCGATTTTTGGACGACCCGAGACCAATCGAGCTTTCTCTTTCTCCGGCGCGCTACACGACTTCGACGAAAGCTGTACGAGGTTCTTGGTGTCTGCAAATTCACTTGGCTAGCGTGTTTGCACGGGGGGTCCAGCGTAACGTAGATGAATCTCCATGCGCCGCCGTGGAAAGCTGATTTTCGCTTCTTGACTGCACTCGATATTTATCTTTTTAATCGTTTTCCTGGACTTTAGGAAGTGTTTTTTTTTTTCTTTTGCTCGATGTGTTTCTGGATTGTTTTCTTTTTTTTTGGGCTGGGTTGGGGATGTGTTTTTGCGTATTTTGTCCTGCCTACCCCCCCCCGCTCAGTGTCGGGACAGGTCTGGGCACTCGGCCGCTCAATTGCGGCCCAGGACGCGTTTTCAGAGTTGTGGCGGGCTGTGGGTTTAGGTGGTTCTTGCCGTCTTCCGTGTTATTCTTGTTTTCATTTCCGTATTCATTTTTCGCTTTCCCATGCATCTTCCTCGCCCCCCCCCCCGTGCGGGCGGCATGTCGATGGCTTTCATTGACGGTTTCTTCCTGCTCCTTAAGGCTAGGTCTTCCTTTCATTCTTTTTACGTACTTTGCCGGCTTCGTTGCCTCGCCGTTCAGAAGTGTGGGAGTGGGTTTTGAGGAGCCGCATCTTCGACTCATGTTCTAGTTCTTGGAATCGGGGTTTCCATGAATTTCCCCCATAATTCTGCATATACGACTGATCAAAGTGGGCTAGTGTTATGATACTGCTTTGTATGAGGTTGAAAGCCAGGTAATTACCAGGGTTTAGGCATTGGGAGCGTATTTGTAGTACTTGGAAGGCGTATCTTAGATGGGAAAACCAGGGGTTTTCCAGAGGCGCACGAGCTTGGTCTCAGTCTCCGCGTGCACGAAAGGAATAAAACTGCTCTTCTTCTATAGCTAAGCAAGCAACACACGTGAGTACCAACGATTATCGACTTAAAAGGCAGACCTGTCCAGGGATATAAAGTGTCCCACATGCTTGATTTTAACACATTGGTGGGCAGTCTCCTAAATCAACAGCACGCATATTTCAAAATATCAGTGCATACGGATTAGTTTGTTTCGTGAAACCTTTTTTGAATGATTTACATCTGAGCACATGGGCTAGGTGGTATCAAAACTTCCTACGTGCGGACATAAAATACAGAGCTCAAGTTGAGAGGTGTCCTGCCCTTTTCTGCTTTTATTTACATGCCTTGGACAATAGACCTATCAATAGACTATTGCCCCTACAGCGGAGTCACGAAGTTGTCTATTAATTGGAATTGTCCGGGCAAGTGATATGTCATAGACTGTCTATTAATAGCAATTGTTATTATTATTCTAGCAATTGAAATTGTTTAGACAATTGATCTTGGATACCGTGTCTAATAATTGGATTTATTCGGACAATTGATATCGGATACTGTCTAACAATTGGAATTGTCCAGACAAATAATTTTGGAGACACGCTCTCTCTGTCCTTCGATGAGCGCAGCTACAAACTTCGCCGTGGAAAGCTTTGGGCGCCTCGGAAAGGAATGCAGCGATCTAATTCATCAGTTGGCGGCAAGTATAGCCGGAGGGACGGACGGATCGTCCCTGGCGCGGAAAGGCGTCTGCAAAGAACGCCTCTTCCAGACCATCTCGGTGACCACACAGGTCGCGATTTCGCGCAGAGTACACATGTATAAACTAGCTCTGAGGGACCGCCAGACTGTTAGAGGAAGAGAGGAAGAAGCCGGAGGAATGCGACCAATGATTTGGGGATGGAACGTTGATGAGGAATAGGATATATTATACCGGTAGTTAAAATGAAATGATGTGGGGAAAGGAAAATGGGAAACGACTGGCAGAGAAGTGTGTGAGGGATACTGCTGATTCACGGAAGGATATTTGGTTTATATAGGAACGGCATCTACGCTATATTGTCGGAAGGCAAGCGTAATAATAATATTAATAATTGAAGTTGCCCTGATTATTGATTTCAGAGACTGTCGAATAATTTGAATTGTCTGAACAATTGATGTTTGGTGCTTTTCAATTATTAGAATTGTCCAGACAAATGAGCTCGGAGACTGCCTATCGATTGAAATTGTGCTGGCAAAAGATTTCACAGGCTGCTATTAATTGGAAATGCTTAAACAATTGATTTCGGGCAATTGACATGAGTTGGACTTGTGGGGACAACTGCTTTGAGAGACCGTCCATTCATTGGAATTGTCCGGACAACGGGTTTCGGACGCGATTTACTAATTGGAATTGTCATGACTACTGTATCGAGTTTAATAGGGCTCTGTTCTTTGAGAGCTGGCAGCCACTTGTAGTTACCTTTGATTTGGTCAGTACACAACAGTATACCACCATACTAGTATTGCCTCTACAACAGGATCGGGAACTTCCTTCTACACGCAATCATTTGCAATGTCCCTTTATTGTGCCATATTACGAGTAGTATCAATTCAATGGGGAGTGTCTATCATGATACAATGACTACTGCAGGTACACGGCCATGACGTTTATCGACCAGCTGTTTTTTTGCGCGGCATCTGAAATGAATTGTGCGGACAGTTCCAACTACTTTCCAATCGCCGAAGTCCGTTTGGACTATTCCTTTTGGTTGACAGCACCCGAAATCAATTGTGCGGACAATTTCAGTTAAAAATCAGCAGCCGATCAAATGTTCAGACAAATCCATTTAATAGACAGCTCCGAAACCAATTGTCTGGTGTCTGGACAATCCTAATTACGAGATCAACACCCGAAATCAATTTGCTGAATAATTCCAATTAATTAGCAATCTCCGCAACCAACTGTTTGGATAATCCTAATTCATAGACAACACTCGAAACCTATTGCTCACACAACTCCAACTAGTATAGATGGTATTCGAAATCAATTGCCTGGGCAATTCCAATTAATGGGCAATCGCCGAAATCAAATGTATGGACAATTTCAATTATTGGGCAATCGCCGAAATCAATCGTCCCTGGCGCGGAAGGGCGTCTGCAAAGAACGCCTCTTCCAGATCATTTCCGTGACCACACAGGTCGCAACTTCACGCAGAGTACACAGGTATAAACTTGCCCTGAGGGACCGCCAGGCCGCTAGGGGAAGGGAGGAAGAAGCCGGAGGATTGCGGCCAATGACATGGGGATGGAACGTCGATGAGGAATAGAATATACTATACTGGTAGCTAAAATGAAATGTTGTGGGGAATGGGAATTTGGAAACGACACGCAGAGAAGTGTATGAGGGATACTACTGATTTAAGGAAGGATATTTAGTTTATATAGGAACGGCATCTACGCTATTTTGTCAGAAGGCAAGCATAATAATATTATTATTATTATTATTATTATTATTATTATTATTATTATTATTATTATTATTATTATTATTATTATTATTATTATTATTATTATTATTATTATTATTATTATTATTATTATTATTATTATTATTATTATTATTATTATTATTATTATTATTATTATTATTATTATTATTATTATTATTATTATTATTATTATTATTATTATTATTATTATTATTATTATTATTATTATTATTATTATTATTATTATTATTATTATTATTATTATTATTATTATTTATTATTATTATTATTATTATTATTATTATTATTATTATTATTATTATTATTATTATTATTATTATTATTATTATTATTATTATTATTATTATTATTATTATTATTATTATTATTATTATTATTATTATTATTATTATTATTATTATTATTATTATTATTATTATTATTATTATTATTATTATTATTATTATTATTATTATTATTATTATTATTATTATTATTATTATTATTATTATTATTATTATTATTATTATTACTGTTATTATTGTATGGACAATTTCAATGAATAGACAGTCACCAAAAACAATTGTCAAGACAAATGCAATTAACACACATCCTCCTGAATCAATTACTGAAGGATATTCGGTTTATTTAGGAACGGCATCTACGCTATGTTGTCGGAAGGCAAGCACAAATAATAATGATAGTCAATTGTAGACACAATAGACTATTGAATTAATAATTGTACAGGGTGTGGTCAAAAATAAGGCTTAAGCTCACCACAATCCCACGTTCCAATTTCGTGTCGTGTGCCAATTTAGCCCATATAGCTCCCGTTGCAACATCAGAATAGCCTGCTGCTACCCCTGGAGTTTGGGCACGTTGACCCGACCTGAACCCCGAAAGGAGCAGGTGCGGTGGAGATAGCCACCCGGGAGAATCATCTCTTCCGTGTAGTGTGCGACTTGCGCGAGCTCACCCACTAACAAAAACCGCGCTATGAGGCCTTCCCGCCGGACTTGGTCCAGGTACGATCCACCCTACCCGTTGGGGCGTTGGACATACTACGGGTAGTACCTGGTGTACCTGGTATTATACCCGGCTGGTACCGTACCTGATACTCGTATTATGAGGCTTAGATTGGGCAGGCGATGGGGTTAACCTTTTACCTTTAGCCCAACGGACTATTACGGGGGTCCATAGTTAACGGGACCAATTTTTGTTAGTAAAAATAGGTAAATATATAGGTTTTCATGTATACCATAGGTCCTATTAACTATGGACCCCCGTAATAAGACCTCAACAAATGGCGTCGTCGGCAGGACATGGGTCGTTGGTCGTGAGTTCGAATCTCACGTCCACCATGAAATCGCTTTTTAAAGAAAAGTGAATTTCCTCATGTCAAGAACCTGAAAAAATACTTCTGGATCCCCAGAAATTGGAACCGCGTGTTGGTGTCACGCGTCGACCCGTATATCCGATCCATTCCAAGGAGGGAGAGTGTTATGAGGCTTAGATTGGGTAGACGGTTGGTTAACCTTTTACTTTTAGCCCAACGGACTAAGACCTTAACAAATGGCGTCGTCGGCAGGACTACGTACTCGTGTTGATTATTAGTATTGATATCAACACCTGGTATTACTATTATTAGTGAATATAATGATTTCCCTGTCGACTGATTACATCCATCCACCCGCAATTACAACTCAGAGTGTGCAGTATATATATACTATTAATACTAATAGTATTCGCAGTATATTACTACTGATTTACGGAAGGATATTCGGTTTATAAAGGAACGGCATCTACGCTACATTGCCGGAAGGAAAGCATAATAATAATATTGATATAATATCAATCATTACAAGCTTCTGTGGCTGTGAGGCCACCCGCATCATTGAAGCAAGTCCAGGAAGACCTTTTTTTGACAGCGACGATGATAGATAGCGGCTAATATATACCAGGTAGCTGATAGCTCCATACGAGAAGATATTGAGATCAAGGTTGCGGGACACTTTGTGTCCCTGGGCAGGTCTGCCTTTTAAGTCGGTAATCGTTATTACGGGGATCCATAGTTAATGGGACCAAATTTTGTTAGCAAGAATAGGTAAATATATAGGTTTTTATGTACACCATAGGTCCTATTAACTATGGACCCCCGTAATAGACTCACGTGTGTTGCTTGCTTAGCGATAGAAGAGCAGCTTTTATTCCTTTTGTGCACGCGGAGACTGAGACCAAGCTCGTGCGTCTCTGGAAAACCCTTCCATCTAAGATACGCCTTCCAAGTACTACAAATACGTTCCCAGTGCCTGAACCCAGGTAATTACCGGGCTTTCAAACTCATACAAAGCAGTATCATAACAACGACAACTTTTTTTTATTAGTTTCCATTCAAACGACAATTCATTGGTATACCGGGTTTTCGGTTGAAAAACCACGAGAAATCGCGAAACACCGGCCGGCGTAAAGAAGACTGACATGGAAAAACCCAATGAGCCTTGACAGCAAAGACAGAGCGCGCCAAAAAACGAACAAATACGCGTATTTTTTTTTCATACCAGCCTACTATACAGCCTACTATACTATCGTTAGTTAGTCCAAAAATCTACCGTCTCGTGGCCGGTCGCCCCGGCGTGGGCTAGTGGTACTATCCTCGAATGCTATTCAAAGAAGTAGTATTATAGTGTTGATGCTGGAGTTCCAATCCCACGAGGTGGGTCAAACGTTTTCAGCATATTCGCCAAAATAAAAAATAAAACTCAATCAACTGCTGAGAGAGAGCGCCTACTGTAGTATATACCGTGGGTAAGCGCAATTCGATGAGAGTCGACCAGAGAAGAAAGGGCTTCTCGCGATAAAAATGCAAGGCAAAAGTAGAAGCATAGTGGGGAGGAGGGAGAAGAAGAGCCTCTGCTTTTAGTGTCCCCGGAATCGAGTTACGACTTTTACGACTTGGAAGGAGAGACAAAAAAAGAGGGTGAATATAGTGCATGCACGGGATGCACGGGATGCACGGGATGCACGGGCTGAAAACAATATAGCACGTCTGGTGTGTGTCCTAGAAAATAGCCGCTGAAAGCCCACACACTCCAACAAATCCCCATTATGTTCCACACACCATATATATGCATAATTTAACAACTACTCGGAAATATTAACGATATATGCGTCCAAGAGCGCACGCACAACACTCCAATCAATTTAAAGCACATCAAAGCCCGGGCTCAAGGGTTGTTCGAAATATTTAGGTTAAAAACGAACGACCAGGGAGGGGGACCACGTGAAGGAAAAACCAGGCGCTGATTAGGGGCTTGATCAACCAGTAAGGATGTCATCACCGGGAGGCAGTATCGAACCCAAAGTTACTTCTTTTGTTCGAATATAAAGGATAGACCACTGGGCTACTAAGTCAGCGCTAACTGAGTAGCTCAGTGGTTTAACCTAAATATTTCGAAGCACATGCTCACTTACTTGGATATATTAACGGCATGCCTCCAAGAGTGCACGAACAACGCTCCATCATTCAGTCAACATGCCGCCATCTAACACTATAATGCATTTGACATTCAATGTGCATGACGAAATTTATGTCGAATGACGGCAAAACAACTTTTTCCATCTCCAGTACCAACACGAGTCGACGAGGGAAGAAAGGATTGAAGTCTTTTCGCGATGAAAATAAAGGCGGGAACCGTAGTGCGGAGGAGGGAGGTGTGAGCCTGCTATGTGACTACGGATCTGAGTTACGATCGTTAATAGGAGGTAGAGAAAAAATAAGGGCCACGATAATAAATGCGAAGAGAAAAATTGAGTAAAATAAAGTACCAAGCAAAGACGTCAGGAGACATGTCAAGCAAGGAAAAACGTGCTCTGTCAACGGTGTAACGGTGTAGGTCCTAGTGATCTTATTGAAGGCACAAACCGTAGTGGGGAGGGGGGAGGTGAGCCTGCTATGTGATCCCGGATCTGAGTTTACGACTATACTAAGAAGAGGTTGAGAGAAAAGAAGGGCGAACATGGCAAATCGAAGCGAAACAGATAGTGGGAGTGGTGCCCTTTCTCGAGCGAGAGTTGACAGCGAGGGGTATACACCTCAACCCGGGCAGAACGGTTGCCTTGGCCCCGAAGGGACACGTGCCCACGCCGGAGGAGATATCACTCTTGACAGGAGAGCGGGTGTCCGCATCGCGCACAAGGGAGGGATGCAGGTGGTTTTGGGGTACCCGTCGGCACTGACGAGTTTACGATAGAGAGCGCCATAGTGATTGTGCGAGGTGGGGGCGCGGAACAAATCGCGCAGATGCTGCCACGAATGCCGGATAAACAACCGGCCAACTCCATAGCCACCCGCTCTATGGTGCAGCAAACGGCGTATGCCAAGCGGGTGATGGACCTAAAGCTGTCCCTGTCAGCTTGTCGACAGGCAGACAATGGCGCAATGTGGATGCTCGAAGATCTTGCTATTTCCCCGAACGGCGGAGGAATCGTCGTTCTTCGGGGAGGAGTCCTGGTGGAGCGGCTTACATTGCTACCCCCCACCAATGTGCGCGGGCCAGCTTAACGACGGGGGCCAGGGGGCTTGAAATGACGTCGGCAGAAGCGAGAAGCATATCTGCATCGGTAGGAAGCGTGGTGGCAGCGCTACACGCAGTCCTTGCTGACTTCTCTGGCAGTCTGGGGCAGAAGGTGCAGAGGAACCTACCAGGTTCAGAACTGGTGACCAGCATATGGGAGGGAGTGCGAAGCCTCCGAGAGGATAGCGGGGTCACGGAAGGGGAGATGGGCGAAGTAATGCCGCGGGGCTGAAGGAACAGGGCTTTCCGACCTGAGGAGGTAAGCCCATCCGAGAATTCGGATCGAGAGGTGTTGGCAGCACGCGATGCTGAGACCACCAATTCCCACAAAGGCCAGGAATAACTGGGGACAAAAGTCAACCGGATGCGGTACGACCTGTACGTCACATCTCTTGACGGACTTCCCATCCATGCACGCCCGCCGAAGGCGGTGAGCCCTTTCGGGGAGAGCAAGACCCGCCAATGCGCGAAGGCCAGGCAACGGAGCCAGTCAGGATCAGGAGCTGCAGCGTGGTTACGAGCAAGGCCGGTGGACGCTCAACGGGTCGTACCAGCTCGGGACTTCCTGTACGCAGGGCGGCGACATTTGGAGATCGAGGAGCACTTATCGGCGACGTGCCATGCCTGCGGCGTCGCAGACGCCAACACGCGACATGCACGTGTGTGCCACCGCGCAGGCGCGCAGTTAAACCAACACTAGCCGTTGGTCCAAGCGACTTCCCGCCTCCTGAAGCGGATGTCCGCCGGCCACCAAGTGGAAAGCGGCACGCCCTGTAACACCGAAAGGGACCTACGTATGGACATCGTTATCGAGAGGAGAGGCCTCCGAGAAGCGTCGGCACCGGACTTGCGACAGAAGAGCATGCTACTTGGCGTCACCTACGCGGGGGTACACCTGTGTGGCGGAAGTGCTGACCAAGATGGATCAGCTGGTTCAACTTCCGAGGCGTGAAAGCGCAACCATTACGCCCGCGTTGGACATATGACCTTCGACGAGCGCAGCCATAAACTCATCACCCTTGCGTTGGAAGGCTTTGGGCGTCTAGGAAGGGAAGCAAGCGAATATATCGATCAACAGGCGACGAATGTGGTCGGAGGAAAGGATGGGGGGGTAAAGTCCCAGAAAGGAATCCGTAAGGAACGCTTTTTACAGCACGTTTCAGTGACCTCTCAGGATACAATCTCACTTCGAAAACACGGGTACAAGCTCGCCTTGCGGGACCGTCAAGAGACGAGAAGGAGGCGGGACGGGGGGGCTGATGCCGACGGCGTGGGGTTGGTACATGAATGCTGAGTAGGGAAGTATAAGAGTTGAACAGAAGAAGCTATTCTGCCTAGAATGGGGAAGGAACAAAGTGATATTCTATGGAGTCCTGGGGGTTTCGTAGGCCGGTCGTTGCGAACCAACTTTGTATTCTGAGCGTATTGATACTTCATGAGAGGGAGCACAGTTCGGGTTAATTCGTCACTTGGCTAGATTTAATTGGTAAGGCGTAAGTAGGTATCACCCGTTCAAATTAAATTGGTGCAACGTCTGTGAGGAGTCAGTAGAGTCAATCAAAGAGGGGAACTGCATAATTGGTACTAATAATTTTGTTGTAGAGTATTCAGGTTGGATTGATGGCACTTTCCACGTTTTAGGTCACTGGGGTTTAGTCCCTTTCATATGTGGATGACATGATTGGAATAAGAGCTGACCAGTGGAATAGTAAAGGTGCCAGTTAAAGACATCACGAGACATGTCAAGCAAGGCAAAACGTGCGCTATCAACTGTGTATAGATAGGGCTTCGTGTTCCACACTGAAACCTAGTAATTTGATATCAGTCGAGGCATGTCAAGGCAGTTGAGACAAACTTGCTGTCTGTCAAGGGGTGAGAGGTGAAAGCGCTGTCTCCTGACATCTTTGGTACCAACAACAGAATATTCGATCCTGAACGGGGGTATCGTATTGCAGTAAAATAAATAACAACAAACATTGGATTATAATATAACAATTTAGCATCTCTGTGTCGTCGTTTTGTGATACAGAGTTTGTATCTCTCTATTAATAGCGTTGAAGAATCGGCACGGAGACTGGGTGTGCTGGATGCCGACCGGTAGAAAAAACACAAACATAATTTGACGAATCGAGGTGACAGAAAGGATAGCGTACCGTACAGGGCACAGTATGGAAATCGTAGGGAAAAGAAAGCGTACAGTAGTACCTCCTATCCTACAGGTTGGATCTTACGCACGGCAAGACAAAATAAGGGGGTTTAAAATTACCACCATAGCTTTTAATGCTACTATTAGCATCGCACACGGTGGAGACAAAATCTCCCCGGTCTTACTAATGCTAATAGTATTATAGCGGGGAGAAACGAAAAATACCGTACCAGAGGCCGGTCTGTACGGTCTGCGAAGGTAGCCCCAGGTGGCCGTAACGACGTTCTGTACGGTCACGTATCGAGTGAAAGGGATTTATGATTATGAAGATGTTTAACAAGTGTAGAATGCTATAATATCTGCTGCATTACTCATCATACCATACGTGCGAATATGAGCGGCAACCATACCAACTTTCGGTATAGTTGGCTTTGCATCAGCGGCCAATAATGACGTTGTGTTTTAATACTATTATACTGAACAGGCCCATATGCGGTGCCCTGCTAATCCCTAGGTGTTACCACTTAAGGTTGGACAGAGATATGAATTCCAGTTTTTTTCTACGTAACACGAAAGCGTTGTGGCCGCGTCTACCCATCCAGCACATAGCGCCCCCTACGATGCCCAGATGCAAGCCCGGAGGTGGCGTTTTGGCGTTTTGCATTCGCTTACTGTTGAGCTGCCCGCGTACGCACGTCCTTGCCCACCAATACCAGGCCTCTGTCTGGGCTCGCTTCAATGAGCGAGCGTCCTCAGGCGCCAAAACCTTGTTTATATACGACTGGCACTATTTGTGTGAGCGCGCCGCTCAGCTGCCCGTGTCGCACCATTCCTTTCATGGTATTATGTGTGAGCGCCGCTCTCAGCTGCCCGTGTCGCACGACTCCTTTCATTGTAGTTTGGAGTCGCCCGTGCATCTTTTTACAGTAAGCTGTTGTCGTGTGACACTTCGACTGGTATTTTAGTTGGCATTCTAGGCTTCACTCCATGAAAATAATGCCGTGCTTTTTCTTCCCACTGGAGAGCTTGAACTCTTGACCGCCGTCGAAGGTAGACCGGTCAACTACAAAACCCTCGTCCACGATCTTTTCGCCGTTAAGCTTCGCGCCGCCTCCCTTGATGAGTCTCCGTACCTCGCTCTTCGTCTTTGCAAGCTCCAAGCGCATGAAAAGATCGACAACTACGATGCCGGCTTCAGCCTCACCGCTTTCCATTTTCGCTCTGCAATACGACGCAACAACGGTGTTGCGTGTGAGGATGTTGCGATACCCTAAGCAATGAAAATGCATTAAAAAATCAACCAGGTGGCACTTGGGTACGCCACATATCTCGCATCGTTACGTTACCTGGGGAGAGCAGCATTCGATCCTCCACCCCCACCAACGAACAACTGCTTGATCGTCTCATGAATCTCTTGTAAGCATTCTTCGCCATGGAGCAATTTGGTTGCTTCGTCTGCGAGCACAATCTGAACAAGGTGCAGACAAGAATATGCGCGGGCCAAACAAGCATACATGAGCAACGGGGGCAGCGTTAGTCGCCGAGAGTCTCATATCCCCAAGGTGTGCCACTGTGGTGCTCATATCTCCTGAGGCATTCACGAGGTTTCGTTTCGCCGCCCAAGTTCTGTACTTCGTGGGAGCTCTGGTTGAATCCAGCTTCAGCCACCATCCATCCCGGTCACGTAAACATCCAAGTAACCGGACGCTACTTAAACGCGCCTCGAATATCTTTGGCGGTTTATGACCATCCTACTCTAGATTTTACCACTGACCTTGGCCTCGTTGATTCCCGCCCCTGTGAGCTTCTCCAAATTGCTTATTTCATCCATCTGCAACTCGGTGAAGAGCTTCAGAAAGCGGATGACGTCAGCGTCGTCGGTATTCCGCCAGAACTGTGAATGTTGCAGTCAAGAACTTGGATCAGGATATAGACTGGACGACGGCAAACACACATACATGCAAGCATCTAAACAGAGCTTGGTACGTACTACGGTACATGTTGATGGTGCAACGTTCGTGGGGACCATATTGATTCTCCCCCTCTCAACACTAAACGAATAGCTTACCTGCCAGTAGTCGTACGACGAAAGCATGTCAGAGTTTAACCACACAGCGCCAGAAGCCGACTTGCCCATTTTTTTGCCCTCAGATGTAGTGATCAGAGGAGCAGTTAGAGCAAACAGCTCTGCCTTCTCAACTCGTCGCCCTAAATCCACTCCGTTGACCATATTGCCCCATTGGTCGGAACCGCCCATCTGTAGTACACACCTAACAGCGAGCCGAAACGAAAGGTCACGCGCTGGTACGTTAAATTCAGGGTAGGCTCATCTATATTCACCCCGCGCAACTGTCAGCCATCCTCAGTCCGTAGCACAGCAATTAATGATTATTTTCCTTACGTCACTCCTTGCCGATCAAGGGTGGAAGGCTACAAAAAGCGTGGAAACCAAAAACGAGTATAACAAAGGTGCCTACGAGCTATGACGTTCTAGAGGATATTTTCAGAAAGCAGGATTATAGCGGGATAGCACATCTGTTTTCTTCCTCTTGGTCTTGAACTGCACCTGGGCGAGCTACATGCTCCATTTCGTACGTGGCGCATTTGATTCCCCAGGAGCTGACTCGTATTACCTTCAGCTAGGAAATCAAGGAGCAGAGTCGACGGCTGTCGTTGCTACTTTCACACTCTACACACAGTTTCGGCGAGAAACAAATGATCCCACACATGTGGTCAATTCCATTAGTGGCTCACATCGTTGGCGCACCTTGCATGCAACACGGCAATACCGACAATGACAACAACTGCATTGGCAACTATTGGGTGTCTTCTTGCTTGATATGTCTCATTACATCAGCACTACCCACCACTGTTTGAACATCTCTTTGACCTCGGTGCGTATCATAGCGATGGCGTCTCACCCGCATCGACGGTAGAGCTCGGTGAAGTCGTATGCCTGTAGCAGCATGTAATTGAATTCCAAGAAGGTTAGGGGCTGCTCGCGTTCCAATCTTAACCGCACGCTGTCGTATGTCATCATGCGGTTGATGGTGAAGTGAGGACCGTACTCCCGAAGAAAGTCGAGGTACGACAGCTGTTGCAACCACTGGTCGTTGTTCACTAGCTTGGCGTCAGTGGGGCCATCCCCAAACGTCAGGAACTTGGAGAAAACACTCGAAAGTCCATCAATGTTCCCCTACCAAAAAGAGAACAGCCATCACCGCCATCACAACACGAAACAGGTCAGCGTTATATAGCTTAGTGAATGCTTCGATGGCCAGCCGGCCCGGTTAATCCGATCGTCCGGAGGTGTAGACACATCCGCCGATAAACGGAGTACACTGCACATTGACATTCGTTTCCGCCGCAGATCGCACTCATCAAAACATATCTGCACACATCAGAACAAGTTTTTCACAAAACAGCTGCGCTGTCCCCGTGTACATCTATACACAGCGCTACGTACGTATTACTGTAGTCCATGGCACGAACATTTTCACTGTTTCGTGCGAGTACTACGCGTCGGCAGATAAATACGACGAGAGGAAACACACTGGGACACTTATTTTTCGCGCCCCCCACACATCTTCTTTGCCCTTGTGTTCTCTCTCCTGTTACTATATTAATATTACTATTAGTGGTCGTACCTCCGGCGTCACAAAGCAAAGCAGGCTCTCCTCCCCCCTCCCTACTACAATTCGTGCCTTGCATTTTTATCGTGAGAATAACATACGTAGCCCTTTCTTCCCTCGTCGACTCACGTCGAATCGCGCCTACCCACGCTGCTTTCAGTAGTTGATTCCTCTTCAGTCTCACAAATAGGTTCACAATCACCACGGTGGGATTCGAAATTACGAAATCAACGCTAGCAGCATTCGAGGGTAACTACTAGACCACCGGGACGACCGAGTGCGTAAACCAGGTCTCGCGGGCGCACATTGCTCTGTAGTTTTCAAGCATCTGCAGGACGTTAATGAAACGTAACTACGACAATGTCTTGTTTAGCTTTAAAGTTGATGGGGTTGACGTTGATGGCCGTATCGACCGGTGTTTTGCACACCATAAAACGGTGAAACCCCGCGCCATACTTATGGTGGAAGTGAAAACCAACCAGAAATAGTAGAAGCCGGTGTACCCTCTGGCGTTTGTGGTCATATCCTGGTCAGGGGTGCTTTGACCAATGAGCGCTGCAGATGTAAGGCGCTAAGTGTGATGATTTCTCCTGTACCGGAAAGCGGCGTAAGAAACTTGATATATCGTAACGAAAAAAAGCAGGGTGGTGCTCGGAAATTTTCCCGTCGTTGTTTTTCCGCCCTGGTGGACGGTCCCGGAATTCCGGCGGTTTTCCGGCACATTTCGTGTTACCGTCTACCGCCAAGGGCAGTACCGCCTAAAAACGAAATACCGTCTACCGTCAGCAAGCAACCGTCGTATTGCATCACCGTCAAAAAAATTTCGTCAAGGTTCACTATTTCCGTTTACCGGCAATAAATTTCCGTCATATTCACTATTTCCGTCTACCGGCAAATAAATACCGTCAACTCTAGACACCGCCAGAAAGTTCCGGCAACACTAGATACCACCAGAAAAGTTCCGGCAACACTGGATACCGCCAGAAAAGTTCCATCAACACTGGATACCGCCAGAAGAGTACCGCCAACACTGGATACCGCCCAAAAGACACCGTCAGTACTGGATACCGCGCAAGGTGGCGGATGTTATTTTTTCTTTTCTGGTCAGAAGGTTCCACTGGTTCCCTTTCGGGAGAACCTGTGCGTGTGGACGTGTGGATAGAGAGTGTCTGCCACCACGCCCACACACACCTGCCTACCAGGCCCACATGCACATGGTTGACGAGGTCCGCGAGTTGGACGCCGCGAAAGAGCAGGCACGAGCTAGAGTAGCCAAGAGTGCCCAGCAATCGGCGGCGGCGCAGCTGCAGAGGGCAAACATGGTGGTTGAGATTTCCTAGATGCCACGACCTGGTATGATCCAAGCGAGATCACGAGTAGCTAAAGTCCTCATACGATTACATTCTTCAGTTGTTCGCATCGTGTAGGCGAGCAGCTCTTCTTGTGGGTGAGACGGGGACGACTCATGATAGTTTGGGTTTCAAATGGAAAATGGCAGATGAGAGGGGAGGAGTTAGACGAGGCTCGGTCGGGCCTATCCCCTGATGTTCTTTTTTTATATTTTCTCCGGTGTTTGTTCATGTTCTTTGCATGAGACTGCTCAATTTCGATGTGATGAAAAGAGAAATGAGAGCCTGCCCGCTTGCGAGGCACGCACATATTCAACACATGCCAAATACCGGAGAACTTGGATTTTCCGTTTTCTGCCGAGGGCTTTACCGCCGAAAAACGAACTGCCGTGTACCGTCGTCCTATTACCGCCGAGATGTTACCGGCATATTTTGGATTTTCCGTTTCCGTCAAATTGGTTACCGTAAAAAAAAACGAACTACCGTCTACCGTCAACGAATTTCCGTCGTGTCCTATTACCGCTGAGATATTACCGGCATATTTTGGATTTTCCGTTTCCGTCAAATTGGTTACCGTCAAAAAACGAACTACCGTCTACCGTCGACGAAATTTCCGTCGAGATATTACCGGCATATTTTGGATTTTCCGTTTCCGTCAAATTGGTTACCGTCAAATAACGAAATACAGTCTACCGTCAGCAAAATCACCGCCAAAGGCATTACCGTCCCGTCTCAGTTTCGTGTGAAATATCATTTCCGAGCACCACCCTGAACAAAAGACAACACGTGCTCGTGTATACACAAATACACAGCAGTAAGTCGTAGGTGGCGATTTGGGGCGGCCTTCCAACTGGTATATACCAGGTAGGCAATACAGTGGTGTACCCACTTCAAGACCACCCCGTGCCAAGCCACTTTAAGTGGTCTCATCTCTACTTCGGTCTCATGACTCTTCAAGAGCGTTATCATGTTAATCTGGGACAAGACCGAAAACGGTCCTAAAAAAATGTAATGCACGCGATTACTCCGACCTACACACTATTTGTCAGATGCAAACGTCCTGTCGGTCCCTACGCCCCCGAAAGGCACACAGCATGAACGTAAAACTGGTTTTGTGACTTCCCGGCGGCATCCTGATGCATCCAATTAAAAAAGAAACACCCACAGCAGTTCAAAAGTAGCGTGCAGTTAAGATGTGCACCGCTGCCCGGCCGCCGAACAGTGGCTCTTGTGAGATTTGTATGATATCTGTGGGATGTAAAACGAGGAGGGCCCGGCGTGTCTTGCTGGAGCCTGCAGTTCACAGCGGCCGCGGAGGGCATGGTTGCAGCCGACGAGACAGCAGCACGAGTGGTCTCTCTACGGCAGAAGCAGGGCGCTCGTGCGCTGGGCTGTCTTGGTCAAGTTAGGGGCATCGCGTATACGTACAAATGTCTTATTTCCCGACTTTGAGACCGTGTTGGGGGGATAGGGGCAATCGGTGTTATCTGGACCAACTATTGTGGGAAGTTTTGAAGGGCTCAAGACCTGTGCCAATGGAAACGCGAAGTCAAAAAGTTTTTTTCCTTCAAAAATATTGCTTTCAAAGAACAGCCGAAAATATCCTCGTACCGCCGCTGTGGGAAATAAAAATGAGAAACTGTTTGTTTTTTGTTAGTTTTTTTTCTTCTGTTCTAACGGCTCCAGGCGGCGCAATTTGTTTTTTATCGTTGCAAGTTGTCAACACGCTGACAAAAATCAGCTCGTGCGACGATAGACGCTCGGTCTCGACATAGACTCAGCCCACGGTCAACCCGCTTGGTGTCGGGCAAGGCCAACGAGTAAGATGACGGCTTCGAAGATATCAGGTGGATCCATGGTCTACGGGGTGAGAGCTTGCGGCGGCGTCCGACGGTATCCGCCCAAAGCCTGAGAAGAAGCCTATTTTTAGCCATTCGACATGGGTCGAGAAATTTGTCATCTGTTTTGTGCACACCAAAGGCCAATTGTTTTTCCATCATACGCCTGGCCAGCGCCCGCCACATGTCATCGGCCATTGTGTGAACACGATGGCTCTAGGGTGGGTGGGAGCCCCTAACGAGCGCACTCCGTTCATAATTCATGACGCAGTGGTTGGTTTTGGCGATCGATGTCTGTCGAGGACTCGGAATCTCGCCGCTTCGAACCAAACATCCGCCTGAGTTTTTTTCGGGATTTTCCAAAAGTTTGGAAATTTTCGTTTTGAAAATCGTGCTCATAGCAAGCTGCACCTGAATATTTCTGACGGGTTTCTTTGAAATTCGAAGTTTTCATGGGAACTTTGTGTTTCCATTGGCAACTGTGTTCTTTTGCCCAAAACCCGTGATATACTCGGCGGGACGGTCCAAAACACCGGTTGATTGCTTAGACCTATGCCAATGGGAACGCGCGAGTATCAATAAAAAGTTTGAATTCCAAAGATACCCGCCAAAAAAATTTAGAACACGCTTCCTGTGGGCACGTTTAGAAAAAAAAAAAGTTCCCAACTTTTGGAAAAGCCCGAAAAAAGCTAATCTGGGGCCGATGTTGGGCCAAGATCGGCTTGAGAAAAACTCAGGCCGATCTTTGGTTCGAAGCGGCGACATTCCGAGTCCTCGACAGACATCGATCGACAAAACCAACGATTGCGTCATGAATTCTGAACGGAGTGCGCTCGTTAGGGGCTCCGACCCACCCTTGGGTCACCGTCTTCACACAATTAATGGCCAGTGACGTGCGGCGGGCGCTGGCCAGGCGTACGATAAAAAAACAAATAGTCGCTGGTGTGTACCAAACAGAAGACAAATTTTCTCGATCCGCCTCGAATGGCAAAAAACATTTTTTTTTTTTCCAGGTTTGGGAGGATACCGCAGGACGCCGCCGGCAAGCTCTCGCCCCCTAGAGCATTTATCCACTTTCTATCATCGATGCCGTCATCTATACTCGTTGGCCTTGCCCGACACCAAGCGGGTTGGTCGTGGGTTGAGTCTGTATCGAGATCGAGCATCTATCGTCGCACGAGCTGATTTTTATCAGCGTGTTGACAATTTGCAACGAGAGAATACAAATTGCGCCGCCTGCAGCCGTTAGAAAAAAAGAAGGAAAAATCAAACATTTTTTCTCTTTTTTCCCCACAGCGGCGGTACGAGGATATTTTCGGCTGTTTTTTTATAGCAATGTTGGGAGTGTTTGCGATTTTTTTTTTTTTTACTTTTACTTCTCTAAAAATTCTCCCGAGACAAATTTTTGAGGAAAATTTCCGAAAAAACGGCCGAAAAGTACTTTAGCGAAGTAAGGATTTCAGCGAAAGTTACGGTAACTTTTGGATCTCTGTTTCATTGGCCTACACGCACCGAGCATTATCCCGACGCAGAACGCAACTCAAATCTCGAAGGATCAAAACACCGAGCATCTTCCATGCCACCATGCTGCTTGCCGTACGCATCACGACAACTGCTGGGAGCACAGAGGCTCGAGAGGTGTAGCTTGGGTATAGCGCGCACGAGCGGCGTTGGATTGTGCCAGCGGGCCGCCGCCGCTGCTACGGTACACGCTTTCGCCCGCTTGGTGACGACGTGGAGGATGCGTCGTCCCAAAAAGGACTCGTACTCACTCGTACTCGTACTCGTGCTCGTACAGAGCGCGACAGCATGACAGCTCGTGTATCATTTCGATTTCACCATACTGCGGCAGCAGCAGCAGCAGCAGCAGCGACACCAGCAGCCCCGGCGGCGGCTGCGGCTGCGGCGGCCGAGCGGAGCGCGCCGGCGCTGTGCCTTGCGTAGGCCGAGCGCAGCAGCAGCAGCACAGCAGCAGCAGCAGCAACAGCAACCCGAAAACGGAAGCTGGTTGGTGCTGGTACTGACGCTGTTTATTTTTGTTGCTCAAGCTGCCCCTAGCTGCGGCTATCGCCAGCTAGCTGCCGCTTGCTGTGCTGCTGCTTGTAGTCGTGGGATGGCAATGGTGGCTTCGCGGTCAACTCTGCCGCCGAAACGTTGCTGGGCTGCCGCTGTTTTTTTCCGTTCTTCTTTTTTTTGTTTGCCGCTTTGCCTCACCTCCCCACTTCCCTTCTTATTTTCGGAGGCGTCGCCTGCAGGATGTGGTTTACCTCACTCGCAAACACACCGAAATCAGGAAGGGAAGGAAGTTCACTTTTTTTAGCGGAAGTAAAGTCTTTTTTTTTTTTTACCTCTATCGCAAACACTCTTTTGTTGAAATAAAACTTTTGGACTTCGCGTTACCATTGGCATAGGTCTTAGGGTGCCCCACTTCGATTTCATTTTTAGCAGTTTTCCGTTTCTCCAGAGTCGTACTTCGACTCTGCGTATATATTGCCAGTTTTGAGGACGTCATGAATTTTCATGAAAAATCTTCAAAAAACCATCATTTCTGGCCCCAGTTCTGACAATCAATCTTCTTGATCCCCCAGAGAAAACTGATTGGCTGCGCCAAGAATCGAACGAAGACTCTTGATAAACGGAAAAATGTTCAAGAAAGCTCTCGGAAAATCCCCGGGGAGCATCCTGGGGAATCTACCGGTGTTTTTGACTGGTCCGCCGAGTAAAACGCGTACATTCGGCCTAAAAACTCAGTTGCTGGAGCCCAAAATTAGTTTCCCGCAACATATATTGGTCTTATTTCTCGTGACAGAGATAAAAATCACTGTAACCACACAACCCTGATGTCCTTTATCATATACCTGGCACCTGGTAAGAAGCGTCGTCGCCGTGGGGTTATACGTACCAGGTCATGAAGAGCATTTATTACATATTACACCAGCAGTAGTACGCGTAAAACTTGATGTTGAAGCACCCACCTGGATTGCCGCCTCATCCAAGAATTGTCGAGATTCATCCTTTCCAGACGGATCTCCAATTTTTAGTTGTGCCTCCCCCCACCAGCACGATCGGCTGATGCCCTGCCTTCTGAAGGTGTCGCAAGATCATGATCTGCAGCAAGCTCCCGACGTGGAGGCTGTGCACACAATGCGCGAAATAGAAGGTTGGGGACTAGGAAACATGAACAAACAGGCTATCGTGAAATGAAGTCTCGACGCCAAACCTCCACTTCAGAGCCCTCAAGCACCAACGTTGAGGTTTTACGTTGAAGCATCCCGCTGACCGCATTGAATCCGACACGCCGCCTCACAGACGTACTCGTATCGTACCTGTTTGCTGTTGCATCGAAACCAAGATAACCCGTGACGACCTCGCCCGTGCCCAACTTCTCATCCAAGCCGCTAATGTTGGTGCACTGGTGGTAGAATCCTCGCTCGACCAGAGTCCGGAGAAAAGGAGACTTTACAAAAGGAGTTTCGTTCAACGTTTCGTCGGCGACAATAGGGTGGGCTTCCACACTACTACTACTGCTGTCGACGGCCAGCAGGCGGCCTACGCGCGTGCGGCTAGCATGATCAACCGTAATTCTCCGGAGAGCATTCCAGTGCCCTGTGCGTGCCAAGCTTGACACACAAAAGGCCGACGTCCTGGTGCCAAGGGCCACCAACGTCATGATGGACCTCGCCACCATAACAGCAGTCAGCGAGCACTGTTGGAGAAGTGCAAGAGTAGTATGCACTCGTTCGCGGGGACCAATGGGAATGCCATTGGCGGGGACAAAAAAACCCAAAAAACTTGTTTCGGGAGTTCCAGAGGATGCTAGTGTTTTTTTTGTACGGGTCTGTGTACATGTCGAAATCATGATACAGTCAGCAAGGGCCCACACTCCTCTCACATCCCAGACTGATCAGCCGATCTGTGGGACACGCTTGTGCAGAGTGTATCGCCATGAAAGTCTCAGCAATTGGGCTGACTTTATTTACTAGTTTTAACTCTGTTAGCGGCTTTGTATCACAGGCGATCCCGACACTCGTCAACCGCTCCTTTCAAGTAGCACCCAGAACGCCCAAGGCATTTGTGTCGCAGCCTCGCTCTCGGCCTCATCGACCAAAAGCTCAGCGTAGCCAATTTATGACGAAGGAGGCAAGCGAATTGCAGGGTGACGGAACTAAGTGTCGGTCTGCGCGAGCTGGGAGGCAATCAACTGGGCTAGGAAAGCGTGGCGGTCTTCAAAAGGCGGCTCTGCTGCTGGGGGTTACTGCGGCTACGGTTCATGTTTTGCCTCATGCAGCCGTGGCGGCCGAAACGGCCCTTCCACTCGTGTCGGCAGCTGTGGATGGTACATTGATGGACAAGCTAACAAGCTCGGGTTTTTTCCAGGCGTTTTCTTTAGTGTTCGTTTCCGAAATTGGTGACAAGACGTTCTTCATCGCTGCTCTTCTCGCCGCGAAAACGTCGCGCCTCATCTCCTTCGCGGGCTCCGTGGGGGCCCTTGCCGTAATGTCAGTGCTCGCTGTTCTATTGGGATTGGCATTTCACTCTGTGCCGGCGGTGTTCACGTCTGGCCTGCCGATTGACGACATCGTAGCGGCAGCAGCTTTCCTATACTTTGGTCTCAATACTTTGAAGGACGCGTACGAACTGCCGAGCGACTCCAACGAGGGTATCGACGAAGAGAGGGCCGAGGCTGAGGAGAGTGTCAAGGAACTCGAGAACAAGAAAACCGTTTGGTGAGAAGCAAGTAGAAGCAGTACTGACGTATTGCATGGGGCGCAGGAGTGCCCGCGAGCGTGTCTGTTGTCTTCAACCAAAAACCCTTTTATACAAGTTGTATGTCGTGTACTCGTATCATATTCCTGGTATACGAGTATTGTTATACGAGTACGCGGTTTAAAGGTTATCACGTACTATCTGCCTGGTTGCCGCATCATCTGTATTCGTAGAGGGGGTGCTCGTATGTACAGGCCCAACGATTTTTGGGGGTGGAGCCAACTCTCGCGAATGAGGCACGGCCAGGCCGGGCTGGGCCGTCCGCGCCTGGCCCAGCCCGTGATATATTCGAATCGCGGGCCGAAGCCTGGCCCAGCCTGCGAGATTCCAATTTCACCGACCGTCGGCCAAGCTCGGTTCGCGAGATTCCATCTCGCAGGGCGTCTGCCCGGCCTGGCGTGTGACATCCTCAGGTCATTTTCGCGTTTGTCTTCCAGCTGTGGCTCCTCCTCCTCGAAATCTCGAGGCCACAACCTCCTCGTTAGCCTGCGCCCAGCGGTGTCTTTGGGTAGCCGCCCGTTGTCCACAAGCGGCATACGAAGCAGAGTCTGCCATGCCCCTATACTGACCTTCGGATACCGTTGGTGCGCGTGGGTTGCGTAGTGCCTTGATCAGGCGTATTTTGAGACACGACAAATGTCACGAATCGTGATTTTGTTTTTTTTTTCTAAGGAAAAGCTAAAAAAATTGGCGTCGAGAATCGTGATTTTTTTTGTCGTGATTCATAATCACGATTCACGACAAAAATCTCACGAACCGTGATTTTTGTTTGTTTGTTGGGAGTGGCCCTAATAACCCATCCGACTAGAGCGTTTGTCTGCCCAGGCTTGCAAATTCTATTCCATAAGGCGCTTCGCCTGTGGAGGCATTAGGCTCGCTCTTCACAGACTGGTGCAATTGGCAGCAGCACCATATTCGCGCACGAGTGTTGAGTTTGCCAAGTGTGAAGGAGGCGGAATATGTTGGTGCCATTACACAAGCTCCACTTTTTGCGTTGGCCGCTATTTTGCTGTTTGCCTTGCGCTTGTCCTTGGGAAACCATTCTTTTCTTGGTGGGCCATCCCTTATACCATACTGTTATATTTTACACCTGTCACAGGGCCCTGATCCTGCAAACTTTTTCGTTGGTGTTCGCTGCGGAATTTGGAGATCGATCCTTTCTGACCACGATTGCCTTGGGGGCAGCGCAGAATCCGTTTGGTGTCGCCTCCGGAGCCATTTTCGCGCACGCATCGGCAACAGGTGAGAGTACAGGAATGTAGGAAGTCTCTTGGAGAGGTAACTTTCCGCTGTACCGGTTCTGCAGTCATCACAGTACTTGAATTTGCAACATAATGTAGTTTTAATTAGTACCAGTAGTTACTCAGCCCCCGGTAAGCTCCTGTAAGGAGCGCTGATGTCATGGTATTCATGGTATCCCCGTTTCCCCTCTATTGTCGAGGAGGCGTGTTTCTGATGAAACGCGCCAAACATTAATTTATACAACCCCCATGCTCTCAGAACCCTCTGAGTGTCAGAAACGTGGGAATCATCAAGATATGACACCAAACTCTCTGACTATCTGTTTGCATATACTGTAGCTCTATCTGCATTACAGTAGTCGGGACAGCTCCATACTGCCTCTTTTGTTGTCCGGTAACCACCCTATGTCCAGTCATATTATCTAACAATGATGTCCATCGGCAAGACATGGTTCGTTGGTCTTGAGTTAGAGTCTCACGTCCACCGTATCACCTCCACCATGAAATCGCTTTTGAAAGAAAAGCGAATTTCATGTCAAGAATCTGATGAAACACTCTTCCTGGGTCCACCGAGATTCTTGAGGACTTCGAAGTAGGCACGTACGGCCCCATACGAAGACCAAGGACCCCGCTGTTCTGAAGGGGGGGAGAGTGATGCAAGACTTAGATTGGGTCGGCGAGTGGTCAACCTTTTACCAGTAGCCCAACCAGTAGCCCAACTGACTAAGACCTCAACGAAACGTGGGAATCAAGGTAAGACATCAAACCCTGTGAGAACTGTACGCATCTAGCTCGACCTGCATTACAGTAGTCGGCCAGCTCCATACTGCCTCTTTTGTTATTCCGTAGTCATCCTATATCCAGGCATACCATCAAACTGATATGCTTGAATGTATGAGTTCCCATCATTTCCAGCAGGTACTCTCAAGCTCTGAGGTGGTCACTGCAACATACAATGTAAAAATTTGCCAGGTGCATCAATCCTCGTCAGCAAACATGAACAATTTCATCAGTGCCGCTCTGTCAACCTTCTCGGGCGTAATCCGTGTCCACGTAGGTCTCCTGTTATGATTGCACGCCAACTACGCATCCTTTAGCTACATTCCTTTCCTGAACGTCAGGCCAAAGTAAGCCGTAGCGCTCAGGTACTCGCTTGTGTTCCTGACCGCCTTGTACGATAGTGTCCTCCTTGGGATGATGTGATTTCGAATTCACTTCAATATGCAATAGCCACTGAGTTCATACCGTCATTACGTCTGGAACTTCGAAAATCTGAACGAAATTTATAGTAGCCTCACGCCCCAGCAGTCTCACGCTCACCGCATTCCGATGTGATCGCCTCTCTTCAAAGATTCGAATGCCTTGGCGAACGCATCGTTGAGTACGAAGTTAGTTCCGGTCCCGCCTCCTTGACAAGACAACCCGGCAACTTAGTTGGCTAGCTCACAACCTCTCTGTTGCGTCAGTGGCGCATGTAATATACGGTCTCCTTCACATGACCCGATCAGAGTGATCAGATCCGCTGCCACTCCCACTTTGAGCGCCCGAGTCTGCGCTGTCGTCGTTTCTTCCACTTTTTTTTTTACTATCGTGTGGTTCTGTCATACACAGCCCAAGTCGATGCGCAGCAGTCGGGGCTGCAGTGGGGGTTGCAACTCTTATCTCCAGAAGAAAATGCGTAACTCCCTCCCCGAAATGAATTTGTCATGTGTCCAGCGATTTCGATGTTCTTCGTCAACAAAGGGTTTCCAGACATGGCGCCCTCTTCAGTGTGCGGGCTCAAACCGCTTTGTTCCATCCATACCGTCCATACCGTACACTTGAAAGTCGCCTGCTCGCGTGTGGAGACATCAGCCGGAGGTAGGAAGCTCCCTCCCCAGCTCCAGCAGTAGAGTTGTTGAATAAGTCACTCGTCCCTCCCTGCTCAGGCGCCTCTTCCAGCCCCATCGTCCTATACTACTGCCGGCAGCAGCGGTGATGGTGCCTCCACAGTAAGCGCTGCCTCTCAGATTGCGTCCCTCGCCCTCCACCACCTTGTTCGCCGGCGTGAGCAACCTCAAGGAGTCACGTGGTTGGTCGATACCCAGCCCGAGCGAGAACAGCTCTCGGCCATAGCAAAACGACTTCGACGGACCATTCTGGCGACAGTATGCCGGGCGAAGGGACGGGTGTGGCGAAAACTACGAACAAGTCCCATGCAAACATGCACACATATTATAGGCGGCGAGAAGTTTCCCGTCTTCGACGGTGGTCATGGTGTGGTTCGCGGTGCCATGAATCCAGTGAACAGCTTTCGCCTACTCGGCGGCAGCTGTACATAAAGCCATACGATAGGCGTTTGCGACGCGGCGAACTGCGCATTCTGAATGATGCCCAGCGCTCTCCCGGCAACACCGTGCTAGTTTGAACTGCTGGCGTTACGTGGCTTGTTCTTGAAGATCAAGTGTTTGCACGCGTCCCCAGATTCTCTTCCAAGGAATTTTCCCCGTTTCCAGCCCTCGCAATCTCAACCTTCGAGCACATACCATCGATACGCACAATAGCCCCATTTTCTGACTCCCCGAGTAGAAAATACACCCATGTGGGCGAGACAAGTAGTCCTTCACTAGCATAGTACACGAACTATCCAACAGTGAAGGTGTTCTCTTGGGGCAACTCAAGCCTATTAAGGTTTGCCTGCTCCTCCGACGTGCGTGACATTGCGCTGAGGGTTGGCTTCCGGTACTCTGTTACCATAGAATAACCAGTACGAGTATGCGGTAACACAACTTTCCTATTTCTGTAGCTTTACGCAGAGCGATTTCGTGGTCTCGCTTTGATGTGATTTACTATGTTAGAGCGACCATGCGCACGGTGGAAAACTTTCTCGAGGTGCATAGTCTATTGCAGTCTCACCGGAATCGATGCTACGCTATTGTGAAGTTGTGCGGGAGATGCCAAGAGATATTCGCAATCGTTTTCCTTGCGGTTCTCAGGGCAGTCACGAGTCAGAAGGGAGAGTGAATAGTAGCCGTTACCTGGCTCTATCCTCTAGTCATCGTAGCCACAGCAGTCCCATTACCGTGGAACCTTGGAACCTCAGTCTTGCGTGGAAAACATGATCTCTAATACGTGTCCTGACGTACTGTAGTTGCATTTGTCTTTTTTTCGGAGCACACTTGAATACAAGTCCTTGCTCGTAGCTCGCAGAGTCTATGACTAATAATTATGGCGTCTGCGACGACCTCCACAAAAAGGCTCGTCTATTCTTCTTGTGTTATGTTGCCATTTTTTCACTTTTCCCCTCCCGGGGTCGCTCCCACACCAAGATCAAATTTACCACACTAAGTTCAAGATGTTTTTTTCACTTCAACTCCAAGATGAAAATCTCAACCCTAATCCCAAGATAGGAAGCAAAAAAACATTGAAAAAAAACGCTAAAGATGAACTTGAAATAACTCCACCTAAAATCGAGAAGCAGTCAAGACTCAGCGAGATACTCGCCCCCAAAACAAATTTCAATACAAAAATCGAAAAACAAAAAAATCCCTCAGACGATTTTCGGAACCCGAGTAAGATTTTGAGGTCTTAGTCCGTCGGGCTATGTGGGAGTACTGGTAAAAGGTTTAGGCTGTTTCCTATGCGGATCAGCTTTTGAGCCTCACATTTTGACGAGATCAGATTTTCAGCCGTTCACTTCGGAAATCGAAACAGCCTTACGCGAAAAAGTCGGATGTGTTTACAGTTGAGCTAGCACGCCTCTAGATATTCTAGCAAACGCCCAAACACCGTTGTTGTGGGCAAATTTCAAACGTCACGGGACAGCTTTCGCGGACTTTAATGGCGCGCCGCGCAATGTATATAAAACTCCTGTTCTGGCAGGTACTGGAGCAACAATGGGAATTACTATTAATAGGTCATTCCCGTTGTGGAGCAATGTATAGTAATTCCCATTGACTAGAGCCAACTTTTATGAGAATCCTCGGCAGACATAGATCGACAAAACCAACGACACCATCATGAAATCTGAACGGAATGCGCTGGTTACGGTCTCCGACCCAGCCTAGTCTCACATTGCTCACACCTCGGTCGGTGATATGTGGCGTGGGCTGACCAGGCGTGTGTGATAAAAAAACATTTTGGCGCTGGTCTGTAGAAGACAGACGACAAAAAATCTCGACCCCTCTCCGATGGCAAAAAATAGACCATTTTTCAGGTTTGGCATCGATCGACAAACCCAACGATTACGTCACGAACTCTGAATGAAGCGCGCTGGTTAGAGGCTCGACCCACACTAGTATCACAGTTCTCACACCTCGGTCGGTGATACGTGGCGTGGGTGGGCCAGGCGTCCTCTAAAAACATATTTGGCAGCTGGTGTGCAGAAAGCAGACGACAAAAACTCTCGATTCCTCCCCGTTGGCACGAAACGGAACTTTTTGACAGTTTTGACGAAGAGCATAGGACGCCGCGGCCAATCTCTCGCCCCCTAGACCACGGATTCCAATGATACCTCCGAGGCCATAAATTACACTCATTGATTGGCCTTGCCCGATACGAAGCTCGTTGACCGTGGGTGGATTATATGTCGAGATCGAAGGTCAATCGTCGCGTGACTGCGGGTGTGCAAGCTGCGAGCTGTGTCTTCCTTGTTCTGGTTTGTGTGCGGCGTGGTTTCGCGTGGTTCCCGTGATTCCCGTTAATACAGCGATTTTATTGGAAGATGGCTCCCGTCGTTCGCGTTATTTCAGCCATTTGGTTGGAAGATAGCTGGCGTCAACTGCCCCGTGTTATTTTACACTTGCCGTTTTGGTGGTCTGGCGCCGCGGAGAGACACGCCGAGTGCGCTGCACTTTGCGTCGGACCCAAGCGTCTGACCCTACGTCCACTGCCTCTAGTCTGGCGGCGGAGAGACGTCCTAAGTGCGCTCAGCCTGTCTTAGTATTGTGTATTATGACAAGCATCCGAGCCGTGGCTGACTGACCCTCCTGCTGTAGCCTACGAGTTCGTATCCACGGAGAGGCGCGCGCCGAGTGCGCTTCTCTTGGTCTCTGGGCCCGCGCCCGCGCCGGCCGACTGTAGTCTGGAGAGACGCGCCGACCGCTGACTGCGCGCCAGGCGCAAAGCAACGTCGTTGTGTGACCATCCAACTCACCGATGGACTGCTGCTGCTTGCTTGCTGTGTGGATAATATCTTGAACGTAGAGACCATACCATTTTTCGATTCGAAAATCTGATGGCCCAAGTCGTCAGATTTTGGGCGCTATCAAATTTTCATTTTTTTCCGGTCGGATTTTGCACATTCGGATTACACTGAAGCAGATACTTCTATTTTTGGGATCGAAAAACATGAGCTGGAAATCGAACCTCATGCAAAACAGCCTTTTTAGCTATAGCCTTTTACCAGTACGTAGCCCAACGACCTAAGACGTTATTATATAACCGAAAGCAGTCCATACTAAGCTACAGTAGATAATCACCCCCACACTAACTCCTAGATGGTATTTACCATACTAAGTTCAATATCAATATTTACACCAATTTTAAGATAGAAAGTCTAAAAACATACTCGAAAAAGATCTAAAAATGGATTTTCGAATGTCGAGTCAGAATAAAAAACGTTCGAAACTAAGCGAGATAGCCGCCGCTACGATGGCGCCCTTTCTATTTCGTTAATATACATATGCGATACGATACATGCGCATGTGCATGCGGCGTTCGGGTTGTTTTCCTGGAGCACGGACTCTTGACACATTGGTATGTCGACAGTTTTCACCTCTTTATGGACTGACTCTGTCCGCTTCATTAACACATTAACACATTAACACATTAACACATTCACACATTCACACATTCACACATTCACACATTCACACATTCACACTTTCTTGTTATATTGTTCCTTGTGAACGAGCGTAGCGGGCGGAAGCCGCCCGCGGAGGGAAGTATCTTGTATGTCCTACTCCCTGCGTGTGTGCGGCCACCAGCGAAAATAATTCATCATCAAGTCCTGCTCGTGTGCACATCAAGCATGCACGAACTGTTAACTGAGAGTAAGCAGTTAGCGTGCCATACTCCGCTATTTATGCTTGGAGCACGTGGTTGTTTCTGACCCTAGCCTTGTCGCACATTCGCAGGCCACTCAGAAGGTAAGCAGAAGGGGGCACGTCAAATGAGGCACCATTCTCAGTTATACGCTTCTCGACCATGCATGCTCTCATTACGTGCCTCGCAGTAACGCGATAACGCGATTCATCACCCGTTGCAAGCATTGCACCTTGAACAAGAAACACGCAAGTGTAACCGCTGTTTTATCCGGAGCACCTCCGCCAGAGGTCCTATCTGAAGCTCGGAGGGTGCGGGTTTGCGCTCGTGCCAATGGTGCCCGGGTAAAGCAGGTGTGGGCTGCGGTTTCTGTCCTCCTGTATTGCATACTCCAACGCTACAAGGCGAAAATATCGATATTCGCCTGTCATTGCGTCATCTTATCAGAACATGAAAGGGACGACCGCATACACTTGACCATAGGAGTGAACACTTGAAATATTCCTCCCACAACGGAAAATCTTCGTTTTCTCACTGATGTCAAGACCCGCTTGCTTATGGGCGAATTCTTACAGGTTCCCTCCTCACTCCCGACTCGTTCCACGATAACTCTATATATATATTATAGCACCTATTTTGTTTTTTTTAATATTAATAGGATCCTCTGTTCAGAAGCTGTGTACCCCATCCAACAGAAAAGCTAAAAGTGCAACCCAATGATCAATCCCAAAACCTGAGTACATCACGAATAATACTGTAAAGCTCTTACGGAATTAATTAACTCGAACGATATTATTGGGTTCAAGCAGCCCGGATACAGGATAGTCATATATGAGTATGTACTGTATCCATTTGTACCGTATCATCGCCGAAAAATGCCACCCCTGTCGTAGCATGCCTCCGTACCATACTTGAGCTAACTTAAACGTTTCATTCATTGACACCATGACATTTCAAAATAACAATGCCGTTCGAAAATAATAAGCCTTTAATTCAAACAAACCATTGGGTTCCACATGTCCTCATTGCCTCGGCTCGAGAAGCCGCCTCAATCGACAAGCCAGGTCCCAATCATGCGAACCGGCTTCTGTGCTACCAGGTAACTGTCAACGTTGGCACTCAGCCATGTTCCAAATGTAAATCACTGGGACCTAGCGTTTGCTGCCCACCTGAATTGATGTATCCTTCCCCAGAGCTGGTGCCAATCTCGAGCGGCTCACCAGTACCAATATAGTGCTGGCGCATCGCAGCATTCCTGCGATCCAATTCTTGGAAGTACCCGTCGTTGCAGTCTCGATCACTGCAGATCCCCTCCCCTGCTCGTTTTAGCCGCGCCACTTAATCATAAAACCGTCAACTTATGCACTGTTACTCGAACCAACAGCCACTCTCAGGCAATGATGTCAGTAATAACGATCATAGAATGATGCTGCAACACGCCGTGTGATGAAGATGGGATTGGTTTCTATTTATTGTATGGACCCACACAGAGGTAGACGAATGCGTTGGGGCAGAAGCGGATAGAGCTCGCGCATCGCAGCATAACTGTTCAGGAACCGTAGTCTAACGAGGCGACAGCACGTGGAATGACTATAACAGGAATAGCTCCTACTGTAGAGTCTCACAGGAAACTCCCCGCACCGTTGCCCGTCTGCACCACTCCATGTATAACGGCACTTTAGTGCTATAGTGTTCGGCGAGGCACGTTATGAGGAACATCCCACCTCCGATGCGCAGTGCAACACAAAAAAAAATATGGTCGGTCTGGCCCACCGCTGCCAGGCCACAAAAATGTTTACCCGACTCTTTGTAGCGATGCTTACTACAACCCTCATACAACTTGTTCTTTGGCCAACCAAACCCAAAATAGTCTGGTACGAAGGGTGACCTCCAAGCTAGTTAAAGGTTGCTGCTATATATAGATTGCAGCGCTCTGCACGATTTTAGAAAGGGTTAAGTAGATGGAACCCGGTCGATGCATCCGCCCAGAGACACATACCGTAGTATAGTACGACATGTCGGGCGTTTGCGGCACAAACTGTCCTCCTGTTGGTGTTTTTGTCATTCTGGTTTTAATTCTTATTTAATACGGTACTCGACAACGCGCTCCGTGCGATTGCACCCATATCAGCGCGGCATATCCCAGTGTGTGGAAAGCTCCGCAGAAAGAGTTCGTTGCAGCAACGAGCCGCCGGCGGGCCCCCTCAAGTGTAGGATGCGTGTGATTTCGGTATGTGGCATTCTCATGCCGTGTAAGTGATCGACTGCGTTTGAGTCCGTCACAATCTGCCCATCCAGGAGTACCACAACTTCAAGCTGTATCTGTGTTGCGGGTTGAGCCTGTCCATCAGTCTCAGTCTCACATTTTACTAGTATTTCTGCCCTCGGAGAATTTTTTCCAGGTGACATTTTGATACTTTTGCAGGGTCCCGTCCCCCCCTGAGACTTTTCCAGTAGAAGCTTTGAGCCGAGGGGAACCTCAGTGATGATCGCCCTATTTTCATGGCTTATTGTTTTTCGGGTCAGACCACGAATAGTTGATCACTCCGGTCGCTGAGTTCTAGACTCTGCAGATCCATAGACGCAATCTCGGCCTGATATGCTTGCTGCTCGACTTTTTTTTTACTCCGCAATCGTTATTTAGAGATGACGTCAAACTCGTTACAATGCTAGCCTCCCGACTACGACCAGACACGACTACTCTAGTCACCTACCATGTACGGTAACTAACTCTGTAGTGGGCATCTTGCTGACTGGCTGCTGCTGCTGCTGTTCGTAAGGCGGCGAGTTACTATCCTACCAGGTATCTATCCCATGGGCCTGCCTTTTTAAGCCGACCAAAGAACCGAGATGTCAGCTCCGTTATACTCGCAGACAATTACCTTCAATCCGTTTTTTGTCATGTCATGTATCGGGAAAAAGGTAGGCAAACATGCGTGCTTTGTCGTGCATTGCAATGCGTAACTACTATGTCCAATTCGTTGTCGACGACAGGTTAGGGCTTTCGTTTTTGTTTTTCCTCATCGCCAGCTTTACGTACGTGAACGCGCTGTTTGTCGACCGTGTGTGGTCACAGCGGTTGGAACGCTTGAATAATCGTCCGCTCTTCACCCCCTGCTGAAACATCACGCTGCCGAAGATTTGACGAGAACGCAGGGGTGTACCAGCCAGGAGGTTCTAGTTGGTTTTATTTATGTGGTCGGGTGATATTATCTGATCACCATGCCATACACGAGGAGTCGTTGTTTTCACGTAATCCACGAACTCTAACTCATTTGGGGCATCTCTTGAAACCATGATTGGCAGGTATCGCTGTGACCGGAGGAGCACTTCTCTCGCAGTACATATCAGAAAAGGTGATTGGCTACATCGGTGGCACACTGTTTGTAGTCTTTTCTATAACGACGGCTGTAGGCATTTTTTGAACTATGACGGCGATGCATAGGCGAGGACGATCAGTGCAGCGTCTTCGCTTTGGTCTTGGAATTTAAGTAGAGTGCGTTTCCAAAGCGTGGAGCTGAAATAGAATGCGTTTGTTTCCAAAGCGTGGTGCAGAGGTGCAAAGTACGACGTTATTTTTCGAGACTTTTTTCAATGATTCGCGAATTGCTGCATCGAAGGTTTTGGGAGAAGCACAGACCTGGAGCTTGGTGTAGAATGTAGCTACGAGTTTTGTGGGGTGTGGTGCTTTTCGCGTTGAACTTTCGGGTAATGTGGTATGATGCTGGCGTCGCTCATGCTTTAACGTTATGACTATTAATAGGAAAACATTTGGACTTGATCTAGCGATCAAGTTAACTCTTTGTATTTCACAGTTAGGTAGCGGTGTTGACTTGCATGGCATTTCCGCTAGCCGTCCATTTTTTGGATCGACGAAATAGTGAGGTTGGACACTACCATAGTGGTGTGTCGTTTGAGATCTAGCCTCGTTGTTAGTGAGTGACGAGATCTCGCACAAATCAAATACGTGCCGCTGCTAAGAGACTAGCGTTGGCCATACCAAGTGAGTCTCGCCGGCAGGAGGATAGGTGACCTGCATGGCGTGAACGGAAGTTTGCTGGGTTTTAGAGTGTACCGTGCATCCGTGTATTGTATGCGGGAAGCTAAATAATTATCGTGCAGCAGGAACTCGTGGAAGCCTCGCTTCGGAGACATCAGGACGTTAATTCTTCCATGAAAAGGCGCAGTTTGTTCATGAACGGCGCCGAAGGCTTTTAAATGCAGTTTCATCCATGCGCTTGCCGGTTTGCCACGGTAATTATTCACAGTGGCTAATCCACCAGTTGGTCGCACGGCTGCTGTGTGCGGAGCCAAAGCATCCACGCGGAGGCTGTGGTCGCATGGGGGCGTCCTGGGCCAACCCCCGAGTTTTCCAAGTGGTTGCACATCCTGTTGCACTTGAAGCGGACATCGCTGCTGTAGGATGTCGCAGACAGCAGTCGGTATTTCTCTCTGTGCGTTCTTCACATTTAACTGCCCTTTCTAGTCAACGTCATCAGTACACCCAGTGTCCATGCTGATTCTTCGTCCTAAAGAGATACAGATTCTGTGGCCAGACTGTTTTGACTCAGAGAAAACCAAATTAATCGCAACTGGAGCAAGCTAAGCAAGTGACATGCCGACGTACCGGGTACGAGAACACAAGTGAGCCTACCAAGAAGAAAAAACTCAAAGACTGAATAAAAAAAGGAATGGTGGAATGAGAGGATACAAACTACGCCAGGCTATCATTAAAGGCCGCAAGAACACTTATTAATAGTGTTGTACGTGCAGAAGATCATATTAATGTTGCACGAACGAAGCAACACGAAGAGAGAAAAGAGAAAGCGACCCAACGAGACAAAAGAGATGAACGACGAAAACACCAAGAAAATCGTACTCAAACCGGCGATAGTAGCATACCGCTACAAAGCCGAGCCGGGGACCTTGCCACACGATCGATCTGACATGTCCTTCCTACTCTTATCGATAGCGGTGTCAAGTGTCGGTACTACCGTTGTCGGTCCCCTCCCCAGAGCCAAAATGATGTCATCACACATCGTCAATGATGCGATCACCTCTGTTAAACTCAAAACTGGCCCTGGGACCGTCGTTTTAGATCATCTCCGAACCCGGCGAGGACCGACTGCAGTCTGTCAGACGATTTCATTCTAACGAGTTCGGCACCAAAAAAAACAAAACATTTATCGCCACCTTGCCTTGTTTTCGGGAGTTTGAGCACCCGAAGTGTACAAGATGCGTATGATAGATATTACACATATCGTCTCGAAATTATTTAGGACATTGCAGGTACACGGTGATGTGTTGTAGGCTGTATGTTTATCGCAGGCATCGTTGTGCTGGCAACATAAGCGATGCTCCAGTCAACTTGCTGACCGAAATGAAGAACAGGCAGAGTTTCGTGTTGGTCTATCCAGCGTTGCCCTTCCTCAGTACTCACTAACTGTGGTTGGTTTTGTTACCCGGTGTCAACTGGGGTTTCTATCATGGAATTTTCATTTTCTGTCCATTTGTCTGTCCCGTCAATTTTTCCGCACTCAGCGATTACCAGGTACTTCTCTTTGTCCTCAAACGACCCAAAGCGATTTTGACGCCATACCCTAAGACAAATTGCACACACAAGCGGCCGGCGTCAACGCTTTTCGGATGCCCTGTGCACACATCTACAAGCGATCTGCACAAACTCTCAGCTTCTCGGATGCCTTGCACGCACGCGACCTTTGGGAATTCTCAGCTTCTCAGGGTGTCCTGCACCCACTCACACAAGCGGTCACCGCGAACTCTCAGCTTCTCCGCCCCCCGTGATCAATCGTCCCCAAAGCATTTCCAAAGCAGCACCTAGTCTCCATCCACGGTATCATGTCCGTCTTCTTGTGCTTGATCCTCTCTTGGGTTCTTTCGCTTTTATCTTGTTCTACGCCTCGGATAGCGTAACGCATCAAGTTTGACATCAATGTTAATAGTCAGCTGATTTTTTCGCTAGCATTACAATACTAAGTACTCTAATTTTGGAGTTACTGTAAAACCAGGGTTCGTACGTGACGATATTGGCGTGCTATCGCCTAACGACATGTCAGCGGTGTTGCTACCTTGCATCGATGTAGGGAGCGACAGCGTCAACGGTGTCAGGATCGACACGTAATACGTAGCAAGTAACATCGTGAGGTGCTAACGGAAACCTCAAGCAGTTACGTTTGTAAAACAGGTTGGACGGATGACAGTACGTGCCTACTCTATTTAGTAGCGTTAACATTGTGTCATTTTATTTACTGCGTTAGCTCGTTGCAAATTATGTCACCGTTATCACTCACGTTTGTCATGCGTTTTACTGCAATATCATGTTACTGCTGTACGGTATCGCCCGAAAAGCAAAATAACACATCTTAATTCGAAGCTTGTATGTAAAGTCGTTGCAACTACTGTAGTGTCTTCTTTCACTGCGTAGCTCGTGAACCCAATGAATGCGCACTTGTTCTAACTTACAGCTGTTATCTCAGAGGAATGCATGCTAATGCATGTGTGCCAAGTTACTTTGAATTCATAAAACGTGAAACAGCATCAATGCCCCACTTGTCATGTAAGGGACCTTATAACGGCCGCCTTATACCTGGTAGAAATCAACCGAAAGGATTCAAAGTCTACCGTGTGTTTGCATTGAAACAAAGCAGGTAAATCAACGCCCACAATAGTGCCACACACGATATATGCGTGTCTGTGGTCATCAGGGGACATCCTGATCACATCCCCGAGTATCATAGATGGGCATGGAATCTGCGGATGATATAACGGATGTGGTCTACAGGGTACATCTTGGATACGTCCCCGGGGTTTTGAGTGTATGTGGATTATGTAGAGGTGTCAAAAGGAACTGGCATTTCTTCTGCCGAGAACATCGCCCACAGCAGTCACTCTGTCCTTGTTGTAGTCGGTGTTCTTCGCATTCGTGTCAATCTTTCACTCGTGTTGACGTAGGGTGGTTATCTTACTCTGGTGCTTCAGCGATGGTGGCCTTGGGTTGAGTGTGGTTACCCGACCTTCCTCATAGATCAGGATATATTTCACCCTCCTAGTATACGGCTCTTAGTATTACTTATATACTACAATACCTTGTATTCCGGAGGCTGGAGAGGGCCAATATATGGCTCGTGTGAAATTTCGGTCAAAACTTCTCATACAGAACCACCAAAAAACACAAAAAAATCACAGCAGTCATACACAAGGACGCTGACCACACTCGTTGTTTCTGCTGCTGCCAAGGTGCCGTAAGGCAAGCAGAGAAAATGTTACAGCGAGTGGCGCCAGGGTAAGAGGTTTATAGCGTCATCACTGTCGTGGCAAGCGCTATGAGGAGGAAAATACGGCACGAGACAACTGTCCTGATCAGCGTCACGTGTCGGGTCTATTCGATAGGAAGAGGGCAAGCTTTGGATAGCATCCTCTAGGCGGATCTTATAGGGGCAGGGAGGATCCCCGATATGGGAACGTCTTCGGTCTCGGGTACATATATATGATATATATATAATATATAATATACAAAGCCAGTAACGAGGTTCCGGGACCACCCAGTGTTTACTAAACACCACCAAGTGAAGCAAAGAAAGTCAAAGCCAAGTGATCTGTCATTCCTGTCCTATCGACCCCCAGCCCCTTGGGCCCTGCCTTGCCCATCGGGCCCGTCATCGTGTCTGTGGTGCTTTGTTGATGTTTCACTCCGGCTGCTCGCAACTATACCGCCTTGCATCGATTCACTTTCTGCGTGGCCCGATCATTACTGCACGAAGGCACTTCTCGAACTCTCAAGCAACAGCTGAGCCGGCCTCAGAGATCGAATGAGCGCGGGTTTTTTTAAGGTCTGAGAGCTGTACCCTGCTGTATCAACAGCCTTCTCGGTTCAACTACTACTAGGTACATGTCATCTGGTTGCAAGAAATCTCATAGCACAAGTTTGAATTGAAATTCAGGAATCGTTCTAACAAAAAGACATCTCATTGGTCCAGGCCTCTGGCAACATGAATCATTGTTTTTATAACGGAAGCATGACCTTTGAAAAACGCGGATGGGGGGAAATGGAGACCCTCTGACAGGAATACATCTACTTTTTTTGTCTTCAAACATGCTTTCTGCCACGTGTATACCGGGTTTATTTCGGCATTGCACATAATTATTCATGCCAGCCTTTGCCCCCAAATAATGCGCCCTTGAAGTTGCTTCTCAGGCCTGGTTATTCTATTTTTTTCCAGCCTCCCACATTGGCTTCATAACTACTTCCTTTACTATGGACCTAGGGCCGTGGAGACCGGGGGGTCGCTTATTCCCTGGTTATATATACACAAAAGTACGATATTGTTGGCGGTATGCCCTCAGTACTCCTCAGCGTTTCTTAGACGTATTGTTCGCGTAGTTCGTGCCAGCGCGAGATGAGGTTTACCTTACGGGACGAAACTGCCTCATCGTGATGCCCGACCCAAACTGTGTCGGGGGGGCGGCCTCGGGCGTGCTTGCGTTGTGCCCTGGCTACAAGGTGGCGGGCCAGACTGTGTCGGGGGCGGCCTCGGGCATGCTTGCGTCTTGCCCAGGCTACAGGCTGGCCGAGTGTGCTGTGCTCGTTTTTTACAGAAACATTTCAAATACGTAGGCTGTGAGTAGGACCAGTTGAGTGATCGTTACTGAGTTCGACGAGTTCAGTGATCGATGCTCAATTTTTCAAGCTATCGGTACGTGATTTATCACAGTCTCTTGGCCAAAGATTTTTTGTTTACGGCCTACCTTTGCCCCGGCAGGCCTACCTTTTGCCCGTCAAACCCTCTTCTAAAATATACCTAGTAATAGAGTTTAGCATTGGAATGTCCTTGACAGCTGTTCTTCAAGGGGCGAATGTACCGTTAATCGACATCTATGCTCGCTCGTGACGTAAACAATATTCTGTTTTCGATGCCAGCACCCAAATTGGACCTCTTCTCTCCTTTGACCGAAACGGGAAAGGCTGCAGTCTCCGGGGCTTTTGACAGTTCATGGCGGTGAGAGCGTGGGAAATATGGGCTGGGGTGGCCGGTCTCGTGCCCCGCCGTTGCGCGTGCGTTGACGGTTGAGCGTCGGGCTACTTTGCGTGTGAAAGCGCGAGCTTTCTGCTGTAATGTTGAGATTCCTAGCCTGGCATACGGTCGCGTGATACAGCAGGGTACAGCTCTCAGACCTTAAAAAGAACCCGCGCTCATTCGATCTCTGAGGCCGGCTCAGCTGTTGCTTGAGAGTTCGAGAAGGGCCTTCGTGCAGTAATGATCGGGTCACGCAGAAAGTGAATCGATGCAAGGCGGTATATTTGCAAGCAGCCGGAGTGAAATATTAACAAAGCACCACAGATACGATGCCGGGCACGATGGGCAAGGCAGGGCCCAAGGGGCTGGGGATCGATAGGACAGGAATGACAGATCACTTGGCTTTGACTTTCTTTGCTTCACTTGGTGGTGTTTAGTAAACACCGGGTGGTCCCGGAACCTCGTTATTGGCTCTGTACCCGAGAACGAAGGCGTTCTCTCCCGCGACACGTGACACTGATCAGGACAGTTCTGTCGCGCCGTATTTTCCTCCTCATAGCGCGCACTGGTCAGCAACGCTATTAACCTCTTACCCTGGCGGCACTCGCTGTAACACCCTCCCCTGCCTGGCGTATAGCCATCGTCGGCACGACGCGGGCACCCCGATACTAGCCCGGCGACAGCGTGTGCGCTTTCTTTCTCGGTCCCCCGTCGTTGTCCCGGCGTTTGTTCCTGCCGTCAGGTGCAACTTCAATCCTCAGCACCTCTGTATGGTGACTAACGGATCCTCCTTTTCTCCTCGGCTCCCGACCGTTGTAACCTACCCAGCCCGGGGCATGTGAGCCGCGATGCCTAGCGGGCATCATGATTATATTGCGCTACAGCTCGTGCGCCTTTCACTTCCGCACGTCGTCGTCGACTCCATGTTGCAGCGCCCCTCCTTGGATGGTGATAAGAAGAGCGGCGGTCTTGACGTCCTGACCTTCGTGCAGACTTTCTTCAGCATCCCTCCTGAGTCCATCGCCGTCGGCCCGATGTTGCAGCGCCTCTTCTTCCTGCGGTGCCGACCTTGGACGGTGGTGGTGAGAAGAGCGGCGGTCCTGACCCTTGTACATTCTTCACAACTTGCAGCTGCCAGCGCCGCATCTGTGTAACACGCTCGTGGCTTGTAATCGCCTGTGAAAAATATGTTTTTCTTCCTGCCTTACCTGCGTCTGAAATAGGGAACTCTTCTCGAAGGCTTCCGTCTGTACATTGATGAAAATCGACATGTTCACTGTTTTGACCAGACACAGATTCCACTGTAAGCTACCATCGTCCCAACACACCACCTCATATTTAACGAAGAAAGACTCCTGAGAGTTCTGTCAGTCCTTCGTCATATGGCTATACATAGCGACACTGCCTAGACACTACGGGAACTGTGCAATATGCTCCTTTCTATATATCTGCACGCTTGACTGTGTCTAACTTATTTTAACGGTTCACCGATTGATATTCAAATAAACTTTCGTACTGGAATATGTATTTGTCCGCATGCCTTATATTTTTCAACACTTTCCAACGGCCGATTAATAAGGTCGTTACAGATGGTATTCGTACGACGTCTTCGACCCGTACGGACCTTATATACTGAAACATACCATACCACCAGGCAAATTTAGCTATATAATATATCCAGAACACCGTACCATCATACCATACCGCTAAGATATCATACCACATACTGTGTTTTTCCCGTACCATACCGCCAACATACCATCTACATACGGTGTTTTTCCCATAAATACCATACCACCCGCATCTCCCATATCTAATACCGTGTTTTCACCATAACGTATATCAAACCGTATTACCATCATACCAGGTAACATATACCAACATACGATATCACATCAAGTACGCAAGAAGGTGCAATGCGATGAGGTGAAAGTGAGGTGATGAGGAGGTGAAGGTGCGAAGGAAGAGCGCAGGGATTAGCAGCAGCCGCAACCGCAACAGTTTGTTGGCGGTCTGACGAGCGATGGCAGAGCATCAAGTGCACAAGAAGAGCATATGCCTTCAGGGCGACAGAGCAGGAAGGAGTATAGATACTGCTGTACCACTAATAACCCCGCTGTTGAAAATATGTTTGTGCACCAGAGCTTGTTATGCCTTCAGGGCGACAGAGCAGGAACGAGTGTAGATTCGGCGTGAACTGCACAACAAGAGCATATGCCTTCAGAGCGACAGGGCAGGAACGAGTAAATACCATACTGCTGTCCCAGCACGAGAAGACGTTCCTTGAGGGATCTCTAATGTTTCGCGGTACAGCGATCTCTTGTCAATCTGTCGTTTAATACCTTGTAGTAAACAACCAACGACATGTTTTTCATTTGTCAAAAGAGCATCGTCACCTGCCTGACCCCTTGATGGGGATCTCTTATCCCCGTTCATATTTTTATGCCTCCTCATTGTGTAATGCGTTCTTCATTTTGTTTGCGATCCTCATCGCGTATTTTGGTACTAAAATAATAACCCCGCTGTTGAAAATACGTCGGAAATGCTGTCGTTGCGGAACTGCTTGTTGGGGATCTCTAATATTTCGCGGTACAGAGATCTATTGTCAGTTTATCATTGGCCAACGGAGAGTCATCAGTTCTCTGACCGCTTGTTGGGGATCTCTTATCCCCGTTCATGTTTGTGTTGCCGAGAGGCGGGTTGTACTTGAATTGAAGCTTCGGATTGTATGACGGTGCTATATATGCGCTGTTGCTGCAGAGCTGTGTGGCTGCTCCTGCTGCATGCTGCTGCAGAGCTGTGCGGTGTGCTGTCCTGTGCGTTTTTGCTGGGCCAGGATGTGCAATAAAAATGAAAAAACAAAACAAACCAGATAAGGTCTCCCGAAAGATACTCGCTGGCTCATCGCAGAACTATCGCAGACATTTGCAACCGCCGTACACTGCTGCTGCTCAATATTCGAAACTCGAGACTGAAGACGGCAGAGACCAGCAGACGTGATGTTGTCTGTAAACTGTGTGCTCTTCACATTTGACCGTTCTTTCAACCTGTCGACATCCAGTATTCAGTGCCCGTGCCGATTCTTCAATTCTATATAGGTACAAGATCTGTTGTCACAAAACTACGGCACAGAGAAACTACTCCTGTACATTGTTATGCAGTAAGATATGTACTACAGCTCTACACGTTGTAGTAATTCGGGTTCGATTCACGATAGGCAGTCCGCAGGCGTATGATATTGATATGAATACTATGCAATACAGCATGTTTCACGCTTTTTTCTCCAATATCGATCATGTGTACCAGGTATTGTGTATGACATGCGAGTGAGTGCCCTCTCCCTCCTCCCTCCTTCTCTTCTGCGGTCTTTTTCTTATGAGAATAAATAAACTCATGTACGTACGTATGTACGAGTAATGAATACCTGGTATCTTGATGAATATACTATGTACACGAAGGGGCGATGGGACTTCAGTGGGACCTGGTTCGGGGAGACGAAATACATGAAAATCACATGCCATGAAGCTTGCTATCAAATAAGATTACAGCGCGACCGCGAAGCGCGAGTGGGTCGAGCTACAACAACAGTAGACGCGGCAACGCGTGTGTAGGCATACATGGTGGACTGCGCCTGTCCACAGCAGCAACGTGCGGACCGTGTCCTAAGACATGCTGCAGGTGGCGTTGTCAGGCCCATCCTCCTCCTACTGATGAGGGGACGGAGAAGCAAGAGAAGATCTGCTGCACACGTCGGTACAGCAGTAGTGGTATTAATAGCAATAGTAGTAGTGGTAGTAGTAGTAGTAGCGGTAGCCCAGACTGCATGGCAGTCTATGGATGGATGTTTCAGGCCATGTATTATTGGCCTCCCACAGAGTGCAGGGAGAGAAGAAGTGAGCCTCGTGAGTCACCACTTACAACCTCAGATGTCAAGAGTCGCATAATCCACAACAAGCAACGGTCGTTACCAACCGTACGTAACTGTCATTCAAAGAGTACGTAACTGTCATTCAAAGAGACCAAATGAACACCCTCCCTGGCTCTTCGCATGTCAGTGACGAGCCAAAATAACCAGAACGTGACTCCTTGACCTACGTCAGCCATAGAAAAAAAAATAGTAATATGGCAGGAGGAAACTCATCCCGACGACAAACAAACCTCTCTCTCAATCCCACACAAACTATTGTAATCACGGAAAAGGGTACAGTAGTCGCGCCATACAAATAAACAATAGCAGAAAAATATCATGCCAGAGATCGTGAGGTTCCCCGGACAAAAGCCTTCCTTTGTCCTTACCATCACCGCCATAGAAGATACACAGATCGTAAGGGTAAACGCGAGACAGCATACATCCATTTTCAAGCTAAAAATTATTTGGCGCTAAAATTACGCGAAATAAAAATCGCTTGTGATACATATAGAACCGAACATATTCCTTTGGCTTTTGTATGTGTGTGTGTGTTCTTCACATTAAACCGTTCTTCTACTCGTCGACATCCAGCAAGCCCAGTGTCCGTGCTGATTCTTCACCCTAGAAAGATACGAGCTCTGTGGTCACAGACTACGACACAGAGATAAAACACCGTAATGCATTAATAGCCTACGCAATACCATGCCTTTGCACTAGGTGCGGCCGACACAACATACATACATACGCCAGCAACCAAAATACACCATAAAGAAAGAGAAGCAACGAAGAAACCAAACCGAAAAAGAACAAGAAAAAGAAAAAGAAAAGGAGAAGAATCCCAAATAAATAAATAAAATGGGAAGCCAAAGCTCAGACACATACATACTTACCCCGAGCATGAGCCAAAAGGGACGTGCAAGGGGAAATATACGAGAAGGAAAAAGGGGACTATGCATCCCGGTGAACACTTAACTAAGTAAAAATAGCAATAGTGAGTGGGCCAAAATACGCTCATCACCCGCTCACTATGTAGTACTTCTTTCATAAGGATAAGAAGGGAAAAAAATCAAAGTACGTACCGAACGGCCGCAGCAGTTGGCGGTACGAGTAGCAAAGAAAAGTCCAACCTATTAGTCGGCCTGGTACCTTGCTACCCTATCTGCGGTCTCTCTGCTACTCTCTTCTAACGCGGTTTCCCTTCTACTCCTCCTGTTTCCCCCCCTGCCCCCATACACTTGTACGGTGTTCCTTCTACCCCTCCTGCTGTTACCCCTCCCCCCATTCCCTCTAACACTACCTGCAGCGGATGCACGGCGCTGTCTACTCTGCTTTGCCTCAGCCTCGTGCCACCTGCCCATGAACTGTTCAGCTGCTTCGAGGATTCCCCGGTACCACTTTCCCGTCTGTTTTTCTGCAGTGGGCCACAGTGCGGTCCCAACTCCAAAGACTAAGGGGGAGTCTTCCGTTGATCCCTCGGTGGCTTTGAATTGAACACTCTAAGGTCCTCAGCAATGGCCCTAGGCCAAGTCTTGGGCTGCCCGCCTGGTTTCGGGCTCCCCCCACCAGCGATCGTCCCGAACATCAACCGACTGGGCAATCGCCCCTCGTGTTGCTGCACCACAGCCCCCGCAAAGAAGAGTCGCCGTTTACGGATGGTCGTTTCGATACTTTTGCATCGTGTTATCCTGAGCGCCTTCGCATACGAGAGGGTGGTGTGGTCGGTGCGTAGTCGGCGCTGGAAACCAATGACTCGCAGAAGGACTTCGTGGTGGGCTGATCGAAGCTTGGCGAAGTGGTCTGCATTGAGGGTCCACGTCATGCAACCGTACTGCAAGGTCTCAATCACCTCGGCCTTCAGCATCCAGACTTTCAGACTAAGCGGTGCGTTCGTCCTATCGTACAGTTCCGGACGATACCGTTTGAGGCATGCCCGCATCAGACGGATTCGTCGCTCGATTTCGAAGGAGAGGTCAGCGTTCTCGTGGATAATGCCTCCTAGGTATAAAAACAGGGTCGTCTGTTTATACTTTTGGCCTGCAGCTTCGATCGCGAGCGGTGAGGTGGTAAACGTCTGATCCGGTGTTCGTAGGAGCATCGTCTCTGTCTTCTTCTCGGATACCGTGAGACCTACTGCTTCGAAGACAGTCACGATGACTGTCATCATTCTTGCAAGGCCTTCCGCCGACTTCGAGACTATTCCTGCGTCGTCTGCATACAACATGCCCCACACAGCCCTTTGCACGCATGCCAACGGTTCCTCTTTTCCGACAACCCTGTCCTCTTCGAGATGAACCAAACCCCTTACGATGCATTCGTCTTTGCTGAGGCGTACCAGCACGATGTGTATCGCAGCGGCGAAGAACACGTTGAACAGTAACGGCGATAGTACGCAGCCTTGCCGCAGCCCCTGGGTTACATTGAACCAGTCCGAGTGTTCACCGTCATCCGCACGCACGCGAGCCCGCATGCCTTCGTGAAAATTGCGAATGATTGTGAGCATCTTGGTTGGTACACCAAGGCGTGTGAGTACCTCCCACAACAGTTCTCGCTCGACAGAGTCGTACGCTTTCTGCAAGTCGATGAAGCACATGTACAGGGGGATTTTCTTCTGCCGCCCGAGCTGCTGCAACCGGCGCACGACAAACAGCATATCGACTGTTGACCGTATTAGCTCCTAATAACCGAACGAAGAAAACATTGAAATGCTGCAGCTTCACCACGAACAGCCTAGGTGCTCCCAGCTAACTAAGCTTTTAAATCATCCGTAGACCATCAAATATTCCGTTTTCCTCCGCGAACAACTCCAAGTTCGCACACCAATACTGGTGGTAGAACAACCAATCATGAATTATTATGCAAACCCCCCCTATTCTGCAACCCGTAAACGGTCACAAATGAAGGTCCCGGCATGAATTAATGAAATCAGTAGATGGTCACCACCCATACCTCATATCAGCATTACACCTCTCGAAGTGCACCCACGTACCTTACTTCGCCAGTCCGTTAAAACTATAAATACCGGTTCTACCAGCCCCCTTTGGTCCTGTCTATACTGGAAAAACGGCCCCAGATATACGTTTTTCGGATTCACCAACTGTTTGATTTGAGCGTGAAAGTAAATTTCAAAACTACGAGGTGAAAAACAAAGGCTACATGTAACATTCACGACGAACCTATAGACTATATTCTACCTTGGCATCATTCGCGACTTTCCCGGGATAAATAATATATGCCATACCTTTCAGAGAATGACATATCCTATGTATCATTTACCACTTACCCACCAGGCAGAACGATAACTACCATATAATTTTGCATTCCCTAACACGTCGCAAACGGCATCTATCACGTAAGACTTGCCCGGAACGAATCTAAACCCAGTCGAAAATGAGATATCTCCTTTGGTACGATGTAAAACATATTTTAACCGACGGTGTACTGTTGCGGCAGAGGGACGTGGGAGCAACCAAAAGTCCGACGAGTCGAGGCATGCAGCCACGAGTCGTTGGGCGCAGAGTAGAGGCGGAATACTCTGTGGGTGTGGGATGGGTGTTTTATTCAGCAGACGGTTTCAGCCTGCTGAATGCAAGACGCCTGACTAAGGTGTTGTACAGCGCATGCAGCGCGTGTGCCAACACCGAGTGTCTTTAGACGCTACCCAGGCAAGGAAGAGAATACGTGCAAAACCTAAAAAGTGAACTAAATAGAGTGTCTGCGCAAAATAAAGAATATTACGAATTTTGCCTATCTATTCCCCCGTTACCAACGACGAATCAAATATCCTAATCAAATTTGCATAAAAATGACGAAGTTATGCATTTTTGGATAGCATATTATACTAGAGCCATATTTGTGTGATATGAGATTCGACCGCTGCATTCTGTTGGCCGAAAACTCTCCGGACGCTTTGGATTGGCGAAGCTTGCCCCGAGAGTGGCCTCGGACCCTCGGACCATGTGTCTGCTACCGGCGGAGTTTTGCGAGAAGAATTGCTGCCGCTGATGCTGCATGCCTTTGCTGCCTGCTGCTGCAGCAGCAGGTACTACTAGGTAGGTGCTGCTGCAGCTGCTGCTGTACGTCACCGACTACTGCTACTACTGCATGTAGTGTGCTGCTGCTGCTGCTGCTGCTGCTGCTGCTGCAAGTAAGTGCTGTTGTTGCTGGAAACACTGCGACAATAAGCAAGCACTGCGGTGAGCAGGCGCTGCTGCAAACATAAGCGCTGCTGCAAGCGAGCGCTGCTGCACACAAGCAAGGTCTGCTGCAAGCAAGCGCTGCTGCAAGAGCTGTCGCAGGCGCTGCTGGTGCCGCAAGCACGTGCACTATTGCCGCCACGCCCCTGATCTTCTCCGCTTCGACCCCTTTTCGGCCAGAGAGGACGACGAAGAAGGAGGGCGATCTTCTCGTTGTGGCGGCGTTGCTTGCACAGCGAGTGTCGAGGAGCGCAAGATAGATCGCACTTCTGCCTGTTAGTGCTTGCTGCTGCTTATTGCTCCTGCAGCTGCTGCTGCTGCTGCTGCTGCAGGTAGGTACTGCTGCTGCTTGCACGACTTCTTGTGTCCGGCTCGTTTGGTACAAAAAAAAGTGCTGCCGCTGCCGCATGTGTTTTTTTTTCAAACACAAGAATCCAATCTTTAGCTGTTTTTCGTCTACGATTATGCGCATGCCGAAAGGCTTTCGATTATGATTACCTTTCCGACGGAAATCCTTGATAAACAAAAATATTTTGCGCAGACACTCTAATGACTAAAAACTAAAGGATTAAAGGCTAAACCGACTATTCTCTCGCATATGCACATTATTCCGCCCGATAGCGGGCATAATCGACTATCTGCATCGCTCGCAATCGGGGTTTTTGGTCATCGTTTGCTTCGCTCTCTCCTGAGCGAAGCCCTGGAGCCACCCGGACTGCCGAAGGGTCCAACGTACGAAGTGAGTAGGCGAGTCAGGTGAGCGTTGATAGCTCACCCCGGAGAAGCTTGCCGTAACATGGTGAACCCAGGGAGATCGACCCAGGCAGGATCAGCAAGTGGCGATAGGTTTACGAGCACCACGTAGGTCGCGGAGAGCAAGTCACACGAGCACCAGCTGCTCGAGGGCTGGTGTCCGCAAAACAAAATTGGGGGGTTCGGCGAACTTATGGAATCTGATGCTGTTCTGTATTGTTTGTTTAGCGGACTTGATGGAATCTGATAATGCGATTGGTTCGGTAAAGCTTGGGTCTGGCGAACTGTGGAATCTGATTAACACTTGTAAGTCGTCGTACGCAGCTGGAAGGCGAAGGTGAGCGCCCGACAGCCACTTGTGGCAGTAGACGAGTCGCGGGGTGAGCGCTTGTCAGGGGTAGTGCTCAGGGTGACGGTGAGCACTAACGAGCCGGCAAGAAGCTTTTATTATAATACTTGGGCTATACTACATGCCAGGTATCACATCTAGTGACAAACTACAGCTGGTATACTATTACATCGTATAAAAATGAAAACCCACTACGTGGAAAAAAACGAAATGAACTTGAAAATTAAGCTCATCGTGGATCGGTCATAGACGGTGTTGTAAGAGGTTGCTTAAAACGTTGCATATACGGGCAGGAAATGCGATTGAGCAGTACGAACGAAGCCAGACAGACAGCTGGTAGCTGGACTGCCTGCTGTGTGGCGCTGCCCTTCGCATCTATGAAGCACCTAACCAGCGATAACAAGACCATTAAATTATGCCACGCGGACAAGAACAAAGCTGCCATATTCAGAGCAGATACCAGCATAGTGATACGGGATGAATTATTGTGTAGGATTGATGGAATGTGATACCTACAACGATCAAATGAAAGACCACACACAGAGGCATACGTGGTGATAGTATATAGATGTATGCTCAATTAAAGTAACTACAACCGGCGAGCGGAGAAATTCAGCCTGTGTTTGTTGTTTGTTGCTGTTCTCTCACATTCTCTCTCAAACGAAGGAGTCCATGGTCACACAAAGATGCTGGATCCCTAGGAAGACCCGAAAAACCAATAAAATCGAAATTCGGCTGCCTAAAAATACACGAGACGAAAAAGGCGCACACAAGATGAAATCAATGCGCAAAGTGAACTAACATGCCCGCGGGTATATTCTCTCAACTACAACGTAGAGTTTCCCCCGTTCCCACCACTATCCAATTCGTAGTAGGTGCTGGCTACAGCAGTGGCTGCTGTCTAGAGTGCCGCCTGCACCATACGAAACGCACGGTAGTCGTGATATTATACTCTGGTGAAGCACAGTACGTGACAACAACTAACAATCTCAAAACGTCAAACAATAAACATAAAAATCAAAAACAGACTGGCGACCCACCATACTTTTACAGTAGTACATGTACTGTATACATACGGCAGCTGTCATTGTCGAGTACACAGAAATGTAAGAACAGGCAGTCCTTCGTCATAAGCTGGACATAGCTCCGCATAGCAAGTCAGCCCCTATCAATGTCACACCGGCATGCGGGTTACCTGTGTTGGCCAGGCAGCTTGTGACTATCAGCATGAGTTTGGGACGAGAGCGGTTGTCTGCGATCCTGTTTACGTTCATACGAGCAGACGGAAAACATCGAAAAGCCGGCTGGATGTGACAGGATTTTAACACAACCTTGCCAAATAGATTCGTTTCCTTTAAGCTGGTAGGCACCGAAAGTGAAAAAAAAAATAAAAAGAAGGAGCTGTTTGTCCTGTCAACAGTAGGGCGGTGCCACCGATCTCATGTAAGGTCCTGGCAAGGCAAACAAGAAATGCCTGTGCTGGCTCCCTGCAGTGTCAAGGAAGCATTCAACTGGTCACAGCAGTAGCTAACCGGCAAGACTTCGAGCAGCGCCACGAACACGTATCTCCAGGCACCGCTGCAGTTATATTATGAATAGTAGTTCTATTATGGTATCAACACCAACAAGGAATAGGTGTATGTCCCGTGATAAAAATATACCAGGTATATATATCGCAAACTGGTGACCTTCAGTGGGGGTCAATGAAATATATCGATTTTTCGACGTTGTACAGTGTACCGCATGTACCTGATACGTACGTGCGTGGACCTCACATTTTGTAGTTCTGTCTGAGGTGTAGATGTCCTCAGTTATCGTGTGTATCACTTTTCTTTTCGTGTTTTTATATTTACCGTTTGATAATATGGTTTTACTATTTGGTATACAAGTATCACATCCTCGTACGGCACGTACGGAAATGTACTATGACGTACCGCTGTGCCGCCGAGCTAGGACTATTATTAAACAATAGGGACATGAAGTAAGCGAGATACAAGGTGTGGTGAGAGCATAACCCATGCCGGGATGGCGAAGTGTCAGGGCGTGTTTTTAATGTCTCTGCTGGACAAAGGTCAAAGAGCGAGTGAAAACCGCAATCTGGCGACCTTAAGTATATATAATGTTAACACGCCCACGGGCAGCATATGGACGGCGAGCCCGTTTGGTTTGTTTTGCGCTGCCCAGCCCATATCAGCTCTGGGGGGGGGGGGAGCACGGTTGACGAAAACAGGGAAGAGACGGCAGACAGGATAGCTACTGTAGTATCAAATCGATTAATAGTACATAACAAACCTGTCTATGCAAACCACAAACTGCTGCGACTGTTGTGCTTTGGTTGGCCTACAACTTCCTTAGTCTTACTCTGTTTAGTATAGCACGTGTTGTGATATTGTCTATTTTGCTGGTTCTTGCATTACCGGCCACATCACCTGGGGGGCCGTACACCAGGTATTATATATTATACCGGGTATGTATTTCCAAATGCGTACGAAATAGAGTCATTTTATTACGTTGACCTGTTTGGTCTTAACAACCATACTTCACCTCTATTCGGATCGCATAACCTTAAATCAACCACACAGCTGTGGCTCCGGGATAATGGGAACTGAGTAAGGTAAACTCCCTAGCTATAATATATACCTGGTAGTCATCAAACTTGCACCTTAGAACTGCTGTAGCAGCATAAACTATGGCAGTTTATGCCTACGATTATTCATAAATAGTGGCATGTAGTTATCAAGTACCGGTATGTATGAATTGCAGCAGTATTCACGTACGAATGAGAAAACCTGCTTCGGGCGCCACACTAAAACCTATAGTAAACACCTAAACGAGTACCAGGTATGAGCGGACATGTTGCCCTGCTGGACGGACCGTATAAAGATGTCATGATAAATAACATACTACCACTACGAACTGGGCCAGCCTTCAAACGCACCTGTTTTTGTCAATGCGGTGTCATCAGCACACAAAACAGGTGGGGAGGTCAATAGATTGCTTTCTTTGGGCGGGGATGAGGTATACATAATCGCATACGTGGGGGTAAATGTTCAATGCTGCAAGGGTAGCTATAGCGATGGACCTGGTACAAACTTGAGTACTGGTGCGCAGGAACCTCGAAAACCCTAAGAGAAACAAATAGCCCATCAGAAATACAACTGAGTTCGCTGAGTTAGGTGCACCACAGGTTGTGTTACTAGTTTACAATTCAGCCACAATACTGCTGATGATCACGCGAGTATGGTCCTGTACGTGCATTGCTATAGTTCGTGGTGGTACACTATTGTTGTTATTTTGCGTGTCCGTAAAAAACAACCTTGGTGCATGCAATAGAAGGGAGTGATACAGAACCCGGTATGCACCCACGCAAACATCCTCTCTAGGTATAGACACAGCAGTGATCCACATACTAGCTGTGACTCATGGTATGATCTGACAACTTTTGTTAGTCCGTGGTTTCTGCTGTGGAGCAGGGATGAACTAAAGCCACACACACAGTACGCGGACCTGGCACGAACTGACAACGATGATACCACAGCAGCAGAGTAAGATCAGCACAACCGTGGCCATATACCGGTATTATGCACCTGTTATTTAGGAGTGAGTTGCCATCTTTGCACGTGTTCATCTTGTCAACAGCCTGGTTTGCACATATCAACGAGAGGGGTTGTATGCTAGTACGTCTAGTATTCTTGGTACAATAGGAAGCTTGTGATGTGCATTCGGCTGTTGTTCGGGATGCATGATGGATAGTACTCTTGGCCTTCTTGGTATGATAACATGCCTGAGATGTTGGCACATCGGCTGTTGTTGGGGTTGTATGACAGTATGCTTGGTACTCTTGGTATGGTAACATGCTGGGGAGTGAGAACTTGTCAGTACTAGCAGGAAGGATGGCGAGGTGAGCGCCCCCGCGGATTGACTTCAGTGAAGGGGAGCACTGATGAGCGTAGTAGCACCTTGCAAGTGGAGGTGAGCACTTGTCATTATGCTATCGCTGAGAGGGGAGGTGCAGGTGAGCCCTTCCCTCAGGATTGGATGCTATGGGGATTCCAGGAGTTTGGTAGGTTTGTGTGCTGTTGAGTGTCCTGGGGCCTGGTTTTGTGGCGAGGTGAGCGCCCCGGTGGGTTGAGTTCAGTGAAGGTAAGCACTGAGGGCATAAAATCTTGACAGCGAAGGTGAGCACTTGTCATTATAGGGGCAGATGATGGTAAGCTTTCCCCTGAGATGTGAGTTTTGTTGGGTTTGTGGGAGGTTTAGTTTGTGTTTACTCCGTTAGATAATCGGTAGTGGGTAGTATAGCATCGTATCACTTACAACGTAATTGCACTCACTGTGGTTACATAATCGGTAATGGATACGACAGCACCGTACCACTTACAACTTAGATGCATTCACTTTCGCTCAAACGACGTGAGGTTGTGTGCCGTCGTTCTGGAAAAGTCTATGTTACTTATGCTCAGACGACGTGAGGTCTTGTGCCGTCATCAGGGCAAAGGCTATGCTACTCATGGTAATGGATACTACAGCACCGTGCCACATACCACTTAGATACATTCACAGCAGTTATGTGCCGTCGTTGTGACTAAGGCTATGTCACTTGTGCTCAGACGACGTGAGGTTATGTGCCCTTGTTGGGGCTAAAGGCTGTGCCACTTATTCCCAGACGATGTGAGGTGTTATGCCGTCATTGTGGCATAAGGCTCAGCTATTTTGGCCCAGGCGACGTGAGGGTTTGGGTCGCCGCTGCGCCAAAGGATTTGCCTTGTTTGCTTCGACGACGTGATATTGTGTGCCGCCGTCATAGCAAAGGCAGGCGGTGGGAGGCAGAAGATCGTACCCGGAGCCGTGGCAGTGTGCTTCACGTAATTCTATTCCGAACGCTGCAACACGTTCGCCCAGCCGACGTGAGGTAGTGTTATGCCGTCGCTGTGGCAAACGGCTGTCATTTTGACCTGGACGGCGCGAGTTTTAGCGCCGTCGCTGCGGCAAAGGATTTGCCACGTTGACGCAGACGACGTGAGGTTGGGTGCCGTCGTGAAAGGTGGGCAGTGGGTGGCAGAGGATCATACCGTGCCCTGTAGCAGTGTGCATATATCTGACATCTGTTTTCCACGAGTATTTGGCCTGGGTACTCCGATATCAGACGCGCAAAGAGCTCTATATGACCTATGAAGGGCACCTGGTTGGCCTATTTGGCCAGCTCGTGTTTGACACAGCTCTGTGCATGGCATTGACGAGCAAGCATGCACGAGCGCGAGCTGTATCCGGGTGCGGTCGCGTAGCTTGTCACTACAGCAGTTTTGACGTTGCCAACAATGAAATAAGGAACAGCAAGTCCTTTTTCAGTACAATGTATAGTACTGGGAGTAACCATACATGCAAAGTAACGGTACAAATGCTACACTATCGTTCAGGTGTGCACCAAACAATTTTATCTGTACGTGTTTGATGTCTTTGCAGAGTCTATTTTTGTTTCAGGCACGAATATCCAAGAGTAAATACCATAAATATGCACTTGTGCGGTGGTGTGTTTGATTTGGTGTGTCAGATGAGTTTTTCATTGTTCCAAGCACGCTCTCAAGTACCACGGTATCCTGATTGCTGCAGTTTTCGGGAGGATGAACGACGGAAGGAGAACGAAACATGAAGGGGATATATCTAATTTTTTCTACACGTTAAAGTCAAACTCTCCACGTATGTATCTGCGCATATTATTTGGAACAACGTGTTTAAACACTTATGCGGACCATCTGGCACGCGCTTCAAGCCAGGAAATAAACCGCGCTACCGGGTATAAGACCTATGCCAATGGAAACGCGAAGTCCGAAAGTTTTTTTTCAAAAATATCGCATTAAAAAAACAGCCGAAAATATCCTCGTACCGCCGCTGTGGGAAAAAAAGGGAAAAAATGTTTGATTTTTTCTTTTTTTCTTTCCAACGGCTGCAGGCGGCGCCATTTTTTTTTCTCTCGTTGCAAATTGTCAACACGCTGATAAAAATCAGCTCGTGCGACGATAGATGCTCGATCTCGATATAGACTCAGCCCAAGGCCAACCCGCATGGTGTCGGGCAAGGCCAACGAGTATAGATGACGGCATCGAAGATAGAACGTGAATACATGCTCGAGGGGGCGAGAGCTTGCCGGCGGCGTCCTGCGGTATCCTCTCCCAAACCTGAAAAAAAGCCTGTTTTTTGCCATTCGAGACGGATCGAGAAATTTTGTCTTCTGTTTGGTACACACCAGCGGCTATTGTTTTTTTTATCGTACGCCTGGCCAGCGCCCGCCGCACGTCACTGGCCATTGTGTGAAGACGGTGACCCAAGGGTGGGTCGGAGCCCCTAATGAGCGCACTCCGTTCAGAATTCATGACGCAATCGTTGGTTTTGTCGATCGATGTCTGTCGAGGAGTCGGAATCTCCTCGCTTCGAACCAAAGATCGGCCTGAGTTTTTCTCAAGCCGATCTTGGCCCAACATCGGCCCCAGATTAGCTTTTTTCGGGCTTTTCCAAAAGTTGGGAACTTTTTTTTTTCTGAACGTGCCCATAGGAAGCGTGTTCTAATTTTTTTTGGCGGGTATCTCTGGAATTCAAACTTTTTATTGAAACTTCGCGTTCCCATTGGCACACGTCTAATAACGGTAATATGTGGCCGGAACAAAATGGTTGAATACGCTAATCGAGACGGTAATGAGTTTAGGATGAAAAATGTACGCCTGACGAAGCGAACCGTAACCACGACACCAAGAATCGACCAAAGCAACAGTTTAGCGTCCCACCTAAAATAATTGTCGTTTTCCAGTGAATGTGTCACAGTGGTAGACACAGGAGGGTGGATAAAGTTATTCTTCGATGGCGTTGGCTCAGCCGAGTGAAACGCAAGGGGGGGGGGGGGAGAGAACATCCAAGGTAAGGGATTACTGCTGTCAACGCAAACCTTGGCAGAGCATGTCCAAACAAGGGGACTACTGTACTTTGGGCGGTTAACCCAACCCGGAGTTGAATCGCTCCTACCTACGATGAAAACGCGGATCTACTTGAATGTTTATCTAAGGTAAGGATTGCTGTGAGCGGTCGTGGAATTCCCCTACGAAGAAGAGTTTAATAGGTTAGTCAACACCAAGGTAAACGGGTGATTCAGGAAGTAGACAATCGACTTCAAGGTGAAGACGTTGGAATTAATAGAACAATCGACTCCAAAAGCATATAGGGATTCCTCCGACACGCGAAGCAGCCAAGAGTGGAGTTCCTATTCTCCTGGCGACCTTCCTCGAAGATCGAATGCTCGAAAAAAAGGTAAAAATCACGGAAGGCATTCAGTGCCACAATCCTCAAGAGATACGGGAGTGTGATCAATGTGGCGAAAACAGAAGGCGTTTTAAGTGGGTGCCACACTCCTGAGGCAAACTACAGTAGGAGGGTCATCAATGAGACAGAAAAGCTACTGGATCCGGAATTATCACGGATAGGGCAAAGAAAGTAAGTAGAGTCAAGCCCAACGAAACGGGAGTTACAGGTAACCACCACGGGTACTACCAAGGAGGTAACAGAGACACGCCCAACGGAGTCAGAGAAAATGGCAACTGGCTGGTAAACGGCGCTCAACGCTAAGAATGGACCGGCGTGTCACGACAACTATTTGCACGAGTGGGAGTGGTCAATTCAGGGGTAAGTCCATAACACTCCAAGGTCAACGCTATGCTCAACTTGCTCAGGCCAACTTACTGGGAAAGGTGAGTCCCTTGGTTAGCGTGACTTGGTACCGGTGAGCACGTGCCTCAATACCAGTCACTAGCATAACGAACGAACCTGTCCCAGCCAGACAGAAACGTCCAACACATGCAAGTGATTGAGAACAAAGAAAGAGTCTCGCCAGGTACACACGAACTCCGAGCGGGTCATCGAGTGTACTATGGCTTTGAGTCAATCAGGCAATGCTAGGCGGTCGTCCACGGCACAGGAGATGAGTGCAGTGTTGTGGTCGTTGAACTAGACCGCATGCCTGGGGAAGGGAGTTGCCCGTCATCGACTCGGCCGTTCGAAAGTCACTTTCCCCCATGCGGCGCAGAACAGATCTGCCATTCATCGAATGCGCCGCGGACCTGTAGTGGTCACCGCGAGCTCGTCGCTTCCTCCCGAATACCCTGTCAAGGTTGGCGTGTTCTGCTTTGGGGTGATAGCTATAGGGATGCTTTTCCAGACGATGCACCTTGTTGTCAAGCGTACTGAGATCCAGAGGGACTGGCATCGGAGGGACCTATCCTTGCGAAGCTTGGTGGAGACGAAGGAGTTGCGCTGGCAACAGAGAGTGATACAGGAATTAGAGTCAAACGTTTTGTGTACACGTCATGTGCCACCTGTTATGCATGCATATAACCTGTAAACACGCTCGAAACCAGATAATCAACCGCGTTGTGACCGTCACAACATGCCTGATCAATCAACGTCGATGGTTGTTAAGACGACTGGAATTACGGAAACTTGTGACATTCTTGGTGTTGCCGAGTTACTACTGCCGTAGCTGTGGAATATCTCCAAGGGCGACAAGACGGTACGAGGGGCCCGTAAGTCCACCTTTCTGCCCTACAAACTCAAGTAATTGATACAGTGCAGAATTCGCGTCTGTTGGAGGGAGACGAGGGAAGAGGTGGAGTGCTACCACGGAAACACGAATATTCTTCGTCGAACTCGGGCCAGGTGAAGTGGCAAAGATGAAGCGGGATGGTACTCGCAATACCACGAAGGTATACGCCGGCAGATCCTTACTGACGAGGACTCAAAGCTAGCTTCGTATATCGAAGGCAATGATACCGGACTTGTTCGCCTTGGTTCGCAGCACGTTTGGTGGTCGGGGCGTGGCATCCACAAACTTTTCTGACCCAGAGCAAGTGTGAGTAGCCCACGTTAGCTCAAGGTGTACAGTGTGCGCTCTTATATAATAAGCGCAGGAGTAGCAAATGGGTGACCGAGCAAGTGGCAGTATCACTCACTAGCACCCTACAATCGCGGAAGGTCCCTGACATGTACACATCAGGCCTTGAGCAGGGGCTGCAAACAGGTATTAGGTTCGAGCATGTGTTTTCCTTGGTGCAAGAAGCTAACACATGCTATGCTCACGTGTCCTGAGCCGTCGAAGGAGGCACTCGCGGTAAAACCTTACACTGAGCGATGTGCGTTTCGGAATCGCTATTGGTCCGGGGCGATGCAGGGGGGGAGTTTACAGCCGTGAACCCCCTGCGCCAGTCACTAAGAGTGTCGGTATGCTACGGTCTCATCAACCACACTCGAGGGCAGAGATCTGTCGAACGATGGGAGAGTGGCTACAGAAAGCATCGTCGGGACTCTGCAAGTCTTCGCCTCTTCCGTGAGACGACGAATAAGTACTCTCCGAGTGATAGTTTCGGTGCTTCACCCCAGATCTTCACCCACCATGCGTTCCGTTGACGCTAGTCATGCGTGTCACCGATGGATATGAGGCCGGGGCTAAATATTTGTCATGCCTGTCATTGATTATTGCAATGCCTGACATCGACGTTTGCCAAAATTTACATGGACGGGTTCAGTGCCAAACTGAGGACGACGGTTTTCGCAGTGGGCATCAAGACATTTCATGAATGCTCCGACCTGGCAATGCCGTCGATTTATGGCTCGCGCACCTGGTTGGGGGATCGGGTAGAAGACTTCCCGAGAATTACACTTTGGCAGAAACCGTCGTACACGATGACCAATCGCAAGCTCTCGAGGAACGTCGCAGACACGTGAGTATGCGAGTAATTTTAACTGGCTTGACTGGAATCTTCGAGAGTACTACCCAGCTGCAGCTGCACGTATTCCTCGTGGAGACACGTAAGTATGGGACTAGTCTCCAACTGGATCCGAATGAGGTAAGTACAGGTTTCACTTTCAGGCAGTTGTATAGATTTCACGCTTTGTATGGACTGCACCAGTGTTCAGACTGCCGTTCTCGCCCACCGGAGATGCCAATAAGAGAAGAGCGAGAAATAGCTTCCAGAGTAGCGAGCGAGGAACACCGGCTAGATACCAAGGTCAGGAGGGAGTTTCCAGACATTCGAAGGCGGCAAACGTTCATCGAAGAAGCATGCGACGTCAGCCACTAATAGCGGCGAGTGGGGTGTCCAGATGAAGATTGATAGCAGTTCAAGCGTCAACCCAAACCCAAAGGAAGCAGCTGGCGACAACTTCAGCCTAAACCCTATGTTCAAGCGGTGGGTCTGGCTGGAAACGGGAAGAAGACTTGGAGGAGTGGACTCGCTCAGAGCTACAGTGGAGGAAAGGGCTTTCGGCGATCTCGGTCTAGACCGCTTGTTCAACCGGCGGGTCAGGCTGAGACGGGAAGAAAAGCTCCGTCATCTGGGGCTGCCCTCTTTGAAGATTTGGAGGACCATTATGTGGGGGTGTTGCTGCGGAGGGACGTGGGAGCAACCGAAAGTACGACGAGTCGAGGCATGCAGCCACGAGTCGTTGGGCGCAGAGTAGAGGCGGAATACTCTGTGGGTGTGGGATGGGTGTTTCATTCAGCAGAAGGTTTCGGCCTGCTCAATGCAAAACGCCTGACCAAGATGTACAGTGCATGCAGGGCGTGTGCTAACACCGAGTGTCTTTAGACGCTACCCAGGCAAGGAAGGGAATACGTGCAAAACCTAAAAAGTGAACTGAAGGACTAAAACCTATAGGATTAAAGGCTAAACCGCCTGTTCGCTCGCACATACGCATCATTCCACGTGATAGGGGGCATAATAGAGTATCTGCATCGATCGCAATCGGGGTTTCTGGTCATCGTTTGCTTCGCTCTCTCCTGAGCGAAGCCCTGGAGCCACCGGGACTACCGAAGGGTCCAACGTACGAAGTGAGTAGGCGAGTCATGCGAGCGTTGACAGCTCACCCCGGGGGAGCTTGCCGTGACAGTACCCCATCGCAAGAGAAAACTTCACCCCTGCAAAATACCCATCTATAGTCAGACGTTTCCCCCCTCGTCCCGCGAATAACCGGAGCCAAAATTCCAGTCAACGATGAACCAACATCTGCTCTTTCCACGAACCCCCCGCTGCTGCTGCTGTTGCTGTTGTGAAGCGCGCTCGGCCACACCGAATGCATTGCTGTCCTGCAGGAGCTTTTCTCCTCGTATATTGAACTGGTGCCGTCAGTCCACAAAGCCGCCCACGCCCGCTAACTCCACGTGATTATGCCACGTGACTGTTTCCTCTTAACGTCTCGCTTTTGAGGCGTCACGGGAGCACATGGCCAAGACTCGACCATGCGTGCATTCGCGGAATGGGCAGACGCGCCCCCCTCGCACAGCGATATCCCCTCATCTGCTCCTCCCCCACAACCAACCCCTCCGTGGGTCCGCGTCACGCGACGGGGGTACCTACAGCTGCACTTCCGCCGTGGGGCTTTTAGTTACTGCTGTAAAGCAGGAGCTGCTCTCTTAGAACGATATCGTGACCACATCGTTCATAACCGCCACTAACCTCGTAGCGCAGTACCTGCGGCTATGCCGCACGATTTTACGATGTCGACCACACGACGGGGGCGCCTAAGGATGTGCTTCCTCCTTGAGGCATTTTGCTGCTGCTGTACGCTCGCCTTTTTCTCGCTACACCCGGCTGGGGTGCTTACGGTTTGACTCCCATAGTAAGTAAAACTGAATGCTACCTCTCCCGTTGTTATACTCCCACCAAGGGACGTATAGCTACAACTGCTGCACAACAGTAACTGACAGCGGTAGCAGTTCCCTACAAATGACGTCGCCACCACGGCACCATCTCCGGACTTTCGACCATCGTATACACGGCTCCCTTACCACCACCGGGGCATAATCCTCACCATGTCAAGGAAAAAAACGACCCCCGCAGACCCATTGCCATGAATATCGGAGGACAGCTCACCTATCGGGCTGCCCACCGTGCTCCCTCTGTCACCCTGCTCCCTCTGTCACCCTGCTCCCTCTGTCATTGTCGGAGAAATTCACCGATGGTGGTACAGCATCCCTCCCTGCTGTACCAGCGCTGGCTGTCTCCTGCTCCCCACTGGACTCTTCCCGCGTTCTGCATTCGAAGCTTCTTCTCCAAAAGCACCGCAATTGCTCCCCAGCGTCTCGCAAATTGTTGATTTAGTTGCTCGAAATGAAACCCCGTTCCAATACTTGATAAAAGCCCGAAGGTCTCTAATTATTTGCATCCCCCATGAGACTACGGACCAGCCATATTTCTAAGATGTTCATAGCCTCAGGCAGCGGTAGCCCAGACTGCATGGCAGTCTGTGGATAGATGTTTTATGTTATGTATTACTGGCCTCCCACAGAGTACGGGCAAAGAAGAAGTGAGCCTCGTGCGTCACCGCTTATAACCTCAGATGTCAAGAGTCACATAATCCACAACACGCAACGGTCGGTATCAACTGGTACGTAACTGTCATTCAAAGAGCACAAACGAACATAGTATACTATAGTAGTAGTAGTGACACCCGTCATAACGGTTTTGTTTTTTTAATTCTACTTAACGAAAACCAACTCTACGAGTATTTGTAGGCAGAATGTGCCTGCCAACAAAATACGTCCGAAAAAATCCTGTTGTTGCGGAACTGCTTGTTGGGGATCACGGCGCCGACTGGTCTCTCTTGTCACTCTCACCAACTCCAACTGCGACTTCATAAAAAAAGAAATGCAAACTGAGAACAGCGCTCATATGCATTTCTTCGAGGGCAATAACAATAATATAAAATCACTTTTTTATTTACTAGCAGGGATCGTCGGTTGTTGTTTTCACCGGTATCAAACCCCTGGTTGATACTGACGTTGTACTGATTTCTCAGGCCGGGTTTTCCAAATGTACTCGAACGAAAACTTTCCAAGATTTCGAAAGTGTTGTTGCATGTACAACAGCAACATGGTATGCAACAGATGGGTCCATCAGATTGCAAAACGCCAATCCGCCCACGCGAGGTGTTACTATACCCGCACATCTTACACTGGCTCGTTTGTTAACAGCTACTGTGACGGATACACCTGAATTGAAAACAAGTGCGGTAGCTGTATCACCACCCAATAAGGATGAACTAGCAGTTGCGCGAGGAGCATTAGAGCCAGCCCTTGCTAAAGCATTCGCTGACGCTACCTTCTCCCCCGAACAAGTATCGGAAGTCGTATATCCCTGCGCTAAGTACCGCCCCGTTTTTTCTTTGTCACCGGACGAGCTAGGCTGTTGTTAAATTGCCGAAGCCACATTCCTGTTACAACCAGGCACTCGCTTAATTGACCTTGCGCCGTACCATACCTCACTTCGTGTTCAAGAACAAATTGATGATTAAGTCAATCGCTAAGTACTGCCCCGCTTTTTCTTTGTCACCGGACGAGCTAGGCTGTTGTTAAATTGCCAAAGCCGCAATCCGGTTACAACCAGGCACTCGTTCGATTGACCTTGCGCTATACCATACCTCACTTCGTGTTCAAGAACACATTGATGATCAAGTCGATAAGTTATTGAAGCAAGGAATCACTGAGGAGCGCACAAGTGCTTGGGCTAGTCCTATTACCATTGTCAGTAAAGCCGATGGGTCACCACGGTTCTGTGTTGACTACCGTAACACTCTTAACCGTCATCTACTCCGAAAGACCTGGCCTATGCCAAACATCGAAACTCATCTCGATGCTGTGGGCGGAGCCAAGTTCATCACGGTCGCAGACGTCCAGAGTGCTTTTCACCAGATTTCAGTCGCTGACTCGGACATCAAATCAACTGCATTTGTTACATACATCACGAGGCAAGTACTGCCTTAAACGTATGCCATTCGGAGATTGCTATACACCCTGGTTGCACCAACGCATAATGTCACTTGCTCTTGGTGACACTGAATCCGCCAGCGGGCTTTTCTGTTATATGGATGATTTGCTAGCTTGCTCGCCTACGTGGGAAGCACACCTGTTGTTGCTCGAACGCATGTTTTCAGCTTCAAAAGCAGCTGGTTTGACGTTGAAATCGTCTAAGGTTCAGTTTGGCTGAACACAAGTCGAGTATTTGGGTCATACTAACGCGGAAAATGGACTCACCATCGGCGACGACCGTATCAAAGCCATTATTGAGTTGCCAGATCCGAAAAAAAAAACAAAAAAAACTACGTTCGTTACTGGGTACTCTCAACTTTGTTCGCCGGTTTGTGCCAGAGTATGCTGAAGTCACAGCACTCATTGAGCTCACTAAGAAACAGTACAAATAAACAAAGGCGAGAATTTGAGAAACACTGGGGCCCAACTCAATCTGAAGCAGTATCCCGGATCAAAAATCTGTTGTCTACCCCACTAGTATTACACTTATCTGATCATTCTAGAGAGTTTATTGTACATGTTGATGCTAGTGGAGCCGGTGCTGGCACATTCTTAGCCCAAAATGCCAGTGAAGGATTTGGTACACCATATCTAGAAATCATTGCCTACTGAAGTAAACGTTTTACGATAGGACAAAAACATTATTCAGCAACGATGAAAGAGTGTTGTTGAGCAGTTTTTGCTCTGCAGCAATGGCGGCCGTAGCTTTGGGGTAAACACTTTAACTGCGTCAAAGACCATGCAGCTCTCACGCATCGTCAAAGACCATGCAGCTCTCACGCATCGTTAAAGACCATGCAGCTCTCACGCATCTATATAACATGCAAGACACGTCCGACATGTTAACTCGTTGAGTCATTGATTGCCTCGCAAGGTTTCGATTTTACCGTCGAATATGAACCCAAAACGTTGCATGGAGTGCCAGACACATTATCCCGACTTTTGGTGATATAGCCGAGGATACAACTCAAGGAAAGAAGTCCCTTTCTGATGTGTTGCTGTCGCAACCCACGTTGACATCCATTTGTCGTAACGTGCCGGAAGATGGGCAGCCGTATCGCTCACCATCCCCGCGTGCTTTTGAAGCACGTTGAGATAATTTGAATGAACTCAGTTTAGTCGAAAGTGATCGTGAATTGTTCGCGAGTGTAGTGTCAGTTTTCGCTGCACTGGACCCAGAGAAGTTGATTGAAGGACAGCAGTCAGAATTTGTGCGTACTTGAAGTATTTAGACGACCCCTATCATTCTCCCCTACCGCGAAGAAAAACACTTCAATCCGCGAGTAACGTCTTTGTAGTCGATGGCGTCTTGTATCGGTCATATCTACCTCGTCATTTGAGAAGCGTAACTCTTTCCGAGATCAGCTAGTTGTACCGACGGTGTTACGCGCACTTACAATGCAAGCATGTCATGATCTTCCAGCGTCTGGTGGTCATTTAGCATTCAAAGCGACGTTCGATAGAGTTCGAGATCGATATTGGTGGTCCACAATGCAAGGAGATCCTCAGTTCCATTGCACTGGTTGCGAAGCCTGCCAACGTCGTAAAACTCCACACCGCCGACCACCGTCACCGACCGGTCATGTACCGGTAGACCGACTATTTCAACGTGTTACTATCGACTTGTGGAATATGAAACATTTTCGCAAAGTTGCAAGTATGTTTTGTCAATCGATCATTTGGCACGTTTTGTTTTACTCGCAGCAATTCCGAACATAAAGAAGCGACTTCTGTAGCACATACCCTTGTGGACCGAGTGTTTTCTGTATTTGGAGTGCCAGAGTTGTTACATTCGGATCAGGGTAAGGAGTTCGAAAATCAGCAAACTGTATTCGATTGTAAGAAAACTCGTACCATACCGTACAGGCCACAAGGTAACTAACTCAGTTTGGAGCGAGTGAACAGCACTTTGCATAGCATGGCAGCTATGTACTGTGAACTAGCTCACGATAATTGGGCTCAGCTCCTACCGTTCGTTCAAATATCACGTAATACTGCCTATAGTACTGCATTCCATGAGACACTGCAATATCTCATGTTTGCTCGCATGTCAACGCTTACCATTGCTGTTATCATGGTAATGCCTCAGACGGAAATATCTGATTCAGCATTACAGCACACTCACAAAATCGTCGAGAATTTGCAGTTTTGCAATTTCCATTTGTGTTAGTAATGTAAAATCTTGGTGAACGTGCTGAGGCCCAAGCTGCGTCGAATGCTGACCCACGATCTAAACAGTTTCAGCCTGGTGATTTGGTGTTGGTTCATCAGCCACCATAATGCCTAGGATGATCCCAACAATAAATGAATTGCTAAGTCCTTGGCGCGGTCCACACCAAGTTCGCCATCGTATATGGCCGGTTGTCTACCGAGTATCGAAAGATGGTGAATCAGCTGAAACGTCAGTGCATTTAGGTAGGATGAAACCATACCACCAAAGTAGTGTTTTCGCAGATACTGCCTTTAGTGAAATCAATCAAATGTTCCTGGGTACTAGTTTACCAATGCCAGATTTAGACAGGAAATCTTCCTCGGTTTGCATTAGAACAGTCGAAAAGATTGTTGCTCACAAGCGTTCGAGAGGTCGTCCATCCCCGCTCAATGTTCAGTTCCGTATCCGTCTCAGTGGACGAGGTCTAAACAGTGATGGTCGGTACCACCGTCGCCATATTCGGCACTCCAGTGAATTTATTCGCCCATACTGTGCGAGCATTCAGGATGTTTCTCCTCATCGGCAAACACAGACAACTCTCTCGCCTCAGTCTAGCAAACTAGAGAGGCAGAGCAAAGGTACCATTCCGTTTGTGCCGCGATAATAGTTGAGTACCAAAGTTGATAACGAACTTGGTAGGTTTGTCAGCCGCTAGTTCGTCGTCCTATTTTCCTTGTGTAAGGAAATGTCTCGGTCGACATCGTTACTGTTGAAAGATCGTCGCTAAACAGACCTTTGTGTATGCAGGCCTGCTGATCCCCTGTATACAGGCTGCAAGGAATTTGGTGGAAACCGCCAAGCAAATCAGGCGATTGAATTAGACATTGTTCTCCTGTAGATTGTCATCAGGGTGAGGAATATAACACTTGGAGAAAATTGGGATATTCACTTGCTCTGGATGTAATATCAACTCATTATGTTGCTGATACACGAGATACAGAAATGTCTGATTCCCATCTGGTTGTCGTCATACACCAGACAATGTGTCATGGATGTTGTTGTATAGCAGGTTTTGCCTTTGATACTGGCATAATGTGCGTGTGGGGAGATACCAAGATGTTTCTTGTACTTCTAAAACCGAGGTGAACAAATACACACGTGGCCATTTGGATACTCCCAAAATCCTCCAGAGGATTCCAAAAAAAAATCAATCCCTCACCATGGCAATGATAAACCCTGTGCAGGATTTCGTACCCCGCAAAATCCTGCACAGGAAACAAAACCCGACTCGGTCCCTCTAGAGGGTTTTGCTGACACTCCTGTGGAGGGTATTGTCATTATCGACGCCCCTCTGGGGGGTGCGGTGATGGAAATAATCCCCCAGTATGGTAATGAGAAAATGCTGTGCAAGATTTCGTCCCCATGAAGTCCTGTACAAGAAACAAAAGTGGACTTGCCCCTGGACGTTTTTTTACGACATTCCTGTGGAGGGTATTCTAATAATCGACGGCCCTCTGGGGGGTGTCTTGATGAACATAATCCCCCAGCATGGTAATGTGAAAATCCTGTGCAGGAGTTTGTGCCTATGAAACCCTGTACAGGACATGAATCTTAACTCTACCCCCTGGACAGTTTTTTAGAGCAATCCTGTGGAAGGTATTCAAATAGTCGACAACCCTCTGGGGGGTGTCGCGATGGCAATAATCCCCCAGCATGGTAATGAGAAAAGCATGTGCAGGATTTTGTACCCACCGAAACCCTCTGCTGTACAGGACACAAATATCAACTCGACCCCCTAGAGGGTTTCAGCAGACTATCCTGTGGAGGGTATTTAAATTATCGAAGACCCTCTCGGGCATTTAAAATCAGCACAAACACCCCAATATGGCATGGCCTTAATCCTTTTTCAGGATTTCGTATCATCGAAACTCGAAACCCTGCAGAGCAAACCAAATTGTAAAATTGTTATCCCTCAGCAGAATTTGTTCACTCTGCTCCTTTTGCGGCCTCACTAGACAATACTCGTAAAGATTCTTAATGTTGACCATCTGCCTCCATACCTCGGTGACACCTACAGGTTGTCATCTTTGTTCAAAGCTCTAAGACGGGCGGGAAGCAAAACTTAAACAACATTTTGCCACAGATCACAGCAGCAAATTATGACCGTTGCCGGGACCGTTCGGTTCCCAACCAGATTTCTGTACGCTCAAGTTTATGCCCATCTGGCCTTGCTGTCTCTCTTGAATTAAAAGCTTCAATACCAGTCCTATTTCGCTCTCTCTACTCGTGTGTATGTCCGTATTAGACATGCCTCCCCAGGTTTCTACGTGTAATATCCCAGGTAAAAATTTTCACGTCTATCATGTTACTAAACCACTTCTACTATATCAGGAGTACAACGACTGAAACTTTAGCTAATAATAGTAATAACATATCTTTAGTACAACGAATAAATCAGCTGTAGATGAGAGGAGCCAGTACCAAACGAAATAGGGCTGAAAGAGACACACCCCATTGGTGCACATACGTACAAGGGAGAAGACATACATTTGCCGCGTACATGTCGTCAGAGCTGCATATCCTCTCTCCCCCCCCAACCAAATCTAAATAATCCTTTTCGCTACGTCTTTTGTGTATCAACATCTAATATTTGCTACAGATGCACGCAACATGTGTGCAGGTCTACAGAGATCTTCAACACATAGGTAAAGATATACAGACGCAGCAATGCGACCTACGTGGAGACGTCAATTTACCATCGACGTGCGTGACAAAAAAAACGTGCTCAGTCGGGAATACGCGTACTCTATTCTAGAGTGGGGCCCGGTCTAGCGCTGTCCGTATTGGAAATGGCCGCCCCCTCGCATGCTGCCGGGGACGTTGCCCTTGTCGGCGTAGCCTGCCCCCTCGCCGCTGCCGTTCTAAGCGCTGGATCCTTCCGTACTGGGTTTGACGTCGTCTTTGTCTATCGACTGAGGCCTTTGAACCCTTTGAGTACTGCCCTGCTGTACATGTAGCTACTCACTAACCCGGTGAACGGAAAGTCAACCGATTTTGACGCTGTTGAAGTCGCTGATAGGGTTCCTAATATCGACTGGGGCATTTGAACCCTTTGAGTACTACGCTGCTGTACATGTACCTAAGTTTGGACCCTAACTCCAAGTGTTTCCTCCGTGCTATGGGAGGGTAGTTCTCACGGACACATGTGCCCAATGCCCAACCTAGAATTTCCCCGAATGCCAATAACGAAACGCTAACGGCGCGTGAGTTTGCGAACGCGACGCGAGCGTGTAGGTGTTGAGCGTACAACACATCCCTGTTATTGCTGTCGGTGTTCGAATATGGGGTGATCCGCCTTATCATCAGAGAGGAATGATGATAGATGCACTAAATTTCATGGTACCGAATGCCGAGAAACATACTGTGATTGATCATACAGCTGTAATCCAGGTGACTATCTCTGATCGCAACGATGGCACAATAACAGAGACAGTCCAATGAGAGGCAAGTCGACACAGAACCCCTGCTTACGAGAAGGATATAGCTCGATACGGCCACGCATTTAGTACGACGGACCAGGCTCCTCAACCCAATGTCGGTGAGATACAGATGATAGTGTTTTGCTCTACGTTCTCGTGATAATATCTAGGCTTTGAGATTGTTCACGCGTTTCAGGCAATATACAGATACTCGGCGTCAGGCGCACAGGAGGTACATAGGAAGAAAGCTTATACCAGGTATCTTAACGTTTGAATACCCACATGTAGGAAGGAATAAGTTCATATGCAAGTCGCTACACCACGCACAGGTAGACGTTTGTGAGACCCTTGACCGAGATGGAACGTAACGAGCTTTGGTATGATCTGCGCAACCTGACAGGGTACCTTGGTATTGTTCGCTCCAAGTATAATGGCCGAGTGTTAAAAGAACGAAACGAGAGGTGTGATAGGCAGTTTCCGTTCTGAGGGGGTGTTTATCACCACCTTTCTTAAACTATTTCCACAAAAAAACGTTATGCGAGGGGTACGATCAGGAAGTGGTTGTGGATGAATGCCGTTTTATTGCGCATGATTGATTTTAGCCTCAAAAAGTCGCACGAGTGGACAGTTAGCTCTGCGCGTCAGGTCGCTTTTATAGCCGGTACCAGCAATATCGGTGTCCATTGACCGTTGTGCGCAGAGATTAATTTCGTTTTTTTCGACTAACTATAACGAAGAAAACCGACAGCAGCCGTTATCATTTTTTTCATTGGAGACCAACAAGCTTAGAAGCATTTCAGGAGACCAAGAATTAAAAAATAGGGGAAAACCTTCGCATGGAACATAAAAAGCTAGGATGAGCAGCAGCAACAGAGAGCGCAGCAGCGAGAGGAGAAGGAGATTTAAGGTGGCGATCCATCTCCTTCGACAGCTTCGCCATCCTCACCACCTCCGCCCACCTCCACCCCTCCTCGGCTGCCAGTGCCGCTAGTGCTGCACGCGTTTCTTGTGCATCCGGTGTTGACGCTCCCAAGAACGTTTGCTGCAAAGTCGCAGCCGCTCCTCGGTTCCCAATGGCAATTTTCGCTCCTCGGCTAGACTCTCTCGGCCGATTACCGAGCTTCGGTGTCAGCAGCACATTTGGCCACAGCGTCGTCGCGTGCACGGGCAGCACCATCAGGGTTGTCGCTCTAAAGCACGATAGTCGCGGCGCTCCGCCATGTTTTCGGCGCGCTTGTCTCTGCCCGCTTCTCCAATTATGTTCCCCGTACGGGCGAAGAGCTCCTCGTTTTTTTTTTTCAAAGCGTCCTGTAGTTCGTTCTTGTTTTTTTTTCTTGTGTCAGGTCGTGTTTCCTCTGGTAAAATGTTCTAACTTAGAATCGCCATCGGCTGATATGAAGAAGAATCGACGCTACAGAAACCTAATTTGTGGTATGCCGCAAACGGATAAACAAAAAATCATTCCAATCGCCGCTCTTCTTACCACAGTCCAAGGGCAACACGGCCGAAAGGAGGGGCGCTGCAACATCAGGCCGACGCAGATGAATCGAGGAGAAATGTTGATGACCGTCCGGACGAAGGTCAGGACCACCGCTTTTTTCAACACCGTTTGAGGACAACACTGAGGAAAGGAGAAGAGCTGCAACATCGAGCCGACGGCGACGTGCGGAGGTGGAAGGCGTACGCGCTACAGCGGCCCATGACCGTTAAGGCCGCTGGGCACCGTCGCTCATGTGCGCCAGGCTTGGGGGGTGACCGAGGAGGAAAGCGCACACGCTGTCGTCGGGATAGTATCGGGGTGCCGGCTTTGTGCCGAGGATGGTTATGCGTCGGGCAGGGGCGGTGTTACAGCGAATGGCACCAGGGTAGGAGGTTCATAGCGCTGCGACTGTCATGACCAGCGATATGAGGAGGACGCTTCCGTTCGCTAGACGTTTCTCATTGTACTTTTCTTCAACAAACGTTTCTGCGTAAGTTAGAATCCATTTGACACTCTGAAGTTTGTCCAGATGTCTTTAGTCTCTTGGTACGGATGCCACGTTTTGAGGTATTGACAGAATAAAAAAACAACAGCTATGAAAGATCGAGTAGTTCGTCGAAACTCATATTTTCCAGCTTCCACGCTGATTCCTCGCAAGCTGTCTGTGTGTGATACTACACGCTAGTCCTTTGCAAGCTGTGTGCGATACTTCGGTCGCATGTACTACGGGTTTTATATGATGTATGCCTTTCTTTTGGCGATGATCTCAAACTTCTCTGCATTGAGAGTAGGTATCCCTTGCGAATGTAGAGGTCATTTGATGTATAGGTTCCACACCTCGGATAACGTATCACTTAACGTTTTATGTTAATGTTAGGCGTCAGCGAAAATAAAACGTAGCATCACGTTCCTACGGGTAACTACTTTGTGGATTTGTGATAACATAGTATTAGTGTGTTATGATATTGGCGGGCGATCGCGTAACATTTTGTCAGAGTGCTACCTTGATCTCGTACTGACCGCAGTATGTGTGTTACGGTGTTGGGGTATGCAGCCCGTAGCGAGTAAAACTATGTTAGCGTGTTCACGGAATTCCTGGTGGCTATCGCAACACACGTTGAAGGGATAATGTTACAGCAGGGTACAGCTCTCAGACCGTAAAAAGGACCTGCGTTCGTTAGATCTCTGAGGCCGGCTCACCTGTTGTTTGGGAGTTCGAGGAAGTGCCTTCAAGCAGTAATGATCGGGTCATGCAGAACGTGGATCGATGCAATGCGATAGATGCAAGCAGTCAGCGTGAACACTCAACGAAGCACCACAGACACGATGACGGGCACGACGGGCACGGCAGGGCCCAAGGGGCTGGGGGTCGATAGGACAGGTATCACAGATCACTTGGCTTTGACTTCCTTTCTTCACTCTTGGTGGTGTTTAGTAAACACCGGGTGGTCCCGGAACCTCGTTACTGGCTCTGTACCCGAGACCGAAGGCGTTCCCACACCGGGGATCCTCCCTGCCCCTATAAGATCCGCCCAGAGGATGCTAACCAAAGCTTGCCCTCTGCCTATCGAATAGACCCGACGCGTGACCCTGATCAGGACAGTGGTCTCGCGCCGTATTATCCTCCCCATAGCGCTGGTCACGACAGTCACAGCGCTATGAACCTCCCTCCCTGGCGCCACCCGCTGTAACACCCCCCCTGCCCGACACATAACATTGTCGGCACAAAGCCGGCGCCCCGGTGCTAGCCCGGCGACAGCGTGTGCGCTTTCCTCCTCGGACACCCCCCCAGACCGGCGCATATGAGCGACGGTGCCCAGCGGATATTACGATCATGGACCGCTGCAGCGCCTGCGCCTTCCACCTCCGCACCTCGCCGTCGGCTCGATGTTGCAGCTCCTCTCCTTCCCTTAGTGCTGCCCTCAGACGGTGGTAAGAAGAGCGGCGGTCTTGACCTTCGTCCAGACGTTCTTCAGCATTCCTCCTCCATCCATCGCCGTCGGCCCGATGTTGCAGCGCCCGTCCTTTCCGCGGTGTTGCCCTTGGACGGTGGTACGAAGAACGGCGGTCCTGACCTTCGTCCAGATGTTCTTCAGCCTTCCTCCCCCGTCTATCGCCGTCGGCCCAATGTTGCAGCGCCTCTTGTTCCCGCGGTGCTGACTTTGGACGGTGCTGAGAAGAGCGGCGGACCTGACCCTCGCACAGTCTTCACTTGCAATTGCCTGCGCCACATCTGTCTAACACGCTTGGAGCATGTACTCATCTGCGAAAAAAACATGTTTTCTTCCTGGCTTACCTGCATCTGAGGTGGGGGTTCCTCTCGAAGGCCTTCGTCTGCACTTTGACAATATATATATCTGCGGGCTTGACTTGTCAAACCTGTTATAACGGTTCACCGATCAGTATTCCAATATACTCACGTACTTGTTTGTATCGATGTGGCAAAACTTCACGCTTCCTTGCGAATGTGGAGGTCGTTTTATGTATACGTTCATCACGGGCTGTAGGAAGTTCATGGGTTCTTTCTACTCCGGGCCAAAATTATTATTCGAGTGACTTAGGTCGTTTCAAGGTACTGACGTTCACCCCACATCGACTTGCTGGCACTAGCCAAGGTAAATATTTGATTCCGAGTTAAGTAAGTGTTTGTGAAGCTACTGGCGTTTGCGCCACCTTTATTCGAGTGACCTAGGTCGTTTCAAGGTACTCCACATCGACTTACTGGCGCTAGCCAAGGTAAATATTTGATTCCGAGTTTAAAAGTGTTTAAAGGTACTGACGTTTACGCCACCCCCCCAGCACGGACACTGTCCACTCGTGAAACTTGTTCGTGCTAAAATCAATCACGCGTCTTAAAACGGCATTCGTGCAGACCTACTTCCAAATCGTACGCCTCGTATGCTTTTTTTGCAAGTAGTTGCAGCAAGGTGAAGAACAAACACCCCCCCAGAACAGAAACTGCCCACCACCTACTGGCATTCCAATCACACCTGTCGATTCGTTCCTTCAACCCTCGACCACTACGCTCATGTTCATGGTGTCATTCATTTGCGATTGGTACGGGATGATATGCACCATATCGAATAGCTCGTTAATACGTTTCTCTCACCTACCGATACGGCACTATTTCGTACTTGTTTGTTTGCTCCAGTCGCGATGTATTTTAGTTTTACAGCCTGTTCTGTGACCACCGGTGGGATTTCAGGAGTTTGAGCTACTATTGTTATTGTGTGACAACATCACACGAAATGCGTACTACAATAGTATGTATTTGACCACCCCACATTCTTGGAGTTACAGCGTTTACCTGCTGGTCAGATTCGATCTCGGACAACCCAATCTTCAGATGATACTTACGCAAGGGGTGGACCTAACAACAGGTAGTGTATTCTTCAAACCAAACCGATCTTGAAACCCCTCTACGCCCACCGACCATGCAGCGTTTCTTCGTACGCGTTTGCTGATTTTTCACACCAGGTACCTTATATTTTTTTTCGTTACGTAGTTATGTATGTACGATACAGATATATCATTGATTTCCATCCTATTTGTTATCTTCGCCCTTTTTTCTCTATCCCTCCTACGTATAGACATCCGGTGTCACACAGCAAGCTCTTTATTCCTCTCCCCGATGGCAAGGGGTGGACCTAACAACAGGCAGTGTATTCTTCAAACCAAACCGATCTTGAAACCCCCCTCTACGCCCACCGACCATGCAGCGTTTCTTCGTACGCGTTTGCTGATTTTTCACACCAGGTACCTTATATTTTTTTTCGTTACGTAGTTATGTATGTACGATACAGATATATCATTGATTTCCAAAAAAAAAAAAAAAAAACAAAAAAAAAAAAAAAAAAAAAAAAAAAAAAAAAAAAAACAAAAAAAAAAAAAAAAAAAAAAAAAAAAAAAAAAAAAAAAAAAAAAAAAAAAAAAAAAAAAAAAAAAAAAAAAAAAAAAAAAAACAAAAAAAAAAAAAAAAAAAAAAAAAAAACAAAAAAAAAAAAAAAAAAAAAAAAAAAAAAAAAAAAAAAAAAAAAAAAAAAAAAAAAAAAAAAAAAAAAAAAAAAAAAAAAAAAAAAAAAAAAAAAAAAAAAAAAAAAAAAAAAAAAAAAAAAAAAAAAAAAAAAAAAAAAAAAAAAAAAAAAAAAAAAAAAAACAAAAAAAAAAAAAAAAAAAAAAAAAAAAAAAAAAAAAAAAAAAAAAAAAAAAAAAAAAAAAAAAAAAAAAAAAAAAAAAAAACAAAAAAAAAAAAAAAAAAAAAAAAAAAAAAAAAAAAAAAAAAAAAAAAAACAAAAAAAAAAAAAAAAAAAAAAAAAAAAAAAAAAAAAAAAAAAAAAAAAAAAAAAAAAAAAAAAAAAAAAAAAAAAAAAAAAAAAAAAAAAAAAAAAAAAAAAAAAAAAAAAAAAAAAAAAAAAAAAAAAAAAAAAAAAAAAAAAAAAAAAAAAAAAAAAAAAAAAAAAAAAAAAAAAAAAAAAAAAAAAAAAAAAAAAAAAAAAAAAAAAAAAAAAAAAAAAAAAAAAAAAAACAAAAAAAAAAAAAAAAAAAACAAAAAAAAAAAAAACAAAAAACAGCAGTTGATTCCACACCTTTTTGTTGTATATATTGCGCGAATCCCCGCCTCATCCGTCTTGAGATTCGAGCTCCATGGTTCAACGCTAAAAACAGAAGCGATACTCTAGACCACGCGGGCCTTTAGATGAAAATAATAGGCCAACCATATCAAAACCAACGAAACTCTTTCAGGGCACGACCCAGATCGGGTATACGTCATATAAGGTCGAACCCTAATAAATACCATGGTATCATCTTTGTGTTTCTGTGCGGACATTATTAAAAAAGTCAGGGAAATGCCAGCGTACCAGTGAATACCGGGTAAAGCAAGTGAATTGCCAACGTACCGGGTACGAGAATACCGTAACGGGTAGAACAAGTGAAATGCCAACGTACCGCGTGCGAGAAGACCACAACACCAGCTATGTTGTGAACACACGAGTCGTTGTATAGTTCTGAGTTTCAACGTGTAGCTTTCATGCGGTACTCTCACCCGAATAAAAGCCTGATTGCTATACTGGACAGCTGACCGGTTTCACTGCAGTACTTCATGCCGGGAGGCAGCAGTGTTGATACTTTGCTGCGGCAGCAGTATGGGACACTATTTTAGGGCCCAGGATCGAGGGAGATTTTGCCGTACGACCTATAGTATCATCAACTGTTACAGTTAATTTCTTTACAGTATGAATACCATATAGAACGGCTTCACAACAGTACTTCATGCCGAGAGGCAGTGGTGTTGATGCTTTGCTGCGGTAGTAAGGGACAACTATAGTAAGGCCCAAGGATCGAGGGAGATCTTGCCGTACGACCAATAGTATTACCCATATTTTTAAATACATCCTCCAGGTTGTTGTCTTGAGTTTTTAGACCAACGTCTTTTCTGCTCACGTCTTCTACCCAGCTTCACTCTGTTCATCCAGCTTCAAGTATGCCCCGTGTGAATATTGCGTATGTGTGTGTTTTTTACATTAAACCGTTCTTCTACTCGTCGACATCCAGCAATAGTGTCCGTGCTGATTCTTCACCCTAGATATATACATACGGGTGTTGTGTAGTGCATCCAGCAGATACTGCTGTGTAGGTACTGTTTCAACGAGTCAACATGATAACTCGTCAAGATAGGAAGAGAGATAGGCTCAAGGGTCCCTCGGGATCTTGCCATACAATTTTAGTATCATGGATATATTATATACGTCCTCTATGTACGTTTGTGCAAAAAGCAGATGTACTGCGAACCAAAGGGTCCCTCGGGATCTAGCCGTACAGCAGTTTTAGTATTATGGACATATTGTATACGTCCTCTATGTACGTACGTGTCAAAAGCGTGCCGCGAGCCACCTGCGAGCCAAAGGGTCCGTCGGGATCTTGCCGTACAGTTTTTGTATTATGGGTATATTGTATACGTCCTTTATGTACGTATGTATGTGTAAAAAGCATACTGCGAGCCACCCCCCCTGTACGCTTGTGGTTTAGTATTCGCCAACCCCGTATATCGATAAAACAACCTTGTTCGGGGAAAAATAAACAAAAACTGCAGGTACAGCGTACAGCAGCAGTATGGTTCCTGTATTTTCTTCCAAATTACATGCACTTAGACTGATATTAATACCAATAGTGCACGGCAGTGCAGGTCGTCAGCAATGATCTTTTAATCTTTTTGAGCATCGTGCGTAGTGTTTAGACTACTGATAGCATTGTAGAGACGGAGATACGGCTCTTCTGTGTAATTCCGAGTTGAGGCGCCTTTGCTCCGGGCGGCGGTAGGCAAGGTTTCGTGGCATGGTAGGCTCATCAGCAACTACGTCCAGCTTCACACTTAGAACCATCTATGGGAGGCGCTCATCCCGCAATGATATTCAAAAGTACTCCCTACTACTGCTGTTTCGATACCAGCAGCGAGATATTCTTCAACACCAGTACATGTGATATGTGACAAAGTAAATACTGACGGTTGATCAGGTTGGGCTGACTAATTGAGTCGTACATATGTTGACAGCCCACAGCAATACTTTCCATGGTAGTCTAAACGAATACAGCACATCAATCAATTTACTACTCGGACTCCATGCCTTTCCGAACAAACCGGGCAGCTCGTCACTGGTATGCGCTATGTCATGCTTGCTACCGGTATCTCATTGGGTCCATGTCCCTGGTCTTACATAGGTGGTCCCGCATATTGCGGCATGCGCTGCGCGAGTTTTTTCTAGCTTTGGTGCGTGACTTGAAGTCTAAGTCAATCAGGGCGACACAGCAGCCTACCCCCTCCGATTTTTTTTTTTTTTTTTTTTTTTTTTTTTTTTTTTTTGCGCCCGAGGAAAAACGTACAGCAAGAATAATACGTATAGCATTTTCGACTGTGGATACGACATCAGAAAAAGAGAAGGATCACCACGGTTGTGTTTCACCCGCTCCATACCTGTTGGCCTCGTACTACTCAGGTTGGGCTGCATCTATATGTCTAGCCCGAGCCCTCTGGACACAGCAAGCCACACCTTCCTCCGTTGTATGCAAGCTCATCATCGTCCAGCTGAAACTATGTCACCCCGTGTGACCCGTGCCCCCCGAGGGCTTGCGTAGCCGATCTTCATCTGCTCCAGTTTTTTTTTTTTGTCATTTCCTCTTGTACTTGGCTTTCAGTCCTCCAGGTGTTGTACCTGATACTCGAGCGCAACGCTCGGTTGGTATACAACACAGAAAATGGTACGACCGGAGACATCGAAAAGGGTCAAACGTGCATCGGACTTTCCATTTGGTGTGCATAATACGACGATTGGTCTACTACTACTGATGTAGTCTACAAGCATCGCGGCAAGAATACTAGTGTCCAAAGTATACGTGGTTTTCTCGAAAGTTCTATGTTTGCCAGCCGACAATGCGCGGTGTTGTCCAGGGGTTCATGGTTCTATAGGGTTACGTACGCCCAAACGGCGTAAGGCTCAACGTTGATAGTTTCCGGTATCACCTAACCAGGCAAACGGTACACGAGAGTATGCGTGCATTAGTACGTACGGCACCTTTGCTTGGCTTGTATCGATACCTGTCGATTGCATTCGGTTTTGAAGACAATAAGTGGTCAATAGCATGCAGTCATTTATTAACGAACATGCATGTGTGTGCGATCATGAACAACGAGCGAACAGACGAGCACGAGCAACAGGCAAACGGAGCACGAGCAACGAGTATGCCTGCATGCATTGACCAGATAAATATCTTCAAAGCCTCACGAAACAAACAAGCAGAGCACCATTGGCAGCGTGAATACATAACAGCATATTGCACGTATCACCATCATACAAGGCAGGCAACAACGAAAACATGTCGATGTATGCATATACCAAGTAACAGCAGGGTACAGCTCTCAGACCGTAAAAAGGACCTGCGTTCGTTAGATCTCTGAGGCCGGCTCACCTGTTGTTTGGGAGTTCGAGGAAGTGCCTTCAAGCAGTAATGATCGGGTCATGCAGAACGTGGATCGATGCAATGCGATAGATGCAAGCAGTCAGCGTGAACACTCAACGAAGCACCACAGACACGATGACGGGCACGACGGGCACGGCAGGGCCCAAGGGGCTGGGGGTCGATAGGACAGGTATCACAGATCACTTGGCTTTGACTTCCTTTCTTCACTCTTGGTGGTGTTTAGTAAACACCGGGTGGTCCCGGAACCTCGTTACTGGCTCTGTACCCGAGACCGAAGGCGTTCCCACACCGGGGATCCTCCCTGCCCCTATAAGATCCGCCCAGAGGATGCTAACCAAAGCTTGCCCTCTGCCTATCGAATAGACCCGACGCGTGACCCTGATCAGGACAGTGGTCTCGCGCCGTATTATCCTCCCCATAGCGCTGGTCACGACAGTCACAGCGCTATGAACCTCCCTCCCTGGCGCCACCCGCTGTAACAATAACGCACATGGTCAATTAAACGTTAACATGATGTTACCATGTTAGCGGCATCAGCCCGTAGCGAGTAACGTGATGCAAATTATGTATGTTATTGTGTCAGCGGAATTCTTCGTGCTACCGTAACACCCTTTCGACGTATAACGTACATGGCCAAATAAACGCGTACATAACATTATGTTCGAGTGTGTTAGTGAAATTCCTAGGGGCTATCGTAACACACGTTAGAGGGATGACGTATATAGTCAATGCAGCTTCAACATTATGGTACGCTTTCAGCCGCAGCAGCCGCCCGTATCGAGCGACGTTATGTGAGGGTATTACGGTTGCTACCATAACAACATAACATACGTCAAATGGATAACGTATATGATCGATAAAATACTATTATAGCATTATTTTAATGTTTTTAACTCGTCTGCAATGTATGTAGTGACACAAGTTAGTAGATAACGTATTCCCCCAATCTGAAGTCAACAGTATGTTACTGCCGTGTTAACTCGTACGTGCGAGTGTGCAGATTACGTTATAGATGGATAACGTAATGTGCTGTAGATGCATAACGTACTGGCGGAATTTCTAAAAAAAAATGCGACGTTTTTTCTTGCGGGGACCCCTCCTAATTATCCCCTGTTTTGGGTTTTGAAAAATATCGAGGCGTTTTTTCACCGGGGATGCCATCCTATCCTCTCCCCTCGGGGATATTTTTGAAGGTATCCCCTACTGGGATGTCGGTGAGATTGGATAACACGGCTACGCTATGTTGCTCCCACACGCCTGCTTTACCACTAACACAGGTAACACATGTTAGATCTCAGGAAGATCCAAAGGATAACGTAGTAACATTACGTTAGAACGACTTCGGCCCCAACGGTAACTCAGTGACATAATGTTAGACGCAGAATGGTTTTTACAGTTAGGGATGGGAATGGATTCGTTTTAGTACGTAAAAAAAAACAAAGGATGTCGCATGGTCGTTATCGTGAGAAAAAAACCTTTAGGAGATTAACCAATCCGTGATCGAGAAAAACAAAAGTTTGCAACCAAAAAATCCGATCTATGATGCTGCCTCTCAAAAATAAAATAAAAAGCATTGCCGGCATCGATGTTTTGGCGTTGAGCTATATTCAGAAAAAAGTCAGCCTTGATTTTTGCACGACACGTGTTGCAGGACAGCGCACAACCAAGCCCAGAGGATGGAGTTGCAGCGTAGACACGGACGCGCGAGCGTGAACGAATCGCACATTCCTGGGGAGGCCTCGGGATTGGCGACCGGCAGCACGAGAAAGCTGCCCCCCCTGTGAAACACATCTTGTACAGATCAAGTCGCAGCATGCGGTCCTATTTTGTTGCTGTTGGACACGTAAACAAGAAGAACATACCTCGTAGCTTCACACAGCATCGACACTCGGCTGCGTGTTGCTATACTGCACTTCGCCGCGACCGGGAGTTCGACGGCGCTGCCTGCACCTCCGTGGCAGCGCCCCCCACTTCTAGCTCACGGGCAAGTTGTTGTTGTGCGTGCAGCTAGGCTTGAGCCTTGCGGCCAAGGCTGCATTCACCACGCGTCTGAAATCTGCATACTGCTGCTGTATGTACTCGTACGTACTCGTACCACTCTGTCCGGAAATGTAAAGAACAGCTTATTTTCACATTCATGATTGAACCATTCCTATATTTCCGGACAGGGTGGTACGGTACAGTATTTTTACTCGGTCGTTTTCTCACGTGAAACAACAATAGTGATGCGTTCGCATCTGCAAGCTAGGGGTAACGCGCTTCCTGCTGCATCAAAGCCCGATTACAGATGGTCTTCGCCGCTGCGATGACACCGGGTGTGATGGCGATCGCTCGGCGTGCGGCCGCTTTCATGTCTGCCACCGTTTGCCCGATAGCATGAATACTGGACGTCCTTTGTTTTTATCTTGGGATATTTTTTGTCAAATTTCTCGTCAACAATTGACTCTTCAAAAGAGGGTCAACTCGTGCAACAGATTTCATGTCGGCTACTTGTCGGATCCAGGCGCGGATGGCATTGCTGTGTGCGCCAAGTCCTTCCGCATCGATTGACTGGTTTAGATTTTCTAGTAGTCAAATAGGCAAAAAGATACGAATACAACCTGAAAAAATCGGGTTTCCCGCGTATTTCCACAACAAATTAGCGGAGCAAAAATCTGCAGATCAAAACACAACCAGTCAGTCGATCATTCTCCATCGATGGGAGGTGTCTGTCGAGCTTTATGATCCAACTCGTTTCCGTGGTCGAGTAATCAGGTGCTCGGTGCTACACGTGAATGTATTCTAAAACCAAATAAATAGGATGGTGGCAGACTATTTTCAAAAATTGTTCTTTCGGCTTTTTTTTAACGGATTCTCGAATAGACTACATTTTTTTACGTCTAAAACGAATCCATTCTCATGCCTAACAGTAAGACGGTAACGGAATTTTACCATCAGATCTTTACTGACGGTAACACCGTAACATAATGTTGCAGATATTTCCGCATTTAGGCTAACACCCTAACATAATGTTACGTATGGGCCAGCTAAGACTGTAACGTATCTAACGTACGTTAAGTGTTACGTTATCCGACCCTAAGGCAATCAGATGGGGGGTCCAGATAACGCAGTGTCAGTAGTGCTGGCCATTGCGTTATGTTACGTTAGTGTGTTATCTGTAACACAATGTAATGTGTTGGTAGTGCTGGCGAACGAACATGGTAACGTTATGTTAGGGTGTTATGTATATGACTCCTCCTAAGGGGAACACTGTTATTGTATTACGTCTAACGCTGCGTCGACAATAACATTATGTTAGTGTGTTAGTAAATATGCGGATATCGATCTGGGCATGTTAGAGTGATAACGTATGTGTTTGGTCAAAGCCTAACACGGTGTTACGGTGTTACGGTATTAATTCAAGCACTGATCACGGCATAGCATAATGTTACTGTATCAGAGCTGGACGAGACCGAGCAGCAACATAACGTCAAGGCTCGTGCACGTTAGTGAGTTTCCAGTTAACACTGTGTTACCGCGTTACCGTGATCGCCCCCCTAGTGCTAACACTAGGTTTGTACGTTACCACGTTCCTGTGATAGGCCCCATAACGTAGATAAGTGATATCCGAGTGTTACGTTATCCGAGGTGTGATAGGTTCATCACGGACTGTAGGAAATTCATCATGAATCCTCTTCCTACTCCGGCCTCCTCCTATCGTTTAGAGTTCTACTTCGTACACTTCGCGTACTTCGCACTAAGTTAATACCTGATCCGAGTAAGTCATTGGAAGGTACTGACGTTAACATACTTCGCGTGCTTCGACTTACTGGCACTAGCCAAAGTTATTATTCGATTCCGAGTGACTTAAGCCGTTTGAAGGTACCGACGTTTGCACCACTTCGACATACTGGCACTAGCCAAGGTTAATATCTGATTCTCCACACTAAGTTATTACCTGATCGGAATAAGTTATTTGAAGGTACTGACGTTAAGTACTTCGCGTCCTTCGCACTAAGTTAATACCTGATCCGAGTAAGTCATTTGAAGGTACTGACGTTAACATACTTCGCGTACTGGCACTAGCCAAAGTTATTATTCGATTCCGAGTGACTAAGTCGTTTAAAGGTACAGACCCTTACGCCACTTCGACTTGCTGGCACTAGCCAAGGTTAATATTTGATTCCGAGTAAGTACGTCGTTTAAAGGTGCTGACGTTTATGCCACCCCCCCAGTACAGACACTGTCCACTCGTGCGACTCTTTCAGGCTAAAATCTATCATGCGTAATAAAACGGTATTCGTTCAAAACAGCTTCCAAATCGCACCCCTCGTACAGCGGTTTTTGTGTAAGTAGTTGGGTGGTGACAAACACCTCCCCCAGAACGGAAACTGCCTAACGCCTATTGGAATTCTAATCACACCTCTCGATTTGTTTCTTGAACACTCGTCCACCATACTTGAAGCGAACATTAGCAAGGTGTCCTGTCAGGTTGCGCAGATCATACCAAAGCTCGTCACGTTCCATTTCGGTCTCGAGTTTCACAAATGTATACCTGTACGTGGTGTGGCGACTTGCAAACGCACTCGTTCATTTGTACATCTAGGTATTTAAACGTTATGATACCTAGTATACGCTTTCTTCTTATGTACCTCCTGTGCGCCTGACGTCGAGTAACTGTATATTTCCTGAACCTGTTTTAACCAGCCCAAAGCCTAGGTATTATCATGAAAACGTACAGCAAAGCACTGGTGGTCTGTATCCCACTGATGTTGGGTTAGGAGCCTGGTCGATCGTACTAAATGCTTGGGCGCATCGAGCCATATCTCTCTCGTAGGAGGGGTTCTGTGTCGACTTGCATCTCATTCGACTGGCACTGTTATCGTGCCACCGTTGCGATCAGAGATAGTCACCTGGATTTTTTTTTTTTTTTTTTTCATCACGTCTACTTTCCAGCCCACTCGTATGAGGTTTTACCCTCGACAATCTTCTGGACAAGCCGTGGTCACAGGTGTCATCCCTTCTCCCCCCCGGTACGTGCCTTTATTTTTTGTCGCGCATAGGGTTCAGCATCCCACTGCTCGTCGATTTTCATCGAATGTAGCTAACTCACGCTCTCGCGCTTTCCGCTTATCAATTTTTATGCAAGAAAAAATCTCTACGAGCATGCACTCGGTGAGATTTGAACCCACGAAATTGATCTTGATAGGCACGCGGACCACCTACCAAGCCACCGGGGACGATAGCAATGCAGTAATCAAAGGACTAAGATGCCCAGTCGACATTGGGAATCGTATCAGATACTTGAAACAGCGTCAAAATCGGTTGACTTTCCGTTCACCGTGTTAGCGAGTGAGGCGGCGCATGAGTATGCGTCCTGGCGAGGGCTTTTCCTATCGAAGAAGGTCAGGTTTTCTCTGCTCGGTTTGGTTCGATCTCAATTCCTGCAGGCAAAAGCACTCATAATAGGAACCAACGCTCCGGGCGGGTCCTTTCGGCATGATGAAACAAGCGGTTTTTTTCACTTCAAGGCTGATATTCTTTTCCAAAGTTCTAGTCCGCTCTGCGCTCTATGCTGGGCGTACATGCCACGCTCACAATCTGTCCCAGTTCATGCACAGACTGACCATTGTACCACGCAGGCTGCGGTCCTTGTTGGTGAGCCATGGTAAGCGCTGTGCCGAATACGTACTGCAGTTGTATGATTCGGTATTTCAGCACTCTTATGTGCAGACACACCGCAAATATGTACCAGCTTTGTAGTTTTTCTTTTCCTGTCTATTTCTTTCCAGCTCTAGGACGTAAATGAAATAGCATGAATACGTTCATGGTGTCACTCATTTGTAATTGATACAGAACAGTATATACTATATCGGATAGCTCGTTAATACCGTTTCTCTCACCTGCTGGTACGGCACTATTTTGTACTTGTTTGTTTTCTCCATTGGAGATGCATTTAGTTACAGCCTGTTTTGTGACCAGACAGGATTCCGGGATATTGAGTTGTTACTATACTATAGTGTGTTAACATCCCACACTACAGCGACAGTATGAGTTTGAACCTCACACTCTCAGCATTACAGCTGTTGACTGCTGGCCAGATTCGTTCTCGGACAAGCCAATCATCAGATGATACTTGCATAAGGTATGGGGTCTAACACAGCAGTTGGAGTGTAGTCTTCAAACCAAACCGATCTTGAAACCGCTCGACGTCCACACACCATGCAGCGTTTCTTCGTACGCGTTTGCTGATTGTCCACACCTTATACTATTACTTCGTTATTATGTATATACGATACAGATATATGTTGTTGATACCTTTTCTCTCCCTCCTACGTATAAACATCCGGGGTTACGGAACAAGCTCTTTATTCCCCTCCCAGCTGCGGTCTGTGCCTTGGATTTTCATTGCGAGAAGACTTCAGTCCCTTGTTGCGCCTACCCTCGTTAGGCGATCTCAGCAGTTGTTTCCTTACTTTTTAGTATGTTGTAGAAATCCCCTCCTCGCCCATCTTGAGATCCGAGCTCCATGATCAACGCTAAAAACAGAAGCGATACACTAGACGGCGCGGGGCCTATAGATGAAAAGTGTACGAACCAATAATTAACCATGATCAACACCAACAAAAGCTTTTCTGGCACGACCGAGATCGGGTATAAGTAAATCGAAGGTCGAACCCTATCAAATATAATATTTGTGTTTCTGTGCTGTTGCCAATATTTTTTTGACGTAATTCCTAGCAGATTAGAATGCTTTTATTCGAATCTTCGGTATCAGACTAAAAAGTATAGGAGTATCGTAGCTCATGCACAGCTGTAATTATCATTTCTTACCTCACCGTAGCGGAGTATACGGGGCATCTGCCACCGTAGTGGAGTATACGGTCTATCTGCCAACAATAAATTAAGGCTGTGTGATTAAGCTCGGTATGCTGAAGATACTATATTATAGTCCAGTACGCGAATGATGAGGAGAAAGCATACTTTGCAGTCAGCATGAATAACCTGCGATTGTCGGTGTAAATACCCCTTTTGGTACTTACTGTATGGAGATCCCACGAATATGATTCGTAACTCTTATATGTGTCACATACCGTTTTTTATACCTAATTACATTAGTTCAACCCAGTGTCTGTTCTGATTTTTTATAATTGACAGACGCTCTTAATAAATATATGCAGACAAACTACGTGATGAGTAAAACAAGCAAAATGCGAACGTGTCGGGATACACAAGAATAAAGAGAAACGTAAGTGAAGTGCCAACCTACCGGGTAAGAGCATACCATCACGGGCTAAACAAGTGAAAAGCTAACGTACTGGGTACGAGAAGATCCTAACACGTGTTAGTTGTCGTTGTGTAGTTCTCAGTTTCAACGTAGCTTTCATGGGGTGTTTTCACCCGAATATTAACCTGCTTGGTGTATTGTACAGCTGAAGGACTTCACAGCAGTACTTCATGCCGGCAGGCAGCGGTGTCGATACTTTGCTACGGTAGTAAGGGACACTATAGTAGGGCCCAAGGATCGAGGGAGATCTTGCCGTACGACATATAGTATAAATACCCATATAGAGATACATCCTCCAGGTCGTTGTGTTCACTTTAATCTGTCCTTTCTACTGAGCTTCATCAGTATACCGTGCGAATACAATATATACATGCAATGTGTGTAGTACATCCTGCAGATACTGCTGGTGTGTATAGTTGGTGTTTCAACGAGTCAACATGACCCGTTAAGATGGGAAGAGAGACAGGCCCAAGGGTCCCTCGGGATCTTGCCATACGGCCTACAGCTTTAGTATTATGGATATATTGTATACGTCCTCCACATTTTGTGTAAAAAGCATACATACTGCGAGCCACACCCCCTGTACGCTTGTGGTGTGGTATCAACCACCCCGTGTATCAATAAATCAACCTTGTTCGGGAAATAAAGCAATAAAAACTGCAGGTACAGCGTAGATCAGCGGTATGGATTCCTGTCTTTTTTCCAAATTACAACATGTACTATTATTAAGTTTGATATTAATCTTGTACGGCAATGTAGGTCGTCAGGACTACATTTTTATCTTTTTGAGCATCGTGCGTAGTGTATAGACTACTGATAGTATTGTAGAGACGGAGATACGGCATTTCTGTGTAATTCCCGAGTTGAGGCGCCTTTACTCCGGGCGGCGATCGACAAGTGTTCATGGGTAGGCTCCTCAGTAACTACGTACAGCTTCACATTTAGTAGCATCTACGGGAGGCGCTCATCCCGCACGAGATTGAAAAGTACTCCCTATGGTTTCGATACCAGTGGCGAGATATTCTTCAACAACAGCAGTACACGTGATATAATACGACAACTAAAATACTGACAGTCGGTCAGGGCTAACTAGTAAGAGTCGTACATAAATTGACAGCCCACCGCAGTATTTTCCATGGTAGTCTAAATGAATACAGCAGAACCATCAATTAACTACTCAGATTTCATGCCTTTTCGAACACTCCGGGCTGCTCGTCACTGGTATGTGCTATGTCATACTTTCTACCAGTATCTCGTTAGGTTTATGTCTCTAGCCTTACATCGATGGTCCAGCACATTACGGCATGCACTGTGCGCGTTTTCTAGCTTTGGTGTGTGACTTGAATTTAAGTTAATCAGGGCGACCCAGACTACCCCTCCCCCCCATTTGTTTTTGCGCTCGAGGAATACCGTACTACAAGCAAAATATCAGCTTTTTCGACTGTGGATACGACATCAGAACAAAGAGAAGAATCAATCCCATGGTTGTGGTATCTCGTTAGGTCCTTCGAACACTCCGGGCAGCTCGTCACTGGTATGTGCTATGTCATACTTGCTACTGGTATCTCGTTGAGTCCATGTCTCTGGTCTTACATCGATGGTCCAGCATATTACGGCATGCACTGCGCGCGTTTTCTAGCGTTGGTGTGTGACTTGAACTTTAAGTCAATCAGGGCGAACCAGACTACCCCTCCCCCCCCATTTGTTTTTGCGCTCGAGGAATACCGTACTGCAAGCAAAATATCAGCATTTTCGACGGTAGATACGACATCAAAACAAAGAGAAGAATCAATCCCACGGTTGTGTTTCACCCGCTTCATACTTGTTGGCCTGGTACTAAATCAGGGTTGGGCTGCATCGTATATCTGTCATCACCCCGAATCCTCCGGACGCAGCAAGCATCAGCTTCCTCTTTTGTGTCAACAGCTTCCTCTGTTGTGTGCAAGCTCATCATCGCCCAGCTTGCCGCTGAAACTATATATAACCCTGTGTTGACTCATGTTCCACAAGGGCTTGCGTAGTCGATCTTCATCTGCTCCGGCTTTCCTTCTCCTTTCCTCTTATGCTTAGCTTTCAGTCCTTCAGGTGTTGTACTAGGTACTCGAGCACAACGCTCCGTGGTATACGGCACGGACAATGATGCGACCGGAGACATACCAGAGGGTCAAACGTGCATCGGACTTTCCATTGGGTGTGCCTATTGTCAATGCGTCTTGTTGGTGTCTTGAAAGAAATACACAATTATACGACGATTGGTTATCTTGAAAGTTCTATGTTTGCTAGACGACAATTCACCGTGCTGTGGAAGGGTTCATTGTTCTGTAGGGTTACGTATACCCACACGGCACAAGGCTCAACATTGTTAGTTTTCGGTATCACCTAACCAGGGGAACGATACACGAGAGCACGCGTGTATCAGAACGTACGACACCTTTGGCTTGTATCGATACCTGTCGGTTGCTCGGTTTTGAAGACAATTGTAAAATGTGGTCAATAACATGCAGTCATTTATTAAAGAACATGCATGTGTGTGTGCGATCATAAACAACGAGCGTACAGACGAGCACGAGCAACGGGCAAACGGAGCACGAGAAACAAGTATGCCTGCATGCATTGACCCAAAAGGTATCTTCAAAGCCTTACGAAACAAACAAGCAAATCGTTCTTTCAACACTCGGCCACTATACTTGAGGAGTCAAACGGGAAGGTATCCTATTAGGCTGTGCAGATCGTACCAAAGCTCGTCACATTCCATCTCGGTCTAGGGTATCACAAATATGTACTTGTGCGTAGTGTGGGGACTTCCACATGCACTTATTTCTCCCGACATGTGGGTATTCAAACGTTATGATACCTGATATATACGGCAAACGGAGCACGAGCAATAAGTATGCCTGCATGCATTGACCCAAAAGGTATCTTCAAAGCCGTACAAAACAAACAAGCAAATCGTTCTTTCATCACTCAGCCACTATACTTGAAGAGTCAAACAGGAAGGTATCCTATTAGGCTGTGCAGATCGTACCAAAGCTCGTCACGTTCCATCTCGGTCAAGGGTATCACAAATATGTACTTGTGCGTGGTGTGGCGACTTCCACATGCACTTATTTCTTCCTGCATGTGGGTATTCAAACGTTATGATACCTGGTATACGCCTTCTCATGATGTACTTCCTGTACGCCTGACGTCGAGTATCTGTATATGAACTGAATCTGTGTGAACAATCCCAAAGCCTAGATATTATCACGAAAACGTATCGCAAACACTATGGTCTGTATGCCACTGACATTGGGTTGGAGAGCCTGGTCGGTCGTAATAGACGCTTGGCCGTATCGAGCTATACCCTCTCATAGCGGGGGTTCTGTGTCGACTTGCCTCTCATTCGACTGTCACTGATATTGTGCCATCGTTGCTATCAGAGATAGTCACCTGGATTACTGATACAGCAGGGTATAGCTCTGACCCTAAAATGGACCCGCGATTGTTAGATATCTGAGGCCGACTCACCTGTTGTTCGAGAATTTGAGAAGTGCTTTCGTGCAGTAATGGTCGGTCACGCAGAAAGTGAATCGATGCAATGTTACAGCGAGTGGCACCAGGGTAGGAGGTTCATCGAGCTGCGACTGTCGTGACCAGTGCTATGGGGAGGGTAATACGGCGCGAGACAACTGTCCTGATCAGGGTCACGCGTCGAGTCTATTCGATAGTCGGAGGGCAAGCTTTGGTTTGCCTCCTCTGGGAAGATCTTATAGTGGCAGGGAGGATTCCCGGTGTTGGAACGCCTTCGATCTCGGGTACAGAGCCAGTAACGAGGTTCGGGTCCTCGCGGTGTTCATAAAACACCACCATGTGAAGCAAAGAAAGTCAAAGCCAAGTGATCTGTGATACCTGTCCTGTCGACCCCCAGCCCCTTGGGTCCTGCCTTGCCCATCGTGCCCGTCATCGTGTCTGTGGTGCTTCGTTGATTGTTCACGCTGGCTGCTTGCATTTACCGCAAATCCACGTTCTGCGTGACCCGATCATTACTGCACGAAGGCCTTTCTCGAACTCTCAAACAACAGATGAGCCGGTCCAGAGATCTATCGAGCGCGTGTCCTTTTTAGGGTCTGAGAGCTGTACCTTGCTGTATCATGGTGAACCCAGGCTGATCGAAGTGTATTGCAGGAGATCGGAGTGTTCGCAAAACGTGTTCAATAAATTAGAGAGTTTGCACAACTATGAAATAATCTCTGATCTTGCTAAATACTTTATTGCATACCAGCTACTTGGTATATGCATACGTACATCCACATGTTTTAGGTGTTGCCTGTCTTGTATGATGGTGTTAGGCATACGTACATCCCCATGTTTTCGTTGTTGCATTCACGCTGCTAATGGTCCATCAAGAGGTGTGATTGGAATGCCAGCAGGCGATGGGCAGTTTGCATTCTGAGGGGGTGTTTGTCACGACCTTTCTGCACCTATTTCCACAAACATCGTTATGTGAGGGTACGATCTGGAAGTGTTGGTGGATAAATGCCGTTTGAGGACTCATGACATGGTTTTAGCGCGAAAGAGTCGCACCAGCGGACAGTCTTCGTGCTGGGGGCGGTGGCGTAAATGTCAGTACTTTCAAACGACTCACTTACTCGGAACCAGATAATAGCCTTGGCTAGTGCAAGTAAGTCAAAGTGGCGTAAACGTCAGTACCTTCAAACGACTTAAAAGTCACTCGGAATCGGATAATAACTTAGCTAGTGACAGTAAGTCGAAGCACGCGAAGTGCGTTAAGGTCAGCACCTTCAAATGACTTACTCGGATCAAGTCATACCTGGGTGCGACGTATACGAAGTAGAACTCAGTACAAAAGGAGGAGGCCAGAGTAGAAAGAAGATTCATGATGAATTTCTTACAGCCCGTGATGACCCCATACATAGAACGACCTCCACATTCGCAAGAACTACCTACTCTCAATGCAGAGAAGTTTGAGATCATCGCCAGGAGGAAGGAATATATAATATAAAACCGGTAGTACGCGCGTTCGCAGTATCACTCACAGCTTGCAAGGGACTAGGGTGAAAGCTGCCAAAGATGGGTTTCGACGAAATCCTCGATCTCTCACAGCTGTTGTTTTTTTTATTTTGTCAGTACTTGTATATCAAAACGTGATATCCGTAACAAGAGACCAGAGACATGTGGACAAACCTCAGAGTGGCAGATGGATTCTAACTTACGCAGAAACGTTTGGCGAAGTGTATGTGAATGGTAGCAGCGTCCACACAGTCCACTGGGCACCTTGAAACTCCTGGCAAAGGTACGCGAAGTTTGCCATATCGACACAGTCCAGTACGTGAGTATATTTTAATCCCAATCGGTGAACCGTTATAATAGGTTCGACAGTCAAGCGCGAATAGCGCAGATATATAGAGAGGGTCAAAGTGGACAGCAACCGCAGTGTCTGGGTAGTGTGGCCACGTATAGCCATACGAAGAGGGACTGGCAGAACTCTCTCAAGTCTCAGTTAAACGTGAGGTGGTGTGATAGAAGGATGGTAGTTTACAGTGGAATCAATGTCTGCCCGAAAAGGTAAACGTGTGGGTTATTGCCAAAGTTTAGACGGAGGCCTTCGAGAGGGACCCCTACCTCAGATTCAGGTGAGGCAGGAAGAAAAACATATTTTTCCCAGGTGAGTACGTGTTGTACAGATGCGGCGCTGGCAATTGCAAGTTTGCAAGTGGTGAAGAATTTAGCAGGGTCAGGACCGCCGTTCTTCTCGACACCGTCCAAGGTCAGTACCGCGGGACGAATAAGCGCTGCAACATCGGACCGACGACAATGGACAGAGGAGGATTGCTGAAGAGTGTCCGTACGAAGGTCAGGACCGCCGCTCTTCTCCTCATCGCCCAAGGGCAACACCGTGGAAAGGAGGGCGCTGCAACATCGGGCCGACGGCGATGGACGGAGGAGGAATACTGAAGAACGTCTGGACGAAGGTCGAGACCGCTGTTCTTCTCACCACCGTCTGAGAGGGCAACACTGAGAGAAGTAAAGGAGCTGCAACATCGAGCGGACGGCGAGGTGCGGAGGTGGAAGGCGCACGCACTGCAGTTGTCCATGATCTTAATGCCCGCTGGGCACTGTCACTCATATGCGCCGGGCTGGACGTACGTTACAAACGCCGGGCCGACGACATTGGACCGAGAAAAAAAAACGCACGGGGTGCCGGCTTTGTGCCGACGATGGTTATGCGTCGGGCACGGGGGGGTGTTGCAGCGAGTGGCGTCAGGGTAGGAGGTTCATAGCATTGCGACTGTCGTGACCAGCGTTATGAGAAGGATAATACAACGCGAGACAAATGTCCTGATCAGGGTCACATGTAGGTTCTATCCGATAGGCAGAGGGCAGGCTTTGGTTAGCATCCTATGGGTGGATCTTATAGAGGCAAGGAGGATCCCCGGCATGCGAATGCCTTCGGTCTCGAGTACAGAGCCAGTAACGAGGTTCCGGGACTCCCCGGTGTTTACTAAACACCAAGTGAAGCAAAGAAAGTCAGAGCCAAATGATCTGTGATACCTGTCCTATCGACCCCCAGTCCCTTGGGCCCTGCCTTGCCCGCCGTGCCCGTCATCGTGTCTGTGGTGCTTCGTTGATTGCTTACTCTGGCTGCTTGCAACTGCGTTATCGCATGGATTCACTCTCTGCGTGACCCGATCATTACTGCACGAAAGCACTTCTCGAGATCTCAAACGACAGTTGAGCCGGCCTCAGATATCTAACGAGCGCGTGTCCTGTTTAGGGTCTGAGAGCTTTACCTTGCTGTATCAGGAGATAGAGATGTGGGTGCTGGAAGCAGGCTTAAACTTCGTAGCTACAATCACGGAAAGCCCACTGACGCAGGCTGGTGGTATGGCTGTCGTCTGCAGTGAGTGTATGGTTGGCAAAATTTGTGGTGTCGTCGTCCCTCGATATTCTGATTCTGTGAGATATCCAAGCTTCTTTTCGCGACTATGCGTTCGTGTACGTTTGCCAGCAGGTGTATGTGCTACCAGGAGGTGGAAACTTATGTGCGAAAGTTGATAAAAACGCCGAGGTGCTGAGTTGGGGGGGGGCTTGTCAAGGCGAAGGAGACCAATGACGACGCAGATCGTGCTTCATCGTGTGGTTTGACTGGTGCATGCTTCGCCATCGCCTATGTGTGGCGCTGTCGTCACTGATCTGTAAGGTATTCAAGTTTCTTTTCGTAGCTATGCGTTCGTGTTCGCGTTTGTCAGCCGCTGTATGTGCTACCACGAGGTAGAAACGGATGCATGTGGGAAACGGAGATAGAGACGCCGTTGTGCTGGGTCGAACGTTCCAGAGGGGCCAGCAAGATAATAACTGGGGGGAGAGGCTTGTGTCAAGGCGGAGAAAGCCAGTGACGACGCAAGGTGGTGCTTCGTACTATCGTTCGACTGGTGCATGCTTTGCTGTCGTCTGTACATGAGATGGATGTTTGTGTGGTGGTCGTCCCTGAATCCGCCATGTGTGGGGATGAATGTGTATCGTCGGCTTCGCTGTGCAGGTCCTGGCGAAGAGGAGGGCTTGGGAAGGCCGACTTAACCGTTGCACTGTACGAGCTGAGTCAGCCATGAAGCGCACAATCAACCATGGGGTCGCATCTCGTGAACCACTGCGAACTAGGACTTGATATATGGAGGCACCGACCCTGACGTATCAGGGCATGTGCGAAAGAAAGAGAGTAAAAAACAATTATTAATAGAAGATGTTAATAATCCGACTCGAACTCGACGAGATATCGGCGAAAACTCGAAAACAGCAAATGTTTCGCACCTTGGATAACGCAGCACTTGACATTTTATGTTAATGCCAGGCGTCAGTGAAAAAACCCGTAGCATTACGTACTACTTTCTAGATTCTGTGATAACATAGTGCTGGTGTGTTATGAATTTGGCGGGTGATCGCGTAACATTTTGTTAAAGTCTTACCTTGATCCCAGACTGACCGCACTACATGTGTTACGATGTTAGGGTATGCAGCCCATAGCGAGTAACAACAATGTTAGCGTGTTCGCGGAATTCCTGGTGGCTATCGTAATACACGTTAAAGGGATAACGTACATGGTCAATTCAACATTAACATTATGGTACCGTGTTAACGACATCAGCCCGTAGCGAGTAACGTGATGTTAGTGTGTCAGCGGGATTCTTACGTGCTACCGGAACACCCTTTCGACGGATAAAGTACACGGCCAAATAAACGCGTACGTAACACTATATTGGTGTGCTAGTGAAATACCTAATACCTGATAGTCGCTATCGTAGCACACGTTAAAGGGATGGAATATAAGGTCAATGCAGCGTTAACATTTTGTTACCGTATCAGCAGCAGCAGCCGCCCGTATCGAGCGACGTTATATGAGGGTGCTACGGAAGTCTTGCTATCATAACATAATATACGTCAAACAGATGACGCATACCTGGTATGATCGAGAAAACACTGGCATTATGTTAATGTGTTAACTCGTATGCCATATATTTAGTTACACAAGTTAGCAGATAACGTACTCCCCCAATCTAAAATCAACAATATGTCACTGTCGTGTCAACTCGTACGTGCGAGTGTACAGATTACGTTAATAGATGGATAACGTACTGGAGGGGTTTCCACAAAAAATGAGGCGTTTTTTGCGGGGATCCTTCCTAATTATCCCCTGTTTTGGGGTATTAAAATATGGAGGCATTTTTTTACCGGGGATGCCATGCTACCTTCCCCTCGGGGGTATTTTTTGTAGATTTCCCCTACTGGAATATCCGCGAAATCGGATAACAAGGCTACGTTCTGTTACTCCCACACGCCCGCTTTACCACCAACACAGGCAACACATGTTAGATCTCGGGAAGATCCAAAGGATAACGTAGTGACATTACGTTAGAACGACTTCGGCACCAACGGTAACTCAGTAACATAAAGTCAGACCCAGACTGGTTTTTCTGGTAATACGGTAACGGAATTTTACCATCAGATCTTTACTGACGGTAACACCGTAACATAGTGTTATAGAGACTTCCGCACTAAGGCTAACATCCTAACATGATGTTCCGTATGGGACGGCTAAGACTGTAACGTATCTAACGCACGTGAAGTGTTACGTTATCCGAGCCTAAGGTAATCAGATGGGGGGTCCAGACAACGTATCGTGTTTGTATTGCTGGTCATCGCGTTACGTTACGTTAATGTGTTATCTGTAACACAATGTTATGTGTTAGTAGTGCTGGCCAACATGGTAACGTTATGTTAGGGTGTTATTATAACACTCCTCCTAAGGGTAGCACTATGTTAGTGTGTTATGTCTAACGCTGCGTCGGCCATGACATTATGTTATCGTGTTAGTAAATATGCGGATATCGATCTGGGCATGTCAGAGTGATAAACGTACGTGTTTGGTCAATGCTTAACACCGTGTTACAGTGTTGGTTCGGTATGACTATTGGGAGTTGCAGAGGTAAGCAACAAGAGGGGGTGATAAGTCATCGAAAAGGCTGGTGTTCGTGCCGTCGTGTTTCGTGGATTTACGGACTGTGAAATGTGTGGTGTCGTCGTCGCTCCACTGATGTGTAATGTTTGCATGTTTCTTGTTTGAGAACAAGCGTTCGTGTACACGTGTGAGCACTGCAACAGCAGTAATGTGCTGTTGTTGCTTCGTAGCTACCAGGTATGGGTCTGTGTACAGTAGTACGTTTGTGTGATACTGTAGTTGTATAATATGTCCTAGAAGGGGATAGAGACGTGTGCTGGGAGAAGGCATAACCTCCCTAGCAAGAATCGCTGACAGGCCATTGATGTAGACTGGTGTTTGGCTGTCGTCTGGGTGGGTGTACGGACGGCGATATGTGTGGCGTCGTCGTCCCTCTATACTGATCTGCAAGGTATCCAACTTTCTTGTCTTAGCTATGCCTTCCTGTACGCGTTTCTCAGCTGCCGTACCAGCTACCAGAAGGTAGAAAGTATCAGCGAAAATGAGGTCCGTGCTGAGTTTAGTGCTTCAGAGGCCATAACAATAATAGCCGTGATTGAGTGTTTCCGTTAATATGTCTGGAGGCTGAGAATTTCCCACGTCACACTACATGGTGACAGCGGTAGGTAAAGGGACCGATAAGGCGCACGAAACGTCGAGGGTGCAACCCGAGGTGTGAAAATCTCTGTCGTATGAAGTGCTAACTGAAAGGATGAGGAGAGTAACCAAGGTGGAGCGGACTTACATTGTCGGTCCACCTATACTGTGCAAAGCCTCGGAAATTTGTGCGTTTGGTATTGGTCTCGTACACGCGGATTTTTGTTTGGCTAGAAGGGACTTGGTATCCTTTGCGGGAGCGCACAACAAATGTGGGGCGACAAACGTGTACCGGACAGCGTACAAGTGGTGCTTCGCGCTTCCAACTCAGGAAGCGAGAGGTTGGGGGCTATCGTAACCAGAACGAGCGTAACGGTAGCGAATTAAAAAGTGAGGGACTTGCAGACATTCTGGACTATTACCCGGAATAGAGCGGATCAGCACCGCTGCCGAACGGTGTTTTTTCTTGGAGCAGGGTTTCCTATCGTACTATGTGGGTCTCTCTTGAGCATTATTTTGCTGCCTAAATGAATATCACAATCCTTGAGCCAAATACAACGAAGTAATATATTCCAAATCATTCGAATATGGGGTTGATGGAGGTGGCGAGGCAATATTTTTTAGGGGAGAGGGGTTGTAATGTAGTTCAAAGGTTTTGGTTTCGAGGCACTTTCCGGTTTGGAACGACGTTGCATGAAGAGCAGAAGGCAGAGCGCAAGGGAAGGCACAGTGAGCACAGGAGGTGAAACTCGGCCGTTGATTGTTTTTCCCCAGTATCCCACCCTAACGCTCAACAAAAGAGGGGGCGGGGGTAGTTGCTATGTAGTAAGCACTATAGTAGAGTAGCAGAAAGGTGTGGGCAGTGTTTCCGTTTTTCGGTGGTACGCTCCCGAAACGTAAACGTAGGAACCCGGTTAGCCCGAACGGCGTTCTTCGGGGAGCAGGATTTCCCATTGTACCAGGTGTGTGCCTCTTGGGCATTATTGTACAGCTTAAATTAATGCCACAGTTCTTGAGCCGAATACAAGAAAAGTAATATATTCAAAATAATTTTGAATATGGAGTGGAAAATGGCGAGGCAAAAAGTTTTAGGGAAGAGGGGTTGTAGTATGGGTGGAAGGTTTTGGGAAGGGATCGGGCTGGCAGTGGCCGGTTCGGAGCGACGCGGCTTGAAGAGCAGCAAGCAGAGCTCGAGGAAAGGCGCAGCAAGCACAAGCAGTCGTTTTAGACTTTGATCGTCTTCCACACCTTTTCACTCTAACGCTCAAGAGGGGGGGGGGGGGGGTGTACTCATTATCATGGCGGCGAGGGAAGGGGGGGGCAGTAATATTGTAGTTTAGTATTACGGGCGAGCATAGTAAATAGGACCAAATATTGTTTTTACGGGGGACCATAGTTAACAGGACCTACGGTACACACAAAAACCTATATATTTACCTATTTTTACTAACAATATTTGGTCCTGTTTACTATGGACCCCCGTAATAGTGGAAGCAGCAAAATATATAGGGTTTGAGTTTTACCGTAGGTTCTATTTACTATGGTCCCCCGCAATAGTACAAGGCGCTTCGCGTTCGCCGCTACGCTCGCTCACAAGGAAGAATAGATCGCGACGATGATCCGAAAGTTTAGGTGCAAACAGGCGATTTGCAAATACCAAGAGCTCCACGCTCCCGGAAAACAACCCCAACGCCACGCACGTATGATATGCACGTACATAATCTTTTGATATATATCAAAGAAAAGGCACACCACGACAGCACCGCATGGCGCCGCAGCTGAACTGGGTGTGCCTTTCTTGTTGCTGCACTAAATTGTTTTATGGTACTTCATACTTCGCATGCCTGGCATATACCTGTTATATACGAAAGCTACCGCTGCGCTGCTGTGCTACTGAGCTGAGCTGAGCTGCGCTTTCTGAGCTAGCGCTGCGCTGCCAACCTGAGCTAAGCTGGGTGCGACTTGTGCATTTCTTGTGTTGATCTGACCTGAGCTGGGTGTTTGTTGTGTCTTTTTTGTGTACTACGTGGTACTTGATATTTCGTATGATAGGACACCGTTTATCCTAAGTACGTGCGGTAGGGTTACTGTTGCATCTCGCTCAGTTTTGAAAAATTGGTTTTGGCTGCTTACGATTCAAATTCGAGTTCCGAAAAATCTTTTTTGTTTCACCATACAAATTGGAAATTTATATTGAATTTAGTGTAGGAGCAGGTAAATCGCCAAGTTTGGACTGATTTCGATTCTGACTCGAGCTTCGAAGTTCCCTGCTTTTGACTTTTTTCGACTCTTGAAAAAATTCTTGAACCAAGTTGGGATACTGTTCATCTTGGATTCAGTAGAGCTGAGCTGCGCTGGGTACGTTTTCGAAGAAATGAATAATAAACGAACAAAATAAAGAAAGCAAAGAACTCGAGAAAAACAAAAAATTTCTCGATCGGCAATTAATTACTGGCCGAGTAGGGCTGTGAGGTGGGAGAATGTACCGAGCGAGAGTGGAGGGTGGGACTATTACAGCAGTATTTACGTTTATAGTGGCAGAAGAAGAGTGTGGCCAGTGTTTCCGGTTTCTAGTGGTACGGGTGAGACGTTAACGGACGAGGTCGGTTACAAAGGGTGTTTTTCTGGCAGAGCCATACGGTTAGGAAGTACAAGACAACCCCGACCGCTGTGCAGGTTGACTCTGGTTACTCTTGATCACACAAAAGTTGATATCATGTTAGTGGTTCCTTGCCTCTCCAGAGCTCTGGCAGAGAAGGCAAGCGTTCCTCCTCCAGGAAGAATGATAAACTTGAACGTCTCCACAACAATAGGGGGAACGGGGACATCCTGACACTAGCCCGCCTTGAAGGGTCATAAGCAGATACATAGGGGGGGTACAAAATCCAGCCGGAGTCAAGGATCGAAGATACAGCGCTCCAAAACCCATTCCCTCGCCTTTATAACTTTCAAGGCGAAAGCCGATAAAAACAACTGCAGCCTACATGGAACGGATTACGAACAAAGAACACGAGGTGTGTTTCCGCAACTGCTTAAAAAGCTTCATGTCGATGACGTCCTCCTTTTCGATCCTGATCTCGCCGTTTACGTCCTCAACATCAAGAATCCTTTCAAGCAGTTGCGGAAACACAACCTCAAGCACACCACCTGAGGACCAACGCCCCAACGGGTAGGGTGGACCGTAACTGTACGAAGTCCGGCGGGCAGGCCTCATAGCCTCGTTGTGTTTATGGGTGAGCTCGCGAGAGTCCCACACTATCCGGAGATGACTCCCGGGTGGCTATCTCCACCGCACCGGCCCCTCTCGGGGGTCAGGTCGGGTCAACATGCCCAAGCGCCAGGAGTAACAGCAGCCTGCTCTGCTGTTGCAAATGGAGCTCCGGGTTAAATTGACACAACACGTATTCTAAACGAAAGTGTGGTGGGCTTGAGCTTTATTTTTACCAATCCACCGGAGGATTACAAAAAGGAAACAACCACACCACCTGCTCGCAGCTTGCTGCTTAGGTACCCGTCTTCTGCTGTGGTAGTGACGGCTACATGTCCTCCGAGCGCTGAGTCTCCGGAGTTCACACACCAAACATCACTGCCTACATGGCACTATCCCTTGGCCCGCGCACGCTCTCGTCTCCTGTTGTGGCAAAATGTTGCGCATGCCCTTCGCGAGCTGTTTCCGGAGCACACCGGGGATACCGTTACGTGTGTCGATCAGATGAGGACGGCCTTGCAGGCACGTTCTTATACCAGAACTCATATTAGACGAAATCTGTGCCCACAACAAAATAAAACCGAAATGTCTGCCAAAGGTGGAGTGGACAGCACCCAACTCTCACGCAGGTTTGCAAACCTTCAGGGACATTTCACTTTCTTCAACAGCCTGGTATTCTGTAGAACTGCGGTACAGAGGGCGGCGAAGAGTCTCAGCGTCCTTCCATCTCGTTTGTAGCAGCAGGCCATCTTTCGAAAGTAAGCAAGCAGAAAAAGGCCCCCAAAATACATCACACAGGGGTTGATGGCCTAGAGCACCTGGAGTGCATACCAGTCACCAAATTGACCGGGGCACCCACTGCTCCCCCATTTCTCGCCCCTGCTGCCTTCGCAGTACGTGCGACATTCGGGATCGCGACGAATACTTCATAGTAGTGAACATCCGCCATTCTCGACTTCAGAAGCGGTCTGCCCAACGTGCTGGAAGCGCATGGCCCGGCGTGAATTGTTCGTTAGTACGATCGGCTGTAGTTCTTGATCTCCTTCAGAATGGCAGACGTCGAAACAAGGTCCTTACTAAACGAAGGTGGACGTCGCCAGCTTTTCCGAATGATTTCTTGGAATCTCGTATAGTACAACAGCAGTTGAGTCAGAACCTGAATTCAATAGGAGACGGAAACATGCGTCAACATTTACCAGCGCGCACATACACGAAACATCGATGGCCCTGCATGTCGAATTCGATTTTCGACCGGGGTTGAGTTGGCCTAAACATACATATACCGAGACTTAGGATCAGATACTCTCAGCCATCACGTCATGCTGACGCTCTCCAGACGACCCACCTGTACAGGACTATTTATTACGTCACAGCTGAGGGTAATTCGACACAACAGAACAAAAAGAAAAAGTTTTGAAGCCCGGGAATGCGTGCGTCATCTCGCAAAAGAAGTTTGCTCCAAAACTGGAGGCGGAGAGGCGGCTAGGGTCACCGCACCGCTTCTTCATCGATCGGTGTAGTAAATGCGTCGAGACAAAAACCGTTACAGAAAGCACGTTTGCCCTCCAACAAATATTAGCCTCTACAACATCACCGGGGAGTGTGCATTTGTGTGCGTCTGGCAGGCGCTCATCTGTGACATCACTGACGTAGCACTTCAAGCATTGCCTTTCGTTCGTCGTGCCGCAGATAAGGGGTTTCAAGGCAAGCTCCACTCCGCTCCTCCCGATTACGGTACACGCCTTGGAAATATTGCACGATCAGCGCTTCCTTCGCCCGTCGACTCACGTGGAACCTTGCTCCCTTTCTTAAAAGTTGCACTACAGCGCTATCAACAGCAGCAACTTACGTGCTTTCCTCTCGATAGTGCTTTCACTGGGACTTGGACTCAAGACCTGCATGCGGAGGGTTACACTACGAAGCCACACCACCGGGGCTAAAACTAGATACTATCGTAGCAGGTCTGTAACGGACACCTGCACTTATCAGGTACCAGGTATACCAATATAATAGAGCCCGAGAACGACCGAACGTCACTAAACTAAATAAGATTGTACCTTAAACCGGTGGGGACCAATGAAAGGCACAAAGTGCGTGGAACAGGTACCATCACCTGCTTCAAAATCTCCATCCCGTTTCGAAAATTGCTGAAGAAGGACAACACGTCCTGGTTGATGGCCTCGATGCCACTTTTCCACGATGCGGCAAACTCGCGAACAAGACCTTCCACTGACGCCTCGTCCAGCTCCCCCTCTTGAATTGCGGAAATAAACAGAACGGTCCGTGCGATCAAATCAACGACTGAAACCCAGAAAATGGCGTTTTCGCAAACACTATATACGGCGGGTGCGCAAGTAGCCAGTAGAAGGAAAGTTACTACAGTTTTTTTCCCGTACGCATCACAAGATTCACGCGGTACATACAAACCCACCAGTCTTTCCAGAGCTCATCGCCGCTTCTGTCTGTTGAACAAAGGAAACGAGCCGCTTGTACTTTTCCTTGAGTTCCTCCTCAACAAAAAAGTCCCGCTGTCGGACAAGCAGCTCTTCGAATCTGGCCGTTTCGTCAGAAATGATCCTTCTTTCTTGGAACACGTTCAGCACCTGGTTTTCGAGAGTGCGTCAGGTGGGAGCACTTGGCTGAAAAAACTGGCAACAGTACACGGATGCTCCCAGTACCTGAGAGTGACGTGAATATTTCCGAGCGACAGTACGTCGTCTACTCGCAGCATTTGGGCATTATACAACGTGGTGCAGTAATACTCGCAGCATTTCGAGATTTTGTACTGCGGATACGGTCATACTCGCAGTATTTAGGGGTCCAATACTGTTGAATACTGCTGTACTTGAAGTATTTCGGGATTCGATACTCTGGATACTCGGGAGTACTTGAAGTATTTAGGGATCCTGTACTGCTCATAAATTGAGTACTCGCAGTATTTCGGCATTCAGTACTGCATACCAGGTATACATCAATACTCGAGTATTTCAGGATTTCGTACTGCGGGGCGCAGTGATACTCGCAGTTTCAGGGTTTTAAACTACGAGGTACTGCGGGCTAGATTCCTCGGAGTATTTTACTCGAATGCCGAACTACTTCGGGGTTCAAAACTCTGGATACTCGGTGTACTGCAAACAATTTAGATGTTCGTACTGCGGGTACTGCTCGTACTCTAGGCTATGTGCTGCTGATACTCCCAGTACTCCGAGTATTTAGGCCGCCTGTAATACTATCAGTACTCGGAGTACGAAAAACACTTGATACTCGGAGTAGTAGTCGCATCTGTGCAACAGTATAGTGCCGAGATCTCCGTGGCGCGTGCCCCAAGTTGTGGGCAAAACATACTAAATAAAGCCAACATATTTCAGTCCAATATCATGGATGCCATACAGAGGAGGATAACTGCTCCGTTTGTAATGTCTGTCAGCATATATCGCAATGTAAACAGAAAGTCGCAGAGTTGGTTTAAAGACACGCTATAATACGGACGCTACCGTTTCTGAATAAAATCAACCAACGCGGAGATTTCAAGTATACAGTCGCAAGCAAAGATCCCGAAAGTCGAGTGGCGCTGTCGTCGCATGCAGAGCCATACGGTCCATGCAAGGCAATTTGTCCATTCACGTTTCAGTGCATATCTATTGAATAAAAAGTCATTGTAACGTGAAACAACAATGGCCGTGACCGCCGCCGCGAGCTACGTCGATAGTGGCGGAGTTTTTTTTGTTTAAAAAGCAACATTTTCGACCGAAATTACTCCGAAATTACCCTGAAATACCCGGAAGTGGGCGCTAATGGCACCCGCACGCACACCAAGCTCGCAGATCAAGCCTTACTGTGCTGCACAGCGCAATGGTAACCAACAGAAAATTATACGTACGTACATACGATACATTGTACATACCGTACGTACATGTAGCTGATGTATTGTTACGTGTGGCTGATATATCAGTCATGGTGTATACCGAGGGCAAGCCTCACTCAAACAACACAGCGGCAGTATTCGCACGTTTTTTTTTTTTGCACTCACGCCGAACCCATACTCAGCCACAGGAGGATCTCATGGCCTCTCTACATGCCAAAACCACACCCAGTCACAGGAATTAAATGCCTCTCGACACGCCAAAACGATTTTTTCACGGAGTGATGCACCCAGTCACCGCACATGTATTGAACACCTCCCGCCCCATTATTGCAGCCGTATCCTCCTCTGCCTCCTCCCTCGCCGCCTTTTTTTTCGCCTTCTCCTTCCACCTGTTGAGCACTTGCGTGACTTGAAAGACGGACAAAGTCCGGCATTCCTGCGCAGCTGCTGCGATCGCCTCTGCTGCCTTCTTGTCGTCAGCAGTGTTCTCGCCCCCCCTGACCCTAGCCCTGCTGTGTGCGTGTGTGGCTCCAACAGAGCTCCGCTATGTGCGCATGTGTGCTGTATCGGACATGCTATTTTCATAATAGTATATCGTATATACTACAGCGAGTGGCGCCAGGGTAGGTTCATAGCGTTGCAACTGTCGTGACCAGCGCCATGAGGAGGATGATACGACGCGAGACAACTATCCTGATCAGGGTCACGCGTCGGGTCTATTCGATAGGTAGAGGGCAAGCTTTGGTCAATTCCTCTGGGCGGATCTTATAGAGGCAGGGAGGATCCCCGGTGTGGGAACGCCTTTGGTCTCGGGTACAGAGCCAGCAACGAGGTTCAGGGACCACCCGGTGTTTACTCAACACAAGTGAAGCAAATAAAGCCAAGTGATCTGTGATACCTGTCCTATCGACCCCCAGCCCCTTGGGCCCTGTCTTGCCCGCCGTGCCCGTCATCGTGTCTGTAGTGCTTCGTTGATTGTTCACTCTGGCTGCTTGCAACTAGCATCGCATGGATTCACTCTCTGCGTGACCCGATCATTACTGCACGAAGACACTTCTCGAACTCTCAAACAACAGGAGAGCCGGCCTCAGATATCTGACGAGCGCGGGTCCTTTCTAGAGTCTGGGAGCTGTACCCTGCTGTATCATGGTTGAACCCAGGCTGATCGAAGTGCATTGCAGGAGATCGGAGTGCTTGCAAAACTGAGAAGTTATGTCATCGATTTGTACAATATCACGTTCGATCTTGCATAACATTTTATTGCATACTTGGCATACGCATACATCCACATGTTTTTGTTGTTTCCGGCCTGGTATGATGGTGATACGTGCAATATGCTGTTATTTATTCACGCTGCCAATGGTACTCTGCCTGTTTCGTAAGGCTTTGAAGATACTTGTCTAGATACTTGTCTGGTCAATGCATTCAGGCATACTCGTTGCTCGTGCTCCGTTTGCTTGTTGCTCGTGCTCGTCTGTTCGCTCATTGTTCATGATCGGACACACATGCATGTACGTTAATACATGACTGCATGCTATAGACCACATATAGTCTCTCAAAACCAACGCAAACGACAGGTGTCGATAGACACCAACGGTGCCCTACGTACTACTACGCATACTCTCGTGTACCGTTTGCCCTGTTAGGTGATACCGGAAACTATTAATAACAACGTTGAGTCTTACGCCGTTTGGGCGTACGAACGTGGTCTTCCTTTGTCTTCTTTTTTAGTTTTCTTTCTTGCGCTGATGCTCTGTGATTTTCATTTTATTTCTTTTTCTTCCTTCTTTCTATTGATGAGCCATATTTAAGGAGTCGTGTGGCGTGGGTGGATGACGAGCCTGCTATGCTTGTTTAGTACTGTCTGACGCCGAGGGGCGGGGCATAGTTGACGAAACCAGGACGGAGACGGCAGAGACGGTAGCAAGGTACCAGGCGGACTAGCAGGGAGAACCTGGTATGCTACTCGTACCACAAACTGCTGCCGCTACCTGGAGGGTGCTTTGTGCATTGCCTGATATTTTCCCTTTGTTCTCAGTCTTATTCTGTTTACAAGTAGTGGTGTTTCTTTTTTTCCAGCTCATTCTGTCCTAGAGTCTGTCAATCCCCCTGCTGGGGAGCACGACAGTTTCTGTTTGTTCTAGTAATTTTTTTCTTGTTCTCTTTCGATTTGTCTTCTTTGCTTTCTTTCGTTTTTCTATTCCGTAGAATGTGTATGTCGTGCCTGTCGTATCCAGTATGATGACATGGCATTGGATTGTCCACCGTGCTTACTGCATACGTGGCAACGTAGTATCTCTGTGGCGTAGGTTTGTGACCACAGAACTTGTATCTCTCTAGGATTGAATAATCGGGGCGGACACTGGTTGTGCTGGATGTCGACGGGTAGAAAGAACGGTTTAATGTGAAGAACACACACATAGCCCTCTAGAACAATGAACACCTCAACAACACTACTGTGCATTATACTTGTAGGGTGGCAAACATGGAAAATTCATTTGTGATGATTATTTGAGTATCAATCAGCAGTAACAAACCAATCGTCGTATATATGCTGTGTATCTCTAGAAAGACAACGACACGACGGAACGACGCCCAAGGGAAAGTACGATGCACGTTTGGCCCTTTTCGATGTCTCCGGTCGCACCATTGTCTGTGTTGTATACTGACTGAGCGTTGCGCTGGAGTACCAGGTACAACACTTCAAGGACTGGAGGCCAAGCACAAGAGGAAAGGTGAAGGAAACCGGAGCAGATGGATATCGGCTACGCAAGCCCTTGTGTGGCACAGGTCACACGGGGTGAGATGGTGTCAGCTGGACGATGATGAGCTTGCACACAAGAGAAGGAGGTGTGGCTTGCTATGTCCGGCGGGTTCGGGGTGTAGCCCAACCTAATTATTAGTACCAGGCCAACAGGTGTGGAGCGGGTGAAACACAACCGTGGAATTGTTTCTTCTCTTTTTCTGATGTGTCACAGTCGAAAATGCTGATATTTTTTTGCTGTACGGTATTCCTCGGGCGCCAAAAAATGGGGGGGGTAGGTAGGCTGTGTCGCACTGGTTGACTTTAAAAGTCACACACCAACGCTAGAAAACTGACATGGCACATACCAGTGACGAGCTGCCCGGTGTGTTCGGAAAGGCATGGAATCTGACTATAACAGTAACTTCATGGTTCTGCTGTATTTATACCATGGAAAGTACTGCGGTGGGAATTATATATAAGTACTCTATTAGTCAGCCCAACCTCATCGACTGACAGTATTTTCGTTGTCACATATCACAGGTACTAACACTGGATTTTATAATATGATAAAAAGACAAGAAGTTGAGAAAAAACGTCTAAGCGGCTAACTTGTCCAATTCGTAAAATAATTCAAGTCTGATAGGCCCAAAAACTATGCATTCCCCAACAGCAACCGAATGCACTTACTTTTGAAGAAATCTTACAGCCGGAGGTACGGCAAAAACAATCGTTTGAAGCGAAAAAATGAAGAATCCGCGGTAAATATGTTGCTTTTGCTCCAACTCCGGCTGTACTCGTTCGACTTTATCAAGAGTAAGTGTGTTCAGTCGCTGTTGAAGACTACATAGTTTTTGAGCCTATCAGACTTATTATTTTACGAATTGAAGAAGTTAGCCGCATACGAGTAGACGTTTTTTCTCAACTACTTGTCATTTTCTCTAGCTGTACAATACAGTGTTTACTGCTGTTGTTGAAGAATATCTCGCTGCTGGTATCGGAACCGTAGGGAGTACTATAAATATCGTTGCGGGATGAGCGCTTTGGGGGATGAGCGCCACCCGTAGATGGTGCTAACATTGAAGCTGTACGTTTGTTATATTTTGGCTCAAGGATTGTGGTATTAATTTACGCAGTAAAGCAATGCCGAAGAGGAAAAACACATGGTGCAATGGGACACCGTGCTCCCAAAACACACTTCGGGCTAACCCGCTTTCTACGTTTACGTTTCGACCAGTATCCCAAGGGAAAACGGACAACTGGTCGAACTCTTTCCCCTCCAACACGTACACTACCTAAAATGCCCCTCCCCCCCCCCCCCCCCCCCCCCGCTCTCTTGAGCGTAAAGGTGAGATGGTGGGGGAAAACGCTCCACGCCTGTATATCACTGCCCGTATTTGTCTACCATTATCTTGCGTTCTGCCTGCTTCTCTCGCTGGTTCTCCCCCTCTTCTTGGGGCACGAACTCTGACTAGGTACCCCCATCCAAAATCCACTTTTCATATATCACATTGTAATGCCTCCCAATTCTTATCAACGCCTTTTTAACAAACTCCATATTCGCTTCGAATATTTTAATGGTTACTGATGAGCCTACCATGCCCCGAACACTTGTCTACCGCCGCCGGGAGCAAAGGCGCCTCAACTCGGGAATTACACAGAAAAGTCGTATCTCCGTCTCTTCAATACTATCAGTAGTGTTAGTATACATACGCACGATGCTCAAGATAAAAAATATAGTACTGACGACCATCATTATGTACACGATTAATATGGATATTAATAATGGTACATGTTGCAATTGGGAAAAAAAACAGGGATCCACACTGCTGCTGTACGCTGTACCTGTAGTTTTTATTTATTAGTTTCCCGAACAGGGTTAATTTATGGATACACGGGATGGTTAATACCTCACCACAAGCATACAGGGGGGGTGGCTCGCAGTATGTATGTTTTTTACACAATAGATAGAGGACGTATACATGATATTCCTAATACTATAACTATAGGTCGTATGGCAAGATCCCTAGGGACCCTTGGGCCTATCTCTCTTCCCTTCTTAACGAGTCATGTTAACTCGTTGAAAAAACACATATCTGCAGGATGTACTACACAAACCGTATGTAAATATGGTATTGACACGGGGTATCACTGATGAAGCTGGATGAAGCTGGGTAGAAACGACGATTGAAAGTTAAGACAACAACCTGGAGGATATATCTATATGCGGAATTCATACTACTAAAACTGTACCGGGTAGGTCGTACAAACACAAGCCTGGAGGATGTAGATATGGTATTCATACTATTAATACTATTAATAGAACTGTTCCTGGTACTGTGCGTCGTACGGCAAGATCTTTCTGGATTCTTGTGCCTACCGTTCATCTTGCGTTCATAAGAGTGGAGACCTTTACCTTTGTCCCTAAACATGTACAAGACTAGTGTCCCTTACTACCGCAGCAAAGTATCACACCGCTGCCTCCGGGCATGAAGTACTGCTGTGAAGCCGTTCAGCTGTGCAGTACAGCAAGCAGGTTGTTATTAGGGTGAAAGCACCGCATGAAAGCTACGTTGAAACTGAGAACTACACAACGACAACTAATATGCCATCACATAGCTGATGCTATGGTATTATCGTACCCGGTACGTTGAAATTTCACTTGTTTTGCCCGTTGTGGTATTCTCGTACCCGGTACGGTGGCATTTCACTTGCTTTCCCCAGTATTGCCGTCCAGCGTCACTCATTAGTTTGTCTGCACATAATTAGCGTCTGTCAATTATGATAAATCAGAACGGACACTGGGTTGTACTCATGTAGTTGAGTATAAAGAACGATATGAGAGTTACGAATCATATTCGTGGCGTCTCCATACAGTAGTACCGAAAGGGTTAGACATACGATCGCACGCAATCCATGCTGACTGCAAAGTATGTTTTCTCTTCATCATTTGCATGCTATCACTATTGCCCTCGATGAAATGCATTTGAGCGCTGGTCTCAGTTTGCTTGTCTCTTCTTTTGTGAAGTCGCAGGTGGAGTTGTTGAGAGTGACGGGAGAGGCCAGTCGGGACCAGCACAGACGGAACCCCAGAGTGCTGTGTTTGGCTCAGGCAGAGCGTCTACTTGTTGACTAACGGTACCACTTGTTATAGTACTCGGCGGGGACATGTATCAAGCAGCAGCACACGAAGACGGCACGAGCACCCGCACCAGTACCACAACAATGGGATCGGTATCATTGAGGTGTAATTGGGGTTGCAGGGCTAAATACAAGACTGTTGGCCAATGAAAAACGAAACATGAACGGGGAGAGATCTCCACAACAATCAGTCAGAAAGCTGACGACTCTCTCTTGGCCAAAGCAAAACATGTCGGTTGTTCACTACAACAAGTAAACGACAGATTGACAAGAGATCTCTGTGCCGCAAAATAGTTGTTGGCGAAATGAGAACTGAGGTGGATGCATGCTCTCGGGGGCAAGAGCTTGCCGCCGGCGTCCTACGGTATCCTCCCAAACCTGAAAAAAGCCCATTTTTTGTTGTGTGTTGTTACACATTCGACAGATTGACGTATTTTCAGCTGCCGGGCTATTACTTTTGCGAGTACCGACACATACGATGAGGATCGCAAAATACAAATAAAGGCGAAAAGTGGAAAGTAATCAACTAACTGCTGTAAAAGACCTACGATAGTATGCAATTTTGGGTCATTCTTTTTGCGAGTACCGAAACATACGACGAGGATCGCAAAATACAAATAAAGGCGAAAAGTAGAAAGTAATCAACTAACTGCTGTTGTTGTAAAAGACCTACGAGTTCGTACGCAATTTTTTAGTAGTAGTTTTCAGGCTCTACTGCTGCTATAGTATGCGAATGACGACGCTTTGTTGGCCAATGAAAAACATTTTGTGGGTTGTTACACATTCGACAGATTGACATGCATTTTCAACTGGCGGGTTATTATATGCGAGTACCGAAACATACGATGACGATCGCAAACAAATAAAGGCGAAAAGTAGAAAGCAATCCACTGCTGCCGGCGGCGTCCTACGGTATCCCCCCAAACCTGAAAAAAAGCCCACCTTTTGCCTTTCGCTGCTGTAAAAGACCTGCGATAGTATGCATTTTTTTGCCATTCGAGACACAGTAGTACTCGTAGATAATTTTGCTGTGGCACAAAAAGTAACCCACTGCTGTTGTTGTACTTGCTATTTATTGTATGCGAATGGAAACGCGAAGTATAAAAAAAAAGTATTATTTTAGCTCGTGCCACGATACACGATAGACGCTCGATCTCGACAGAGACTCAGCCCACGGACAACCCGCGCGGTGGCGGGCGAGATCAACTAGTATATATGACGGGCTCGAAGGAATGAGGTGGACGCATGCTCTAGGGGGCAAGAGCTTGCCGGCGGCATCCAACGGTATCCTCCCAAAACTGAAAAAAAAACATTTTTAGCCATTCGAGACGTTTGTTGTACTGATTTGTTTTGCCATTCTATTATCATACTGCTTGGATACAGCACTCTGCAATACAGCAGTATTCGTCGATAATTTTGCTGTGGCACAAAAAAAGTAACCCACTGCTGTTGTACTGTTTGTAAAAGACCTGCTATGGTATGCGAATGGAAACGCGAAGTACACCAAGAAGTATTATTTCAGCTCGAGCGATGATACACGATAGACGCTCGATCTCGACAGAGACTCAGCCCACGGGCAACCCGCGCGGTGGCGAGCAAGATCAACTAGTATAGATGACGGGCTCGAAGAAATGAGGTGGATGCATGCTCTAGGGGGCAAGAGCTTGCCGGCGGCATCCAACGGTATCCTCCGAAACCTGAAAAGAAGCCCATTTTTTGCCATTCGACACGTTTGTTGTACTCTGGAAAAGACCTGCTCGTGCGACGATAGACGACAGACGTTTGTTGTACAGTAACTGTAAAAGACCGCTCGATCTCGACAGAGACTCAGCCCACGGGCAACCCGCGCGGTGGCGGGAAACATCAACTGGTATAGATGACGGGCTCGAAGAAATGAGGTGGATGCATGCTCTAGGGGGCAAGAGCTTGCCGGCGGCGTCCTACGGTATCCTCCCAAACCTGAAAAAAAGCCCATTTTTTGCCATTCGAGACGGATGCAGAAGTAGTAGTACTCGTAGCTAATGTTTTTCATCTATTTCGTGCACACCAGCGGCCAATGCGCTGCACTGAGCGTGTGATCCAAGCGTCTGAGCCAACTCTTACTCTTGTATTCATCGCCATCCTTGCACAACAAGACAGCACTACAACAGTAGCAGGCACCTGGTCTGGTGTACTCCCCAACTCGATATGGGCGTCTGAGCCAACTCTTGTATTCATCGCCACCCTTGCACAACAAGACGGCACTCCAGCAGTAGCAGGCACCTGGTCTGGTGTATAGACGTCTCCCCAACTCGGTATGGGATATGGGATATTTTGGTTGTATGGTATATGAATATGGGATATGGGATATGTCGGTGGTATGGTATATGGGAATATGGGATATGTTGGTGGTATGGTATATGGGAATATGGGAAAACCACCGTATCTGGTATGGTATGCGTTGACGGTATGGTACGGGAAAAACACAGTATATGGTATGGTACGTTTGCGGTATGGTACCATGGTATGATGTCGTGGATGTATTATATCGCTAAATTTGCCTGGTGGTATGGTATGTTTCAGTGTATAAGGTCCGTAAGGGTCGAAAACGTCATACGAATATCATCTGTAACGAGCTTATATATCGGCCATTGGAAAGTGTTCCAAAATATAAGCCTTGCGGACAAACAGACAGATAGACAGACAGACAGACAGACAGACAGATTTGCATTTACCAAAACAGAGACTCAGTTCTACAAACTGAGAATATAGCATCTTCAGCATACCGAGCTGTATCACACAGCCTCAGTTTACTCGTGGCAGATACGCCGTATACTTCTGTTCACTATGCTGCGGAAGTAAGCACTGAGATATTTACTGCTGCGCATGAGCTACGATACTGGTACTGCTGTACAGGTACTTCTCCGTCTATGGCCGAAGATCCGATGAAAGCATAATAATCTGCTGTAGCCTACATAAAATAATGTCAAGACCACAGAAACAAAGATTGTATTTAATAGGGTTCGACCTTCGATTTACTTATACCCGATCTGGGTCGTGCCCTGAAAGGGTTTCGTTGGTTTTGATCATGGTTGGCACATTCCTTTCATCTAACGGCCCGTGTGGTCTAGTGTATCACTTCTGTTTTTAGCGTTGACCCTGGACCTCGAATCTCACGATGGGTGAGGCGGTGATTTCCGCAATATATACAATAAAAAAGTAAGGAACCAACTGCTGAGATCGCCTAACGAGGGTAGGCGCAACGAAGGACAGAGGTATTCTCACAATAAAAATCCAAGGGACAGACCGCAGCTGGGAGGAGAATAAAGAGCCTGCTCTGTGACCCCGACGTTTATACGTGTAGGAGGGACAGAGAAAAAAGGGCGAAGACAACAAATGGGATGGAAATCAACGACATATATCTGTATCGTACATACGTAACTACGTACGAAGAATGTAAGGTGTGAAAAATCAGCAAACGCGTACGAAGAAACACTGCATGGTTGGTGGAAATCGAGCGGTTTCAAGATCGGTTGGGTTTGAAGAATACACTGCAACTAACTGTTAGGCCCCATACCTTACGTAAGTATCATCTGAAGATTGGGTTGTCCGAGGACGAACCTGGCCAGCAGGTCAACGCTGTAACTCTGAGAGTGTAGGGTGTTCAAACACATACTACTGTACGAGTACTACGTATTCGTATGATCTCATATTAATAGCTCAAACTCTTGAAATCCTACCTGTGGTCACAAAAAAAAGCTGTAACAAAAATGCATCTCGAATGGAGAAAACAAACAAGTACGAAATAGTGCAGTACCAGTACTTAAGAGAAACGGTACTAAGGAGCTACCTGATATGGCATTCCATCCCGTATAACTTGCAACCAAATGACACCATGAATATATCCATGCTCTACTATACGTACACCCGAAAACTAAAGAAAGGGACAAAGAAGAAAAACTACATATTTGCGGTATGTGTGAACAGGAATGCTGAAATGCCGAATCATACACTACGCATTCAGGACAGCGCTCACGATGGATCATCAACAAGGACCGCAGGCTGCGTGGTACCACGGTCAGTCTGTGCATGAACTGGGGCAGAGTATAACCGTGGCATGTACGCCCAGCATAGACCATAGATCGGGCTAGAACTTTAGAAAAGAATATCAGTCTTGATGTGAAAACAGGCGCTCGTTACATCGTGCCGAAAGGACCCCGGGGCGTTGGCTCCTACCATGAGTGCTCTGTCTGCAGGAATTGAGACCGCTCTCCCAGAACTGATACATGCGTCCGAAGCGGATGATTCGAGATACACTATGCCAACCAAACTGAGGAGAGAAACCCTGGCCTTTTCCGATAGGAAAAACCCTCCCCAGGACGCATACTCATGCGCCGCCTCACTCGCTGACGCGGTGAACGGAAAGTCAACCGATTTTGACGCTGTTTCAAGTATCTGACACGGCTCCAAATGTCGACTGGGCGTTAACCCTTTGAGTACTACACTGCTGTACATGTACCTAAAGTTGACGCTAATTCCAAGTGTTTCGTCGCCGCAATGGGAGTGCAGTTCTGATGGCCAAACGTGCCCAATGCCAAACTAGAGTTTCCCTGAATTTTGTGAACGCGATCGTGTAGGTGTTGATCATACCACGCATCCCTGTTTTGTTGTCCGTGTCCGAATATCGGGTGATCCGCCTGATCAGAGAGGAATGCTTGTAGAAATGTTGAATTGCATGGCACCAAATGCCGAGAAACATACTGTGATCATGCTGTAATCCACGTTACCATTGCTTTGATCGCAACGATGGCACAATAGCAATGACAGTCGAATGAGAGGCAAACTGGACACAGAACCTCTGCTACGATAGGATATAGCCCGATACGGCCAAGCACTTAGTATGACCGACCAGGCTCCTTAACCCAATGTCAGTGGGATACCATCAGTGTTTAGCTATATATTGTCGTGATAATACCTATTAATAGGCTTTGGGATTGTTCACAAAGATTTAGTTGATATACAGATACTCGACGTCGGGCGCACAGGAGGCACATGAGAAAACGTATACCAGGTATCATAACGTTTAAATACCCAGATGTACGAAAGAACGAGTGCATGTATAAGTAGCCACACCGCGTGCAGCTGAATTTGTGTGAAATCTGAGACCGGGGTGGAACGCGACGAGCTTTGGTATAATCTGCGCAGCCTAACAGGACCCTGCAATTTGTCGCTTCAAGTATAGTGGCCGAGTAATGAAGGAACAAATCGAGAGGTGTGATTGAAAGGCCAGTAGGCGGTAGACAGTTTCCGTTCTGGGGGGGGTGTTTGTCACCACCTTTCTGCAACTACTTCACAAAAACCATTATGCGAGGTGTACGATCTGGAAGTGGTTGCGGATGCATGCCGTTTAGGACTCATGATTGTTTTAGCACAAAAGAGTCGCACCGGTGGACAGTGCTCGTGCTGGGGGGGTGGTGTAAATGTCAGTACCCTCAAACGACTTACTCGGAATCAGACAATACCCTTGGCTTGGGCCAGTAAGTCGAAGCACGCGAAGTATATGTCAACGTCAGTACCTTCAAATGACTTACTCGCTCGGAATAAGATAAGCACGCGAAGTATACCAAGTAGAACTCTATACTATAGGAGGAGGCCGGAGTAGAAGGAAGACTACAACTTCCTACAGCCCGTGATGAAGTTATACTTAAAACCAACTCCACATTCGTACGGAGTATCTACTCTCAATGCAGAGAAGTTTGAGATCATCGCCAAAAGGAAGGCATACATCACACAAGGTTCCCCTCCGGGAGGTGCCGTATTAATAGGGGAGTGGCGCAAGAGCGAAATAATACTCGTATGAAACCCTGCACACTTGTTTAGAAGTAGCACCTGCACCCACCCATCATTTTAACGCGAAGAACACACACACAACATATTTTTGAGGACATACTATTATACTGTTGTTCGCGGAATTAGTGTGGGATCATTACTACAATAATATATAATAGGGTATCGGTAAGTGGATATATTGATCCAGCTGACTCGCGGCGATTAATTCGTAAGTACAAAAAAGTTGCGCGAGGTCGAGGTTGCGCCATAATACTTTGTGACCTGCTGAGTAAGGTACAGCACATACATACTGGTACTAATGTACAATATATATGTTTCCCCCAAAATAAGTGTTTCTTGGCGCTCATGGTAATATCAAGGTTTCACAGATAAATGCTCGAGAACAAATCGTAGTCCGAGTACTGAGAGTATTGGAGTACTGGCGGCAAAAATATCGCGAGTACTGAGAAGGCCCAAATACTGAGAGTAATGAGAGTGTGAGCAGTACCGAACCCCGAGAATACAGGTAAGCATGTACCCGCAGTATATAGTATCAAAACGCGAAATACTTGGGGTAAAGGCAATATGCGCAGTACAGAACCTCGAGATACTGAGAGTATTCGCAGTACATGCATATATATTCCTAGCGCAGTATAAACGTATACGCTAGAACAGTGCTCGTACAACTGGCACGTCGTGTTTTTTACGCAATCTAAAACACTTTGCACGATCTCCTACAGCAGTAGAGCGTAGCTTGTACAGGTACCACTGCATATACAGCAGTACTGCTGTTAAATGTCACGCGAGGAACGTACGTACGTGTACTGATCCCCTTTCAGATGGCTCTAGGATCTATCGGTCAGCAATGTAGGACACACTGCAATCAGAACCACTGAACTGCTGTAAGTATGTTTTGTACGAACGCTGCTGTACGAACGAGCCGCAGTACGATCATCCATACGCACAAAGTGTGCCCACTGCTGCTGCTACTGGGCAGCGGGGTTGTGGTGCTGTAGGAAGCTGGAGGTAAGCACGCTCTGTGCACTGCTGTGGGTATTGTTCTCTAGGCGGTGGTCCGTGCTCCGTGCAACAACCCAAAAAAAATGTACAGGGATATTGTACGTCATCCTGGGTACATACAGATAAACAAATATATGGCACCGTGGAATGCGGACGGCAGGCGCCGACAAACACAACCAACCACAGCAACACTGCGCATATGGGTGTGTCGAACACGCACGGCGTGTGGGCGGCAGCGTTGGAACGATGGGACCTGTGCATGTTGTCTGTTGTGTACCTGGTATATGCCTGAGCTGTGTGCTCACAGCCCATGAGAGCCGGGGGGAGAAAACAGAGAGCATGTACCGATACGTACGTACAAAACAAGGCCTCTCGTACTGAAACCAGGGAAATCGTCTTATCCACTCCCGCCGCAAAAAAAACTTTGGGCGCTCGCCACATGCTCCAGAGTGCACGGATCGCACCGAGACCTCGACCAATGTGTCCGGCCGGGCTTCTTGTGTCCGAGCATTTGGTGTTATGCCGAAAAGGGCTATGTACGAAGAGAAAAGTTGGCTAAAGTACCAAAATTTGACAAATATACGTATACATATATAAAACCCGTAGCACGCGCGATCGAAGTAATATACCACACACAGCTTGCAATGATGAGTTTAGATTAATCCTCGATCTCACTGCTGTTGTTTATTACTTTATTGATAATATGAATATATTAAAACGTGATATCCATACCAAGAAACGTGATATCCGTACCAAGAGACTATTAATAGCGACATCTGGACATACTTCAGAGTGGCAGATAGATGCTAGCTTACGCAGAAACTTTTGTTGAAGGTAAGTGAATGGTGGCAGCATCGACACAGTCCAGTACGCAAGTATATTTGAGTACCAATCGGGGAACCGTTATTACAGGTTAGACAGTCGAGCGCGCATATATAGAAATAGGGGCAACGTGAACATTCACCGTAATGTCTGGGCAGTGTGGCCACGTATAGCCATACGACGAAGGACTGGAAGAACTCTCTCAAGTCTCAGTGAAAGGTGAGGTGGTGTGGTGGGACGATGGTAAATTACTGTGGAATCCATGTCTGGCCGAAAGAGTAAACATGTAGGTTGTTGTCAAAGTGCAGACGGAGGCCTTCGAGAGGGATCCCCACCTCAGATGCAGGTGAGGCAGAATGGAAAACATATTTTTCACAGGTGAGTACATGCTCCGAGCGTTTTGTACAGATGCGGCGCTGGCAGTTGCAAGTTTGCAAGTGGTGAAGAATGTACGAGGGTCAGAACCGCCGCTCTTCTCAACACCGTCCAAGGCCAGCACGGTGGGAAGAAGAGGCACTGCAACATCGGGCCGACAGCGATGGGCGGAGGAATGCTCAAGATCTGTACGAAGGTCAGGACCGCCGCTCTTCTTACCACCGTCCAAGGGCAACACGGCGGAAAGGAGGGGGCGCTGCAACATCGGGCCGACGGCGACAGACGGAGGAGTGCTAAACAACGTCTGGACCAAGGTCAGGGCCGCCGCTCTTCTTACCAGGGTCTAAGGGCAACACTGAGGAAAAGAAAGGAGCTGCAACATCGAGCCGACGTCCATGATCGTAATGCCCGCTGGGCACCGTCGCTCATGCGCCGGGCTGGGGGGTGTGATAAAACGCCGGGCTGAAGACGGGGGACCGAGGAGGAAAGCGCACACGCTGTCGCCGAGCTAGTACCGGGGTCCCCGCTTTGTGCCGACGATGGTTACGCGTCGGGCAGGGGGGGTGTGACAGCGAGTGGCGCCAGGGTAGGAGGTTCATAGAATTGCGAATGTCGTGACCAACGCTATGAGGAGGATAATACGGCGCGAGACAACTGTCCTGATCAGGGTCACGCGGGTCTATTCGACAGGCAGAGGGCAACCTTTGGTTAGTTCCTCTGGGCGGATCTTATAGAGGCAGGGAGGATCCCCGGTGTGGGAACGCCTTCGGTCTCGGGTACAGAGCCAGTAACGAGGTTCCGGAACCACCCGGTGTTTACGAAACACCAAGTGAAGCAAAGAAAGTCAAAGCCAAGTGATATGTGATACCTGTCCTATCGACCCCCAGTCCCTTGGGCCCTGCCTTGCCCGTCGTGCCCGTCATCGTGTCTGTGGTGCTTCGTTGATTGTTCGCTCTGGCTGCTTGCAACTACCGCATTGCATCGATTCACTGTAGGTTCATCTGGGTCCGTATCAGGTAGCGGCAAAACAATTTTACGAATATCTCGGGACGTATCGCTTTTCTCAGAAAAAAAAAAATCTCCGCGTGTGGATTTTGATAAAAGGAATCGTTAACCGCACCCTTTTAAAAAATCCTGCATAAAACGAGTGAAGTCGACCTTCTAGTGGCAGTTTTTTTTTCGGAATGTTTCAATCAAATTTCACTTTTTCAAAAAAAAAACTCGCGCCGCGAGATAATGTTGAGAGCTGTCCAAATCCGTCGAGACATCGGACATCATGAAAGTTCCCCGGTCCCAAGAAACGATTAAAGTATTTCCGGTTTATCTGGGATACAAGGGCTCAGGAAAAAAACTCTCCTTGGAAACCTGCGCCTATAGACAGGGCGTTTGTCGGTGTCCTTGGATTTCGGAACATCTACCTCCACCCCGAGAAACTGTACCTTGGTGCTGGGGAAATTGTGGACAACTTGTCCTTCATGGACCATAGGTTTCACCGATGCGGTGCTGCATGGCAAATGCCACAGGCCACAACTGCGTAACAAGTCGAAAATATGGGGTGGCTCTTGAAACTTGCAGATAACATCTACGTCCACCCCGAGATAACTGTACCTTGGTGCTGAGGAAATGGTGGACAAATTGTCCTGCATGGACCATAGGTTTCACCGACGCGGTGCTGCATGGCAAATGCCACAGGCCACAAATCCATAATAAATCGAAAATATGGGATGGCTCTTGAAACTTGCAGCTCTACTGTCTGTCCACGCTGTAAAACCCCGTGCAGTACACATAGTGTTTATCCTGCTACGGCAGTGAGTAAATGCTTGGAAAATTCGGGCAAATCGATCAAACAATATATTAACCCCGGTCACAAAATTCAACGTGTCCTTTCATTTGACCGCATGCTGCTAAAAATCAAGGCCGTTCGGGAGTCATGACCCGACCCGCGGGTCGGGTCGAGAAGTGCTCAAACCTTCATGGGTCGGGTCGGGTAGGGTTGAGGGGCTTTTAAATCTCGCGGGTCGGGGCAAGGTGGGTCAAGAGTTGATCGAATCTCACGGGTCGGGTCGGGATAAGAGGTGATGAAAAGCTCACGGGTCAGATCAGGTCATGCCCGCGAGAAACGGGTCACTCGCGGGTCGGGCCAACATGACCGGCGAGTTATTTTCTGCTGACCCGCGGTTCGGACCCGTGCATCCGGCTCTCGGATCTGATACTCGAAAAAACTTCCCGCGTACTGCCCAAAGGCTTCTCCCCTTCCAACACTGAACAATGCTCCGTTGATATCACAATCAAACACTAAAACATCGGCAAATAAATAAAGGTATGTCCGCATCAATCCATACCTACCACAGCCAGGCCCCATATCACTGGGATACAAAAATGAAGATCAATTCGTGTGTAGGTGTCGACCCACGGGCCGGGTCCGCGCGTCGAACCCGTGGGTCGAGACAAATGGTATCGCGAGTTGAGGTGACCCGACCGACGACAGACCTGTATCGCACAGGTTAATCGGAATATGTCGGGTCGGGTCGGGTCGGGCCAGGAGGCTTCCAAAATCTCGCGGGTCAGGTGGGGTCAGCTGACCCGACCCGACCTGACCCGTGGGGTTTGACCTGACCCGCGAACATTCCTGCCAAAAATGGATCTTCTGTAGTAACATCAATTTCGTTTACTCTCCTTGTGTGTCTGGCAAGCGACTTATTGAAATATAGTGCAGGCGATTTACAAACGATTCAACTCATATACTTGGGGGTTTCTATGAAGAGGTATGGACTAAACTATTCTTGAAAGAAACTGTGAATCCAGCGCACAAGGGGTTTTCATTTCAATTTCCAACAACCCAAGTCCAGCGCTCTGAAGTGACTTCATGAAGGGGTGCGGGGGGTCTGCGACACGTCAGATTTCACTGTGGAACAAACGCACGCAGAAAAGGACGCTACAGTAGTACAGTGGCTCATATAAATATTAATATTTACAGCGGGTCACGGGTTCACGAAAAAAAGAGAACCGAGCCACACTCGCCACCATGTCAGAATTTAAAAAAAACTACGAGTGGTACAAGTAGTGGGTTGGGATTTTTGTTAAAAGATAACTAAAACATGAAGACATGTTTTTTTCACTTTTTTTCCTTGATTGTCGTAGCCCCTCCCTTTGTCTGGGACTCGAAAAAAAAGCATGGTGTCGATTATTGTTTTCGTGTACCCGTGAGCACATCCACTTTTAATCCATATCTTCCTAGAATATTGTTTTTCGGGAAATGTTCTTTTTTATGGAGGGAAACTATTTGCATCTGGACTATTCGGCACCCACACAGACATACGCACGACTCTAGAAGCCCGTTGGTGGGTTTCACGCAAAACTGAGAACTTCAGCTTTCCAATGATCCCACTCGTAGCCGAAAGCACGGAGTTGCAAATGAGAGAGATAAAATACCAGAGATTTAAGGTGCCTTCTTGGGGCATAATGTATTTCACGAGCGACTAGGTTTCTCGCAACACCAAGAAGGGAGAATTACGAACGAAATTGGGAGCTTTCCAGTGATGCCAAATGTATACCGGTAATTCCTAGCAACAAGTCGGCTAAAAACCGTCCCCCCTCGAACTTATGTATTTTCTTGGGACCTTTTTTACTCATTCTTGCCTCACCGCCAACTAAATACTTTCGGCTGCACGTAGGATCGTTGGAAAGCTGCAGACTATAGCTTTCCGTCTGACCCAAGCACAGGGTTTCAGTGTCCCTGTGCTGTTGCTTTTCTCACATTAACTCCCAAATCAAGGAGTCCGTGGCCATATAAAGCAAAGGTGCTGGAGCCCTAGGAAGGCCCGAAAAACCATTAAAAAAAAAACAAAAATCGGCTGGGAAACACGACACTTCCCACCTATTAACAAAAATACCATAGACGAGGAAGGCGCAAACAAGAAATGAAATCAATGTGCAAACTGATTTAACATGGCCGAGGGTATCCACTAAACTACAGCATAGAACTTCCCCCGTTCCCACAACTAACCAAATAATGGCTACTGACGACAACGGTTGCTGTCTGGAGTGCTGCTTGCACCGTACGAAACGCACGGTAATTGTAAAAACAGAGAAGAACACGCCTGCTGTTTGGGGCGCTGTCAGAGTCACGACTCGTGGACATGCAGTGACAAAAGAGCAATCCAACTAAAACCCACCATACAAATATCAACGATTGCCATTTCTTCTCGGATTGTTTGACGCAATATGCAGCACAGGTATTATACCACGTCCCTGATAATTGCGGGGGTCATTCCCCATGAAGGGGATACAACTCGCCAACACGACAAAAACCAGTGACGTAAAGTAACAGGTACATACCACTGCCTCGTAAAAAATCAGAAAAAAAGGTGACTGCTGCTCTCGTGTTGGTGTGCGCGCCGGTCGTGGGTCTCCGTGTGCCATCCGGCTGCCGTTCTCCACGGTCGCCTCATTGCATCAGCCCAATCGGCCCGATCCTTTGCACGTGTTCTCGTTGCCACTCTCTTCCAGTCGGTTCCCCTTCTCCCCCGTCCCAAAAACAAAATACTCCTCGCACATGCGGTTTCAATGTCAAAAAACAATTTTGCTCGCGCAGGGTGAGTTCAACCGTCTCTTCCTCGCTCGTCGACGGTCTGTCTCCGTCTTCCTTCGTCGTCGAATCCAGCCTCCTGCCGGCGCAGTAAGACTGCCGTAGTTTGGCCTGTGGTGGCGCCGGCCTCCACGCACGGACATCCCGATTGAGCATTGCTGCTCTGCCGCTGCTGACTGAAAAAGACGCACGAATCGTAGGTGTCCGTGCCTGACGCACCACGTACGACCCGAATCTACTGCCACGCCTAAGCCTCGCGGCCACACGCAGCAGCAAGAAGAATCACTCATTGAAGGTGAGTCCGGCCTTACATCCGCCAGAAAGATCTACCCCACCCTCTACAAGCCTCATAGGGCATGCCTCGTAGCATGCCTTGCCGAGCCAGCGAGGGGAATGTGTATGTCGGTGTGGCGGCTACTCGATCCAAATGCAAATACGTTCCTTCATTAAAATACGGGAAACAACTGGGATTGGGATAAAAAATATTTATTCCGACACCAATAAATTCACGTATGAGGGGATATTATTATGGGCCAACGTAATAACGACCAATTCTCACCTCGTGGTAATTGTTGATGAGGAATACCACTTGAAGCTTGTTCGAGGGGAGCTGATCCGCCATCCTTTGGACCAACCGCACGACCTGTAGGTAAGGTCGGTATAGTATACCGGTACACAAGACCCGTCACAACGACATTGAAAAGTCGACAAATTAATATCCCAATATCGTAACACTACGCTGCTCCTTCGGGTTTCGCGCCACCGTGTATTACATGTATGCAGCATTTGGAAAGGAGTGAGAGCCGCTTTCGAAGTCAATCGACAGCCAAAGACCTCGAGGACTCGTTTATTTATCGGCCTCTAAACATCACCGTTGCAAGTAAGAGAAATTGATTTTTCAACTTGAATCCGGTACGCGGCTATGCCGGGTCCTGTCTTGTACCTGGTATGGTCGGCAATTACGTGACACAAGCATCGCCTCCCGCCTGCAGCAGGTAAAGCAGCCATGAAACGGTCACGGGGTGCGCTCACATCATGGTATGCGGAGGGAACGTGCCTACTACAAAATTTTGTCAGCAGCTTTAGTTGACACAAGCATCGCCTCCCGCCTGCAGCAGGTGAAACAGCTACGAAACGATTACGGGGTGCGCTTGCATCATGCCAAGAGGTACATGTCTACTGCATAATTTTGACGGCAGCTTCAGCTGAACCTCCGACGACCGCCAGGACGTAGCCAAAAATGATGCCTCGTGGTAATATATACCAGGTAAATACGAGTACAACGGACTTCCGACTTCCGAGGGTGCGGGTCACGACCATTGCTATTTATGTGATGCCCTGTTTAATGGATTTTTGGTGCATGTATGGTGAGCGAATTCGATGTCGCTCTACTTTACTGCTGCCACTTCGGAGGTTGCGCCGTACTCCTATTCTGGATACCATGAACCACGTATAAGGCTTGTGGCTAAACTATACTCTGGTATAATCAATTGTTTCGCTCCGATGTTATTTTTGAAGGAAATAGAGTCCCTGACCAAGCATTTCCATCGCTACGCGCGTAGCAGACAAGGTCATACCACTTGCGATTAGGAGGTCTAATTAAGATATAAGCCCTTTGTCGAAGAACTCAGTGAACGTGGTCAACAGGATACCGACGGAAAACATAGTAATCATTTACAAGGCAGAATGACCGAAACTGACCATGGTAGCGGTCCATTGGTCCGAGCAAAGAGCAACTGGAATTGATTAGTCGGTGCGATACCACCATCGGGCCACACAGGCTTCGTCGACAGAACCGCACGTGTTGCAGGTCTCACCTCCACCCTCAGTGTCGCCAGGTCATTGAGAAGCATCTCCTCGCCTCCAATACCCACCACCAAATCATCCAAGCCACTGTGCAAAGCAAGCAGTGAAGCTGCAAAATGCGCGTAGCGTCGGGTGACGTAGTGCGGATGTCGCTCGATAGCCCCCAATCGTTTCGGGTTCGCTGCCTTGACGCTGCGGATCGATAAAAGCGACGCGAAAAGGAGTGAAGGTGTCAAGCGCGTGCCATTTTGTTGTAGGCAAAGGAGGCAAGAGTTCCTGACATAAGCAAGAAAAGTTTTCACCTTTTGAGATTGTTGTCGAATGCGGCTTTGAAGCGCGGCCAAAGCAGCATATTGACTCGGTCGAAAAAGCTGTCCAACACAGGCACCCGCCGCCGCTGCATCACCATCGAATGCGCGTGGGTGATCTTGATCATGAGGAGGAGCCCGATGCAGTCACAGCAGGTCGAGAGGTAGCTCTCGAGATTTTCGATGCACAGTGACAACGTTCTCGCGAAGATCTGGTTAAAAGTCTCGAGGGACTGGCCCTGCATGCATCAAGAGTGCGGCCGATATCGTTAAGAGAAACAAGAGCCGCGGCTTTCCTATTTCATCATGACTGATATATTTCTACGAAATCACCGCAGTCACGGCATGCGATATCGGCAGATGTGCCCTCGTCATATATGCTCAGAAGCAACAATATCCGGCAGAACTGCTGACCGACCTCGCGTCTTCTTGAGACATTCGAGCGAGTGCCCGATTTCGAACGCGTGGACGACACCGGCTGTACGCATTGCCAGTACATAATATTGGCACATTGACAACAAAAGCGTAAGCTAGTGCCCGTCCCAACGGGATATTAAAGCCCGGGGAAGTAAAGGGGGTATCAAGGCTGCAACATCACGTCACAAACTATACAAAACGTGGTGTGCATGCAGCATATAACTACACCAGGAACAGAGCATAATCGTGATTGGTGCGCAGGAAATACTTTGCAAGCGTCGGCGTTTGACAAGGGTGCCTTCCGCAAATAGCTATGATTATAACCTTGAACAAGACAAACTCTGAGCCCACCTTGAAGAATTCGATGGTGAAGAGGTACTCGCTTGTAGCACTGTCCATAAGGTGCTTAAACACCGAGCGCATGATAGCTTCATAAGGAAACTGGTTTCCTTCCGCCAACGCGACATGTACGAGGATAGGCCCAGCTTCGACGCCATCGAGGATGCTATCTCGGTCTCCCATGTTGAACCCATCTCCGCGTTTGGTGGGGTCCGATTTCGTCGAAAACAAGCTCCTCGCCGCTGGGTCCTGCACAAAATGGATGCAGAAACAGAGCGTAGGCCAAGACGCTTCTGTGGCGACAAGACACAGGCTTGCAATGCAATGCAAAAAAACGTAGATGATGCATTGCAGACCCCTGCCATCAACTTGTTTGATTCCATCGAACCGCCCGCGAAACGTTGCCGCCATCAGCACTGGCATTGGGTCAGTCGATAAACGCGCGGTCGCAAGTAAATCACCGCAGCTAACTATGAGCGTCGTGCTCGCTTCGGTTTCTGCGTCCCAGGCACAATACCAGGTACCAGTAAATTTGAGATGGAACTCACGACACGAACGGATTGAGAGCATGAATCGGGCATATTGCACAGACTGCTTGTCGCCACCGAAGTGTGACAGCACAGCAACAAAACACTGTACAAAGGCATCACGCAACGTCCATCGGCCATCCATGCATGCTCAAGAGATCCACTTAACCCAAAGGACGAGAGCGGTATGATACTATTAATACCTACATACAATAGACCGGTTTCGGCATACCTCATACCTTGATGATCTCAGGCAATTTACGATAGGTGCACACTAAGTGATGCGAGACTACACACGTGAACGACATCAGTGTATATGACAATGAAGACGTTACGGCAGTACCATGACGTCTTCAAGGTGGAAATAGTGAAAGTGTATTGCGTCTGTGTCCACCGACTATTTGGTCGGGGGAAGGAATGTGGCTCATCCAGACTAGCAATCAAAATGTTGTACAAACAACGCCGTAGCCCTCGAGGCGTATTGCTGAAAGGACAGCCTTGACACCAAATTTCTATTTGCGCGCTTCAAACGGGATTTCGGCGCGATTCTCCTGTCAAAACCCACGAAAAAATTCCACACCTCAACCGCAATGAGGTCGTGACGATTGGCCATCTGCAGCTCGAGCTTCATGAGTTGCGCATGGTACGCCCTGAATAAGGCCGAAATGGTGCGCCCCATACTTTCGATGTACACTGCTCGAATCTCTTCCGCAGCTTCCGGGGCGTTGTCACACATGAACTGCATCAAGTACTTGTACCTGTGGAACCAACACATGGGAGATATGGTGTTTGTTTAGTACACACAGTAGTTTAGGAGCCACGCCGGAAATGTATGTGTCTGTGTCCGTGTATTCGAGTAAAACAGAATGTACACAGCTATACTATTGTTTAGTACATACACTTCGTGTAGCATACTTCGTAAAAATGTTAGAAAACACTCCTTACGGAAAACGTCATACCTCCCTAACCAATTCTTCTAACCCTTTTAGGACCGCAGTCTGTTTCGGTCAGTTCTGGGGACAATTTAATTGAAAAATGACAGGATTGTCCCCAAAACGGGACTGCAGTCGAAAACGGGTTATGCGCATCGGACAGATGTTTAGAGCTCACATTCAAATCAAAATTTTTGGTGCAGCTGCTACATCACTTCGACTCATCATTCAACCCGAAAAATGCCTTAGAGACAACGCGATAATTAATACTCCGCCATTTATTGGTCAACCTGCAACACGTACAGTTCTCGCACCCGATATCGTTCAACATTGAAGTTCGGTGACAATGACAACCACTCGCACCCCGACCGGTGCAAGTCCCTAACGGAGCTCCGCGTTCCGTAAAGCACGAGCACCGTAACGTAGCTATGATATATACGGGTTAGGGGCTGCAGAATGACCAAAATACAGCAATAGTTTCAAGGGGACGCAAGCACATCAAGTCTTACTTTTTAGTGATCTAGTCTACTAATAGTGGTAGTTCGAAAACGATTGGGGTGAACGTAAGTTTTCGGCTAAGGTCGGATGGATGCGTTCAACAGGTGTAGGGTGGGAGATGTGCCGTTTTCCGTATCCGTTTTTCAATAGGCCGCAATTAATAGTATACTGGAAATAGTATATAGCTTCTGCGGAAAAGCTAATTTTTACAAAACAAACGATTTAAAAAACTACATACCTGATACAAGAATGTCATATGGCCGGCGAGGCCCCTTAAAGGGGTAAAATGTGGTAATGCGAAGGCGGCACATAGCTTGCAACAACATGATGCCTTGTGAACTATCATCAACCATCATCACAACGCTTTAGAATTGTATGATTGACAAGGTCGCCCAGTAGCAACATGCAGGGAACTAGGCGGGAACATACTTGAGGAGGGAGTTCTTCTGGATGATCTGCACGTTCGTCTTGGGCCTCCGGAGTTCGCCAATCTTCTGCAAGAGGTAGTCACGCGCTTTGCCACAAGCCTAGGAACGGCATGATACAACATTCGAACAACATCAAGTGGGGATGGATTCAATCACACTTCGATGGTTGTCACGGCTATCATGGCTTCGCTTGGTTACGCGCTGAATGCGATCGTACAACCAATCACTGCCAAACCGCTGAACAACCCTGACGCGAGCCTACGGCGCTCTGTACAGGAGAGTTACTGGGCCAATCATTATGCAAAGTGTTGTCACGCCCGGACCTCCCAAAACGGGTATCTTTGGAGCGACCTGCACAATGTTTGAGGAGCAAAAGATTCACAATAGAGAGGACTTGACGGGTGAATCTGGGCGAAACTACTGCAGTGTACATCTTTGGTAACAGACCAGGTCCGTTTGCAGCAGCAGACCCAACTACTGTCCACTTTTTTCAGTCTACAGCAGTTCCGAGAGTTTGCGGTGACTCCAATTCCGAAGTCAGGCCTCACAGTGAAAATCAGCACTCTTCCTGTCCTCTACAGTATGTCGCGACGCATCCACTTCTTTGCAGCACGTGTCGAAACAACGAAATAACAATCTTTACATACAAAGAATGGTGGCCCCAAACATCCGACGTTCGGCCAGTTTAGGGTCTGCGTATCCGTTCGCATGAAAGAGTGGCAAGGCAGCTGAAACCGTATACAGGTCTTCAAAAGCATCCAAGCCTTATGGGTAGAAGAAAACGTGAACACCAGCATAGCATCGCTTATCAGTAGTCTTCCATTGGGCAAGGCTACACGTTGTCATTGACATTGACGTCCGCGTAAGTGCACGCACGCAATGATAAGAGTACGCTACTCTCCCTCACCTTCGCTTTGAGGTTCTCCAGATGAGGCTGCACTCCTTTCGCCGCCATCGTGGTTGACGGAGGCATGTCCAGGCTGGAGCCATCTGATGCCGCATGAGCCTGCCCAATGTACTTGATCTGAACGGGAAGTAGGACGTGGTGTTACTGGTGACAGTGGTTTTGGTGTCCATCAATATTAATAGAGCTGTGCGCCGACACCAGACCTTCAAGAGCAATGTGGTCGGTAGTCTGTGTGTTTACCGTACAAATGAATCCCGTGTCGGGTGCGCGCTTCACCTTGCTGTTAAGCTGGATGACATACTCCAAATATGCGTCGTTGACCTCATCTCCACATATTGAAGTCGCAAGCTCAGACGTGACCACGATATTGCCGAGGAATTTGCCCAAATCCTCCTCTGCAGATCGCAAGTTCTTGAGTTTGATGTTCATCGAAATGCTTTCGTCCTAAATGCAGGCACATTGGGTGTCGAAGCATAGACAAAAAGTTGTGTTGGATTCTAGCGCAATGTTGGCCCTGGCCGTGCAGTTCGCATTACAACGCCGAAGGATGCCCACGCGTAGACCAAGACACACTTAAGGTAGCTGGGTCAGGTAAGTATAGGACCCAGAGCAAAGACCCCTTGTTCATAACTTCAGCCGTCATTCACCAAACCGAGTAAGCAGGAAACCTCGAACAAAACGATACCCTCCATTCGTTGTTCATCGAGTCATGAGCGGGCTAGCGTATCTAATTCGTTCTCAGTACGCAGCACGAATTGACCTGTTTGGGCAATGTAATTTTTTCACGTCACCACTCGCGGTCTTTGGCGAATTCGCGACGCTAGCTTCAGCCTCCCCTTCAAGGCTATCTAACGGCATTAGGCTGCATACCCAAGGCAAGAATCGGGGCAGTACTCTCGAGGAACCCCCGCTACACGCACTGCTGTCGTGTACCTGCAGGTGCTTGATCTCATCGCTGATACCTCCGAGGTCAGCTTGGAAACCCAGCAACATCTCCTGCATGCGCGCTAGAATGGCATCACAGCCCTGAATCTGCACAAGATTAATAGGGGGGCGACGACTCAGCTGCACGAAGCGGGACATAACGTGTTCTTGGCACGGGATAGACGATGAGGTCTGTACATATATTGAAGAGGAGAAGAGAGGAAACTACTGTAGCAATACCGTGCTCGTATATTATCTGCGCGGCACCTTATCGGAGCACCGAGTGCGTGAGTGAATTTGAAAGAAAAACTCGCTCGAGTCCCAGCGTTGAATCCTACCTGATACTGGTAAGCTACCGCTGCTGTAACAGTGCTGTATAAAAAAAAAGAACATACCGTATAATATGCAACACAACACTGAGGTTGACTTTCGACCCTATATATCCGAAACAAGGGGGGTACACGCCAGTATGCCAGGTACTATTGACAGTACACAAGGAGAAAGATGGCTTTGGAAAAATCTCGTCGAGATTTTTATAGTCGCGTGGCTCTGCGTTTACACTCTCCCCACTGTCGAGAAAATTTGAAAGGATATAATCGTCCGAGTGGTGTGTTATCTTAAAGGCTACCTGGCATATGGTAGTATCTTCGAGTGATTGTCACGGCAACGTAAATGAAAACATCCCTGATACGCAAATGTGGCGTACTTACAGTAGTATGTATGTGTACGATTTGATATCTGCAGTATTACACGGCTATACAAGTATCAGTTACCTGGTAGTCTAGAGCAATGATATACCAGTAGTTTACAAGGTTCCCCTCCGGGAGGTGCCTGGGTGAGTGGCATCAGAACGAAATAATACTCGTGCGAAATACCTGCACACCTGTTTAGAACTCTTCATGACTACATCCACCCATCACTAAAGTGAAGAACACACACATATTTTTGAGGATATATTATACTGCTGCTTGTGGAAATAGTGTGGGATCATTACTACAATATAAAAGAGGGTACCAGTAAGTGGATATTGATCCTGAAAAGATAACTCGAGGCGGTCAATTCAATGCTTGCGGCGTAAACGTAAGTACAAAAAAGTTGCTGCTGTTGGCGCACTGTGCTGAGCACACCTGGAGCAGTGGTAATGTTGGATCACACACAGCAATACGCAGAAGAAGCAGCAAGGAGACAGGTGATGATGGTGTGGTGGTGGCGTGGTCAAGTGATCGATCCAAATCTCCGACAAATCAACTTTGATAGCCGCACAGTACGATCATCTATACGCTCAAGGTGTGCCCACTGCTGCTGCTGCTGCGCAGTAGGGTTGTGGTGCTGTAGGAAGCTGGAGGTGAGCACGCTCTGTGCCCTGCTGCTTTTGTTGTCTGGGCCGTGGGCCGTGCTCCGTGCGACCCAAGAAAAATGTGCAGGTACGTCAGCGTGGGTACGTACGTATGAAAAAAAAATGGCAGACGGTGGAATACGGACGGCAGGCTCCGACAAACACAACCAGCCACAGAAATACTCCCATATGGCGGTGTGTCGTACACGCACGGCGTGTGGACGGCAGCGTTGTAACGATGGGATCTGTACATTTTGTCTGTTGTGTATCTGGTATATGTCTGGGCTGTGTGTTCACAGCTCATGAGAACCTAGGGAAGACAACAGAAAATATTTTACCGGTACGTACGTACAAAAAAAGGCCTCTCTTGTTTTTGCGACCAAGCTGAAGTTCACAGAGAGAGCTACGCAGTCTGAGCACCAATATGTCGAGCTGGCGAACGAGGGCCACGGTGATCACCGGGCTTCACACGAGGCGGGCGACAGAGCTCACTGTGGCAGAGAGGGAGGAAAGCTTTACCCGGACCGAATCGGTTGCGAGACGGTCGCGAGAGGGGTGGGCGGCGTACGAAGTTGAGAGAGAAGCTCTGCTGTTCGATCTTTTCATTTTCGACCGGTGCAAGGTGTTCCAATCAGGCAGAAAACAATTACATGAGAGGGGACGGGGATTTTTTTTCCTTCCGAAATGTTCGGTTTCATTTTCATTTTTTTTTAGTAAAAAAAGAAAAAGCCACGTTAGTTGTGAATTCAACCGATTGGTCGATACTTGTGTTGCTGTGCCGTGCTGTGCTTTCTCTTTTGTACATACAGTATACTAAAAGAAGAAAATAAGGACCCTGCCTGGGGTATGTACGTACGTACGGCATGCCGCGTTTGGGTTATTGTTTTCTTGGATGGAGCATGGAGCTCTTGGCATTTGCAACACGCCTGTTTGCACGTAATTGTTTGGACCGTCTGTTCCGTTCCATACTTTTTCCTCGTGAGCGAGCATAGCGGGCGGAACCGCCTACGGCGCGAAGTGCTTGTATATCATACAAGTACACCAGTACACCTGCTGGCAGGACGGATTTATACCGTTTTTAGCAGCGTTCCTCTCACCAGGCATTCTTATAATACGTGCAAAAGTGCAAATACATCTTTCCTCGAGGCACGTTGAAATGAACACATCGTTAATGGCAGCAGCTCAGAAGCAGAATGCCTCTGTTGCAATCCAATAGAGCACCAGGCAGCGCCGGGTACAACATGCACATGACGTGTACTTTCGAGCGGTATCGAGGACAGAACAACGAGAAGGTGTTATTATTTTGTACCAGTATAGTATCAACAACGACTGTTAGTATCAATACGAAGCAAACACATGGGGAAGTACACATTGGGCATCACCTGTTGATGCAATGCAAGCACCTCTCCGCTCTGCGCCACATATTCTTGGACACTGTCTAGCTCCACCTAACCAACCAGAAAACGAACGAACGCCAGTGAAACAATGAACGATGAGTGCAAAACATAGACATGCTTGTAGTTGCCGCGACGCGCGCGAGGACAGGGCGACACCGCTCAGCAGTTACTGCACTGATAGCAGTATGTATTATTTTATAAATTTTGAAATACGTCAGCTGTGAGTTCGACTGATTATTAATAGAAGATGCGGGCGATCCGAAAACAAACCCTCAGTTACAGGAGCACAGAGTTGACTTTATGTCGCCGACAGGTTGTTATGCTTGTTTCACAATGGAAAATGGTCTCTCACATATGTTTGGTATTTGCGTGCGATAGATCGTTCCATGTTTGGTGTTTTGACTGCAGTATACCTGTTGGCGAGTTCCACAGCGCTGTCTCAACATTACAGTGTGGTCTGAGCATTCAGCTCAAGCATTCCCTCACCTCTCGGAGCTCCAGGTCGATGTCCCTGGCATACCCTCTTAGGTCTACACCTTGCAACAGTGCCTGGCGGACAATATCGTCTTGTTGGAACTGCTCCAAGTCCTCATCAATTCCATTGAAATCGATCTCCTCGCCCTCCATCAATCTCCCTCGAGTGTGCACAAGCGACGCTCGATGGGTGCACAGTCGGCCAACGTATGGACGCTGTCGTTAGCGGGCAACTACCGGTCACGGCTTGGAATAGCCTTCAAGCGAACAAGGTGTGCCTGAAGCAATGCTAGTCATTTGGAGCGCCCGCACCTAGGTTTCACTTGATAAATGAGGCTTTTGTATTCGGGGGCAGCTGTTAATGACCCCGGCAGCAAGATACGATCTTTCAGTTTAAAAAAATTGTACGTACGTCGTGGGTCTCGTACGCGTAGCGGTCCGGAGGGATTCGACTGTTTTGTTGTTGTTGTGTAATTGGTACGTCCAATGCTGGCGGCAATCGAAAGGTAGCAGACAAAGTAAAGGGTACGCCCGAGATTGATTGAAAACATGTATTGGGCGCTTGCCGCGCGCTTGATATATGATGTACTCAGGAGAATACCGACCAATACGAAATATATAGCTAATACACGCGTGTACGTACTGGTACCGTCAATAAATAAATACAAGGACGATAAATTGTTGGTGCTTCGCCGTGAGCGAGCCTCGGCTTTGGATAGACGTAATTTTTAACCATTTTCGCGATACCTCGAGATGCCATCCGAGGTGTTTGGCATACAGCAGCAGTCACCGTCAATGTTTTTTTTTATGTTTTGTATTTCGAATGCGCATACTTAAAGTTTACTGTACACCCGTTGGCGTTTGTGCGGCTTCGGTGCACCTATGATTTATTTATGTCTCTCTCTTCGCCACTACTGGCGAGCGCGAAGCCGCAGGCGGGCGCCTGCCCGCCTCGGCGAAGTCCCACTTTTGTAACAATTACTATACTTTAATTCTCAGTTTGTAGAACTGAGTCTCTGTTTTGGTAAATGCAAATCTGTCTGTCTGTCTGTCTGTCTGTCTGTCTGTCCCCAGGGGTTATTTTTTCGAACACTTTCCAATGGCCGATATATAAGCTCGTTACAGATGATATTCGTACGACGTTTTCGACCCTTACGGACCTTATATACTGAAACATACCATAAAATGGGCTTCTTTTCAGGTTTCGGAGGATACCGTTGGACGCCGCCGGCAAGCTCTTGCCCCCTAGAACATGCATCCACCTCATTTCTTCGAGCCCCTTCTCAGTTTGTAGAACTGAGTCTCTGTTTTGGTAAATGCAAATCTGTCTGTCTGTCTGTCTGTCTGTCTGTCCCCAGGGGTTATTTTTTCGAACACTTTTCAATGGCCGATATATAAGCTCGTTACAGATGATATTCGTACGACGTTTTCGACCCTTACGGACCTTATATACTGAAACATACCATAAAATGGGCTTCTTTTCAGGTTTCGGAGGATACCGTTGGACGCCGCCGGCAAGCTCTTGCCCCCTAGAGCATGCATCCACCTCATTTCTTCGAGCCCGTCATCTATACTAGTTGGTCTTGCCCGCCACCGCGCGGGTTGCCCGTGGGCTGAGTCTCTGTCGAGATCGAGCGTCTATCGTGTATCGTCGCACCAACTGAAATAATACCTTTTTGGTGTACTTCGAGTTTCCATTCGCATACCATAGCAGGTCTTTTACAAACAGTACAACAGCAGGAGTGGGTTACTTTTTGTGCCACAGCAAAATTATCGACGAGTACTGCTGTACTGCAGAGTGCTGTATCCAAGCAGTAACATAACAGAATGGCAAAAAAAAATGCATTTCGTCTATCAATACATGAGTACAACAACGTCTCGAATGGCTAAAAAATGGGCTTTTTTTCAGTTTTGGGAGGATACCGTTGGACGTCGCCGGCAAGCTCTAGCCCCCTAGAGCGTGCTTCCACCTCATTCCTTCGAGCCCGTCATCTATTCTAATTGATCTTGCCCGCCACCGCGCAGGTTCTCCGTGGGCTGAGTCTCTGTCGAGATCGAGCGTCTATCGTGTATCGTGGCACGAGCTGAAATAATACTTTTTTGGTGTACTTCGCGTTTCCATTACAATAAGCAAGCACAACAACAGGAGTGGGTTACTTTTTGTGCCACAGCAAAATTATCTACGAGTGCTACTGTGTCTCGAATGACAAAAAAATGCATACTATCGCAGGTCTTTTAGACCAACGAAAGGCAAAAAAATGAAAAAATGGGCTTTTTCTCAGGTTTGGTGTTAAGGTCTTAGTCCGTTGGGCTAAAGGTAAAAGGTTAACCAATCGCCTACCCAATCTAAGCCTCGTAACACTCTCCCCCCCTGGAACGGACCGGATATACGGGTCGACGCGTGACACCAACACGCGGTTCCAATTTCTGGGGATCCAGAAGTATGTTTTCAGATTCTTGACATGAGGAAATTCATTTTTACTTAAAAAGCGATTTCATGGTGGACGTGAGATTCGAACTCACGACCAACGACCCATGTTCTGCCGTCGTCGCCATTTGTTAAGATCTTAGTCCGTTGGGCTAAAGGTAAAAGGTTAACCAATCGCCAACCCAATCTAAGCCCCATAACATTTGGGGGGATACCGTAGCACGCCGCCGGCAGCTGCAGTGGATTACTTTATACTTTTCGCCTTTATTTGTTTGCGATCGTCATCGTATGTTTCGGTACTCGCATATTGAAAATACATGTCAATCTGTCGAATGTGTAACAACCCACAAAATGTTTTTCATTGACCAAAAGCGTCGTCATTCGCATACTATAGCAGCAGTAGAGCCTGAAAACTACTACAAAAAAATTGCATACGAACTCGTAGGTCTTTTACAACAACAGCAGTTAGTTGATTACTTTCTACTTTTCGCCTTTATTTGTATTTTGCGATCCTCGTCGTATGTTTCGGTACTCGCAAAAAGAATGACCCAAAATTGCATACTATCGTAGGTCTTTTACAGCAGTTAGTTGATTACTTTCCACTTTTCGCCTTTATTTGTATTTTGCGATCCTGTGGGGAGGACCCCCAGGTTCGACTCGACATCTGTGGCACTTCCCTTTCTTAGAGGGTGTAGCGTGTATAATAGGACACGCCAGGTTTTGGTATAGGATCGGTACGGACGATCTCACGAACAACCATCAACGATGATGGAGGAAGAGGAAGAGAAAGTGTGTGCGAGGCACGGACCTTGCATTCCAATCTGCAGTGACTACTTGTCACGGGACAATGTCACTGCTGACGACAACAAATAGTCATGGAATATGGATGACCACAGTCATACAATAATAAGATATACGGATATCCACGACCTCGGCGAATCGTGGGGGACCTCCGCGGGACAATACCCATGCGACGGTCTGGTCGAGAACCTGGAACCCACAATCTTCATCGTATGTTTCGGTACTCGCAAAAACAATCCGGTAGTTGAAAATACGTCAGTCTGTCGAATAGAATGCGTAACAACACACAACAAAAATGTTTTTTTTTTCAGGTTTCGGAGGATACCGTAGGACGCCGGCGGCAAGCTCTTGCCCCCCAGAGCATGCATCCACCTCAGTTCTCATTTCGCCAACAACAACTATTTCGCGGTACAGAGATCTGTTGTCAATCTGTCGTTTACTTGTTGTAATAAACAACCGACGACATGTTTTGCTTTGGCCAAGAGAGAGTCGTCAGCTTTCTGACTGATTGTTGTGGAGATCTCTCTCCGTTCATGTTTCGTTTTTCATTGGCCAACAGTCTTGTATTTAGCCCTGCAACCCCAATTACACCTCAATGATATCGATCCCAATGCTGTGGTTCTGGTGCGGGTGCTCGTGCCGTATTCGTGTGCTGCTGCTGGATATATGTCCCCGCCGAATACTATAACAAGTGGTACCGATAGTCAACAAATAGACGCTCTGCCTGAGCCAAACACAGCACTCTGGGGTTCCGTCTCTGCTGGTCCCGACTGGCCTCTCCCGTCACTCTCAATAACTCCACCTGCGACTTCACAAAAGAAGAGACAAGCAAACTGAGAACAGCGCTCGAATGCATTTCATCTAGGGCAATAACAATGAAGTATAGTATTACTCACCCCTTGCTCTCCCAGAAAACAAATATCCCTGCCCCCCCCCCCGCCCTGGAGGGCCGAAAAATGTGTTTTCAACATCCGCCATCCAACACAGACGCAAGCGTGGTACATTTTCCGTCCAGGCATGCACGCGAAGCCTACCTGCACATTTTTGATAACCGATTTCCTCTGGCGTGAGGTGTTCTTCGACAATAACAATCAAATTTCATTGCCTCCAACCAATGGGCTATGGCAGCAAAAAAAAGGTCTGTTGATAGGCTCCAACGAACGGCTGAAAGAAAATATGCGCGGTCGGGTTTCACATAAATCGCAGTGTTCGCGGGGGAGGAGGGTGGATAATAACCCCCCCCATCCCCGAGGGTCGAAAAAGGGAGTGCTGGTCCAGGGCTTTCGTCTCCCTACACTCCAGGGCTTTCGTCTCCGTACATCAGGATATATGTATGTCACGGGGGGGAGGGTCAACACCTGTGGCCACAGCTTATTTATCTATTGTTGTTATAGAAGGACGCTGAGCGTAAGGCTCTTGCGAGTTGAGACGGAGATTAAAAGCGACAAGTACTGTACAACAACAACGACAACGACAGCAACGACGCAGCAACAACACACCACAGCTAAAATAAAATCATCACCAGGAAAGAGATAGGGTTCAATATGATCACAGCTCCGCGGGCACAGGACGTGAAATAAATACGATTATTCAACGCTCCCTGGGAAACAATATTCACATCAAGAGGAAACCAGCCATGCTGTGTACGCGTGTGGAGGAATGTTTTGTAGATACAGTATTTCCTTTGTATGCGTAAGTGAGGTGCACGAGGCACGTGCCTTGTTCCTCTGGGTGGTGATAGCGCTAATACTACCACTACTGCTGTAGTAGTCCCTGCCGTTTTCCTCAGCCTTCTGCTGCCGGTGAATAACGCAATTTTCAAGTCAAAAACACCCCTGAAGATCCTTTCTCCCAGATTGCTGAACCTACTCGGTGAATACCTGGAACACTCCCCGTCATGTTCTTGTGGCTGATGAAGACCTGGTGCACTACTTGCCATGTTCCTCTGGTTAGTGAAGATCTGGTCATTTTTGGGGGGGTGTTAGCCAATATCAGGTATTTAGCTGTGATTATCATACCTGGCCACTTTTGGGCCAAAACTAGTTACATACTAAAAACAAGTACAAATCATAAGCCAGGAGCCCTGCTCTAATATATTGGCCAGACTGACATCGTACCTGATTTTGGCTCGAAAAGGCCAGGGTATACCTGACTTTTTGTCCACTCCGTCTAGCTTCCACGACTGATTTTGGCAAATTTCGAACCAATCAGAGAGGCCATACGTACGTTCACTGTTTTCTCTGCGTATGCGTCTGCGGTCCCTCGATTGCAAATTCTTGTGTATAAACTCTGAACTAGTACGTACGTAAGTATTTGTACATAGGAATACATACCTGGTACGTAGGCTCATTTCACTTTTTCTTATTTGGGGTGTATGATATGCCTCAGTTGTTGTAATGTGTATTCCATGTTGTTTAGGTCACAGGAGTCATATTACAGCACCGTGGACAAACACGGCAGTTCATCTGCCCCACCCCGGGTCTAGTATTTTCAGGTTTGGTACGGCAAGATAATTTAATACCGAGCAGGCGGTTCCGCGAGGATGGCCGAAAAGCTTCAAAGCTGGTAACGGGGTGGAGTGCCAGAATAAACACTCTTGGCGCTTCCGCCATAGCGAAACAATCGAAGCCTGGTGACCCTCTGCAGGTCCAAGTGGAGCCCGTGGTACCTATGCCCGAACCGCAGTCCCGTTTGAGGGATAAACTTCTTACAATATGACTGGTTTGTCCCCAAAACGGGACTAAACAAACAAAACTCACATTTTGGAGGCCACACGCTTAACGTTCAGGAGCATATTTTGTTCAATGGATTTTCATGAACAAAATAGCGTTCGTGGCGCGGTTTTTTTTACTTGGTTTTAGAATGTTTCTGATTTTGACCCAAATGGATGAGTTTTTTTTTTTTTTTTTCTCTTCATTACTTTTACTTTCCAGCCTAACTCGTAGGAGGATTTACCCTCAGCGATCTTCTGGACAAGCCGTGGTCACAGGGGTCGTCCCTTCTCCCCCCCGGTACGTGCCTTTAGTTTTTATCGCGCATAGGGTTCAGCATTCCCACTGCTCGTCGATTTTCATCGAATGTACAGCTAACTCACGCTTTCGCGCTTTCCGCTAATCAATTTTATGCACGAAAAAGTCCCTACGAGCATGCACTCGGTGAGACTCGAACTCACGAAATTGATCTTGATAGGCTCGCGGACCACCTACCAAGCCACAGGTACACCTGATTTTGGCCACAGCCCGTTTTTTTAAAGCATCACATGAACGGCGAGGTTAGCGTTGCATCTTATCGTTCTTGGGCACTTTAACAGACCCCTCCATAGGGAAACGTCGGCACTCTCTGCGCTCTTAAACGCCATGAAACGACACGGTAGCATTTCCCGGCAAATAAGGCTCTCGGCGCAACCGAAAACAGGTGGCATGGGCTGGCATGGACTAAAAAGGGCTGTGCGAACACAGGACAGTCGTCGCCGACAGTCCTGCACCGGTACACGAGCAGGGGGTGTGTCCAGGTTTCAGTCGAGGGGAAATCACACGCTGCAAAAGAGATACCTGTTGTCCATGTCAATTTGCTTCTCGCTGCGATCTTTATGCATACGATATGTAATTCCTGATAAAAAAATATTTGTTTGTATCAATTAATCACACGCAGCTACACGTCACAGTATTGAACCTCCAAAATTCGTCGAACGCAGCACACCCACGAAACGTACCCGCCTATTCCAGACTTAAGGGGAGAGTCAACTTAAGTGCGGCCTCGTCGCCGGGGCACACAAGATATGTCCCTCAACACATTAGGCTTGACTTGGCAACGGAGCAAATAGTGGAATGTCTCGGAGCTCCCGTCGCGAGCACGCGTATTCACCTGGATTCGACACAAACATATGCGGCGGGGGGGGGGCAAGGCGACATGGAAAGTGGAAATGTTGATCACACGCGGTCTACGTGGTCCACGCAGTAGCTGAACACTCCAATTACAACGGCGTGAATCTGAAGCCAATAGCTTTGAGCACTACGGAAACACGGACGAACGAGTGAATTGCGTCTTACCTAAGACTACCATAAGTGCCAGCGATGCCATCTGGAGTATCCACCACTCCCAGTTCTGCGGCACGCCGTCGTAAAAGCAGCAAACACCCAAATGTATTATATACAGCGTAGACGTGAAGTCCAAGCACTTCTTCGCCCTCTCCACGATCACGGGAAGCAGAATAGCTCTGCGGTGTACAGATCATCACGCGAGCACTATTGAATCAGGAGGTTTGCGAGCGTCAACTGCACACAGAATGTCATCAACGGTTCATGACAGCAGCTGCAAATTATAGTGTTTATTTGGGCATGACACTAAAGACTTGCTTCAAAACGGCGGTTGCTACCGAGACAAGCACATTGCAATGCGTAAAAGTCTCAACTTCGTACTATTTTAAATCCGTGTCGAGTAAAGAGAGCCGACGCAAGAGGCCGGTGCAAGAGCAAAACAGGTGTACCAGGTACTTGCTCATAGTCGCAACCGAAGATCTATGTATTTATCACGTTTCGTGACTTGCTCACAGTACCTCGCATGGTGATCAGTCATCCCGATTCGCAACAATATCCATTCGTGTAAGGGACGTATTCGCTCCTCTGTATCCCAAATTACACTTTGATGCAAAGCATTCTCGCACACCCAACAAAACGGTACCACCCAATCAACACACATGTATAAGGACATTTACGTACGGTTTGTTGGCTAAGAGGGTGGCCCCACATACCGCCACCTCGGTGAAAAACCAAACACATCGAGCCTACCCCGTGGTCACCGTGCCAAACAGTGTACCCATTGGAAGGGTCGGTTTCAATTACAGCAAAAAAACACGCGACAGTTTGGGAATAGTGTTCGCGTTTAGGCGGGGAGACTTGAAAGTCGTTTCGTACCTGTTCTTGGTTTTCGTTATCGCGCCGAGTCAACTTTTCGTGTCATCGACTTCACAGCGTCACAATATGCGAAATCTACACAAGAACCCAAACTGCGCCGGCGGCGTGATCAGCGTGATGAAGTGTGCTCGTGGAATGCCCTAGATGCGCGGCTCTCCTGAGTAGCCTATTTGGCTTCGACCATCATCGCCGCGAGATCGGTTGATGGTGTCAATCGAGACAGCAGTATCCCGTACGTATGAGATCTGCGTGTTTACTGCGATCCAAGGAAAGGTACGTCAACAAGACTATTCCGGCATGTCACAGGCTGATACCGCGCAACCAGTTGGTGCCCTTGCATGGGCTCGTCAGGCCACTGGCGTGTTCCTGTGGCAACGAGTCACCGTTTATTTGTAGGTGCACAATTGAGTGGGGAGTGTTTGACGGACAGCTTTTGCGGCAATAGTCTTTTGCCACAAAAAAGCACGAGCCTTGACAGAAACACCTTAGAACGCGGATGTTGCATCATCTTTTGATAGCAGTAGTTTACGTAAATTGCACTCTTGTATTAGAACGCGATGATACAGCCTGAAACTAGGAGCGACCTTGTCCTGCTTGCAGTTGTAGCTTAAAACCGGGTAGTATTAGTTACCAGGAAACGATACCATGATTACAACGGGTGGAGTAATATGTGCCTGTATGAAAGGCACCACTTTTGCAGACCGCCATGCAATTCTTTTCCGGCCGCCGGTCTTTTCTCGCGTTCTCAGCTGCGGGGCACGCAGCGGGCCGTGTGTACCCACGGCGCAAGGATGGATCCCGGCCGCTCCGTAGCCCGTGCTTAGGGCGTTCAAAGTCGTGCAACCTAGCAAGTGATGACGGGATCACTTTCACCGAGCCAGAACCAGACAGATCGATGACAGCCCAACGAAGTAGTTAGCGTTTGCTATGCTACTGCTGCTGTATCATGTCTGTATCACAAAGTCCCTCAAGCTCGCGAATTCGTGGTAGCTACGGTGCAACAGCAGTCGCACATCAAGCTCTTCCCTTTGTGACGACCACGGACAGTGCAACTGTGTGTGCGTGCCATGTTTTCTGTCAACCTAGGAAATAAACAAGGGTGATGCGCTGGGGGCAGGACGATATAGATCCACACTTCCTCGGGATTTCAATACCCACCGCGCTACGATACACACTACAACAACATCAGCGGTACAACAGCATTGCACCATCACCAGCGCTTCAAACTCTAGCTTTCATGGCAGCCACGGTGCTTCTGTGTTCATGTGTGTGTGCTCACTACACCACGAGACATGTATCACTGCACTCAATCACCTGGTGATCACGTCATTTCCACGTATCATTTTCAAATCGAACGCGTCGGCGAATTTCCTACTGCCAAAAAATATACGGGAGGAAAATTTGAGCGACCCGTATCGAAAATGCCTGCGCAAGCAAGCCTCGAAAAAGACAGTCAGGTCAAACCTCACGGGTCGGGTCGGGTCAGCTGACCTAATCCGACCCGCAAATTTTTTGAGTTGTGTTGACTTGACCCCACCCAACCCGCGACATATTGAAAGCCTCTTGCCCCGACCTGACCCGATCCGACCCGCGATATTTCGAAACCTCCTGACTCGACCCGACCCCACCCGCCACCTTCCGATTGACCCGTGAGACACGGGTTTCATGCGGGTCGGATCACCTTGACCCGCGAGACCATTTATCCCGACCGGCAGGTTCGACCCGCGGATTCGGCCTGTGGGTCGACACTTTACAAACAATTTCAAATTCATTTTTGTGCCCCGCGGCGATATATGACCTGGCTGTAGTGGGTGTAGACGAATGCGGGCATACGTATATGGATTTGGCGGTGTTTGGATATTTGAGTCTTATACTAAAAGAGTATCGTTGAGTATTGGTACGAGACAAGCCTTTGGGTAAGAGAGCGGGAAGTGTTTAAGTGTCGGATCCGCGAGCCGGATGCGCGGGTCCGACCTGCGGATCAGCAGAAAACAACTCGAGGGTCATGCTGGCCCGTCCCGCGAGTGACCCGTTCTCGCGGGTCATGACCCGACCCGACCCGTGAGCTTTTCATCACCTCTTGACCCGACCTGACCCGATCCGTGAGTTTTGAAAACTTCTTGGCTCGGCCCGATCCGACCCGTGAGATTTGAACACTTCCTGACTCGACCCGACCCAACCCGTGACATTTTTAACACTCTGTGTGTGACCCCCGAAAAGCCCTGGAAAAAAACTCTTTTTTATTCTTATTTTTTCTTCCAATGCCCCGCCGACTAAAAACGCGCCGCAAAACGTGCATACCCCATGGAATGCAAGGTCTGAATGCACCACGGCACGGCAAGACACGACACGACGAGACGCGACAAGACACGGCAAGACACCACACGACACGATAAACGAGATACACACCCGTGCGCCGACTGTGGCGCTGAGCAACGTTCTGGTCGTATCTCACAAATATGCACCCACTAGCGTATGTTCCAAACTAGGCAAGCAAGGTGCTTCGAGCACATCGGCGGTGCTTACTTGACTTGACACCCATGTGGCGCTTATCTTGACTACTGTACACACAACCGACAGCAACGTTGCTGCACTGCTGTAAATGCGTTCAGGCGATCCGACCGAGTATCGTACCATACCTGGTACTCTTAGCTTCTCCTCGATCCCATTCGTGAAAACAGAAAAATACGAACGAGACATGCAACGGTTGTGAGGGCATTTCTCGGGATTTGTCCCGCGGGACTTATCCCGCGGTTTTGTGCAGGATTCCGGATAATCCCGTGAAAAAACTGAAATCCCGTGCCCGCACAAACGCGTCCCGCATAAATATTAATATTCCGTTCCCGCACAAAAAACACGTCCCGCACAAGACAAAAAACAACGCCCAACTGAACGCATGCACTTCGCTTGCGGACAGCTACAGCTCCCCTCAAAAACCCAGAAAGAACCAAATCGGGTTACGTTTCTTATGAGGTGTGTGAAGGCATCCGATGCACCACATAGCAATCGAAGCCAGTCAGAAAATCCCGCGGATTTGTGCGGGGTTCGGGATTATCCCGCGGTCTCGTGATAAATGTGAAGTCCCGTGCCCGGAAAAACGCGTCCCGCACAAGTTACAATACCCCGCCCCCGCGCCACGGAAAAGTGTAAATCCCGCTCCCGCACAAACACGTCTCGCGGTGGCCACATCCCAAACAAACAGAACGGTTTAGTCCCGGGGTAACTGAGTCCCGCGGGATATCGTCCCGGAGTCGAAAAGGCGTCCCAAGGAATGTCCTGGCGGTTTGAAGCTCACGCTCCCTCAAGGAATCAGTGACAGTGCTACTCGTAATCGCAATCGCCCCCAGACATGCGTCGACGCAACCTTTTTGGTCGGACTCACCCTGACAAAGCCGTAAGCAGGTGACAGCAGATGGCTGTCCACCCTGCAGTCGTAGACAGTGACACGAGCTTTCCAGAGAATATTAGTCGCGTTCCGACTTGAATCCCGAAGAGTGCCCTGAAACTCCGCAAATTAACGGGGAAGGGCTGCTTGAACCAAAAGGGTTTGATACGAAGAACAATGCACTGCTATGCGGCGGTGTATAGCGTTTCGTATTGATATCAGGTAGCAATAGTGTTCTACCCTACCACGTGCATTGTGCCAAATATTATACGACTACGATTATTACCGTGTGGGAAGTCATTACTTGTAGATGCTCGCACTCCACTTCCATTTTGCACCAAGCAACGTCGGTGCAGCAGCAGTGCTGCTGAAACTATCGAACGAGAAACGAGCGTCGGGTTTACCTGAAACTACCGAGGAAGACTCCCATGATGGCATAGTAGAAGCTTTGCAGGGCCAGTATCTGATAAACGATGAGCTTAGGGTCAAACTGCACCATATTCCACCGCTGTGACTCGAGCTTTGTGGCTCACTCTCTTCCTCTATCCGACGATCGCATTGTTTGATATTATTGTCGCGGTCATATGATAACCAGAGGTGTTCCAAGAACTTCGTGGACATGCTTGACAAGGGGCACGGGAAAAATTATTCAACATTCAAATTCAAAATTTTAAAAATCATGTTGTCTACACGAACGAGTACACTCCACACGTCTCGACGCCGTACAGGGGTATTCGTAGTCGTCAAACTACAAACTGGGCTGTCATATGCTTCGTAAAGCTCTAGAGCTTCAGCTCATGTTGTGTACACGAACGAGTACACTCCACACGTCTCGACGCCGTACAGGGGTATTCGTAGTCGTCAAACTACAAACTGGGCTGTCATATGCTTCGTAAAGCTCTAGAGCTTCAGCTCTGTCTCGAATATCTCGCTTGTCCTGACTACGAGTACGGTGGAAAGGTATACAATGAATTGCGAGCAGTCGTGTGTGCTTTCTCTCAAGTAGTACTCGCAAATCTAGCGGTTAGAAGGAGTCGCTAAGCTCGGTTCAACCGTCGACGAGAGTTTTCCAGCCAAGCTGCTCTAAACAGCTCTAAACACATTGCGGGTACGTATCGGGAACGTCGAGAACATCAATACCTGGCTTGTCCCCTTAAATTAAGATAATATAGCTGTCGGTAGGAACTCGCGCAGCAGGATGTTTGTGAAGGTCAACTGATGTGCGTTCGTGGACTACGTGTGTACGCCGGACGCTGCAGGCACCTCGAATGGGGCCCCTATTTTTAGTTTGGCGCCGTCTAAAGTAGACCCTCGCATTCGCTCGTAGTAAATAGGCTCTTACGTTTCGTCGGGCATGCCCGATCTTGCCTGGGTTGCCTGTTCGTATGTATACAACATTGTCTGTGTTGTCACACCGTCGATGCGTGGGGGAGTCATACGCCCCTGCACACCATGCACAAGCTCGTCCGGGTTGGCGATTCGCCCTTTCCAAGGGATACCGCTTCCGTTCCCCTCGCTGCCTCGGCAAGGCATGCTGCGAGGCATGCCTCATAGCGAGTGGGGTAAGTCTTTCTGGCGGGTGTGGCCGGACTCACCCTCAAGGAGTGATATCTTCTTGCTGCTGCGTGTGCCTGCGAGGCTCAGGCGACAGAGTAGAGTTGGGTCGTACGTGGTGCGTCAGGCACGGAGACCAACGATTCGCGCGTCTTTTTTTAGGCATCAGCGGCAGAGCAGCAATGCTCAATGGGGATGTCCGTACGCGGAGGCAGGCGCCACCACACGCCAAACTACGGCACAATCCATTGCCCCGGTAGGAGACTGGATTCGATGACGAAGGAGGAGGGAAGCAGAGCGTCGACGAGCGCGGAAAAGGCGGATTGGACACACCCTGCTCGAGAATTTTTGTTTTTCAGATCAGAACCGCAAGTGCGAGGAGCATTATGTTTTTCGACGGGGGAGAAGGGGAACCGACTGGAAGGGAGTGGCCATTAGAGCACGTGCAAAGGAGCGGGCGGATTGGGCTAGCGATAAGTCGGCCATGAAGAACGGCAGCAGGACGGCACACGGAGACTCATGACCGGCGCGCACACCATCACGAGAGAAGCAGGCATCGTTTTTTTATCCTGGTTTTGTTTCTCACGAGGTAGTATTAGTAGTATGTACTTGTTATTTACGTCACCTGGACCAGGTCTTATTTACGGGGGTACATAGTTAACAGGACCTATGGTATACATGAAAACCTATATATTTATATACTAACAAAATTTGGTCCCGTTAACTATGGACCCCCGTAAATAGTAGTGTTGGCGAGTTGTATATCCTTCCTGGGGAATGACCCCCGCAATGACCAGGGACGTGGTATCATAGCTATGCTGCACCTTTTGTATCAGACAGTCCGGGAAGAGATGGCGATCGTTGATATTTCACTGCATGTCCGCGAGTTGTCACTCTGACAGCACCTCAGACAGCAGGCGTGTTCCTCTCCGTGTTCATGACTACCGTGCGTTTCGTACTGTGCGGGCAGCACTCCAGACAGCAGCCGCTGTAGTCAGCAGCCACGAGTTGGTTAGTGGTGGGAAAGGGGGGAACTCTATGTTGTAGTTGAGAGGATATACCCGCCGCCATGTTTAGTTCAGTTTGCGCGTTGATTTCATCCTGTGTGCGTATGCGCCTTCTTCGTCTCGTGTATTTTTTAGGCAGCCGAATTTCGATTTTTTTTTGTGGTTTTTGGGTTTTCCAGCACCTTTGCTTTGTGTGACCACGGACTCCTTCGTTTGAGAGTTAATGTGAGAACAACAACAACAGCAACAACCGCTTTTGGCACGCCTCGTGTCTCGTAGGTATACAGTATTCAGCGACAAACCACTTGGTTCTCAGGGACCTAATATGTATGTAAACGTACAATCAGATAGATGGATGTATATTTTCGTGTATAGTAGGCGGCTCACAGCTTCTTGCTATACTCTTCCCAAATATCGCGATGGGGGGATCATATCGGTCGGGGTGGGCGTAATCTCCCGTACAAGACAATCAGCAAATATGTGTGGTTGTTCGGGTTTTCGTGCAACTAATACAACACTTCACACGTATGTTATCTTCAGCAGTAGTAATTCGATAAATCGCCATTCTACCACAGACCACGTACACTGGGGTATACCTGTAGATACTGTTGGAGACTCTTGCACTCTCTTGTCTCGAGATACCTTCCATGGCTTACATATCATAAGGAACCGCGGGGGCGTTCTACTTGGTTCTTGTGACTTGCATCAAGGGATTTTATTGAAGGATTGTTTTCGCGACAAGATCAGGCGACATACAGTATGTACCCTGGTACTCTTGAGATACTATATGGACGACGACCACGATGATCGTTACACGGGTGGGTGTACTTTCTAGAAGGCGATAATGCAAACATGTTCGATGGTGAAAAGCGTCCTTTCCTTCGTGTGCGAGTGATCAACGCCACCCTCCCCCATGTGCCAAGCAGGTTGACGTCGGTACTCTTTGGGATGTACGCGAGCAAAATCGCGTTTTTATGCCTTCTGCCGAGGCTGACACCAAGCATCGCAACTGACGCACACCAGGTTTGAGGCATCCGAGGTGGTATCTAACCACAAGACCCCCATTTTTGACGGAGCGTACAACGAGCATGGCATGAAGAGGTTGCTACAACGCGTGAATGAAAGGCCAGGAACATCTCCTATCGGAGGATGGTCTTTACGTCGTAGCGCGCACTTGTTATAGTCTGTTGCAGTGGATTAAACGTTAAGTCGTGTACACAGGCGTCTTTACGGAGAAACGTATTGCAAGCAGACTACATTTTACGAAAAAAAAATACTGTGGATACATGAAACATGTAAGTTATCGAAAAGGTTGTTTCGGCCCATCATACACGGCAACTAATAGCGCGCATTCACGGTTGTTGTGCCTCGGGGACCAGTGCATATACATACCCGGAAAAATTCTTTAAATTTGCGCGGTGTGCCCCCTGGCCATCACAGATATCCGCAACAAAGTCCGTTGCGCATGGTGTTTGGCGCCTCAACGGACAAGTCCCTGTACCGAAGGCTGTTCTTCGTGCCAAGGCCAAGCTTGTTATCGTGCGCGCGCTCCACCGGTAGGCAGCCGGTATAACTACACTACGGGCACTAGTGTCGGAAACGGCAGAGGAATACAGAAAAAAACGACGGACAAGGATTGCACGACTGTTGAAGACGGGCTTCGGCCGGCCCTGCAACCCGAACGGGAACGAGGGAACGCGCTCGTGTGTGGCTCACCGCGTCTTGTTTGCTCAAGCCAGGTAGCGGCTCGCTTATGGGCACCCGTATCTATTCAACACAGGACTGGGTTAATCAGTCCGATCACAAATGAGAATCTGACGGGAGTGCTGATTCAACCAAAATACAAGCAGTCAACAGACGCAGTCTATCAAAACAAACATAATACATCACAGGCATGTGCATGAAGTGCGACAAACCAGCTACCGGCGCCTCCAGTTTAAATTTGCTACCTGGGAGCTGTGCGTAAAGAAGATCCCTTAGGCAACGTAAGGCTCCCAATCACTGGTGCCAGGTGTCACCTGTTCAAATAGCTCAAAAATATATCGTCGCATCGGCAGCGAGAAACTACAGGGACGTGGACCAGCCGCAGCACGCAAAAGGGGGGGGGGGCAGGTGGAAACATCGACGTCAGTGTTTCGTGCAATAGTTTTTGAGGATAAAAGCAACTTCGGCGATGTTTATATTGTACTTCATGTCTGGGTTTAGTTTTAATGATGACCGTCTGACGCACCACTCTGCAAAGGTGCCACTACAACAAAGGTGCCACTACATCAAACTTCAAGTTATGGCGAAGACACGGACCTGTAGTCTGCAAGAAGTTGATGTACCAGCAGGAACATCGGAAGGCTGTTGGTGAAGGAGCTTCTGTGGGCCTTATCCTTGCGCATTCGGCTTAGTTTTCTCATCGCCTCTTTCCGCGATATGTGGCTGCTCAACTTCGCCACCTGGTGCAGGATGTCCGCGTCTCTTGTCTGCTTTGCATGGCGACGCGACACCGATACGGCAACATTACATGTAGACGGTTTGATACTCGCGCGCATGATCATCACTCCAGATCGAAAAAAACATGTGAATCATGTTTCCCACGCCAAACGCGGGCACGTGAGTACGCTCGGCACCATCGCACCTACATGAGTGAGCGAAAACGAAAAGGGTCCTCCACCAACAGGGAACTCACAGCAATCGCTCGTCAAGAGATCGAACTACAGCCATGCATACAGCTAGCAGCAGTGTTCGTTTGACTCACCAAAGTTGAAATAAGCATGGGCACTCAAATGGGATGAACTGTCGCGCGAGATTGGAAGAGGTATGACACGGGGTGATACGGAGGTAACAACTATATGTCCCCCGGGGCCCTTGAGCAACCAGGACTCTTGCCAGGCGTTTTCATGACTGATGGTACAATTTCAATGATCCGCACTCACCGATGCGAGGTTTTGGCGGAGGCGTTCAATGATGGGATCACTTGGCTGCTCGTCCAGGCCTTGGGTCGGCGAACCTTCGAATTTCCACGGCACCGGCTGATAAAAGGTGAAAGCGAAAGGGATGCCGATACTATTGTTTAGATTCCAATACAAGGTAACCCTCTCGATGGGTGGACCAAAAAATCTGGGTATGTACGGCTTTTTAACCCTTTTAACCCCTTTAAAACTGCACCCCTCGTTTTGAAGACAAATACTTGGGAAAATTATGTGTATCGTTGTTATTAATAGCAGTAGTCAAAGCAACGTGCTCTCCCACCATACTATTATAGCCTCAATTCAACTGCCTGCTTCTGGTGTCTGGTGTGAATTCACCACCTCTGGCGCTTGGGGTCCTCGGGGCCGTGCTACTGCCAGCACATACACTACTATACAAACTGCCTCCATAGAACGAATCGAGCAGACAGATGCCCAGCAGGCACTACTGCTGTTACAAGTAATAGGAGAACGCCCTAGTTCTGTTTCTTTATACCGCACTACAGATACGGAATAAGCACCTGGAACAAGACTGTTGGGTCCTGTGGCAAGAATATGCTGGTGCTCGGGTCCCTCGCACTCTCCCACCCCGCCGCTCTGATCGCTGCTCGCCCTGTTGCCGTGCGTGCCGCCAAGCTTATCACGCAAAACGACGTCCTGTCAATTGTCATCAATTCGAGAGGTTACTATAAAATTAAGACCAAATTTATCAATATGCTCGAGAACATTGACAGCCATGATTACCTATTACGGGGTCTGTAGTTAACAGGACCTATGGCATACATAAAAAACTATATATTTGGTCCTGTTAACTATGGACCCCCGTAATAGTTGGTCTACGGTACCTTGACATGCATCTCAGGCAGACGACATTTTTGTCGTCCGACGTACGTTTCAATTTTTTTACTCAAAGACATATCGAACGAAACGATAATTCTTTGGTAAGCCCAGACGGACGAAGGCAATCACAAAGCGGAAGGAGGCTGCACATGAATGTGATCCAACTGTCCTATTTCTAAGCGTTGCATGAAATCGACACAACCGCAACTATTCGAAGGCGTCTACACCTGCCAGAAACGCGAACTACTCCAAGACACAAACAACGTCGGCACAGCGTACAAGACGTGAGGCAATCTCAGTTCGGAAGCCCTCACCCCCACACGGACAAGTGAGATTCTGCGGTAACCATGGACAGCAGCATGCCGATGACGTCGTCCTGAAGTTCCTCGAGAAGCGCCAGGCCAAGCGGCCAGCTACTCACATGCGCCTGTTGCAAAGGAAAACGAATTGCGCCAATCAGTCCGCTGACTAGCCCGGAGCTTTGGATATGAATGCAAGATGTTTTAGATGTACTCTGCATGTGAACAGGCTGTTACAAAGCGCGTTCAGTACGTTGGCGCTCATGATGCTCCAATGCTGCCCCTTGACCGCGGCTTGTGGCAAAAGGCAGTGAGGCGGTCTGCCTGCTAAAACGCGCCCGAGACTGGATGGACACTTGTTCGGTCAACCCAGCTAAGTATAAACGCCACATTCGTAAGCGCAGTTAGAGCTTGCGGTGTAGCAGGCGGTACGAAATTTTGCAACATACTGGAAATATTAGTATATATATTGAGGAAGAACAAAGGTGAGGAAATGCCGACATTCTGTCCTTGGGGGCATTTCTGAGGACACATATTTTGCAAGTTTCTTGACAAAGTAGCAAGTTTATCGAAATTTGAACTTGCCAAAATAGCAAAAAACTTGCCGAAGTTTTTTTGGATATTTCCGTTGTGCTTCGTTGGCAAGTTTACGGAACGTGATAGTTGCTATTTCGTCTCCCCGAATCCGGAAAAAAAAAAAAAAACAATTACCTCTATTTTCAGTACAAATTAATTAAATTGAAATTGCGAGTTTACGGCACCCCGAATTCAAATTTCGTCTCCGAATCCGGGAAATAAATAATTACCTCTATTTTCAATAAGAATTAATTAAATTGAAATTCGCTCTCGAGAACAAGCAAGACAAGAAAAGGCAAGAAACGCGGCAGGGGTACCAACACAAATATTATATAGAGCGAACTGCACCGTCCCGAGCGTCCGTCGGACACGGGAGGAGCCGGGGGTGGGAGGACTTCGGCCACGTTCTTCTCCCACAGGACCAGCGTAACACTGGTGTCCTTCCTGGCTGCACTACGACGTACAAGTACTCTTGACCAGTACGCGACGTACCAGCATACCAGGTACGAGGTACCTGGTATGCTGCACCCCAAACCCCGACGCATTCTCGTAATATATCATACTCATGTGAAGGTTTGTACGGCAGTACCTGTACCACCTCTGTACGGAAGTTAGAGTCTTCAACGGATAGAGAGCAAGCAGTAGTCTACCTAAAACAATCTACTGATCACCCTCTCAGCAGTAGAATACCAGGTTATTTTGCCAATTAAGCCAAATAACGCCAACGCAAGGTTGACAAACCAGACCACCCCACGACGCCCCGCGCTAGACTCCCTCTAAATTGTGTAGTAGAGGGAGATACGGAGGATACACTGTGGCATTGACAACAGCGATGATAGGGCTGGCGACACTGGTCGTGAGCCCCGTGTGCATGCCAAATGGGTGTCGTTTTGTGCGGGTGCTAAAATAGAGTAACAGAGAGCAGCCGCCCCAGCTTTTCCCAGGGGATTTTGGCCGGGCTAGCGACCTCTGAGATACATGGGCTGTGCCTGAAGTCCTTTCTGCAGTAGTGTTTACTCCATAGAGCGTCGGCGTGGCGTCGGCTACCTGCTGTTGCTGCTATAAGGAGTTTGAATAAAATAAATATGAGCGCGTAATGATGCGAACATTTGCCAAATATTGCCAAATATGCAGTGTTTCACGATAGAAGGTTTGAGCAACTTTTTGTCAAGTTCTGGAAATTTTTATTTGCCAAAACAGCAAGTTTTTTGCTATTTCATTCGGCCGGTAGAAACGACCCTTACAACGTTTTTAATGTGTGTATAGATACATGCAACTTCTACATCGTTGCTGTATGGGGCTTGCATTCATGGAACAAAGGTACGTCATCGTGCAGGAGCATCAACCGCTCGGCCATTACCTCTCCAACACCCCACGAGGCTGCAAGACGGCATCGGGCACTCACCACTGCCCATAGGGCCCCTTTACGATCGTCAGCCGAGGCGCTCGTGTTTCTCGCGACAAAGAGCAAGTTTTTCAGATCACCATGTCGTCGCAGAAGCTCACATCCCCTCTCTGTTTTTGCCAGCTCGCCATACAAATGAGGCGGGAGGAGAATGGCAGCTGGCCTGCTCCAGGCGAGGGCGTGTTTTTTGGAAATGTATTGTCAGTGCTGTCACTCTAACATTCACCCATCGCTGTAATCAAATTCAGTGGTCGCAAGTCGCAAGACAGGCCCTGCGTTCCCGGAACGAAAACAAACAAGAGGGAACACAAAATACTCGCTCGAGGAGAACCGCACGAAAATAGCACTCAAGTTTACTTTACAACATGCGGTACAAAAAAGGTGATACACAGGCTCGGCAAAAAAACAGGGCATATCTAAATAGCAACGCAAGAACGCATATTGGGCTGTGGCAGAACAAAGTGTCACGGGAAAAACACTCAACGTGCACGGGTGCAAAAAAAAACGCTTCGCGCGAGGAAATCGCGACTCAAGCAAACATGCTGAGCAGAAAAAAGTTCGTGGTTTCGAAAGCATGAAGTGCAAACAAAGTTGACATACGGCCGACATATACGTGTGGTCAGTTGTTGCAACGCTAAAGTGCCAAGCGAATCCAGGAGTTGCCTTGTACAGGATAACTAATTCCGAAATAAAGCAACGGGCCTCAAACCAGGCCGAAACGCTGGAAGTACAACCTAAACTTTGCCGCGGGGGGCTTCTTAGGCTACGAGTATCGGCATTTTGTTTATTGGCGGCTAAAATGCACAATCGCTTCGGCAGAAGTACACACCATTGTATAATGCATGCCATACTTGGTTCCGTCTACCAGTCGCATTAAGTGCAGTTGAGAAAGGCGTGATCTGCAAGGTGGCACCTCCGAGAGATCGGTTCACTCACCCCACGTCCTTCAACGAAATCGTCATCTCGACTGCCTTGAGGTATGTAACACTCGTGTTCTCCACAACCTGGGTCATTTGCATTAGCACAGTAGCGGGACGATCGAAGTTTGCAAGCTCTGTAGTGTGTTGGTATCACCTCCAGGCACTAAGCACTCAGTTAAATGCTCATTTGAATGAAAACAACAGGCCTAAAGTTAATCGTTATGAATGACGGTATCGGCCTGTCGACAAGTAGAATGAAAGGACAGCCCCGTCCCACCTTCATAGTGATCGCATCCTCAGGCTGGGGTTGATTCGTGAAGACCCAGCGCGCCGTCTCTTTAGGTACCCGCACAACTCGTTCATGCCCCCAGGCGGTGGGTCTGGCACTGTCCTTCACACTGCCCCCCCCTTCGTCGTTGCCTTCGCTGGTTCCGCCGGTGCCTTTGCGACATCCCCCGGATTTCTTCGACGACGAAAAAGCCTGTTGTTCATCAGGTCCAAGCATCTCGTCACCGAACACGACGGGCAAAAAATACGCATATCAAGTCCTGGCCGACCATCGTCCCTGCAGTGGTCAGACCCTCCCTGGCTTGGAAAAAACTGGGGGCGGGCCCACTCTCTGGCGACAGAGTGCAGCACACAGGCGATCGACACACTCTGTATACTCATGATGAAACCCATCCGCTAAGCGATTTTCAGACACGCGTCATACTTCGTACCGGTACAGTACGAGCAGTCTACAACGACTTTAACCTGTATAGCAAAACCAAACCTGAAGCGGCCTACACGTCGACCAAAACAGCTGGTGCTCCATGTCTGATGGATCCTCCGGCATCTCTCGCCCCGGTCCAAAATCTTGCAAATTTTGCACTCCACGAAAGATCGTACTCGATCCGTAGGCGCTGTGATCAACCCGACCATGTTGGGGCGACCTCTGCGATCTCGTACTTCGGTTTGCCCGATTTCTCCCAAACGGTGCTGTCTGACGCCCGCAAAATATACAGATAAAGGGCGCTGCAGCGATGAGATGTGGTGCACCAACGTTTCGAAGTCTGAAAATAATAACGAAAACGAGCACGACAACGATATCCCCCGCACTAGCAGACTATTGCCACCGAGAACCGTGCCGGGATCGTGGCCAGTTCAACATCCTTGAGCATTTCACGACAAAGCTTCTTGACGTACCTGCTTGTCCATCGGCGACATTGGGTGCCACTGTATGTTGCCCCTTCGATCCACGGCACACGCGCCCACGCGAAGGCGCGCGTGAAGGGTGAGGTGTGCCTCCAATGGATGGCAAGTCGGCTTTCCAGCCGAATCCACCAAAATACCACGGACCACCTGTGCAAATAGGTCAAGGGGCAACGATGTTCGCAGCATGAGATATAGCAGTGCCGCAACAGCGTTGACTCAGATCTCTGCCCACCGTGCTTTTGTGATTTGCGTCACCATAACATTATTTTCCCTGCGAGCAGACGTTGTATTCGAATGAGAGAAAATATCTACTGTACGGTAAAATACTACCTACTGTAGTACACTACAAAGTCTTCAAATAGTTTTCCAGGTGTCGGAGAGTTGCACTCACCATCTTTGTCGCCCCCGGTGTGCCCGTGGCAGCACCTCCCGCGTTTGGTGAATCCTCCTTCGAAAGGGCGTCCGCCACGGTGTCGACCCTGAGCTGCAATCCAGAGGTAGGAACCGAATCTCGCGATAGCATGACCTCAATATTCCAAGGTAAGCCCAGCAGCAACTGCATCTCACGGCCGTCTAACGACCCCTCAATTGCTCCATCCTGAGACCTGTTCACCAGCGCACCCATCACGCGGCGTGCCATTGGCATGAAAGGCGCATCTGGACGATAAGTCCATCGCCTCACAGGACAGCGCACCATGAACCGCATCTAGCTCCCAATCAAGTTATCGTGCTGCTGGCCAAGGACGGTATGCATGCATTCACGATAGTTCGACAACTTCGGCGACGGAGGGTTGCCGTTTCACGTGGTTTTCTACACCATTTCGTAGACGGAGCTTTCGGGGCGTACATACAACACAATCGATACTACCAAGTCCGTGCGCAGTATTGGCTAACAGTACCAGCGACACAAGGACCACAGCTGCGCCTAGGCACGCGGCACAACCCATATGCGGAGGGCGCTACCGCCCATGCACTTACAGGCAGAACGGGATGTTGCTCGTGGTGATTGGGATTGCCCCCCGGAGTCGTTGGGTGCATTTCCACGTTCCGGTACAGGCTCCATGTCTAGGGTGTCCTCCACGTGCTCCACTTCATTCACGTGTGCCTGGACGAAACGGGATATATTTTTAGTGTTAAAGGAGTATAAAGCATCGATTGGGCGTATTTCGGCAGGACGGCGTCGGATCATGCCAAAGCGCAAAGTGTGTCTGAATAGGGGTCACCTTCCAGGTCGCGTCGACGCTTGCGGCATACGACGTCGTACGGCCGCTCTCTTTCCATTCCCGCACCATCTTCTCCACACACCCGAGCTCCTCTAGGTACTGGATACCCTCGGGAATTGACAAGAAACGCATAAGCAAGTTGCCTGCTCCAGGTTTGTTGGTCAGGTTCGGCTTAGCCAGGACCTGGGGGAAGCGTGTCCGGGCGAAAAATGAGCACAATAGGGTTCAAAACAAGCTACGACAGTGTTGTATGCACGAGTGTCAGCCATATTTCGTGCACGTGGTTTCGCGTTGATATGCTGCACCACTATAAGTACTGCAGATGATTCGGCATCTCGGTTTTCGCTCGCGCCAATCAACAAGACATAGTATTTTAAGGACAACAGCGTCATTTAATCAACCCACCAAAGTTCGCAAGCAGCGCTCGTCCTGGGTGGCTTCCTCCAGGACTGAGAGAGCGGCCCTGGCAACTTCTGGCTCGCCGCCGTTGAGCTGAGCCACCAGCGTCTCGATGCACCACTCTTCCGGACGAGGGTCGTCCGAGTTGCTAGCGTTCCCGCTTCGCGCCGCCAAAGCTGGATCTCTGAGCCGGCGGTCCGCTGCGCTCGCTCTCCTCAAAGCAATTTGCATAAGATTCGTAGCGAACAGCTGGAGGTGGCTGGTACGAACGCAGAGAGGGCATGAGAGGAAGGGGGGGGTACAGAGTGTCTGAGGCATTGCCAACCCCCAAAGCTGTGCTAGGTCACTGTACGTGTTTGGCGTAATTTTGTTGCCGCGACAGCCCAGCAGCATCAAAACAGTCTCAAGGTCACGCGGAACACTTTGAAGCCACGTAGCTAGACTAGGGCAGAAGGCAGGCGCACTTGTAGATCAACGACGCGCAGCGAGGGTGGTGTGCGCCATTTTGAACCCCGTAGCCCGTGATGTGTACGCAGATAAATCAACACTCTGTGCACCTAGAGCAACAGCAGTGTTGCTGAAAAGTCAATCCTACTTCCATGCCACGCGTGTTTGTTGTGTTCGTGCCCTCAAATACCTTGAACTTGTCGTCATCCACGACTTGAGCACGTCTCGAGGAATGAACTTGTCGGAGTTGAGATCGATCTTGGTCATTACGAGGCGGCTCATGTAGTCCAGCTCGGGCTGTTGATCATCATGTACAGAGAACGAGGCAGGACATCAACGGGCGACATTTGAACGGGTTATACATTTGAACGGGTTATCCAGGGTAGTTCAAACCAGCATACGTCGAGTATACATATAGATTACCTGGTACAGCATATCTGGTATATTAGAGTGTTGGGGGACGAAAGGCTGTCCCACGCAGTTTATAAGGCCTTGCTATCAACAACTTTCCCACAAAAATGGCAAAGGCATCACCACTGGAAATACGTGGTAATGTAGGTGGTACTACGGTACTATTTATTGTTCTCTCTTTCAGTTTCGAGTTCCTTTTCGAATCCAAAATCGCGAAACAGACCTCCTCTCCACTCTTCATCTGTGCCAGTTTCTGCGATGCAATTACTACCGCGCACTGGGTTCAGCACCCTCGATACTCGTGGACTTGCGTCAGCTCGAACTTGCTCGCAACAAGCAATTTCCGTATGAAGTAGTATCGAGTCTTAGCGCTCAACAGACACATACCTGATAAGGTGTCGTCCTCAGAAAAGCAGCTCGACAAAAGCGCCATTCGTACACCTAACCCCAGCAGTTGGAGGGTCAGGCGGCTGACCACTAAATGTACACCAAGGGGGCGATTGGGCCCAGGAATGACCAATTTACCGTCGTACCCAGGTCGATGATTGCCCACATACATACGAACTCCAAAAATAAACCTACGCATAAAACTTCCGCCTGTCTTGCTTCTCAAGATCTATTCGACGAGGAACCGCACGGCGCAGCTACAGCACTATATATAACCTCTGTCTGACCTGGTTGCCCATGCTGGCGAGATGGTTCCAGAGCCCAGTATTTGCGAGGAGCTCCCGCCCGGCGTCTGTTCCAGCGGCGACGCTAAACAAGAGCGTGATATAGCCTCCGCTCAGACGCTGTTGGCATGACTCCATATCGAACACCTACATGCCATTCAGTATTCAGGAGGTCCAGCGAGGGGCGGAGGTCTGACAGCTTGAGAACAAGAATCAAAGCACATACTGCAAACTTAAGTACTTTGAGTGAATACACTACAGTACAGTAGAACCGCCGGAAAGAAGCAACGACGAAACAAGAGTGAATCCGGTATGGCGCCACGGAGCAGTTTGCGTAGTACTGGTATCTCGTGTTTGTATTGACTGCCGCGACCTGCAATGTCAGTGTTCCTATCATCCTGTGGCTCTTGGACTCACGTAATTACTATTTACAATGGTGCGTCATAGGTGCGCACAGCCAACACCCAATGAGGGATACAGAGTGGCGAAACGGGAACATGATCCACCGCTACCAGCCCACCTTCGAGGCGCCGGTTAATCTGCCCGCTCCACTGCCGCTGCTGCATCGCCGCGTTACCAAAGCCTGTAGCTCCTTCACGATTTCCTGTCAGGCCAAGATCAACATGCCCAGAAAAAAACGTTGCCATCGCTTGTTATGTGTCCCGCTGCGGCTCGTCGCCAAACCAAACGTGAGGAGACAGCCATCGTTACAGGCAAGACATTGCGAACTCCCATCAACTGTCTTATCATACCTACTTTGGTTATTCAAGGGAGGTGTTGACCTTGGTCGGAGCGTGTGAGGTACGCGCAGTCAAAGCTGCCGAAGATGAACACACCTGAAGAATGGCTCCTCTAGCGTCCGTCTGTAGGAAATGCACCCCCTCCGACTGTTGAAGCAAAAGAGAGTACAACCGTCCAGCACAAGCGATGTGGCGGATATGGTCTGGATCCCAACGCATGTTGTGAAGGCCGCCACCTCCCCCCCTGCAACATAAACCAATCACGATATATCAAATTGTCGCCAAGCATCAGAAAGCTCCACGATGAAACGCTGTAATAGTTTGTATCAGCAAATAAAGTTCGGCATTCGGAATCGAGGCAATCTACGAGGTTTGAGAGTAGAATAGACCGATCTGTTCAGTTTCACTAGGGCACTGACTACGCACTGACTGGATATGCCGAATTACCGATCAGTAGAAGTACCACTGTTGCCCGCTCCTACGAAGCGATAAAATCCCGAAACGCGCTTGATCCACTTCGTTCGCAAAATGTCGACCAGGCGCGGGGGGTGGGACAGCGTATCCTGCACAATGTCGTCCACGACATCCCAATCCCACTTTGTCCAGTCCTTCGTAGACAAAACCTGAACGCATGGAGGAAAATGTTCGCACGGAGAGAGGGCGGTGCACGTTAGGCAGCTACACTCATTTCCCATCACAGGGGGCAATAGCACAGAGGTCGCACAACAAAAGCGCTAAATCGTGGATCGGACTCCAAGAAAAAGAGACATGTCAAAAACAGGGTTGAATCGCCACGCGTCGATCAAGGTGTAGGCAACGCTCTCACTCTCGTGAGCAAGCCTCAACTTTCGTCCACCGTGTACACCACTCAAAGATTTTTCGTAGTGTGTGCTACGCTGCCGCCTGCAGGCGCGGGGCCGGCAGTAGAGACGAGATCGAAAATGGCAACGCTTGCAACGAAAGAAAGCGACATGACCCTCGCGACAAACAGCGCTCCTACCTTGCTCTTGTGGATCTGCGTGTCCATCACGCTCTTCTCTACAGTTGACTCGATGCTAACTCTGAGCTCTTTTCGCATTTGTTCTAAGGTTCCCGTCGGTTCCCACCCCCAGCTTCGGTGTACATCAAAATTGTCGATGTTTGACTCCGCCTCGTAGACCTGGGTTGACGGCATATAACGCGACAATGACACGTTCCGTGGGTGTATTGCAGGAAAAACAGAGTGACAACCTCCTGCGCGTTGCTGGCATATTTGGCGACCTTGCCGCAGGCACAGCACTATCATTGTGCCCATCGGCGCGAGATTTTATCGTGGGAAGACACGGGGCCATCATCACTCAGTTGCTGAGGTGTGTGCATCGATGCTTCTCGTGCAATGCCTGCAGTAGCGTACATGTGCATCGACCGGTCGATTCGCTTGGATTTTGAACTTTGACTCCGGATGTTTGGGGCTCTGAAGATGAGGTGCCGATCGCACGGGCCGGTGAGCAACAGGGTAATCGCCACTTCGTCAAAAGGTTGTGACAGTAGTATCGCGATACGTCAGCCAAGCAGGAGGAAAGGTGTTGCATGCTACAGTAGTACGTGCGCTTAGCAAAACGGCGAGAATAAAACAATCAGATACTCCGTACAGTGGGTACACGCGAAAAGGGCCCTTCGGGTTCGCATAGTTATCGGATGCAAGTAAATTGGGTCAGACGGCCGTGAAGTCTTCTCCCGTTAATCGAAACAGTCTACGATATTGGAACAACGGGATGAAAAAATGGGGGTGCACCATCACCCAAAGCTGTCGACTTGCACCAGACCCACCGAAATATATGCAAAGCTGACAGAAGGTTTGTTGGACAGTTCAACAAAAAATGAGAAAGGGGCAACTGGGTTCGGGAGTTGAAGCCTCCGTCGCCCAAAAGTTATGCTTTTTGGTACTGCTCAAGACTATGAGTGAAACGGCGAGGCGCCGCAATAGCGTCCTCTGGGATAAAATTGCTGAAGGACACCTTTTGCATAAGCGCCCCGATGGTGACCATGGAGTGCTCTGCTTGGTTTTGCTGTCCCAAGTAAGCGGTCACTGGGCCTCCAGCTCCAGCGCCAAGGGCTCCATGCAGTAGACGAATAAGGTCACTTGCCCTGTTTTCAGCAAAAACGAGATCAAGGATGCGGCCGCGATATGTCATGGGAGCATAACCTCAGTTCCTGGCTGGCATGCTATTGCCGCTTACAATCCCATTTCGCGAACATCCTGCCAGCGTTCATCCAGTGCATAACATCACGACTCGTGAGACATACGCTTTATACTCGTACTACTGCTTGGCCGATATGCCTTCGTGCGCGCCAACTAAACAACGCAGACGCATAAATTTTGCCGCACTCACGGATGGTGCAGGCCAGGTATGGTGCATGAGAATGGGCCGCGGCGACCGTCAACCTCAAAGGTTTTCATTGAAATTCCAAAGGTCACTGAACTATCCTGGCTTTACGTAATTCCGTTATATACTTGGGGGAACCCGTGATCGACGAGCATGTTGGGGCTTCAAATAGATACCAGGTACTACAATTAACAATTACGCAGTTACGGCACGACTACGGCTGGGATCACGTCATGGACTGTAGTAGCCGAAGGAACGTGTGATGCATTCAAAGCGAGCCAATCATACAATGTCTGATGTTCCAGAGTTTCTTATTGGCTAACACCTGGTGAGCATGACCAATCACCTAGAGGCCCTGCTGCGTGTTAAGTGACAAGACCGTGCTCCCGCTTGAGCCACCGCCATGGAACCTGTCTGGGATTCTGCTGCAATCTGAACCAGGCCCGGCATCGAAAGAAGACGCGTGCACTGATTCTGAGATAGAAGCATAGCGCACAACCTCAGGACATCCACGAGCCTGCGGTGGGGGGGAGCACGTACAATAACAAGACAATGAAGGGAATAGCGGGCATCAACCCCCAGCTGATAAAACATTTCGCGGCTGCCCCAAACAGAAAAACGATGGGATCATCTCGCAAAACGATTGCCGCATGAAACAACGGTAGGTTTCTTGCTACGAGGGCCCCCGCAGGTTCTTCTACTTAATATCTTCAATGAATTTGATGGGTGAGCCTCTATATAGTGTGCATTTGTCCTAAAAAAACGAGGCACACTTGATACCAGCTGCAGGACGAAGATATTGCAGCAAATGCGACATGGCACTCGGACTAGCAACTTGTTTCGCTACCAACTGATATATTATCACGTTCCGGGTCTGCCACGCGTTGGTGAACGCAATAGCGATACGAAAGCGGAGCCCAGATACTTCCAGGTACATTTTTCACTCAGGGACTCACAGTGTCGCAGCTTTGGCTCGCAGGTCCTCCGACCCTGCAGAAATGCTCAACTCAGTCAGGCTGGGGATGAGCCCGCAGTGAACAAATGCTGCACACAACAAGGTTGCATAGCTCAGCAGGAGGTTGTGTGGCTCCGAGCCCTTTCTTGCTCGCAGTCCAGACCCCGCACCCTTCTGCGAGAGCGTCGCCGCGCTACCTACAGAGAATAGATAAGGTGTCTGCTTACTACGCCACAAGTCTGGGTTCAGCATGCATGTGGCAGGCCAGTTCGGCGAGACAACGATTTGGAGAACGACCCGAAACGAGCGAAATCCACACCAACGCGAACAACGGCTTTTCCTTTAAACGCTCTCTCGTCTTGTTTGGACCTGATTGAACAATCACCATGCCAAGGCGACAGGCTCTCCGTGAATAACCCTATCTCGAAACAGTCCTGTCTGCCCTGCAACAAGGCGAGCCCATATATTCGCTGGCTACTATTGATACTATGTTGCTATTATAAGACAGCTACCACTGTTGCGAAACATTCGGCTGTAAACATTCAAGTTTACCCGAACATGGGATGAAAAGCTTGTCCGCAAAGCTCGTCCCGCGCGGTTTGCTGCCTAGCACGGCTGACGAGGCTGGCCTACCCACGCCCACGAGAGGATCAAAGATGTCCATGATGGTCTCCAGTATGCTCTATTAATTCACGTGTGCGGTCCGAGGAACAGTTTGCATTGGAGATTGTTGCGCAATCGTTGTCAGTATAAGCAATCTACGGCCTCGAACTCATGGTACTGTGCTGATTCGGTTGCAGCAACAAAACATATAGCGCCCCAGTGCGTCAAATATGCTCCCCATAACCCGTACAATTTCCACTTTCAGCTCCTCGAGCGATGGGAGGGACGTAGCAACTACGATCGAAACAGTGCATAACACATGCGGTGTGTCAGGCGGAGATGACAGCTCTGACATTGAAAACCAGCAAAGCTAGTCACCACGGTGGGGCTCACATCTTGTAGACCAGCATCTTCGCTGAAGGATGACGACGGATCCCTTAGGAGGCGCAACAGCGTGACAAGACCACGGGAATCCGAGGCTAGGAGGTGAACACCTGCCCAGCTACGCATTGCCACCACCAAGGCTCTGCTTGTAGCCTGCAGAGCCATGAGAGAGGCATATCGTGGTGAGTAGCTCGATGTCACGCATACCGACAACACCGCTGGAAGGCCGATTTCTCCGTTGAAGAGCATAGACAAAGGTGGGTCATTTTCATTTTGCCTCCATTGGGAATGTGTGGTATGGCGAACAGTAAACTCGTAAAAGCGCAACTTCATCACAGACTCACCTTCCAACGATGAGCTCGCTCTAGCCCAGGAGGGCCATCCAGATCTGTAAAGCCGGTCAGAAGCTGGTGAAGTTCCAAATGGGGCCTCACATATCGTCTTGTTGTAGGATCTTCGAGTATTGACATAAGCGTCGCCATTAAAACCTCAGCTAGATCCTGCGACGTATCGCATAAAAACAGCCGGGTGTATTGGTTGATGCTACCAGTAGGAGGAAATACTAACACTTCGTATCGTAGTAGTTCTGCGTACTGCTTTCCTCGTGATCTTTCAATCCATGTTTTCACAATGTCAGAGTGATACGTTGAACTTTTGAACGACACAATGTAGTTGGCATCATTGAAGGCTCACCTGGTTGGCTGGGTCGATGGTAGCTGCAAACAGCACACGGAATCCATTCGCGTGGGCCACCACGCGGGGATCAGCGACCGCCAGCTCTGTCAAAGTCTCCAGACAAACCTGTTGCCCCCCAATATAAGTAATCAGGATAATTGGAATATGGACGTGAGAAAGCTATATTCGCATTGGTTTCAAGTGCGGATTCGAACATGGAGTGAAACCTGCACGAATGTACGGCCGCCACCAACGGCAGCATCATATTCGGTAGCCAGCTTGACCACTACGCTGGCCCCGCCTACTCACCCTTCGGAAGTTGTCTTCTTTATGGCCGGAAACGGCCACCACCGTTCGCAATACTTCCCGCGGCAGTTTTGAAGAATCCACAGCTATAATCTGCTTGACCAGCTTCAGCGCCTGCTCGGGGGCGTTTCGGAGAATAACAACCAAGGGCGACGTCATTCATGCTTCGACCATGGCTAATACTCAAACGTTTCACCCCCATCCTCTTCGCACCATCCTGAATAAGTTCTTCCGATGTTCGCAACCGCTTATTTTCCGCTCTCATGTCGCCCTTGCGCTCTGTTTCCAGCAAGACGATTGAACACATGGTAGTATCAAAGCACATCGAGACAGATGGACAGTAACGAACACGCAGCTGGCGAAGACGAAATAAATATTTCATGGGTACGTAGTCTACATAGAAAGGTTTAATATAGACAAGAGACAGACAGTCGCCTCTGGGGCAAGGGGAGTCACCGGTTAATATATTCAACGAACAGTGTAAAACACGCGAGCGGGAGACCGACGTATTACTCAACTTGCAAAGCTGCGTATATACCTACAAATTAGATCGCACTCACAGCCAACGTAATTGGAGACAACTCGTAAAAAAACAAGCCCCGCGTCGGGTACTCGAAAATGCGTACCACCGAAAAGGTTGAGGACTATTACGGGGGACCATAGTAATCAGGACCAAATATGCCTAATAATAGTACAAATATTGCAATATACAGGTTTTGATCTACAAGATGGGTCCTGATTATTATGGTCCTCCGTGATACGTTTTGTTTACAAAGAGTATTTCCTAGCTTGTGTTGCTTCACTACTATTGTTTAGCAGACTAGATATATACTTTTGGACTATTAGATGTATATATCAAGATTTGTATATCTACAACAAACACTCGTACGTACATACTGTAGTATGACACATAATAGTTTAGCATGGGAGACTGCCGGCCCTTCGACGAGACCATCGCTTCACAGACGTTCAACACAAAGGTCACCTGCATGCGCTCCCACAAGTCGTACTGCTCCCGGGCTAACGCCAAGGCGATAAAAAGACCAAAGCGCTGTTTCCTGATCACTTCGGCATCCTCACTTGTGCGCACCTGTGGACAAGTTTCGTTTCGGGCATGGCACCACTTTGAACTCACCCTTAAAAAGACGGCAAAGACTCAAGTACGAAGTACGAGTACATCGTACGTACAAGAATCCTTTGACTGCAAATATGTACGTACGAGTACCAGGTATGTTCAGGACGCGCGCACCAGGTAGCGCAGAGCCCGAAACATTGCAGCCCTGATGTTGCTGTCCACTCTCAGCATCCCTCCCCGGAAGCTTCGAATAAGCTCCAGCAGTAGATCAGCTTTGGGGCTTGTCTCGCTCTTGGGGGCACCTTTACCACAGTCCCAAATTTACATGAAGATGAGCACGTAAAACGAAGAGTGTCGTGTGGCTCCGTGTGATTCTATCATTGTAGTACTCGTATTAGGGGAAGGGTTATTTTAGAAAGCCTAAAAAACTGACCCCAACCCCAGCCCTAATCTCAACCCTGCGTACCCATGGGAGCTTTTCCGGGAAAAATCCAACAAGACATGTACCGGTATATAATAAATACTATCAGTACGTTCAGTACGTATGTACCAAATAGATATTTTTCCGGAATACTTTCAACTTTCCGCCTCCGCTCGAGGAACTCTTCTCGCGCTCTCAGCTGCGGGATACGCAGGGGGATCCCACGTACAACACGGCGCAAGTGCGGGTCCCGGCCGGGCTCTGTGGCCCGTGCTTTGGGCGATCAAAGTCGCGAAATCTGGCAAGTAAGCGCGGGGAGGTCTTCCGCCCAGCTGGAGCCAAGCAGATCCATGGAAACCCCGAGCTTTCATATTTCCATTTTTTCACCTCCGCTGCTTGGTGCTGTTTCTGAAGCACCGCAGCAAGCAGCTCTCAAAGGCTAGGCAGCCAGGGGGCAATAGCAGAGCTTCAAGTCTTTCCTTTGTGACAGCCACTAACAGTGCTGCTTCGTGCGTGTGAGCGTGCGTTTGCGTGTGTGTATCCTAGAGCAGTAGTAACCGAAAGGTCAGGTGCAATTTCAGCTATTTGTTCTTGGGATCATGCTATGATATCTGCTGCTTCTGCTGTGTACCTGTGCAGACAGCACACTGCTGCTCTGAGCTTCAGCTTTTGACGTTATGGAATCCATGGTGCAGGCAGCAGTAGCCGTACTTCACAAACTTATTTCGAGACACAGCTACGAAGGGTGTTTCTGTGTCTGCGTGTGTGCTTTTGTTGGCGTGCCATCCTCAACACAACGAGCACAGCACCTGCACTTGCTCTGAATTTCAAAAGCACCTGCGCAGTACAGCTGCGGTACAACAGCAGGTACACCAGCGAACCTCACATAGACTCATATACATAAGAGCCCCTGTGTTCTCTCTTCCTTTTCAACTTGCGACACCCCTGGGATTTCACATCATTTCAATCACATCCCGAAGGGGGGGGAACCTTGCATGTACAGCAGTATGTACCAGGCACGCAATATTGACAGAAGGATCAAGAACAATAAAATTCAGTAAAACTACAAAACCTGCCCGTTTGCTACCAGGTACCTGGTACTTGTACCAGGTATTCTTCATCCTATACCGTTATTATGTTAATTTTGTTCCAGCGAATTTGACGGCTTACTTGAAGCGTCCGTATTTTCCTGCAACGGAGCGGAATCTTCGCCTAGGTCCTTCCCGTGCTTTCCTGCTTCCGTCTCGTCATTCGGAATATCCCCATCCCTTGGCTGTTGGGTCGTCGTGTCCGCAAGCTCGGCTGGAGCATCGTCGTCGCCCTCGCGTTCCGGCTGCCGTGGTTCCACCGTCGATGTTGGGGCGGAAAGAGCCGGCGTGGTGGAGGCTGAAGGCTCTGCATTTACCACTGAGGCAGTGCTGTTTTTCAGTCCCTTTGTCCAGCATCATGCCATGAGATGCCATGAGATGTGCGTGCGCACGTGACGGATTAGAAGCGGTCGGCGGTTGGCGTGAGGGCAAGTGGGAGTTGAACACGGCAGCATGTATCAAGAATAATGGTTCAAAGAGTAATAATACATCATACCCCACAGGTACAAAATTACGTATAAAGTCAGCGTCGGAAACGTACAACATCCCACATATCTGCTCAATAGCGCCACATGTCCAATCATAATAACGTATTCTAACCTTGGCCAAGACCATCAGATGCTCAGCGACAGCTCGCTGATCAAGGTTATCCCGTTTCAGGGCCTCGATTAGCCCCGATGCACCCATCATGAGGAAGTGAGTAAGTAAGGAGTTTTTGAGTTTTGCTCATTGAAGTTTTCGACTTTATTTATTGGCTCAAAGATAAGGGATGCGGGAGAAGAAAAATACACAGAATGTGGGAACAATATATACAGCAGTACAGAGTAGTAGTAGCAGAGCTTGTCTCTCGGCCAACATCGCTGAGTGCGTGAGTCTGTGAGCCGCCCCTTCTGGAAGCGCCTCGGAGTCTTTCTAAGAAGAAGCTTGTCAAGGTAAGGTGAAGTGATGCGCCGCTGAAAGACACTGACGGTGATACCTACAGCAGTAGACAATAAAAGTAATTCCCCCGTTTTTCGATCCTCCGCGCCCTATAATATTACGAGTACCTACTCGTGCGCGAGAGAATACACGAGACACACGTACATACCATGGTACCTGGTATTCGTTTTTTGTTGCTCAGCATATTCTCTTATGTTCTCTTCGACAAGCTCGCTGTTGAATTTACACTGATGCCTTGACCACCCCGTCCTTGGTGAGAAAAATCGACGGCGTGGAAATCTCTCAACGCTTCAAGCTTGTGAATCTTGTTCAAGAATAGAATACTCCGCATGTTTTTCAACGAATGCGTTCATGTGATGACCGCCTGTCCGAGGCCAGGCCATCTTTGAGTTTCTCACGATGAGCCATCTTGGGGTGGCACGTGTGGCGCTTGCACAGCAGTTGAACATAGCCAGTGGGAATGGAAGTGGGAGTGTGTTGCGGGATGTAGGTGGCTTGGAATCCCGGGGGTGCGAGTTGAAAAGGGGGAAAACACAGGTGGACGCATACATCATACATACAAGATTCAACACACAAAGCGAAGAGGACGCAGTTGTCACCGAGGAAATACTGTGGTAGAGCCGAAGAGAGCTTGGAGTCCGCCCAGGAGTGCGATCGTTTTTCAGCGATCGATTTTTCCAGAACGGGAAGTTTGCCAATACCGAATAACAAGGTGTTTTCGGAAATATCTAGTGGAGAGCCTTCAGAAAATAGAATGCTGGACCGTTGTCGAGAACACGAGTGCTGAAAAAACCATGGCACCCCTGACTCCGTGCTCGTTACCGTAGCTTGAAGCGTGGTTGCTCGCGAAGATACCCGGGGACGCTCGCTGTTCGTACGCCAGCCTTCGTGGCCAGGCGAGGTGCGAGGTGTGACACACCAAAGCGAAAGCCTGTTCGTGAGTGGATCTCCTGCAGATCGCTGTTTGCCTATTAATAGACCATGCCTACACAGAGACACACAAGCACCGCGACTGTCTATTAATAAAAGGAAATAGCTTAAGAGGGCGGTTGCTGCTGGTGTACCCATGGCTGTCACAAAGGATAAGACCTTGGGAACGTGGCTGCTTTCAGAGGAACTTGTGTGGGTTTCCACCGTCCTGCGCGCCTCGGTGATTCTGGACGCGCAGAGCACGCACCACGGAGCGCGGTCGGGGCCCAAACGTGCGTTGTAGTGAGCCGGCGGGCCCCGTGCGTGCCTTGCAACCGAAAGCGCGAGAAAGATCGGCGACCGCGCGAGAAGAGCTTGCAATTGCGCAAGAAAAAGCAAGCTGCATTCTGTGTACTGAACGTATACCGGTAAATATACGATCATAATATGTAGAGAGAGCTGACAATGCCGGTAACATGTATGGACGTGGTAAAAGACTCGCTTGCACAATTCGAAATTGGCATCTTGCCGTGAGTACTGAGTACAAGCACTGAGTACAAACACCCGCCATGAAGAAACCATGGTGCACGGACGAGCGCGGGAGGATTGAGACTCTGCGAAGACTCATGATAATGAGGCGGTGGGCGGTCACTCCAACCCTGTAGTTCCGTTCAATCGGTTGCTTCAATTAGAAGGGCTCGGCCCCCTTCCGGTCCGATTGCATGGGTTGAACGCCTTCGATTGTACAGCAAGCAGTTAACTCGATCACATCGTGTGACGCTACCGCTTGGCTCCCGTGCAGACTGGAAGGTATCGACTGCACAGACCCGACCCCACGGCCGCGTCCGTGCAGCCCCACCCGCACACTCTAGGATCATGATCAAGTTTGTTCTGATGGTGAACAAAATGGGCCAGACACGAGTATCGTCATATTACGACTGGATGCCCATTCCGGAGAGGGTGGCGCTGGAAGCAGAGGTCGTTCGACGTTGTTTCTCGCGATCAGAGCTGCAGTGCTCGTTTTTTCGAGTTTCGGGGCTACAAAATTATTTTATCGACGGGTGAGCGGCAGAATTAAAGCGGGACTGGCAGGTCGATGAAACAGCGGCGCTTAACGACTTTGAACTCGCGGCGTGGATGTTTCGAACTGTATAGTTTCGTAGTGTTGTTCCATTGATGGCACCAAAACATTGCTTGACCGAGTTATACATCTACCACGTATATATGGGGATTGGGTGCGGTTTTGTTGCGTGATATTTCTTTGCGCACGGCTCCCATTGGAAGTTGTGGGGGTTGGTCATCTGTCCTTTGCTTTTCGAATGAAGTTGTTCCTGGACTTAGCGGGTATGGCGCTTGTCGGGGGCAATCTGGGGGGCTGGACATACTGTACTGTTCTTGATTTGAGCAGTGAAGGTTGAGCGGGAACACCGCAGCACGCTTAGTTAAAAAAAAACGTGTTACATACATGAGATAAGTTCAAGTAGAAGGTACAATGTCTTGACACAAGTTATCGCCGTGCCTATCTTCGATGTGTTCGGCAAAATTGTCGGATTGACTTTCCTCCACTCTCCAGTATGCTTCGCTGTTCTTCATTGTTGGCGTGGGGGTGGACAAGGACGACGAGAACGAGCTTGGCGTTCTGGAATTCATCCATTGCCTAGTGGAGACCTTAGATAAGGTATGGCTCGTACACGCTGGCGACAAGAATGGTCCGACTGCTGTAGACTGGCCATCAAGAACAGCGTTGCAGCGAAAAATAAGAGTACCAGTCATCTAAAAAAAAAATCGGCGTTTCCCTCCTGTGGGTCAACTGCCGAAGCTTTCTATACCTACACGTACAAACTGTCCCACCATCTGTTCAAACCAAAACTCGCAAATCACGGAAATATAAATATCTCATCCATTGCCTAGTGGAGACCTTAGATAAGGTATGGCTCGTACACGCTGGCGACAAGAAAATGGTCCGACTGCTGTAGACTGGCCATCAAGAACAGCGTTGCAGCGAAAAATAAGAGTACCAGTCATCTAAAAAAAAAAATCGGCGTTTCCCTCCTGTGGGTCAACTGCCGAAGCTTTCTATACCTACACGTACAAACTGTCCCACCATCTGTTCAAACCAAAACTCGCAAATCACGGACATATATATATCTCATGTTTCGTGTCTTTCCAGCATCCAGCAGTCGCTACAAGGCAGACGATGGACAACCCACGGTAGGCGCGTTGATACAGCCATCAAAATGAAGCATCGGCAAACCATAAACGTAACCCGTCGCGCGAAAATGTCTGAATGTTGCTCCACAGTACTTCCAAAGCGTATGCGAGCTCGACATCATGTTCAACCTGGAAAAAAAACGCACTTCATCCTCGACGAAATGGTCCTGAATGGATACATTTGCGAAGGAAACCGGGAGAACGTGCTAAAACCACTGCTATTGATGGACAAGGTGGCACATGGCGATGCCGGCTTTGGCAGCAAGTCGTCATAATGAATTGCTCAACGTGGTATCCGGGCTGCCTTATGGATCGCTTCGTGGCCACATCAGTATTTTTGGCGACCGCTGTCTACGCAGTGCTTCGGACTTGAGTTACCATAGTTTTTTCAATGCCCTAGGAGTCGATTTGCTGCTGCCTCGGTATCGTTTCCATACGATCTGAGCACTCGAACGACCGTGTCACGGTCAAACCCGAGGCCCATTAGTAGCGTGATGTCCTGCTCGCTTGGTGGGGGTACTTCCATTCGCTGCCGTAGCTGTACAGAGAAAAGAGCAGAAACAAAACATTTATTTTAACATGTGAGAGTTGGCGAAGGTCGCACTCACAAAGCGTTGAATGAGGACCAGGTCTCGACAGACACGGCTGCTTGACGATACAAGAGTGACTATGTCAGAGCATGAACATTGGATTGCACCGATGCCTTATAAAATTCTCACCCCTGCGGCAGTCCCAAATCCTGTTCCTGGTGTTCTCGCGAATAGTTGATCTCCTTGCCTTGCAGCAGCCACCTTGTAAAAACATGCGAGAAAGAGAGTATATAATTCAGCAACTTTTGCCCAACGGCGGGCTGTTCACCCTGTCGCTAAAAACATGACTTTGAGGGCACCCTGCGACTCACTATGATACGAGTCTTTCAATAGTTGAGCTCGGTGGCACAAGTGATTAAACAGGGTAAATCTGAAGCACGCAACGACAACTCGTAGGTCGTGGCCAGCCGATACGGATTCCGCATGTGTACGCCAGCAATCAAGGCATGATCAAATAATCCACATCATATAACTCACTCTGTCCATTTGCTGGAGGCGAGTCATTTGCATCCGTCGCGCCGCGATCTGGTTTCTGGCAGGGACGAAGGCGCCACACATCTGAATCACGTACGGATGAGGACAAGGTCAGCTCCCCACCGGTGATTCGAGGTCGAAAGCCGACTCACTCATCAACACAAACACGTTATACACCGCGATAAACTCACCGCAAATAACCGCCGACCAGGCACGCGGAAGCGCTGAAGAGGCGAATGTTTCGACCAGTAGAGTAATGCCACCATCACACCGCAGGCAGCAGACACGATCGAGCTCCAGGGTTCGACGAAGGCAAGCTGCAAAATATAACACATAGCAGAGTGGTGTAATAAGAGTCGGGGGGGGCTCATCAAACACCCAGTCGTTCCTTCGCATTGAGGCTACGCCAGCTCACCACACACCAGCTTTCCACAGTCAAGGCTACGGAACCACCGACAGCGACAGCAGGGCTTGCACTCACCAACAGCACCGCCGAGTATAAGAGGGACTTTTCATTAACTCGCATGTCCCCGATAGTGAAGTACGCTGGAGTGCTGAAAGGAACGTAACCTGGAGGTGGAACGCAGTCAGGCAGTACAGCAAGTGGGTTGCCCTTCCGAGTTTCAATAATTTCCGGTGCTCGAGTCGTCCAGGCGAAAATTCTTGTCTCATCAAACGTGGTGGTACTGCTTTCACCTCTCACGCCCATGTACTCACCGTAGTAGGTTGTCGCCAAAGCGCTCAGTATGGCAATTGGGCCCATTGGTGGCCGGAAGAAAGGAAAACGGACGCAGAGGGCCAATTCTGCAGTCTTGGTCAAAGCCGCAGCCAAGAACACGAAGGAACCAAATTTTGCGGATCCCATTTGTCTGCAGTTCAAGGACGCCATCACAAAAGTTCGGAAGTTCGCGGGCCCAGGGTGTTGAGCAATTCCGTTCGTACTCTCACTGCGAATACTCTTTGGGACAACAAGCTACTGCAGTTTAATCCGCGTGACATGCAATCAGCGCGTACGCAACGGAGGTAAGGAGGCGCCGACGCACGTGCATCTATAGATATATATATAAAACTCAAGAATATCGCGATATTTGACATTTAGAGCCAAATTATGTGCCTCACGAGTTTTATACGGACGTCGGGTATAGCGATATTTTCGCCATACGTGGTCCGCAACACACAAACATATGCTTGGGGTAAAAATACCCCAAGCATATATTTTGTGTTCTCTTTTTGGTTGGTAGAGCCGAATTTGGCAGACAAAATTGGAAACAGCCTGTCTGTCCCCTCTTCTACTCCGTCATCCGATCATTACCCTGCCAGCAAGCACCACAACAGCAGCAGCAGCAGTGGTGGCCGCCACGACTCGGTTGAATGAGTACGGCAGACGGGTGCTCCCTTGGTCGGGGAGAGGCGGATGCACGGGATGCCCCGGTTCAGCGGTACCAGCACAGCACCCAGTGCTCTGGCTGGGCGTCTTTCTGCCGGAATTGCCCCAAACCCATGTCCCCAACACCGCACGCCCCACCTCATCCGGGAACAAGCGGGTAGCGCCAACCCGACCTTTAGTTTTTGCGGACACGTCTCAGCACGAGCACGAGACGCGCCATCGTCTATGCCAAGAGCCAAGTCCATGGTGTACGCGGGCGCTGTAGCCTGCCGAGCTACGTAGAGAAGCAGCTACAGAAGCAGCAGCAGCGACGTCCCCCAGCCCATGCGATGTTCTACGTGTTTGTGCACTCGCCGCCTATTTCCATGTTTTATCTCACGTTGTTCTGGCAAGAAACTCGATATTGAGTTATGGGATTTGCGTGTACGAAAATCGCGATATTGAATTCGGCGCAAAGAGTCGAAATATCACCCTCTGTTGAGTTTCATATATGTCTTATGATACGTTCTCTCTCTGCGTAAAGTAATATTTGTCGAAAAAGATGTTTGGCGAATTTTAGCCAGATGGGATGGACAGCTTGACTAACCTTTCCAGAACCCTGAAGACGCGGAGGGTATGCAGACTCAACAAAAGCTCCCACATGCTTGCTAACGGAAGCAAGCTGGTGAAAATCCGCCACCATTGACTCGTCTCGCCGAACACTCTGCCAATAGGAAGCACAGAAGTTGCGGATTGCGATGGTTTCTTCGGCTGCTTATTTTTGCTGTACAGCTCAACCTGTGATCAAGTGCCTGTGCATTCGGACATGACAGCACACGATGCACGAATTTGCAAGCGAAAACCACCTTCCTCCCGCGCCTGCTCAAATTATTACAATATTGGTGAATACCTGGTGCCCACCAGCTGCGTGCACGCGTTATATGACTCACCGGTAACCTATGAGAGAAACCATATCTTGGCTTTTGTTGGACAAGACGAAACACGTAGCTAGCGTAGTCATGACGGACAACGTCTTGCTCACAGGCGCTCCAGCTGTTGCGTTTCACGTGTAACCGAGGGCGAAAGGAAAGACAACGCAGTCCACGGTCAGCCAACACCACGACCGGAGAGCCGCATTTTGCGACACAGGCGATCGATTCTGACGGGGTCACTGCGAACCCAGTGCGCCAACATGGTATTTGGTAGAGGTAGGCCGAGCAACACAAGATATAGCTTTGAGTGTCCCAACTGTCGTTATTTGTATATTATCGTATGCGAACGGCATGTGTAATCTTTCACGGAGACGCCCGTTGCTCATCATACTCGTGTATCAATATAGACTTGATTATATCCGTCGTTTTTATAGATTTAACATGAATACAAAGGCCTGCCGCGCTCTCCGAGCGTTCACGACAAATATTCACGGTGTCTACGACGACCGCCACAAGAAGGCTCGTCTTTTCTTCTTTCGTTAGGCCGTTTCCTATGCCGTTCGATTTTTGAGCTTCAGATTTCAACCTGATCGCATTTTCAGATGTGAACTTGGCAAATCGAAACAGTCTTCCTATTCGGAAAATCACATTTATTGTGCGTGCAGAGATTCGGGCAAACGCCGAGATCAACTGCTGTTGTGGTGGTCTGCCGCCGCGAAGAGACGCGCTGGGTGCGCTGCACTGCGCGTAGGACCCAAGCGTCCGAGCCAAGGCTGACTGCCTTTGGTCTAGCGGCGAAGAGGCGTGGCGAGTGCGCTAGAGTCAACCTGCCTTGGTATTTCGTGTTTTACAATGTGACTGACTGCTACTGCTGCTGCTGCTGCTGCTGTACGAGGCATACATGCAAAACGTAGCTTGGAATTTCTCGTCGAAATAGGCCTCGCCCCGCCCCTCAAAACCCACAAGGCAAGTTGAGAGGGAGCTGAAAAGCCCTCCGTGGGTGCGTTGTGCGCTGCGTTCGCCAGCCTGAACGAAAGCAACCTTAACGGCTGAAAGAGGACCACAGGCCGACAGGAGATCAAGCGACCGAGCAGTAAATATCAAAATGGCGCTACGACGTATGTGGACATTTTTTTATTACCCCCCCCTCCCCCTTCGAAGTCCGAAAAACGGGTTGTTGATCTTGCCGCATTACAGCAGTGTAGTCTACGAGTACGTATCCACGAAGAGGTGCGCGCCGAGTGCGCTTCTCTTGGTCTCTAGGCCCGAGCCCGCGCTAGCCGACTGTAGTCTGGCCACGGAGAGACGCGCCGACCGCGCGTCGGGCGCGAAGCAATGTCGCTATACAGCTGTGTCACCATCCAACTCATCGAGCGTTCTGCTGTTGTTTGCTGTCGTAGATAACATCTTGAACTTAGAGAGCACACCATTTTTCGATTTGAAAATCTGCTGACCCAAGTCGTCGGATTTTGGTCGGATTTTGGCCCAAAATCCGACTACTTGGGTCATCGGATTTTCAAATAAAAAAAAATCCGGTCGGATTTTGCATATTCGGACTGCATATGCAGTGTCATTCATTTTTTAGATCGAGAGATACGAATCTGAAGTTCGAAATCGAACCGCATAGGAAACAGTCTTACCTTGTACTACTGTAGCTTCAAGATAATTCACCCACACTAAATTCAAGAAAACAAATCCACACGAATTTCAAGATAAAAATTGCCACACTAACATCAATATATTATTTTGCACAAAGTCGAAAAAAAGTAAGAAATTGGATCCCTACATTTCGAGTCAGAATCGACAAAAACCCAAAACTGAGCGAGATAGCCGCTTCAAAGCTAAATTCGAGATTAAAAGTTCCGAAAAACCAAAATCGAAAAAACAGGAAAAAAACGAAGAACGGATTTCCGGTGGACTCGAACCTATCACGTGTAGTACTGGACGTGCTGCTCCACCTTCCGCACTACTGTTAAGGGTGGAAATGGAATCGTTTTAGACGTGAAAAAATGACCAGTCTATTCGAAAAAAAACGATAGAAAAATTTAAACAACACAAGTTTGAAAATAGTCTGCCACCACCCGATTTACTTGGTTTTAGACTACATTCACACCAAATACCTGTTCACTCGACACAGGAAACGAATTGGATGATAGCGTTCGACAAACACATCCCATCCATGAAGAATGAGCCGGTGATTATTATGATCATGATTTGATTTCCACTTCTTTCACTTCGTCTACTTCAGTGGAAATATGCGCGAACAGTCGATTGTTCAGGTTATCTTCGTATCTTTTTCTTTGGGGAAGAACTATTTGACACTGCCAGAAAATTTATACAGACCAGACCCTCCGCCAGGCCTTGAGCACACACCAATGCAAACCGCGCTTGAATCCGACCAGTAGCGGACACGAGATTTGCTCCAGAAGTTGACTCTCTTTTGATGGGTCAATTGCTGATGTGAAACTCGACAAAAATATATCCCGAGATGAAAAAAAGGACGTCCAGTCTTCAATGTATCGGGCAAACGGTGCCAGAAATGAACGCACACCAATGCAAACCGCGCTTGAATCCGACCAGTAGCGGACATGAGATTTGCTCCAGAAGTTGACCATATTTTGATGAGTCAATTGCTGATGGGAAACTCGACAGAAATATATCGCGAGATGAAAAAAAGGACGTCCAGTCTTCAATGTATCGGGCAAACGGTGCCAGACATTACTGCTGTCTCACGTGAGAAAACGATCGAGTAAAAATACTATACCGTACCCCTCTGTCCGGAAATATAGGGACGGTTTAAGTATAAATATGAAAAAAAACGATTCCTTACATTTCCGGATAGAGTGGTAGGTACGTACGAGTACATACAGCAGCACCATGCAGAACTCCAGGCGTGTGATGAATGCAGCCTTGGCCGCAAGGCTTAAGCTTAGCTGCACGCACAGAAACAACTTGCCCGTGAACTAGAGGTGGAGCGCGCTTCAACGGAGGTGCAGGAAGCGCCGTCGTAATCCCGGTCTCGGCGAAGTGCAGTATAGCAGCACGCAGCCGATTGTCGATGCTGTGTGTGAGCATGTTGTTCTTGCTGTATACACTTGCCCAACAGCAGTAAACCAGGACCATATAGCCTGCGACTTGATCTGTGCAAGATGTTTCGAGGGGGGGGCAGCATTCTCTTGCTGCCGGCCGCCAATTCCAAGGGGCCACCAGAAACGTGCGATTCGCTAAAGGTCGCGCGTCCGTGTCTACGCTGCCGCTCAGCTCCACGCTCTGAGCTTGATTGTGCGCTCTCCAGCAGCACTTTTCGTGCAAAAAGCAAGGCTGACTTTTTTTCAGCTCGTTGCTCAACGCTGCAACGTCGACGCCCGCACAGCCTTTTTTTTTTTTTTTTGAGAGGCAGCATCCTCGAACATATTTTTTGTTGACAAAAATCTTTTTTCCCCCATTACGGATTGGTTGGTTTCCTAAAGATATTTTTTCCCAGATCTCGACCATGCGACATTTTTTTGTCAGTTGTGTTTTGTACGTACTATTAATAAAACGAATCCATTCCCAGACCTAACCGTGATTCCGAGAAAATAAAAATTCTACCACGTCTTTTAAACCACTTTTGAGTCTGGCTCCGCGATATGGCGCTCGACTCCGGGAGGCAAAAGACGGGGTTCGAATCCCACCTGGACTGCGTTTTTCTTTGTTGGTGTGTGGGGTTAGTAAATGTATGGATTTTAGTGTTACCTTTTGTGTTTTAGTTATGCTAATAATATGGGTTTCAGTATAACTTCATTTTATCCTACAGCAACACTTATTTTGTACCTGGTAGAGCGCTCGACTCTGGAGGGCAGAAGCGTGTTTCTTTTTGTATTCAACGGCTTGGTAGGGGTTCATATAACACATGTGCCAAATCTCAGGGTATTGCATCTCCATAAACCGGCGTGGGCATTTGGACTTTTGTGGGGCAGTAGTGCAAAAAATATGCCGTCGCCTCGTTATTATTTAGTTTCAGCACAAGATCAACTTTTGGCGTTAAATATTTCTGTGATATTGATCCCACGGAGTCGGTTCTTCGAATATTTACTTTCGACAAACACGAGTACGTCGGCATTCATTTAGGGGGCATAGTAGGGGGGAACTATGAATGGCCTCTGGCTCAACAACGGCAAAGAACAGTTGAAAATTAAGCAGAGTGACAAAATCGGGTGCACCTGGGTTTATCCATCAAAATCACGTGTAGTGTGTTTTGGACCAGAGCTCGTATGGAGCGCTTTTGACTTGATTGGAGTTATCGTAATGCGAGTAAACGCCCCCCCCCAGGATCGACTTTTCGAGCTCGATAATTCGGTAGCAAAGGTGCCAACACCAAACGCCACGTTTTCGGACAACCCTTGACGGGATCTGTCACCCTTTTCGGCGCTGGCATTCTTCTTGCTGTGGAAATATCGAGCTAAAACAGTCGGTCCGGGGGGGGGGGGGGTACTCGTTATCATGTATGGCCGTAGTAGTATGACCATAGACCCTCGCATCCCTACAATGACGGGACGGAGTATATCGGGTTTTCACCGACCAGGCAGACATTGGTTGCACCAAGCGCGAAGCGCCGTGAGGTGTTGGGCGGGTTGCATCAAGGGTGAGCTGCATCCTACCTACTTAGAACTACTTTAGAGGCGGATTATCTCGCATATGGATGATAGCGTCGATGAATTGATTATTTTTCTGGTGTGGCCACTTCCAGGGACAGCAATGCGTTTAATATGTAACTGCCTCGTGGGTGCCTTACCATATACACACTACGGTCCGGGGGGGGGGGGGGGCGTTTGCTCGCAATAATACGGTATGTACCTGTTTCGGGCCCCAGACGGACTACTGTAGGTACTGTTTTTGGCCGCTGCCCTTTTTTCCTTTCGCACGTGTATACCACACGAGTCCTTGTTTTTTCCTGACGCTCAAAGCACACAGCCCACAAATGGCAGTGCGTGAGGGCCAGCAACATGTCGAGGTTATACCGGTGTTATCCAGTCAAGAAAGCCAAACTCACTGCATAGAGCCAAGGGAGCGGAGGTGGTGGAAGCTCTGCCAGTGGCGGGGGTGGGGGGGTTGGACCGTTGTCGGTGGTGCCCAAACAGAGGCCGACCGCAACTGCAAGTGTCAACGGCGTCCGTGCTGTTCTCCTGGAGTATGAAGCTCTTGGCATTTGCGAGTCGTCAGTTTTCACCTATGATAATTGTTCACCTCTGTCCGCTTAATTTACATTTTGTTGTTCCATTCTCCTTGAGCTACGAGTAGCGAAGCGGGCGGAAGCCGCCCGAGGAGCGAAGCGCTTTGTACCACTTACGATAATTGTTGATGGTTTCTGGAACTAATATACCAGTCCTCATGGCAGAAAAGCTGGCGAAAATCACTGATGACAAAGTCGCTCGATTCCTTGCTGGTATAAACTTGAACGCATACATCGGTGGGTGCGCAGGTCACAAATGCGAAACCAACTCTGCCTGCTTGGACTCTTTTGACTAGGTGCTGATGTAAAGCGACCAAAACACGCGAGTGCGATCTTATAGCTCCTTAGATGAGGTCGGATTAAAAGTTCTTCGACGAGGCAAATTCTGGTAATGTTCCAGAGAACCGTGACTAACCCAATCAGCGGGAGAAGGTTGAGGATGGTGGCATAGATCGGTGTGGGATTAGGCTTTTTGGTGGGCCTTGCCAGCGGCTAGTCACGTTTCCGTGGTCGGTTTGGAGTCTCCGATCCGGGTGGGATCAGGTCCGCGCGGGACAAGTGTGCCAAGAGGGGGAGCAGGGTGCCAAGAGGGAGAAGCGTGCCAGGTTTGATCCTGCTTCGTGTTATCCGATCCTAGGAATATTCCAGCAAGCACAAGTATGTGAAATATATCTGTCCTGTTGCTTTTTGTTTCTGAAGAATTTCACAAAAAAATGACACAACACTTCCGTATCTTGATACATGTGTCCAAATATTTGCACACCTGGGAAATTCTAGAAAAAAAGTTCTCCGACAAAATGGGCCTTAGGGTTATTCTTATCGGAGAACTTTTTTCCATAATTTCCATATTTTTTTTGCGCAATTTTTTTTGTCTTCCAGATTTTCCTGATTTTTTTTCAAAACATGTGAAATTTAACTCTCCTGATTATTTGCTTCTGAAGAATTTCACGAATAGTGACAGAACGCCTCCATATCTTGATACATATCTTGATACATATCTTCAATTATTTCCAAACTTTTGGAAATTCTGGAAAAAAACTCTTTGATAAGAATGAGCCTTATTATACACATGAATTTCATTTCTTCCTTTTGAGAAAGGGGTCATGTGATCTGGGAAACGGGGCGTTGTAGTGCTTTTACACAGCGGTACAGGAATCCTGCTCTGAATGTGTAGCTGTGCGAAGACCTGTCAGTACAAGAGTGTGGCCGTAGCGTCCTCAGCGGGCTCGGTCAGTGTCTGCCCTGTTGTGGTATTGCACGTATGTGTTTCACATCGTACATGTTACTGGGTTCAGTAGTTGTACTATTGTACTGCTAAAATGGTGTACGTACCTTCCTTCTCCGAGCGCAATCTCCCTCCGTGCGCACTCTGGGTCATCGGTTGCGTCAGGAGCACACTGCACTCTGTAAACCACAACGCTGTGTTTACGCCAACAGGGTGGTTGCCTCCCTATTGGGGTAAAAAACTAAAGCCCAATACGTAGGGCTGTGAGTTGGCTGGAGTGCCCGCCTACTTTTAGTTGGATGGTGAAGCCAGCCAACTAGTCGACAAAAGTCAGGCGAGCGTAGTGAGCCACCACCCCCCCCCTCCCGGCCGAGGGGGCCCCGCTGGAGGCGCCGCCGGAGGCGAAAAATACGCTCTTTGGCAAAAAGTATGATACGACGGCCAAATTTATCTCTGGTTTTGACCACGAAAGGTAAAGTTTTAAGTTCGTCTCAGTTTATCAGACTATATAGGGATAGATGCACCGGAAACATGGACATGCCGTCCTCGTTTGGGGGCCTCTCACTCTCACTGGTGTTGCATTTTGTCGTAACGGTCCATACTCGTGCGGCACGCAGTAGCAGCCCAGTAAAATAATGGAAAAAAAATAACATGAAAAGGAGACCGGTACCTCTTTTACGACAGCATAGATAATAGACTATACATCGCCGGCGATTCAGCGATTCAAGAACGGTTCATAGTTAAGCTAGCAAATACCATGTCATACCCTTCGTGGTATTGGATGAGTTACCAACTATAATAACACACATGACGAATCTGTGGTCTACGAGGTTTCATTACTGGGCCTTAAGGTCTCCGCTGAATAGACACGCAGCTTAGGGCGAGCATCGCTCAAACACCCGAGCCAGAGGTGCATATCATCCACTGGACACTAAACATGCATACTCGTACTAACGAGAGATACATAGTCGATGGCGATGGGTTGATGCGCCATGAGTTGCACAAGACCTCTCTGTGTGCTCGCAGCGTGTAGTTGACTACACCTGTGTTGCACTCCCCACAAAAAAAAGCTGACATCGCCAAAAGTCCTGACAATATAGACAATGGAAGAACGTCTGCCGCCGTTTTTTTACGAGGACTTTTGGTTTTTCTGCTCCAGCTCCGAACGTTTCTTTGGGGCCAAAATTTGGCAGACCGGATATGAGCTCTGTGCACTCCCGTGAGTGTGCCAAAGCGACAGCACTTTTCGTGTCCTCCTTCGGGGCGGACCTTGTCGCTCAAGTTTGAAAATGTGTTTCCAGGCGCTTGAATTTTCGGTTTCTTATACTGTAGCCGAGTAGTTTTTTCTGTTGTAGAACGAGCAGTTGGAACCCAGAAGTCGTTTTGAGTACGTTCCTCCTTCTCGTTCTACAGCAGAAAAAACATTTCGGCTACAGCATAAGAAACCGAAAATTCAAGCGCCTGGAAACACATTTTCAAACTTCAGTGACAAGGTCCGCCCCGAAGGAGGACACGAAAAGTGCTGTCGCTTTGGCACTCTCACGGGAGTGCACAGAGGAGCTCATATCCGGTCTGCCAAATTTTGGCTCCAAGGAAACGTTCGGAGCTGGAGGAGAAAAACGAAATGTCCTCAGGAAAAAAGACGTGCTTCCATTGTCTTCGTTGTCGGGACTTTTTTTGTGTTTTGTGGGCAGTGCAACACAGGTGACTCAGTGGTAGTACTACTTGGAGATGCCGGGAAATACATGCCCCGTACCAAACAGGCCTTCCTACAAGCAACGAAACCCAAATGTGAAAAATAGTTGGATAGTTGGCTACCGCCGCAACTATAAACTATAATACCTAGCCAACTAATAAATAGCTGGCAACTATTGGTCAGTCAACTGACAGCCCTACCAATACGAGTACAGTTGTCCTATAACAAACAGGGCAGCCACTCGATGTGAACAACAGTAAGGCGTTTAAAATCTCGGTGCATTATGCCGCGTTATATAGGCCCCACTGAGCTTGTATACAGAACTGCACCGATGTTTCGGGGGATGAAATACTTGGAATTAGAGTACCTGACCCTGAGTACATTTGCACTGCCTCTCAGTACTCGTACATATGTATGTATTTATATACGTATATTTGTAAAATTTTGGTACTTTAGCCAACTTTTCTCTTCGTACAAAGCACTTTTCGGCGCAATACCAAATGCTCGGACACAGGAAGCCCGGCCGGACACATTGGTCAAGGTCTCGGTGCGATCCGTGCACTCTGGAGCACGTGGCGGGCGCCCAAAGTTTTTTTCCGGCGGGAGTGGATAAGACGATTTCCCTGGTTTCAGTACGAGAGGCCTTATCTCGTACGTACGTATCGGTACACATGCTCTCTGTTTTCTCCCCCCGGCTCTCATGAGCTGTGAGCACACAACTCAGGCATATACCAGGTACACAACAGACAACATGCACAGATCCCATCGTTCCAACGCTGCCGCCCACACGCCGTGCGTGTTCGACAAACCCATATGCGCAGCGTTGCTGTGGTTGGTTGTGTTTGTCGGAGCCTGATGTCCGCATTCCGTCGTCTGCCATATAATATTTTTTTATCCGTGTGTACCCAGGATGACGTATAATATCCCTACATTTTTTTTGGATTGTTGCACGGACCACGGACCACCGCCTAGAGAATAATACCCATAGCACTGCACAGAGCGTGCTTACCTCCAGCTTCCTACAGCACCACAACCAACACTGCTGCCCAGCAGCAGCAGTGAGCACACCTTGGGCGTACGGATGATCGTACTGCGGCTCATTCGTACAGCAGCGTTCGTACAAAACATACTTACAGCAGTACAGCAGTAGTTCTTATTGCAGTGTGTCCTACATTGCTGACCGATAGATCATAGAGCCAGCTGAAAGGGGATCAGTACACGTACTTTCCTCGGCGTGGCATTTTACAGCAGTACTGCTGAATATGCAGTCGTACCTGTACAAGCTACTCTACTGTAGTAGGAGATCGTGCAAAATGTTTTAGATTGCGTAAAAAACACGACGTGCCAGTTGTACGAGCACTGTTCTAGCGTATACGTTTATACTGCGCTGGTTAACATTTTCGTTTCCGAGGTTCGACTCGCACCATCCACGTTTTTTTTTTTTAATTTTCACTTTTGACTTTTTTGTACCAGGACTACAACAGTACTACAGTAATAATGATACATTCGTCCACACCTTGCTTTTCTGAACGTATAGCATGATATACTCTGTAATATAAGTTGTGCGTGTTTATTTTCCACTTTCTGGCTTTTTTCGTGCCAGTACATTCATCCACCTTGCTTTTCTGAACGTATATAATGATATATTAATAGTACATGTTACTTGTGTGTTTCAGCCCAAATGAAAGAGTTCGGGCGCGCTTGCGTGTGGCGTGCGTTCATACCTCAACATTTCACAGCTACTCCGAATACTTGGGAGTAGAAGCAAAGTATGTTCGAGAAAATACTGCTATTACCGTAGGTACTTCGTACACTCGCAGTATTTCGTTGTTTTGGTACTCGAGATACTGCAGGTACTCGCAGTATTTTGAGGTTCTGTAGATACTACTGGGTATACTTTCGGGCTCGCACTAATGCGGCGTTCGCTACTGCTGCTGTACTGCTGCTGGCATGGATACCGCCTGTTGTGCTTCAAGTATCTCGGGTTTCTGTACCGCGGGTACTACAAGTATACCAGTTACTATACTAGTCTTCTAGCAGTATTTCGTCCGTTGGTAGTGTTCGCACTGCTGCTTCTGCGAGACTCAGTACTCGCAGTAATGAAATACCCTCAATATGCCCAGTATACTTCGAGTATGAAGCATACTTCAACCGTCTGTGCACCGTGTCGACAAGTCTCAGGCCCAGCGTTCGGCACAACACACATCCAGATAGTCCCACACGAGTGGGAGTTGGAGCAAACTACTTTCGCTGGAGACAACTTGAGCACTTAAAGCAGTCTGGCAGTATTTCGATATATGCATGTACTGCGAATACTCTCAGTATCCCGAGGTTCTGTACTGCGCATATTGCCTTTACCCCAAGTATTTCGTGTTTCGATACTACTGCGGGTACATACTTACCTGTATTCTCGGGGTTCGGTACTGCTCACACTCTCATTACTCTCAGTATTTGGGCCTTCTCAGTACTCGCAATATTTTTGCCGCCAGTACTCCAATACTCTCAGTACTCGGACTACGATTTGTTCTCGAGCAGTTACCTGCGAAACCATATATATTACTCTGAGCACCAAGAAACATTTATTTTGGGGGAAACATATATATTGTAGTACCAGTATGTATGTATTTACAAGGCGCTTCGCTCCGCGGGCGGCCTACGCCGCCCGCTACGCTCGCTCAGGAAGGAAACATCAAATTATGCGAAGCGGACAGAGGTCGATGATTGAATATTGTTTTTTTTATGGCCCCTGTAGTTAGCTGCAAACTGGCGACTTGATAATGCCAAGAGTCTTGCCGCCATGCTTCAGGAGAAACAGCTCGGACGCCACATATGCTTCGCGTCGCGGGCGGTTTTCCGCTACGCTCGCTCACACGTCGTACATACGTACATACCCCAGGTAGGGTACTTATTTTCTTCTTTCGATATGCTCTGTGTCTGTGTACTCGTATGTAAGAAAGATAAAGTACAGAACGGCACAGCAACACGGCCAAAACAACGAAAATGAAACCGAAAAATTCTAAAAGAAATAAAATCCCCGTCCCCTTTCGTGTAATAATTTACTACCTGAGTCGAACACCTTACAACAGTCAAAAAAAAAAAAATGAAAAAAAAAAATAAATCTTACAGCAGAGCTCTCTCAGCCTCGTACGCCGCCCGCCCCTCTCGCGACCATCTCGCCACCGATTCAGTCCGGGTAAAGCTTCGCTCCCTCTCTTCCACAGTGAGCCCCGTCGCCCGCCTCGCGTGAAGCCCGGTGCTCACCGTGGACCTCGGCGCAAGCTCGATAATGTTGGTGCTCATTCGGGGTACCTCCCTCTTGTGACTCTCAGCCCGGTCGTAAAAATAAGCACCGCTTGAATATTATCTTACAATCCCGAACGACCCTTAAATACTCGCACGTACTCTATCCAAAATCTTAAATGGAGACCAGACAGAGCCTATTGATGCATCCCTCGTGTCTCGAGGCACACGCGACGCCTAGGCACGAAAGCGGCGACCGCGCTCCTTGCAACTCCCCTCTACTCGCCAGCATCCGCTGACACCCGCGACGGTGCCGGGTTCGCCCGCGCAACCGTGCTCGGAGTACACGCACGCACACGAAACGAAAGAAGAAAAAAGGAAAGAAGGACTGAAAGTACGACGAGAAATGGAGAAAACAAAGACTCGCTGGAACGGTCCGGCAAGTAATGAAAGGAGGCGATTTCCAAGTGGGAGCTCTGAGAGGCCAGGGATGTACCAACCGAGCACGCTCAGAGATCGAGATCTAAGTATATCTATGTGCTGTACCTTACTCAGCCGGTCACAAAGTATTATGGCGCAACCTCGACCTCGCGCAACTTTTTGTACTTAATAATTAATCGCCGCGAATCAGCTGGATCAATATATCTCCACTTACCGATACCCTATTATATATTATTGTAGTAATGATCCCACACTAATTCCGCGAACAGCAGTATAACATATAGAATACGCGCGTTCGGTTTATCACAATACTGTACTTCTAAAATTCGGTAAAAATGGAATATAGACGAGACGTATTACGCAGTTTGCAAAGTTGAGTATAAACTATTTAATCAGTCGAACTCACAGCTGACGTAGTTCAAAATTTATAAAATATAGTCTGTCCTCAAAAATATCTTACGCGTGTTCTTCACGTTAAAACATGATGAGTGGGTGCAGGTGCTACTTCTAAACAAGTGTGCAGGGTTTCATACATTGGAGTATTATTTCGCTCTTGCGCCACTCCCCTATTCATATGGCACCTCCCGGAGAGGAACCTTGTACTCGTAGTCAGTACAAGTATGTACCTGGTATAGTAAGTACCAGGTACCCAAGTGGTACTGCTGAAGAGTACAAGGTACAGCAGTAGTTCGTACTGCTGCTGTACATCAGACGCTATCCTCTCGGAACTCGATTACACCAGTAGTATCGTAAATAATAGGTTTTCCCCAGAAAAACTGCTACGCAAAAGGTCTACGCTGTGCAACAAGTACAACCACAGCCACTTTCGTCAGTTTGTTGTAGCGTGTGGTGAAGACAGTAAGTACGAAGGTTTGAAGGCAAATCTCCTTGCAGCGCGCCAGGTACGGTACTGTTGCTGCTGATGTACCACAGGTATTGGCTTGGCACCGTAACCTGTGACCTACAGCAGTAGCTCGTCCAGGCCGGTCATCAGACATCTTTTAGATTGCCGGTGTCCCATTAGTTTATGCATGCCACACTCACCAAACCATGGAGAACTCATAGCCCAGGAGCTTTGGTTAGTCAATCGATCCTCCTGTAAGCAAGCCACAAAGTCCCACGTCTGCTGAGTTCTGATTCGTGAGCTCGTGCGAGTGTTTTCCCACGTCTCGTTTTTGTCTATGCGGTACTCGCAAACCTTCGATGGCGTTTTTATTAAATTGCACTTTTGTGGGCAATCCACACATCCACACAGAGGTGATCAGAACACAGGGGCACACGTCCACAACTACACATCTGAGCCGCCCAGGAACCTTTCTGGATCCATCCACGATATGTCACTACTCGCTAGGCAATTACGTGGCCATTGTTCGACATATTGCCGGCGAGTTGTGTCCTCGAGGCACGCATCAACCCTTGTCATCGCTGAGCACGACAATGTTACCCTTAGCCCAAGCGCTCTAAGCGCGGTAACTGCAGCAAAGGGGCTACAAAGCGACGTTACTTTACTTGTGCTCGGCCACGAAGCTCAAGAAGTGGCCCAACAGGTGCGAAGATTGCACTTGATTTTGTTTTCAAGTTTTCGTAGGCGCTACACCCGTACAGCAGTATCTGTTTACCAGGTTCCAGTAAAACAGAAAGCTGTTTGTTGCTGTTGTAGTTGTAGTTGTAGTTGTAGTTGTATAACTGGTAGATATGTCGATCTCCAGATCGCTTGGAGTAGTGTGGGTCTCGCGTAGAGGTGTCTCGAGTAGAGGTGTATCCCGACGAGTACCCGTCACAAACGGTACTCGGATAATTCTCAAAGTGAATCCCGAATCCGTCGCGGGTAACCCGAGTTTACAGACGAATTCAAACGGGTTCAACGAGTACTTGGATAACCCGTCTGATCACGGGGTACCAGAAGCGGATGTCAGTGGATACTATTAATATTGATACGTATCGAAAAGAGAACTATTAATAACATTAGTGTAACCATCGAACAATAATAACAGAGTGCCGCGTAGTCAAAAACATTAATAAAGCTAAAATAGATGCAATTGGCTTGCCTTGGTTTTTGTGCACATGTTGTACGTATGTTTTTACCATTATTACTTGTACAAGCTACCAGGTACCTGGTAGTTGTTTGCACAGCTGCACAGCATGATGGGCATATCAGGCTGTTTCCTATGCGGTTCGATTTCGAGCTTCAGATTTGTATTTTTCGAGCTCAAAAATGAATGACCCTGCTTATGCAGTTCAAATATGTAAAATCCGACCGGAAAAAAAAAAAAAATCGATTTGAGAATCCGATGACCCAGGTCGTCGGATTTTGGGCCAAAATCCGACGACCTGGGTCATCAGCCAAAATCCGACGACCTGGGTCATCAGATTTTCAAATCGAAAAATGGCATGCTCTTTAAATTCAGGATGTTATCCACGACAGCAAACAGCAGCAGAACGATCGATGAGTTGGACGGTCATACAGCTGTATAGCGACGTTGCTTCGCGCCCGACGCGCGGACGGCGCGTCCCTCCGTGGCCAGACTAGAGTCGGCTGGCGCGGGCTCGGGCCTAGATACCAGGAGAAGCGCACTCGGCACGCGCCTCTCCGTGGATACGTACTCGTAGACTACACTGCTGTACAGCAGCAGCAGCAGTCAGTCACAAAATGAAACACAAAATACCAAGACGGGTTGACTCTAGCGCACTCGCCACGTCTCTTCGCCGCCAGACCAGAGGCAGTCAGCATGGGCTCGGACGCTTGGGTCCTACGCGCAGGGCAGCGCGCCTAGCGCGTCTCTTCGCGGCGCCAAACCACAATAACAGCAGTTGGTCTCGGCGTTTGCTCGAATCTCTACACGCACAATAAATCTGATTTTTCGGCATAGGAAGACCCTTTCGATTTGCCAAGTTCATATCTGAAAATGCCATCGGGTCAAAATCTGAAGCTCAAAAATCGAACCGCATAGGAAACGGCCTGAGGGCGCAGAAAGGCACGCACACCTGCCCCCGAATTGAGCACATTCAGACAGCCAAAGACAGAAACACCTTACGTGTGCCATAGCAGGTGGCGTTCCCAGGTCTCATGGCTAGAGTATACATCGGGAGTAAACCCAAAGGAAAGGATATCGAAGATATCAACATAGCAGGCACGCGTATCAAAAACAACCGACCGCACCAAAAGGGTCTTTCGCTATGTGCAGGCGCAAAACTTTGTGCAGCATGTTTGTGGTCAATTTCACCTTTGCACATTGGCCAAAATCAACCCGACCCCAGATCTAACCCTAACCCCGACCCTTTGGGCGGCTCGAGATCGGCAGGGGCAAGTCTAGTGGCATTTTTCTAAAGAAATTTCTGGCGGCGGAAAGGCCCGTCTCGACCTGATATATATGAGACCCGCATTCTGCACAAACTTCTGTACCGACCAGTCCTGCACATGGAGCGAGTCTACCAAAGGCAGGCATATTCAGCTCTTAGGATAGTGTCAGTATCAGAGGGATAGTGGAGGGACCCCGTTTTCTGTCGATTTGAACGATTTGTAGATATATTGTGAGGCATACTAAACGGGAGACATGCCGAACATATGGGTGCCCGAGTACTCGAGGAACCCGCCGAGTACCCAACTTTTGGTCACCTCCAGAACTCGCAGGTTTCAAGTCAAACCCGAACCAGTCACGAATTTTTCCCGACCGGGTTGTACCCGCCGGGTACCCGGGTTTCGATCATCTGGAGTACACCTCTAGTCTCGCGGGCGCGCCGCCCTTGGACGTTTCGGCCCCGGACCTCGCCGCAGGTACGTGGTCATGGGTGCAGACAAGGGGAAACCGGTCGTCTCTCGCCGCGGCGGACCGCGCTCCATATGTTTACGCTGACTTATGGTAACATGATAGTACAAGCAGTTGTGCTCGTAGTCTTCGTAAACTACAAGTACCCTCTCCTGTGTCATGTTTGTATCAAACGAGTAGACTATCAATACTAATAATTACAATGATAAAGATGGGAGATGTTAAAAGCGCCCCCAGAGGAACTTTAACTTTTTGTGCCCCCGGAATTGGGGGCACATTGTGCTGAAGTGCCCCCGGAAACAAAACGCTGGTACCGCACGCGATGACAGCGACCATAGGATACCAGACCTGCGTGATGGCTGTCTACGGTATCTACTGCAGCGGTGTATGCAGTCTTTCCGGCCCTGAACGCTTCTCGCTTGGTATACCGACGCGTTTGTTTTTTCTATGTGCGTGCCTGATCTCTCCTGGCATTTGTTAGGGGCACACTAAGCTAAAAGTGCCTCCGAAAATAGACAACATGAAGCACGCCACCACGAGCGAACATGACGACTGTAGGATACTAAAACTGTCTAGAGGTTGTCTACGGCATCCGCTGCCGTGGTGTGTGCAGTAGTTCCGGCGATCATCGCTCCTCGCCCGATATACAGACCGGTTTTGTGTTCCGTTTTCAGTACTACTTACTTCGGTCCATTTTTTAGGGCGCGTTAGGCTAAAAGTGCCTCCGAAAATAAACGACATGAAGCCCGCCACCACGAGCGAACATGACGACTGTAGGTTACTAGAACTGTCTAGAAGTTGTCTACGGCATCTGCCGCCGTGGTGTGTGCAGTAGTTCCGCCGGTCATCGCTCCTCGCCCGATACACAGACGGGTTTCGTGTTCTGTTTTCAATAATACTTACTTCGGTCAATTTTTGGTGGCGCATTAAGCTTAAAGCGCCTCCGAAAGTAGACAACATGAAGCACACCACCACGAGCGATCATGGGATACGAAGCCTCTCTGGGTGTTGTGTACGACCTCTGCTACCGTGGTCCGTGTAGCAGTTCCGCCGGTCATCTTTCCTCGCCCGCCATATAGACGGGTTCGTGTTCTCAATACTCATCGTCTCTCTACAGTAGGCATTTTTTGGGGGCACATTAAGCTAAAAGTGCTTCCGAAAATAGACGGCAAAATGCATGGCACCACGAGCGATCAAGATAGCCGCAGGATGCTAGAGCTATCCAGAGGTTGTCTATGGTATCTACTGCCGCGAGGGGTGCAGTAGTTCCGTCGGTTACCCCTTCTCGCCCGATATTATTTTGTACAAAATGGCCGTTTTTTTCCGGAAGAGTTCAATTTTCTCGTTTGGACGCGGGTCTTTTCTCGTGCTTCCTGCTGCGAGGCCTGCAGGGGAGTGGCGTGGACAGTACGGTGCAAGCGTTGGCCCCTTCCGGGCTCCGTGGCACATGCTCTAGGCGGTTAAAGTCGCGTGACCCAGCAAGCAACTCAGCGGATGGGCTCCCACTTCCGAAAAGTCATCCAGGGGCTTCGAAACCTACCCGGATTTTCATTTTTTTGGTGCAAAGATTTGTTCTTCTCGCTTTTCGCTGCAACTGCAGCAGCACACAGTGCTGCTCGAGCTCGTGCTGCTCGAGTTCATGCCCGTGCGCTCGAGTGATGCTCGAGCAGTACCCAGCAGTACAACAACAGCATCAACACGCGTACGAGTGCTGCTCGAGTCGAAGAGTGCTGCTAAGTGCTGCTGCTGCTGCTGAATGATAGTGTGCTCGTGACCGCTTGGCCACAACGTTCTCGAGCATTCGAGTGATCGTGGTCTCGTGTTCTTTTTTTCGGTGCAATAGGCCTAGAAACCTACCCGGATCTTGGTATTTTTTTCTGAAAGTGGCTGGCGAAAACGACGTGAGAAAACGCTGTATCCACCACGTAGCATTTTTTTTTGTCTCGGTCCGATTCATCGTTTATCGAATCTTTGTACCAAGTCTTGTGTTGCGTGGAATAGCCGAGTATTCAGTGCCCTTTGTATAATGTGCCCGTGCTACGCGGTTTGCTTCTTATTTTGCTACTCCTGTTGCTGCCGTTGCTGCTGCACACAATCACGGTATAGCAGCTACTGTTTATGGCGCATGGTTGCTTTTCTTGCTGCTACGCTTCTTATTTTTTGCCCGTGCCACGCGGTTGCTTATCTTCCTGTTCCTGGTGCTGCCGCTGCTGCTGCACACTGCTGCGCATAATCACGGTGTAGCTGATAGTACTGTTGCTGCTGTCGCAAGATTGCTTTTCTTGCTGCTACCCCAAGGCTACCCATAGTTTTTTTTTGCCCGTGTCACACGGTTGGTTATCTTGCTGCTCCTGCTGATGACGTTGCTGCTGCACACTATCACGGTATAGCTGCTGCTGCTGTTGCTGCTGGCGCAGGTTGCTTTTCTTGCTGCTGTTAAGATATTGTCTTGTATGCGGATTTTCGCGATTTTCGAACACACGGGCCACGTATGAGGATTGACGACCTCTCTGCTCCTTCGGGGAGATTCGTCGCTCGTGTATCTGCCTCCGTCGCCACCGTCGACCGCCGTCCTGGCTTGGGGGATTTTTCACCCCCCGCCCACGCCGCTTTCGCTTCGGTTTTTTGTCGTACCCTCCGGGGGCGACCAGGGCTCTGCAGAAGCCCCCGCTGCAGCGACGTTTGTCGCCCAGCGTGCTCCTCCCCCGACGAGCACTCGACAGGTCGAAGATGCCGTCGTGAGCACTGCTCCGGCCGCGTCTTCCCTCTCAGGCCAGGGCTCTGCATAAGCCCCCGCTGCAGCGACGATTGTCGCCCAGCGCGCTCCTCCCCCGACGAGCACTTTACAGGTCGAAGATCCCGTCGTGAGCACTGCTCCGGCCGCGTCTTCCCTCTCAGGCCAGGGCTCTGCAGCAGCCCCCGCTGCAGCGATGATTGTCGCCCAGCGCGCTCCTCCCCCGACGAGCACTCTACAGGTCGAAGATTCCGTCGTGAGCACTGCTCCGGCCGCGTCTTCCCTTTCATGCCAGGGCCCTGCAGAAGCCCCCGATGCAGCGACGATTGTCGCCCAGCATGCTCCTCCCCCGACGAGCACTTTACAGGTCGAAGATTCCGCCGTGATCACTGATCCGGCCGCGTCTACCCCATCGCCGCCTGGCAACCCGGCGCCTCCGAACGTTTTGCCGTCTTCAGGCCGCATCTCATCGTGGACGCGCCGACGAACAGCCGCCGCCGCTGGCGCCGTGCCGCCTGCTGTTGATTATGGCTTCGGGCCCGGCGGGACCCCTAGACCATCAGCCCGGCGTGCTACCACCCCGCTGCGAGCCCCACGGCCGCGACCGCCCACACCCGTTGTTTTGGCCCCGACTCGTGCCGCCTCGCCCGTCCCGACGGTACCCATCCCGTCCGGCCGCGACCGCACCGAGCCCGTGGGAACTCCTCTTTTACGACTTCCGCCGCCAACTGACGCACCTCCCGTCACCTCGACCGCCTTGGACGCCCTCGGCGCAGCTGCCGAGTTTCAGTTCGGTGACCCCGCAGCGCGCTATTCGCACGCCGACTGGGCTCGGGAACAACAGGCTGAGCCCGCGTGCAATGCCGCCATGCGCTACATAGCCCTTGGCCGACCGAAAGTTTTGCCAGACGACTTTTTATCAGGTTTCCCTTCCCACCAGCGCCCTCCCTTTTCGGAAGTTCAAGAGCTGGCCACCAAAGGCCGCTTGCACACCACTGACGCGGGCATCGTTCTACTTGTCCGATAGGCCGTCCCCCCCCCTGCGTTGGATACGCCACGCCCGGTGGGTCGTACGGCCTGCTTATTGAACGACGAGCTTATTCGCATTTATGTTCCGCTGCTCATGCGCCCCTGGGTCATGCAGGCTTGCCATTCTACGTCTTCCTGCCACCTAGGAACCGCGCGCACCCTACGTATGCTCGAACGTTTCTACTGGTGGATCGGCATGAGCATCTGCACCCGGTGGTGGCTACGCAACTGCTTAAAGTGCCAGGCACGGAAAACGTCGCGGCAGACGGTCCGGTGGCCCTCCATCACGTTGCCCTTGCCAGAAGGGCCCGGCATCGCCGTCAGCATCGACTATTTCGGCCCCCTCCCGGTGACGCCTCGAGGCAATACCTACATATTGCTTTTCACGGATCGTTTCAGCCGCCGGGCTGACATGTACGCCGTCAGAGCGGCCGAGTTCACCGCTGAGGGCACGGCTAACATTCTCATCAACCGGTACATCCCTCTTTGGGGGTGCCCGCGCAGCATCCTCTCGGACAACGGCCTCCAGTTCTGCTCCAAGCTTTCGCACGCCGTATATCAGCTTTTCGGGGTTCGAAAAATTGCCACCAGCTCCTACCACCCAAACGGCAACGGTGGGGTGGAACGTGTAAACCACACGATGGCCCAGATGTTGGCAATGGTCGTCAACGAGCTCCAAAACAACTGGGATGAACAGCTCCCTCACGTCGAATTTGCGTACAACAATTCCGTCAGTGCCGCCACGGGTCTGGCTCCCAACGAGGTACATATGGGTCGGCTCCCATGCCTCCCACTCACGATTTTCGAACGTGCAGGAGTCGCCGGCCACCAGAGCTTGGCCCGCGACCACCTCGCCTACTGCGACTTGGCGACGGACCGCCAGCAGCGCGCGTACGACATCGTTCGAGAACACCACGCCCTCACTGTCGCTCGCGTGAACCGCCGCAACTCCGCCCTCTCCGACGCTCTGCGTCCGGTCCCCAAATTTGACGTTAATGGTTGGGTGTGGGTGTACAATACGGCGGCCACCATCCGCCAGGGCGCGAAACCAGACACGGACGCCAAGGTCCTCAAGGCCGAACTCTCATTCAACTGGACGGGCCCCTACAAAGTTCTCGCAGTTGGCCTCTGCTCCTCTGCGGACACCCCGGATGGATCTCCTCTCGGAGCAAAGCTCCTGTATTTGGATCTTCCTTCCGATATGCCCGGCGCCGAGGCTCGCCGGCGCGTATCTGTTCAACGCTGCAAGCCCTGTGCCAACCCCCACGACCGTGGTGACATGCCGAAGTATTTGCCGGCGGGGTTGACGCAATACGTGCTCAACAATTTCTCCAAGAAATCCCCTCCGTACCACGTCACCGAGGACGACGTTTCGACCCCTCTTGAACGACTCGAAGTGGAAAAGATCACTGGACATCAATCGGTTAGAGGTCGAGGTGGCGTCATGGCGGTGATGTACGAGACGCACTGGAAGGGACTTTCCCAGCCATCCTGGGAACGGGAAATGGACCTTCAGCTTTCTCGCCACGCAATTTTGCGCTACTGGGCCGGCACCCCGAACCAACACCGCCAAACCAACCGCCTGTATCGCCGAATGAGAATTGGCGCGGTACAACGGGAGCTTTCCCGGAGTAACGGCGAGCGGTTTCTGGCACCCGGCTATGGTTGCGTATCGCACGCCGATTGGCTCCGCCGATACAGCAACACTGTACTTCCCAACGGGGCCCACTTTTGGTACAAGGTCGACGACGGCCTGTGGTGGCTCGGAAAAATCAGCGCAACTACACCGACGGATGGAGTATATTTGGTTCGATTTTTGGACGACCCGGGACCAATCAAGCTTCCTCTTTCTCCGGCGCGCTACACGACTTCGACGAGAGCTGTACGAGGTTCTTGGTGTCTGCAAATTCACTTGGCTAGCGCGTTTACACGGGGGGTCCAGCGAAACGTAGATGAATATGGAGGTGCCGCCGTGGATAGCTGAATTTCGCGTCTTGACTGCACTCGTTATTTAGTTATTTTTTGTCGTCTTCCTGGGCCTTGGGGGATGAATTTTTGTCTGCCCGATATGTTTCTGGTGTGTTTTCTTTTTTTGAACTGGGTTGGGGATGTGTTTTTGGGTATTCTGTCCTGCCTTCCCTCCCCGCTCGGTGTCGGGACGCGCTTTCAGAGTGGTGGACTGGGTTTAGGTGGTTCTTGTCGTCTTCCGTGTCATTTTTCTTTTCGTTCCCGTACGCACTTTTCGCTTTTCCGTGCATCTTCCTCGCCCCCCCCCCGTGCGGGTGGTATGGCGATGACTTTCATCGACGATTTCTTCCTGCCGCTTAAGGCTAGGTCTTCCGTTTATTTTTTTTGCGTACTTTGCCGGCTTCGTTGCCTCGCCGTTCAGAGGTGTGGGAGTAGGTTTTGAGGAGCCGCATCTTCGACTCATGTTCTAGTTCGTGGAATCGGGGTTTCCACGAATTTCCCATAATTCTGCATATACGGCTCATCAGAGTGGGCTAGTGTTAAGATATTGTCTTGTATGAGATTGAAAGCCCGGTAACTACCTGGGTTCAGTCACTGGGAACGTATTTGTAGTACTTGGAAGGCGTATCTTAGATGGAAAACCAGGGGTTTTCCAGAGGAGCACGAGCTTGGTCTCAGTCTCCGCGTGCACGAAAGGAATTTGCTCTTCTTCTCTAGCTAAGCAAACAACACATGTGAGTACAATGTTTACCGACTTAAAAGGCAGACCTGTCCAGGGATACAAAGTGTCCCGCAACCCTTGATCTTAACACTGCTACCCTTGGTTTTTTTTTTGTGTCCGTGCGACTAGTGATTTTATTACACCCTAGCTTCTATTTCGTGTACCGGTATACATTGTACCAGGTTGCGCGTGTATAGGGTTGTCCATCAACTCATTTTCGAGCTTGATTTTATTATTGATTCTTTGATCTTCCCTACGAAACATGTGCAGTTCATGCAGATCATACAGATGGCACCCGATAAAGATGTATAGATCACACAGATCAAGATCCCACTCAGGTACACACCTGTCAAATATGACAGATCCTGCAGATCATACAGATCATACAGATCCTGCAGGTCATGCAAATCCACCGATATGCAGATCATGCAGATCGTACAGACTCCATCCCGGTCAAGATGATAGTATCATACAGATCACACAGCTTCCACTCAGGTAGGTCAAACAGATCCTGCAGGTCACACATACGTACAGATCACACAGATCAAGTTCCCGCTCAGTTACACACGTGTGAAATATCTACCTCATACAGACCCCATCCCGGCTAAAAATGATGTAAACAAGTGTGCAGTATCCAGATTTTACAGATCCTGCAGATCATACAGAAACCCTGCAAGTTCCCACTCAGGTACACACGTGTAAAATATCTACCTCATACAGACCCCATCCCGGCTAAACATGCTGTAAACAAGTGTGAAGTATCCAGATTTTACAGATCCTGCAGATCGTACAGACCCCATCCCGGTTAAGATGTAAGATCATACAGATCGCACAGATTCCACTAAGGTAGATCATACAGATCATACAGATCCTGTAAATCATACAGATCCTGCAGATCATACAGAAATCATGCAGATCATACAGATCGTACAGACCCCATCCCGGTCAAGATGTACAGATCATACAGATCACATAGATTCCACTCAGGTAGACCATACAGATCCTGCAGATCATACGTATCCTGCAGATCGTACAGATCCCACCCGGTAAAGATGTACACATCACACGGATCCCACTCAGGTACACACCTGTGAAATATCTACCTCATACAGACCCCATCCCGGCTAAACATGCTGTAAACAAGTGTGAAGTATCCAGATTTTACAGATCCTCCAGATGATGAAGAAATCTCGCAGATCACACAGGTCATACTGATCCCGCAGATCATGCAGCTGAGTGCTACGCTTTCCTTTGAGCAATACAGTAGTCCATGCCTCCTATATGCCAAGACATGCGAGAGCATCGATGACTAGACTACTACTCTTCGCTTTTATCAATACAGCAGCCCATGACTCATTTGACTCCGAGATCATTTTTACTCCCAAAAGAGGTGCAAGGGTTTTACCTGCGTCTCCCTTTTCAACTTGCGACACCCCCCGGATTTCACACCACCCACATCCCGAAGGGGAACCTTGTATATACGTATGTTATAGTGATATCAACAATCATTATATCTGCTGAACTCATGTAGATTTGCGAGCGTACTTGTAAACCTGGTATACATGAAGAGGTCCTTGATGCAGATTGAAGTTTCCGCGCCGCCAGGTACTACATCAGCTGGTCTGGTTTGCGCGAATTTCATGCCGTGGACAACTCCCAGGCAGGCCTACTGTAGCATCCTACGGTCGTCGTGACTGCTCGTGGTGGCGTGCATAATGTTGCCTATTTTCGGAGGTACTTTTAGCTTAAATGCGCCCCCCCTAAAAACTGGAGAGATCACAAGTTTGGAGAACACGAACCCGTTTTCATGCCGGGCGAGGAGCGATATGACCGGCGGAACTATTACACAGACCACGGCAACAGATGCCGTAGATAACCCTAGAGGGGATACTTTAGCTGAATGTACCCCCGATTCTGCGGACGTGCTTAAAGTTAAAGTGCCCCCGGGGGCACTTTTCTCATCTCCCTAGAAACATAACTACGTGTGATACGAGGATGATTTACCCGATACGTTCCCGTTGCTCTCAGCGCTGGATCGACGGAAAAAGTCATTTAACCCCGTCCGCCACTTTTACCATCAGCTCACTGCCCTGCGTTCCCCATGTCCCGTGATTCTGTTCCAACGGAATTCTCGTCACGGGCCGTAGGCAGCAAAGGTTACCGGTGTTTCCAAGGTACTCCACGCTGACAACCCGGCCTATGGGAAATGGGTTGCTGAAAATATTGCCAGAGGTGTGGCTACTGTTCAGGTGCGGAGCAGTATGGAGACGGCCACCCAGCATACCGATAGACGGCGGTTACGCCGAATCGAGTACGTAGATGTAATATCAGGCATCAATGATGCATGTGACTGCTAAAAAAAGTGCGAACGGCGTCCGCAAACGGCAAACGTAAACATTGAAAGGCATGGAACACTGCTGCTGTATCATCATGAAATCCCCTTCCAGGGAAAAATGGGGTGTCCAGTATATAAAGACGTATTTCCCGTCAAGGACTATTTTTAATATTTCGAACGGTAAGAATGTTGCGAAACGACGCGTGGATTTGCGAACGCGAGCGGACGTGTAACGCGTAACATACATACCTGGTATATATTTCGTAGGTGGTACGAGTAGAGACCGGAGCAACCTCACGTCAAATACGAGTGTACATGCCGACAGCGGACTACCGATTGGCGGCAGGTGGCTTTACGTAAGGTGTTTTCAGCGATATTCGCATAGCTCGAGACGACCCTTGCATGCCATTTGCTGGCGCGAAAAGCATCTCCGTGTTGAATGTAGACTAGCCAAAACGTTTCGCTCATGTTCCGTATTTCGAGAGCATGCGTGTTCAAATGTCCAGGATTCTCCTGTAGCGCTCCCAAATTTGACGAACGGCACCCCTTTGTTTTCCGTCCCGTCTCGTGCGCAGGCCGCGAAGCCGTACACCCACATTGTGGCCGTTTCCACCATGGCTGGAAAAAACTTCATCGGTCGGTTGGGGGCAGAACTGGACTGCGCCCCTGTGACAGATGTCCTTGCAGTCGTCGACGAGAAGACATTTGTACGCCCGATGTACGCCGGAAACGCGGTTGCGACCGTGCGCGCCGCCGGCGCTTTAAAACTACTGACGATCCGCCCCACTTCGTTTGAGAAAGCACCTATTGGGGGCGACTCGGCTGCAATAGAGTCAGCGATTTCCCCAGCAGACGGAGCTGACGCTGGCCTCGCGTCCTTTGTGTCCGAATCTGTTAGCGGAGGTGATAGGCCGGACTTGACGGCGGCGAGGGTGGTAGTGTCTGGAGGCCGGGGAATGAAAGATGGCGAAAACTTCAAGATTCTGGAGAAGCTGGCAGATAAACTGGGTGGAGCAGTAGGCGCATCGAGGGCTGCTGTTGATGCAGGCTTTGTGCCAAACGAACTGCAGGTGAATTTTTCGAAGTACATCGTACTCGTAGCACTATGTATTTCCAGATACTGGGTACGGCAACTGGTATGTTACTAAGCACTCAAGTTTCCATGTCCATCGCCTGGCTGCCATCGCTTTCCTCGTGGGCGTATTATTTACTCTGTAGTTACTCAGTGTAACGTTGAGATAGTTCCCATAGGTCAAAGTTATATTGGTGTCATTTTACTGCTGTAGGTCGTTACTGCGGCTTGTCAATTCTACACCGCAAGAATACGGCCAAGCGTGAGGGATGGTGCTAGTTGGAAGCTCAAGCTTGTAGCCCTTTGAACGCGTTTATGATGTGGATGTACATATGAACACGTAAACCGATGTTGAAGTTTGAAATCTAGAGATTTGGCATGAAGTCGGCGTCGTTTCTGGCAAGTGGCCGGCCTATCCTTATTTAGCACGTCTGCAAGAGGCGATATTAAATAAGATCTCTGCTCGATGCTCCTTTGGAGTATTTTATTGGGGTTAACAACATACCTGTGTTTTGTCTTCAACCCTCGAATGTACCCACCTATTGCAGGTGGGCCAAACAGGCAAGGTGGTGGCTCCCGAGTTATACATCGCGGTCGGTATTTCGGGGGCCATTCAGCACCTTTCGGGCATGAAAGATAGCAAGTGCATCGTCGCCATCAACAAAGACAAGGAGGCCCCGATATTCCAGGCGGCTGACTATGGTTTGGTGGCTGATCTATTCGACGTCGTGCCGGAACTCGAGTCAAAATTGTAAAATACCCCGTATATATTGCTTTCGATCAGGCTGCAATCATGTCGATTATCGCAATCGCTTCTCGGTAATGCCGAAACTTCAAGACGCAAATAGAAAATGTGCTGAGTGCAGTGCGACGCGTTGAGTGGGGTCAATACAATTTTGGGGGAAATCTAGGTGGGGCCTTCCTTAGCGGCGGCTGCCGTGTTTGCAAGAGTGTATTCTGCCCCAATGCAACAATGCAGCGTCGGGTCCGTTAGCAAACGCGAGAGCAAATCCACAGGTGATTTGAAATGCCAGGAGCGGACGACAACAAGGATTACGCCTGAAGGTTACAGAAAAGGGGCCATTTCCAGAAATAATTAAAGAAAAATTGGGATACCCAGAAATAATGCTGGGCTTGTGGGTTTTGGCTTCAGTTTTTGGCCAGTGAGCGATCACAACTCTCCTTCTCGTTTTTGTGCCATTGATTGCTTTTCGTAGGACAGCTAACATGATAATCGCCGGAAGCGGACGATGCTGACTGTTAGCGTTGAAAGTTGCGAAAGCGGGAAGGTCGGGAATGGGGAAGCCATACTCAACACGTAGAGCAGTGTATTAGAACAATTGCCGGTTTTATCGCAAGCTTGTTCTGGCCCATTTCTTCGGCCTGGGGTTGTCGCCCGGGTGTGTATATTTAGCACACAAAAGTCCTTGGAGATCATTCATGCATACTGAAATAATAACGCATCATACGGAATTAATTGCTTGGGCATCGTTTGCTATTACGTACCTGTACATGCAAGAAGTTGCCTTTGGGGCAGCTATGCTGTAGAAGCAAAAGCGCGCTGCTTCTGCGTACTCTTGTAAGCTGAGCGAAACACTGTGCAACAGAAACAAGCCTATATGGCACGAAGAATTTTGCTCATCGTATTACTTCTCCACATAATTGCTCACATGCTTATGGGACACGAAAAATGTGTTTGCGCTCTGCGCCTTACTCAATACACCCACCGAATGAAATACATCATCTGCCCGCCAGTCGACACCGAAGAGAAAACGTTCTATCGAAACCCACTTGCTACAAGAGCAACTGCTTGCACCCGATACGTGGTCCGTGAGTAACCCACGGTACGCGAAGCTTACTACTAGCGCCTGATTTACCGTACCCATCACAGCCATTCCGAAAATTCGTCCATATCCTCGGCATCCAACTGAGGGGGGTCAAAGGGCACAGTCGGAGCTGGTGCAGGCGCTGGTGCTGGCGCTGGCGTTTGCACTTCCTTGGGGACAGCTGCCGAAAAGCCAAAGGTAGACGTCGTTTCGAAATTGCTACCTTTGGCCGTAGCGAGCCCCGTGACACTGTTCGGTTGTCCCTCAGTCTTTTGTGATTCTTTCAACGTTGCCCCCCCTCACCCCAGATACTTCAGCTTTCGCCTTCCTACTCTTGATTTCGCCGAGAGATGTAATTTTGAAGTCTAGTTTGGCCGGTGCCGGTTTGTGCTGCATTTTGAAGTCAAGATTGGCCGGCGCCGGTTTGTGCTGCGTATTCAGCCTGTCGGGCAGCCCTTTCCCAGTCAAAACGATGTCGCCTTTCCCACTTTCTGTGCGCCTCGTGGGCCGCGCGAAACCCAAACCCTGTGATCTTGACAGCGGCTGGAGACTATTTCTCTGGCGGTCTGCAGGTTCATTTTGCTGACGAGTAGGTTCACCATGCTGACGAGGAGGCTCTTCTCGCTTACGGAATGACGGGGCAGTAGATTCGCTGTGCTGACGAGAAGGCTCTTCTCGCTTCCGGAATGATGGGGCAGTAGATTCACCGTGCTGACGAGAAGGTTCTTCTCGCGCCCGAAATGGCGGGCCAGCAGATCCGCCGTGCTGACGAGGAGGCTCTTCTCGCTTCCGGAATGACGGGCCAGCAGATTCTCCGTGTCGACGAGACTCTTCTCGCTTCCGGAATGGCGGGCCAGCAGATCCGCCATGCTGGCGAGGAGGCTCCTCTCGGGTCCGGAATGTCGGGCCAGCAGATTCTCCGTGCTGGCGAGCAGGTTCTTCTCGCGGCCGAAATGGCGGGCCAGCAGATCCACTGTGCTGATGAGGTTCCTCGTGCTTTCGGAATGGCGGACCAGAAGATTCAACGTGCTGACGAGGAGGGTCTTCTCGCGCTCGGAAAGGCAGGCCAGGGATGCCCGGTCGGCTCTGTACAGGGCCCACGGCCCTTTCCCTTGCGGGAGCGCTTGCCGGTGACTGTTGGGCCGGGCCTAAACGGTCCAATATTGATAATTTACCACCAGGCGGCACCCCCCGGCTCTCCGACATACCAGGTCGGGGGTCCTGCGCTCTCACCTGCCCTCTACCATCTCGTGGCCGTACACGCCTGGGCTCTGCTTCGCTGCGGTCATCTTTTAGCAGCTGCAATTCTGCAGCTCTCTTGCGTGTGACGAAGCCGCCGTCTGACAAGGCGATGATGCCTGCTTGACTGGAAGCTTTTTCGCGCTGTTGCAACGGAGAGGCACTCCGGGCTTGGTCGTGTCCGCCCTGAAACAAATCACGCTGCTGGTGCCCCGTACCTGGCTTGTGCATGTTGGAAGACGCAGTGGAAGTCTCTGTGCTCGGTTTCATCGTGCGCACCGCCGCCTGAACTGGAAGCTGTCTGCTAGGGCCTCCCACGTATGCCTTTCCGCCGGCCCCAAACATCGCGGGTGAGCCCGTCGTGAGAGGCGCACTTCTGAACTTGCTGTCCTGATGACGCGGTGGCCCTGGGTCACTCCGTCGCAAAGCCGACGTGTGCTGTAGGTCTTCACCGTGACCAGAATGGCTTGGCCTGCCGATTCCCACGTCATTCGTCCTGTCCGGTCCTAGTTGTTCGGTGTGGGGCAGAGTGTCGTCTCGACCAGCCGGGGCGTGCGCGAACGGCTGACCCGGGCCTGGTCGGACTCTCGCATCTGGCACAGCCGCACGTTGTGGTGGGTTCACAGGATTAGCTTCTTGATGGTTCCCTCCTTCGGCAGGGGTCGCGTGGCTAAAAGGGCAAGCATCACCCTTGACGCACTTGTCCTGCGCAAAAAACACGCAAGGTTGCTTGCTACGATCCGCCGCCTCCCATGCCTGTGGGCGCGAGCCTCCCCGACCTCCAGCAAATACACCTCGACCCCCGCCCATCCCGCGCCCTGTGGCGAACCGTCCTCCGCGTGCTCCACCCGCCCCGTGTCCCCTCGCCTGCATCGTGGAACAATCGTATAGGATCAGGAGAGCGTCCATTGGAAATGTATTGTCAGGGCCCGATACCAACAGCACGGAAGCACGCCACAACAAAAAACCCTGCGCGAAAAGCGCTTCGAGTTCGTCTATGCAAGCATGCAGACGGGGAAGGTGCGCTGGATTCGATGAAAGGTAACACAATCAAGGCAAGACGTAGAGTAGCATCGATACATCGGCGGAGAGGTCTATCATTGACTGTATATAATAAGTTTTTTCCTTCTCATCCACTAGGTCCGTGGCTCTATGGGTATATAATATAGGGCAAGGTTTTCGTCGTAGCTTAGATGCGGAGTCTCGAACCAGGGTCTTTCTTGCCCTCCTCACTACCAGCTACGGTACACGCCTTGGTTTTATTCGAGGAGGGATCAACACATACTTTTCTCGTCGACTCAACACGAATGTCGACCACGTACTCGCGATAGAGATGAAACAACCAGCGCCTTCAGCCCGGTGTGTAGTGCCCACAGATTGTGAAAACCCCGCAAAGTCGATACGAACCAAGGGCTTAAGAGTGTGATGGTTCGAGTATGGCCACTCAACCACCATCGCTACTCGCATATGGACGGAATAAAAGCGCTTGTATTCGACAACATGTGCTTTCTGGGCAGCGACGCTCGTGTGCAGAAGCAATCGTTGGTGGACCAGGTGCTCAGCTTGTACAGGATACCAGGTTCCAGGGTATGAACTCGTACGAGACATACATATTATTTCTCGAGCAGAACTTCATTACTGAGGATACGTTTTACAGAGAGTATAATACTTGGTATAAATATGTACCAGTATCCTAGTTCTACGATCAGCTATTACGGGGGTCCATAGTTAATAGGACCTATGGTATACATAAAAACCTATATATGTACCTATTTTTACTAACAATATTTGGTCCTAATTACTATGGTCCCCCGTAATAGTAGATAAACAAGTTGATCAACGCAAAAAACATGCAAGGCGGCACGCAATGCGTGCGTAATGGTGTAGATTCAATCCGATCCGTGGCTTGACTCACCCCGCTCGCTGGATGTTGAAAAGAGCAGTTGGCGGCATCCTTGCAGAAGCCGTTTTGCCAGAATCGACAGACAGTACCGGATGCCAGCGCCGCTTGGCTGTGTCGAAAAAGACAGTTGTAACCCTGCAAAAACGGCAGATTCCACAGCAAAACGTTGCGAATTAGTACACGTGAAGAGATACGGGAGCGTGAACACCGATGCGGATTCCCTTGCGAGTAGAAAACCACACTGCTGTGAACGCCGAACTAATAGTCAGCTTCATCCAACGCACATTATACAACTGTACGCCGTATTACTCGTAGACACAGCATTATAACGTATTTGAGTCTGGTCCCTGATCCGGATGTGTTCTGTCTTGCGTATGGTACTAAGGCAATAAAGTAGTACGTAGAGTATTGGAGCCTGATTCGATGTCTTCTGTCTTGTGACCGAAACAAAACAGAAAAAAAAATCAGTTAGGCTGTTTCCTATGTGGTTCGATATCGAGCTTCAGATTTTTATATTTCGATCCAAAAAATGAAAGCATCTGCTTATGCCGTCCGAACATGCAAAAAATCTGACCGGATTTTTTTCGATTTGGGAATCCGATGGCCTAGCTCGTCAGATTTTGGCCCAAAATCCGACGACCTGGGCCATCAGATTTTCAAATCGAAAAATGCCATCGTCTCTGAATTCAAGATGTTATCCACGACAGGAAGCATCAGCAAAACGATCGATGAGTTGGATGGTGACACAGCTGGGTAGCGACGTTGCGTCGCGCCCGACGCGCAGTCGGCTGGCGGAGCGTCTCTCCGTGGCCAGCCTACAGTCAGCTGGCGCAGGCTCGGGCCTAGAGACCAAGAGAAGCGCACTCGGCGCGCACCTCTCCGTGGATACGTTCTCGTAGACTACAGCAGCAGCAGCAGCAGCAGCAGCAGCAGCAGCAGCACTCAGTCGCGTTGTGGCACAATACAAAATACCAAGACAGGTTGACTCTAGCGCACTCGGCGCGTCTCTTCGCGGCCAGACCAGAAGCAGTCAGCGTGGGCTCGGACGCTTGGATCCTACGCGCAGTGCGGCGCCTCAGCGCGTCTCTTCGCGGCGCCAGACCACAACAACAGCAGTTGGTCTCGGCGTTTGTTCGAATCTCTGCAAGCATAATAAATCTGTTTTTTTCGCATAGGACTGTTTCGATTTGCCAAGTTCACATCTGAAAATGCGATCGGATCAAAATGTGAAGCTCAAAAATATAATCGCACAGGAGACAGCCTTATCAAGAGTTGCCTTTACGTCGATGGCTGTCGTTATGCCTGTTTCATGATAATACAAAGCGCTTCCAGTCGGCCCCACGACGTTGCTCAAGTGTCCCAGCGGACAATCCAAAGGAGTGTTAACATAGTAAATAGGACCAAATGTTGTTAGTAAAAATAGGTAAATGTATAGGTTTTTATGTATACCATAGGTCTTATTAACTATGGACCCCCGTAATAGTGTTGAGAACATGTCAATAGAAAGATGGTTTCACTTCAATCAACAGGGTAAAACACATTTTTCACCTGACCTATCCTGGGACAAATATTTTGAGACGAAGTCCGCTAAGACAAGAGAGTGTACCTTGTGGATATCTACTTGATGCCACTTGTGAACGTACGAGTGTCTACGATCCCCTCGCAGATGCTACTTAACTGCTGTGTCTGTCCTCTTTCCGACCGCCATGCTTTAGAAACTCATACTTGAACGCATCCCATCTGGTCTGATCGCTTCAAAAGGATCGAGCAACAGCATGCAGCAGAATCTCACCAATCAACTTTCAACGGAGAATTACCACCGTTACTTCAACAAGCAAGGCTGGATAAAATAGCTCGCCAGCAGTGATGAGCTACTCTACCCACCTCCGTTCCAACAGCTTGAGACTTGCAGGCTGTGATCGAGCCTTCGTTCCTGGATAGATGGCATTGTCGTGTTTGGGGTGGGGAGCAGTGGCTGTAGTAGGCGAGCTATTCAGGTACATCCTTTGCCTTGTTCGCCACTTCAAACCTCTGAGTTCATCTACAACACCTCCCTGTGCTCACGTAGGGGAGAATCATCATGTCTGTTTGCGGTAAACTACAACAATCGTACACCCAAGCAGCTGCTATTATTCATGGACCAGGGTCGACCACGGTCCACCTCTTCGTTTACTACGGCTGCTACCATTGCTGGCTCTACTACTGCTGCTGCGCTCTGCATGGAGCATCATTCAAGAAGAAGGGGGGTCACAGAGTCACATGCCGGTATGTTAAATTTTGGTGTCGAAAATTCCTACCTGGTACGTGTTTTGTTTTGTTCTTGTTTTTTTATTCCCCGCCGGAGATCTGGTGGCGCTTTTGTTGCGGGCGGGCGGTAAAACCGAAACTTTCAGATAGTTGACTTTACGTCGACGGCTGTCGTTAGGCTTGCTTCATAAGAATGAGGTGCCGACCTTGTGCTGCGACAAGTTCGATGTCGACTGCGCCTTGACGACGGGCTTCTTGCAGCCACCTGCCTTGCACTTGGCTACCAGGTAGTTTCTTTGATTTCCCCGTGCCTTGAAGAAAAAACGACCACAGGGTTGACGTCTTCTGTTGTGGTTTTTGCCACTTGACGCCTGCGGTGTCTTCAAGATCAGGGGCTTCTCGGCGCCATCGTCGACAACAGGGGCAGGGGGCTTCGAAGCGGCGGGGCTGGGGCTGGGGACTATCTCAACCTCGCCATCCTCGTCGTCCTCGCCGTCCTTCTAGGGTGAATAATCCCCGTCGCTATCGTCGTCTTCCAGCGAGGATACACCAGAAATCTCACCCTGCTCCTCCGGCGCGGTAGTCGTCAGATCGGACTTGGGTGGAGCTACCACCCCTGGTGCCATTCATGGCGCGAACGGACGAAGAAACTCGAACGCCGAAGGCACTACTGCTGTGTGGTCCAGTGGCTGTGGTCTGTGGTCTTTGTGCCGTGTGCTGCGTGCTTGGCGAGTGCTGGGCTTTGGGGTGTTGTGAGTTGTGAGCGCTAAGCCACTCCCGGCATGACAACGCTTTCTATTCCACTACAAATAATAAAAAAAAGTACCAGGTATGCTTAACTAAGCAACTTCTGAGAAAGAGGACTAAGCATGAAACTTGCGTATAAGCAAATACGCATGCCTAACTAAGCAACGAAATACGCAATAAAAAATAATCAGAGCAACCTCTTTATTTAGTTGCTTACCAACACTAATCAAAAGAGAAAAAGGAGAAAAAAAAAAAAAACTGTCGTGCCGTCGTGCCTCCCCGCAGGGGATGTGGAAGACACTTGCAAAGAACGAGCTAAAGAAAGATAAGACTAAGAAACAAGGGAATAATATACGAACTACTGTAAACTACTCGTTCTGGTAATTGGTACCTGGTACAAGATTCCCCTCCGTGAGGTCCCTATTACGGGGGTCCATAGTTAACAGGACCTATGGTGTACATAAAAACCTATATATTTGCCTATTTTTACTAACAAAATTTGGTCCCGTTAACTATGGACTCCTGTAATAGGGGAACGGCGCAAGAACGAAATATTACTCGTATGAAATACCTGCACACCTGTTTAGAACTAACTGCATCCACCCATCATTAATGTGAAGGACACAACACATTTTGGAGGACAGACTATATTCTGCTGTTTGTGGAAATAGTGTGGGATCATCACTACTACAATAATATAAAAGAGGGTATATCGGTAAGTGGATTATTGATTCTGAACAGATACCTCGCGGCGATCAAGTCAACGCTTGCGGCGTAAACTTAGGTACAAAAAGTTGCGTGAGATCGACGTTGCGACATAGTACTTTGTGACCGGCTGAGTAAAATCCAGCACAAACAAAATATATTCTCGCAAAATAAATGTTTCTTGGCGCTCAGGGTAAAATGAAGGTTTCACAGATACAGTAGATGCTCGCGAACATTTCGTTGTGCGAGTATACTGAGAGTATTGGAGTACTGGCGACCAAAGTATTGCGAGTACTGAGAAGGCCAAACTACCGAGAGTACTGAGAGTATGACTCTACGGAACCCCGAGAGCACCCCGAGAGCACACAAATATGTACCCGCAGCATCGAAACACGAAACACTTGGAGTACAGGCAATATCCGCAGTACATAACCTCGAGATACTCAGAGTGCTCGCAATACATACTCCTCCCACTACATGTCCCCGATATACTGCCAGTGCTCCAATTACTCGAGTTGTCCCAAGCGAAAGCAAACTGCTCCAACTCCCACTCTTGGGACCATCTGTGAGTGTTTAGTACTGAACAATGGGCCTGAGAATTGCCGATATGGTGCACACACTCGTGGGACCATCTGAGTGTTTTGTGCCAAACAATGGGCCTGAGAATTGTCGACACGGTGCACACACGGTCGAAGTATACCTTCATACTCCAAGTATACTGGGCATACTGAGAGTATTTCGGTACCGCGAGTACTCGCAGTACCAACACTACCAAGGGACGAAATGCTGATAGTGTTTGCAGTAAACGACATAACCCCGAGACACATGGAGCACAACAGAGAGTATCCACAGCAGGAGCAGTAGCGAATCCCGAACTACTGTAGTGCGAGCCCGAAATTATCCGCACAGCAGTAGTATCCGCAGTAGTACAGAACCTCGAAATACTGCGAGTATTCGCAGTACTCGCAGTATCTGCTCCAGTACAAACTCGAAATACCGCGAGTGCACGAAGTACCTACAGTATTTTCTTGAACATACTTCGATTTAATCCCAAACATTCGGAGCAACTATGAAATGTTGAGGTATCAACGCACGCCACACGTAAGCGCGCCCAAACTCAGTGGCCTTGCGTAAAAACACACAACTTGTATTGTACCATACGTATGAATAGTAGGTCAGAAAAGCAACGTGGATGTACTGGTACAAAATAACTCAAACGTTGAAAGCAAAAAAGAAGCGAGGATGACCGTTTGAGTCGAATCTCGGTATCGAAAATATTATCAAGCGCAGTTTGTTATCTACGCTACAACAGTACTCATACAACTGACTAAGTCGTGTTTTTTACGCAATCTAAAACCCATTGCAGGATCTTAGAGTAGCTTGTACAGGTACAACTGCATGTACAGCAGTACTGCTGTAAAATGCTACCTGGAATGTGATATGATACGACCGCAGAAGATACGCGTACTGCGACAAAGGAACGCGTACTGCTGCCCTTTCAGCTGGCTCTAGGACCTATCGGTCGGCCGTGTAGGACACACATCAGTCAGAAACTGTTAGTATGTTATGTACTAATGCTGTACACGATGCTTGTACGAACGATTTGTTGTACTGGACTCGACGAACGTACACGATCCGGGGATGTGTACGGAGCCAAAATAAACGCCGTCATACACTGCAGCAGGTGCGTGCATAGGCCAATGCCGATGACAACAACAAACACTAGTACTGAGAGTATAGCGCGGATCTGCCATATGCGCATAGTACGTGTTTTTTACGCAATCTAAGGCACATTGCAGGACCTCTTAGAATAGCTTTTACAGGTACACCTGCACGTACAGCAGTAATACTATAAAATGCCATGTGATATGATACGACAGAAGATACGCGTACTGCGACAAAGAAACGTATACTGCTGCCCTTTCAGCTGGCGCTACTAGTAGGATCTATCGATCAGCAGTGTAGGACACACATCAGTTAGAAACTGCAAGTATGTTTTGTACGTGTGCTGCTGTACACGATGCTTGTACGAACGACTTGTTGTACGGGATTCGACGAACGTACAAGATCCGGGGATGATTGGTACGGAGCCAAAAATGCCGGCCACACACTGCACCAGGTACGTGCATAGGCCAATGCCGATGACAACAAACGCTACTGTGGTACTGAGAGTACAGCGAGGATCTGCCACATGCGCATAGTACGCTGCCTGCTGCTGCTGTTGGCGCACTGTGCTGAAAACAGATGGAGCAGTGGCAATGTTGGATCATACACAGCAACACGTACGCAGAAGAAGCAGCAGGGAGAGAGGTGAGGATGATGAAAAACAATATGGTACATGGTAAGGCAGACGGTGGAATACGGACGGCAGGCTCCGATAAACCCAACCAGCGACATCAATACTGCGCATATGGGTGTGTCGCACACGCACGGCGTGTGGGCGGCAGCGCTGTAACGATGAGATCTGCGCATCATGTCTGTTGTGTAGCTGGTACATGTCCGGACTGCTGTGCTTACAGCTTATGAGAGCCTATCTATGGAAGAAAACAGACAACAAACGGCACGCGCTCCAGAGTGCACGGATCGCGCCCGGACCTCGACCAATGTGTCCGGGCGGCAGCGCTGTAACGATGAGATCTGCGCATCATGTCTGTTGTGTAGCTGGTACATGTCCGGACTGCTGTGCTTACAGCTTATGAGAGCCTATCTATGGAAGAAAACAGACAACAAACGGCACGCGCTCCAGAGTGCACGGATCGCGCCCGGACCTCGACCAATGTGTCCGGCCGGGCTTCCAGTGTCGACTACTTGGCGTTTTGCCCAAAAGCGCTTGTACGAAGAGATATGTTCGAAAAAGTACGATTTTTTGTTCACAATTATAACTTAATACAAGGTTCCCCTCCGGGAAGTGCCTAGGGGAGTGGCGCAAGAGCGAAATAATACTCGTATGAAATACTGCACACCTGATTAGAAGTAGTACCTGCATCCACCCATCATTTTAACGTGAAGAACACACATATTTTTGAGGACAAGACTATTATACTGTTTGCGGAATTAGCGTGGGATCATTACTACAACTAATATAGAACAGGGTATCGGTATAAGTGGATATATATATCTATATTGGTCCAGATGACTTGCGGCGATCAATTCAATGTATGCGGCGTAAACGTAGTTAGTACAAAAAGGTTGCGTGAGGTCGAGGTTGCACCACAATACTTGTGACCGGATGAGTAAGGTACAGCACAGCACATACATACTGGTACCATATAGATTCCCCCAAAATAAATGTTTCTTGGTGCTCAGGATAACATCATGGTTTCACAGATACATGCTCGAGAACAAATCGTAGCTCGAGTACTGAGAGTATTGGAGTACTGGCGGCCAAAATATTGCGAGTACTGAGAAGGCCCAAATACTGAGAGTAATGAGAGTATGAGCAGTACTGAGCCCCGACAATACAGGTAGTAAGTATGTACCCGCAGTATAGTATCGAAACACGAACTACTTGGAGTAAAGGCAATATGTGCAGTACAGAACCCCGAGATACTGAGAGTATTCGCAGTACATGCATATAGATTCCTCGCAAATGCGTATCTCGAAATACTGCCAGACCGCTTTGAGTACTCGAGTTGTCTCCAGCGAAAGTAGCTTGTTCCAACTCCCACTCGTGTGGGACTATCTGGGAGTGGTTTGTGCCGAACGCTGGGCCTGGGAGTTGTGGACACGTTGAAAATATACTTCATACTCGAAGTATGCTGGGCATATTGAGGGTATTTCGGTACTGCGAGTATTGAGTCTCGCAGAAGCAGTACGAACACAACCTACGGACGAAATACTGCTAGACTAGTATACTCGTAGTACCCGCGGTACAGAACTCCGAGATACTTGAAGCAGAACAACAGGGGGTATACACGACAGCAGCAGCAGTAGCGAACCCCGCATTAGTGCGACCCCGAAAGTATACGCAATAGTATCTGAAGTAGTACAGAACCTCAAAATACTGCGGGTACTTGCAGTATCTTGAGTGCAAATACCCCGAAATACTGCGAGTGTACGAAGTACCTATAATAGCAGTATATTTTCGAACATACTTTGCTCTACTCCTTTTTCTTTTTCTTGTTCTTTTTCGGTTTGGTTTTTTCGTTGCTTCTCTTTCTTTATGGTGTATTTTGGTTGATGGCGTATGTATGTACGTTGTGTCGGCCGCACCTAGTGCGAAGGCATGGTATTACGTAGGCTATTAATGCATTACGGTGTGTTATCTTTGTGTCGTAGTCTGTGACCACAGAGCTCGTATCTTTCTAGGGTGAAGAATCAGCACGGACACTGGGCTTGCTGGATGTCGACGAGTAGAAGAACGGTTTAATGTGAAGAACACACACACACACACACACTCCCAAGTATTGGGACTAGCTGTGAAATGTTGAGGTATGAACGCACGCCACACGTAAGCGCGCCCAAACTCATTACCACACGAAGTATCTTGTATTCTATCATATTATTACACGTTCAAAAAGCAGGGTGGATGAATGTACTTGTAGCACAAAAAAAGTCAGAAGTGGAAAAAAAAGCACACACACTCACAACTTGTATTACAAGAGTATATCATACTATACGTTTCGAAAAGCAAGGTGGATGAATGTACTGTTGTAGTACGTACTGGTACAAAAAAAGTCAAAAGTGAATTAAAAATAAATAAATAAAGCGTGGATGGTGAGAGTCAAACCTCAGAAACGAAAATTTTATCGAGAGCAGCATAAAATCTACGCTGGAGCAGTGCTCGTGCGACTGGCGAGATGTGTTTTGTACGCAATCTAAAACACATTGCATGATCTCCTGCACAGCAGTAGGAGTAGCTTGTACAGGTACGACAGCAGTACTGCTGTAATTGCACGTGAGGAACGTACGTGTACTGGTCCCCTTTCAGCTGGCTCTAGGATCTATCGGTCAGCAGAGTAGGACACACAGCAATCAGAACTACTGCTGTAAGTATGATTAGTAGGAACGCCGCTGTACACACGATTTGTTGTACAGCAGTATAGTACGAACGATTTGTTGTACTCGAGTCGACGAATATATCGGTCCGGGGATAATCGGTACCGAGCAAAAAATGCCGGTCACACATTGCGGAAGGTACGTGCATAGGCCGCCAATGCCGATGACAACAACGAACACTAGTACTGAGCGTACAGCGCGGATCTTCCACAAGCGCATAGTACCCTGCCTGCTGCTGCTGTTGGCGCACTGTGCTGAGCACAGCTGGAGCAGTGGCAATGTTGGATCACACACAGCAATGAGCAGAAGAAGAAGCAGGGAGAGAGGTGATGCTGGTGTGGTCGTGGCGTGGTCAAGTGATCGATCGAAATCTCCGATAAACCAACTTTGATAACCATGATACGCACAAAGTGTGCCCACTGTTGCTGCTGCTGGGCAGCAGGGTTGTGGTGCCGTAGGAAGCTGGAGGTAAGCACGCTCTGTGCACTGCTGTGGCTATTGTTCTGTAGGCGGTGGTCCGTGCTCCGTGCAACAACACAAAAAATAAGTACAGGGATATACGTCATCCTGGGCCTGGGTACATGAGGATCAAAACATAGATGAAAGACGGTGGGATGCGGACGGCAGGCTCCGACAAACACAACCAACCACAGCGACACTGCGCAAATGGGTGGGTCGAACACGCACGGCGTGTGGGCGGCAGCGTTGGAACGATGGGATCTGTGCATGTTGTCTGTTGTGTACCTGGTACATGTCTGAGCTGTGTGCTCACCGCTCATGAATGCTATGGGAGAAAATAGACAGCATGTACCGATACGTACGTACGTACAAAATAAGGCCTCCCGTATTGAAACCAGGGAAATCGTCTTATCCACTCCCGCCGGAAAAAAAACTTCGAGCGCCCGCCACGCGCTCCAGAGTGCACGGATCGCGCCGAGACCTCGGCCAATGTGTACGGCCGGGCTTCCTGTGTCCGAGCATGTGGTGTTTAGTCGAAGTGGGCTTTGTACGAAGAGAAAAGTTGGCAAAAGTACGAATATTTGACAAACATACGTATACATATACGTCAGAAGTACATCTGTTCTCTGTGCCGGAAAACTACTTGGTCAAGTTGAAATGTTAATGTTCTACAGCAGTACTTGAACCTACAGGCAACACGTACATACTTCGTCAAGGCGAGAGGGCAGAGTACCGTTTCTCAGGTACACAAAACTACTTACTTAGATCTCACTCTCTGAGTGTGCTCGGTTGGTACATCCCTGGCCTCTCAGAGCTCCCACTTGGAAATCGCCCCCTTTTATTACTTGCCGGACCTTTCCAGCGGGTATTTGTTGCCTCCATTTCTCTTCATACTTTCAGTCCTTCTTTTCTTTTTTCTTCTTTCGTTTCGTGTGCGTGCGTGTACTCCAGCACGGTTCCGCGGGCGACCCCGGCACCGTCGCGGATGTCAGCGGGTGCTGGCGGGTAGAGGGGGGGTTGCAAGGAGCGCGGTCGCCGTTTTCGTGGCTGGGCGTCGCGTGCGCCTCGAGACACGAAAGAAGCATGACTGGGCTCTGTCTGGCCTCCGTTCGTGATTTTCTATAGAGTACGTACGAGTATTTAAGGGTCGTTCGGGATAGTACGAAAATATTCGAGCGGTGCTTATTTTTGCGACCGGGCTGAAAACCACAGGGGGGTAGGTACCCAGTTTGAGCACCAACATTGTCGAGCTGGCGAACGACGGCCACGGTGAGCACCGGGCTTCACGCGAGGCGGTTGGCGGGGCTCACTGTGGAAGAGCGGGAGAAAAGCTTTACCCGGACCGAATCGGTGGCGAGATGGTCGCAGAGGGGCGGGCGGCGTCCGAGGCTGAGAGAGAAGCTCTGCTGTTTGATTTTTTTTCCTTTTTTTCTTTTTGAACGGTGTAAGGTGTTCCAATCAGGCAGTAAATTAGTACACGAAAGGGGACGGGGATTTTTTTACTTTCATAATTTTTCGGTTTCATTTTCATCGCTGTGCTGCTATGCCGTGCTGTGCTTTATCGTTCGTACATACGAGTACGAGTACAGACACAGAGTATATCGAAAAAAGAAAATAAGTACCCTACCTGGGGTATGTACGTACGTACGACATGTGAGCGAGCGTAGCGGAAAACCGCCCGCGACGCGACGCGTATGTGGCGTCCGAGCTGTTTTCTCCTGAATGAATGAAGCATGGCGGCGGGACTCTTGGCATTATCAAGTCGCCAGTTTGCAACTACAACAGTCATGAAAAAATAATATTCAATCATGGACCTCCGTCCGCTTCGCATAATTTAATACCAGGTACGTATACTTTTCCTTCCTGAGCGAGCGTAGCGGGCGGCGCAGACCGCCCGCGGAGCGAAGCGCCTTGTACAACCTTACCTACGAGTCAACATGGAGTTCGGAGGCTCTACTATTACGGGGGACCATTGTAAATAGGACCTGCGGTACACATAAAAACCTATATATTTATATACTTTCACAAACAATATTTGGTCCTATTTACTATGGTCCCCAGTAACATAATATTTTATACCTACGTACGGGAAGACACAAAATAAACATAACAGGAAAAATACACGTTGTAGGGGATTACCCGTACGTACAAAACATGGGTCATCTGGAGGAATTGTTATATTTAATTGGTTTCTCTCAACGGGGCACCGACCTTGGTACATGCACCCTGTAAAAAGTAGTGGCAATCTCCGACCGAAGCACTAGCACCCTGACTTGGACTAGCCGAAGGCGGAACTGGATTGGTTGTGGGCTGTCCAAATGTCTGAGACATCGACACTGTGTCACGACCTCCTGATCCCCCTAAGCCGCCACCTCCACCAAATCCTCCTCCCGTTCCGAACATATTCATCCCGGCAGCATCCATGGTCGCTCTCCTACGTAAAACGCCCTCCCTCCCGGCCGGTCGTTCGTTTTGGGAGAGAGATGATACCGAAGACCGAAGGCTTTTATAGAATACAATGAGGCGTGTCTGGAGAGGGGGTATTAGGGCGGCGCATAAATTCTAGAGTGACGATTGTTGCTTGCGTTGGCACATGAACATTGTCCAGATACATCCTATTTCCATTTCGTCACCCCCTACACACACGTAAGGCCACGACAAGCAGACAACCTCGTCTATCGTCGACAAGCTAGCAGTTTGTAAGCCGCCCCTCTATTCAACATGAAAGCAGCAGCGATGATTGCGCTCGCCATGAGCGGAGCTACCGGCACGGCTGCCTTCCAGATTCCGGTGGTGACAAGGCAGATGTCTGGCGCGTCCAGCCGTACCGCTATTTCGATGGCGCAACCCTCTGTGGGAACTGGGCAAGGCCAGGGACTCGACTACAACCCGGATAAATACAAAGATGAAAAGAACAAGGGAAACTACAGGAAGCTGTCCGATGCGCTCGAGGTCAGTATAGACGGCGGTCCGTAGCTAGAAGTGCCTCATTTTCGCGCGAGGTGACGCAACGTAGGCGATGTATTTTATTTACCGCGGGCACTGATACGTCAACGCCACCGCCGTACTACAGGTCCAACCTATCGCGGGCGCACCTATACATGCCGATGCGTGCTCTTGGGTGTCTCTCTCCGCAAAGCGCCGATATCTTTTTCGACGATACCTCTGCATTATTTCTAACCCCTATGCGGCGTTCATGTACTGCTGTAGTAGATTCCTTCGAAAATGGCCATTTTTTTGGCGTTTTTGATAAAACTGGTGTCATTCGTTCTCTTGTGTTGTGACTGCTGTTGATGTCCTTTTCCTTCGAAAGGTTGAAAGGCTAATGGTTCGTGCTTGTCCTCGTCGTTACTGGTTTGGGTTAACTGGTTAATGGTCATACATGCCTAGTGTCGTACCATGTACATTGTACACCGTACTCTGTAGTATTATGCCTGGAATGTGCCGGTACATGATTTCGCGATGATCTGGGCGCCTTTTTTATTTTGATCACAGAGTTTTACGCAAGTATTTGTGTGATACCCGTGCCGCGCCAGGTGAGGTGTTGCGGAGCTACATCTCGTCCCCAAGGGCTTTTCTAAGTTTGAACCCAGTACGTACAAACCATCATACGGAACTACTGCTGTAAAATGAGACTATTAATACCGGTACGTACACAACAGCAGTGTGTACGTAGAGCTATAGGATCTGCCAGTAGGTACGGTGCATTTGTGTAAGCGGTACTGCGAAGAGCACTTCTGTACCCCGACTTCAAACATGAACTCCGCCGTACAATCGTGGTGAAGCCGTTATGCAAGACTCGACATTGCCAAGGCATGAAAGGCGATAGTCCGGATGCCGTGCCAGCGCCCATGTTTTTTTTATGAGTGAATGGATGCCCTCGACAGGCTGCTGATGTGGAGGCTCGCCTCAACGCGGAAGAAGCGGACAAGAGGGAGAGGGCCTCCGAAATCCGCCGAGAGGAGAGGCTGAAGAAGATCAAGTTCATGGCGGACATGGATGACTCGATCGAGGTGGGCGCGGTGGCCAAAAATTGTTGATGGCATGGTTATTGCTCCGCCGAGGCCCTTGAATATTGAATACCAGGGTAGCTGAATATGAACGGCAATGGCTCATGGTTGTAAGTCGCGACTGACTTGAAGTATTCGCGTGAATGGGACGTACTCTCAACTTACGAGTACAACGAGTGTTGCATAAACTGTATAGAGCACGGGCAAGCATATCACCATATCACCAAGGCAGTTTGCAAAAGTGGTGTTGAGTGCTGCTGTGTACTGCTGCTGTGTCCGCCTTTTTGGTCGAAGTCATGGAGCTGACATACGTGATGAGGTAAATACATCTACGTACGTCGTACCGATTTCATTTCGCTGGTCGTTGTGCTTCTCGTTTTTTCAGCCGTATAGACCAGGGATGGGTGTTACGGCTGAAAAAAGTGCGAACGTCGGGCGTTCTCGTCAAAATGGCCAATTGTGCGAACGCCGCTCGCGAACGTCAACCGCAAAACCTGACAATGCGTCAAATCAGGGGATGGATCACTTTCATCCCCGTCGTTTTTTTTTTTTTTTTTTGGTTTTCGCATGTGGGCTACTTACTGTCAATAGACATGGCGATCCATCGTTGCTTTCACATGCAAACGACACAGCAGTGCTCTGCATTGTAAGCACGAACTACCAACAACTGCACCAGTCCGCAAACGTATCCCTGCTGCTGCTGAGACGCTGAGACTGCAGACGGTGCTGTTGTAGCTTTAAGGCAAGCTTAACCAAAGCAACTATGAAGCGGTTTCCACATTATCCACATAAGATGGAGGCTTTTTCCTCTAGGGATCATTTTGAAAAAAACGCGAACGTCAACATGTTTTGCAAACGTATTTTCTCAATATGCTAACGCAAACGAGCGTGTAACGCGTAACACGCATCCCTGGCATAGACTCCAAAAATTAAACGGATGGTGAGCCTCTCACTTTGTCAGCCGCACAAAGCTAATCAGATTTTACTTTGTTTTCAGCCCACGTCCGAATGCCTCCGAAGCGGAACCTTGTACTCTTACAGCATATGATTAGAGCCCCATCCCCCTCCGGGTACACCCCCCCGTCCACCACCCGTTTTTTGCCTAATAGAATGTCGATTGTGAGCTGGATGGGTCGGCCGGGTTTGCTTTTCAGAGGCCAATAAATTGTCGTCGCATGCTTTCTTGGGGTTCATGATCGTAGAAGTAGAAATTGCTGACTCCATTGAAAACCTTGCTGCCTTTCTAGTATCCAGCAATAGTAGAACTCGTACTTACACATAGACACTCCTATAGGTCGCAAACGGGGATTTGGTCGATGTGTTTTGTACAGCAGTGCACAAAACCTTGATAAGAGTACCATGTCCATTCGCTGACTCGAGATGGGAACAATGGCACTGTAAGCGCAGCAGTACGCGCAGTTACAAATCCAATTTTCACATGTCATGGTTGCTAATCCTTTGAGAAAATTGCTATATTGTTGGCGAGAGCTCCTGAAATGGAAACCGAAAAAAAAAAAAAACGAGAGAAAACATAAAAAACACACCTTACCATAGAGTACTAACCGAAGTGTCTCGTCCGGTAACCGAAATGTCTCGTCCACTGTACGTGTAACGTTTCAAATTTAACACCCCAAGAGTGTCTTTCTGCATTGTCTAGAACGGACAGCTCCGCTTTCAGAGTGTCGACGGTCTTCAAGCCATATTTTACCTGGTATTGGGTGACATAACGGCACTCGCCGGAAACGCGGTCTTCCAAATTGAACTTGCTTATACTGGATGTAGAACCATATATTGTCCAATTCATTATATTAATAAAAAAGTCTAGAATTTTCAAGTATATCAGTGTCGGAGGTAAACGTGATGATTGCCAAGAAATTTGCTGAGAGGTCAGGCATAGTCTTGCCCGAAACTGGTCAATTATCCCCCGTGCCAGCCTTGAACCATAAGCTATTATTGATGGCTTGTCATCCATGGTCGATAGGCTGGTGTAGCGCTGGAGTCGCTCCAGCAATGGCAGCAGGGGTAGTATCAGGAGTAGTATCAAGCTCTCCCATGCAGTACGATCCGTCAACCTCATTCTACCACCAGTACGGACACCAAAAGGACTGCACTGGTAGACAAGCCATTGGTCATCATCTTAAACGCCGGACAGCGGCACTGCGATCGAGCCGCATGGTCGAAAGTATGGTAATTTACCTGACGGCTTAGCCTTTAAGTAGCAAGTGGGGTTCAACTTTGTAGAATGGTAAACTTGGTAATATAATATGTACTGGTACGTAGCAAGTACAAGTTTTTAGTTGAAAAAAAATGCCCCTCGCTCTTTTATGAGATGTCATACAGTACGTTCGTTTAGCTAGTGTGGATATGCACCATAATTGGCGTCACGCTGCCCAACACTAATCGTCCACGCCATGTTTTTACAACTTGTACATCGTTAGGTGGGCACTGTCGAGGAGTTCATGTTCAAGGAGGGCGTGAGGGACATCCTCGACAAGCTTGACTCGGACCTCGTTGGGTTGATTCCCGTCAAGCTGAGGGTGCGCCAAATCGCTGCACTGCTTGTGCTCGACAAGGTGAGATTAGCCATACGATATCCTGACTGACGTTCAACATGTCTTAAAATTAAAGATCATCTGGCATATTGTACTTGCATCTCTTCGTAAACGGTGGTGTTTGCGCCATGTGTGGCTAGCATGCGAGCGCGCAACGGATGATCTATATGGGATGTGTTCGGAAGACCTGAGGTACGCGTCCAAGCAAACGCGAGTGGTCTTGGTTGCGCCCCACGTATTCGATGGGTTCACTCTGAGTGCGGGAGTGCGCTCTCGAAGAGCACGACTGCTGGGGTAGTCCGTCGTGCGCTCAGTTGAAGCTTTTCAAAATGTTGAGGCGATTTAGTGCCCTCCTGATCCCGTGATGCGCCTGGCAGAGTTCGAGATCGCGGCGATGCGTACTAGCTTTCAGCGGGAAGTACTAGAAGTACTGTGGCGCCCGCGTTGTGGACAGATGCGACTGGGCATATTTTTCGACTACATGAGGATGCCACGTATTCTCGTGAAGATAACAGCGGGTCAGAGGTTGATTGGAAGGTTATCTATGATAATCTTGGAATTACCCAGCGTATCTTGATATTGTTGTCGCTAGAAAACCGCCCGCATTACTGCGAAGACATATACTGTGGATTCCTCGTGCGTCTGTTTGCAACGATAGGCCAAGCATTATATATTGTATATGCATGTCTGTAGCAACGCCACGCCCCTAACTGGAGTGAAATCGATTTTAAATTTACAGTGTAACCTTGCGTTTTAGGATGTTCCCTTAGCCTGCGGCAACACCGTGATCGTCTGGGAATCCGGTTCACAACCCCGACGTTTTTGTTGGATTCGTGGGCTGTAATCGTGCTATCTCTTTGCCGGCTATCGAATCGTGAGTAAACCGTCGCAGTGCTGCGCTGCCAACGAGACATACTCCGTCTCACACGCGTTTTTTCGTGTAGGAAAGTATAGTACCACGAAGCCAACTGCACTCCATGACAGTGATATTTTTTGGGGTTCTGTCTCGTGGTGGTCTGTCCTTCCATGCAGATGCGCGGCAAGCTCGGCTTCGACACGGCTGTGCCGTCCCTGCACATGTGCTTCACGGGTGCCCCCGGCACGGGTAAGACCACCGTTGCTCTGCGCATGGGGCAGATCTTGCAGCGCATGGGCTACTGCCGACAGGGGCATGTCGTGGTCGCCACTAGGGACGACCTTGTGGGCCAGTACGTTGGCCACACCGCCCCCAAGACCAAGGTGAGCACCATTTTCTGGCGCTAGATCGTTTTTTGTTTTATATCGCCGCACCCATCGCGTTTCAGGTTGCATGGCATACGTACAAATCGATCTAATTGTCACGACCCTGGTACTCAGACAACAAGTTCATTGTGTTCTATCGAGGTACCCAACCAGCTGTACGTTTAGTGTCTGTTCCGTGAGTTGGGAAGGTCAATGCTCAAGTTCCAACCATCTCTGAACTGCAGGAAATGATCAAGAAGGCGTTCGGCGGCATTTTGCTGGTTGACGAGGCGTACTACCTGTACAACGCCGCCAACGACAAGGACTACGGGCAGGAGTCCATCGAGATCCTCCTCAACGTGATGGAGGAGCAGAAGGATGACCTCATTGTTACGCTCGCCGGGTGCGCTGTTTGTGATATCGTTTGTTAATTCTTGTGCTTCTAGTCGCATTGTAGATAATTGACACTACTGACCCTTAAGATGTTGACCTCGCGTCGGAGAGCAAATACGCCATCTGTAGTATCTTTCATAATATTGTGTGCTGTATTCATCTGAGTACTTTGGCCCCTTTCGCTTTGTTCGTCTCAACATCACAGGTACAAAGACCGCATGGATCGCTTCTTCTCGTATATCCCGGGAATGTCCAGCCGTGTGGGAAACCACATCGACTTCCCCAACTACCTGACGGACGAGCTTGTTGAAATTGCGACCGTCATGGCCAGGGACCTGGAGTACTTCATGGACGAATCGTGAGTCCGGCATCACCAAGCTCCACTGAAAGTAACGCATTTGTGGGATTGTCGCGAAGAATTCCCGATGCTTGTCCATTGTAGTGCTGCCTTCGCAAAAAAAACACGATGAGCACCCGTCGCACCAAACTCGGTATGCTCTACTTGGATGGCTTTGTTTGAGTTCTTTGTGGTGTCAGTTGGCTCTCGACATCGGCATGCGACAGCTTTGCAAAGCACCAAGTAACCGCTGCGCCCCCGCTTTTTTTTCGCGTTTTTATTTTCCTATGCCGCACAGAGCTCTCGCGGTCTTCAAGCAGTACATCGAGAAGCGCATGAAGTTCCCTTTCTTCTCCAACGCAAGAACGGTAAGTCACCCCGACTTGCGGTGTTCTGATCTGTATTTTGTGAATACGCATGTCGCTTCTGTTCATGAAGAAGTGAAGTGGAGAGACCTCACGGTAGTCAGATGTTGCACGGCGTTAATCGATAGTACAAATAACAGGTACTTACGCCGGCGGGGCCTAATTTGAGCCAGGTATATGCGAAACAAAAACTGAACCTCCACGTTTTCTCGTTGTTTTCCCTTATTTCTGCAGGTCCGTAACGCCATGGACCGGGCCCGTATGAACTCCGCTATCCGCGTCTTCAACAATGCGGTCGTCGCTGACGACTCCGGAGGCATGGTGTCCGAAAAGGTGCGTGCTCGTATCATATCCACCTGTCATAATCGTATTGCTTGTCATAGTGTTTCACTGCAAAGGTGGAGCGATATACATTGTTCTTGGAAAGGTGCTTTCTGACTGCTACACCATATCTAACTTTGCGAAAAATGTTGCCCGTGCTGTTTGTGCTTGCCTAGGACCTGGCTGTTATCACGGATGCCGACTTCCAAATCCTCCTGGACGAGCTGTTGGAGTACGAGGCCATCGGGAAGCTTGACGCTATCGTTGCTTGAGTATCCACAAAATGCTGGCATGACATCGTTGCCTCAAGTTTTATCCTCAAGATGCTGACTGCATACAGGAGATTGTGCCCTTGCATGCAGTGCCTGGTGTGGATCGCCACGACTTGCCGTTCTAAACATTCAGTAGGAAATGGTGTACCTGGTACTGTTTTTCATTCGCAGCCAACTTGACCCAAGAAGTGGTCTGGGAAACGTGTTTTGTTCACCGTCTTGAGAACTTTTGTTCCAGTATGACTGTGATGTAGAATCTTTTGGGCAAGTATCCGTACCAACCATAGGGCACCCACTTCCCCCGCAGTTTTTCCAGGACTCAGGTTGAGAGTGTCCGGCATTCACGTAGCATTACAGAGTAGATGGGTCGAGCGTGTGGCACCCACTTCCCCCGCAGTTTTTCCAGGACTCAGGTTGAGAGTGTCCGGCATTCACGTAGCATTACAGAGTAGATGGGTCGAGCGTGTGGTGGAGCGGAGACGAGTATTGATCCGCACGGGTCACGAAAACATTTTTGCTGGCTGCTTGCGTGGTCTTTGCTTTGAAGTGTCCCTTTTTTAACATTGCTCAACACCCCAACTATTTTTCTGTTCTGCTGGCTGCGGCGGTTCTGAGCTTAGCCTCCATCATCTCATGGACGCGAAATCAACCATCAGCGCAGAGTTGTAGCGCTTCAGCTACCCCCTCGAGCGTGTGGTGGGGCGGGGACGTATGATGAGCCGCACGCGTCACGAAAACAATTTTGCTGGCCGCTTGTGTGGTCCAGTGTGTGGTCGCTTCGAAGTGTCCCTTTTTTAACATTGTACACCCAAATTATTCATCTTTTCTGCTGGCTGCTTGTGTAGTCTTTGCTTTGATGTCTCCGTTTTTTCACATTACTCAACGCCCCAACTATTTGTCTTTTCTGCTGGCTGCGGCGGCTTTGAGCTTAGCCACCATCATCTTATGGACGCAACTGCAACCATCAGTGCAGAGCTCTAGCGCTTCAGCTACCTCCTCTCCATTGAATCGTCCTTCTTGCCACCATTGAGTTACTAGCTGTGATCCGGGCATCAAAGCGATGGCCATAACGCCGGCTCCGTTCTTCTCTTCGGCATGTGTGGGGTCCAGCACCATCTGCGAAATAGTAAAAGAGAACGAGACGTCACCTGGGTTGGCTTGCTCGAACGGAGCAGCAAAAATTATCCGCAATCGGTTTCTTTTGCACCCGTACTACATGTGAATCTTTCGTATTCTTACCCCCCACAAGTAAACAAAATACGAAATACACCAGGGATACATGCTGTGTATGCCAGCTTCACGGTGTTTGAACTGGTGTTGACAGCAGTGTGCAGTGTCTGCGAACGTCGTCTTTTGCCTCTTGTAGAAAAATATGTTACCTGTGTCCCGGAGTAACCTACAGAGCATGACGTCACGAGATCGTAAAGCTCTATCCCAGCGTCAGCCAACGCCATGGATGCGCAGGTTGTTGCCACCGCAAGCTGCCCCCCGTCTGCTTGAAGCACCATGACGTGGATATCCACAACGGACTTGGTGAGTCGATGAACCTGGGGAATGAAATGTCCGGGTCGCGAATTCTGCATGAGCGACGACTCTGCATGAGCGACGACTCATGTCGAAAATGCGAGTCGCCGTAATAGGCTGTACTCTGCAAGTCCATCCTACAGCAGTGCGTAGTAATATAACACCGGTACAGTTTCCCCGCAAGCACGTGCCTACTTGCAGGGGAGTGGTTCAAGAACGAAATAAAACCATTCAGCAGAAATGTCATACTTTGAAGTATTGTTTATATCATGTGATATCATAATACGACGGCATAAAATACCTGCGTATTGCATGTAGACGCTGTTGGAACAAACTGCGCCTGCATTTTTGGGGAGAAACTATGCTTGTACCGGTATATACCAGCACTCAAATGCTCCGTACGATGGTGAAATTCCGTCTCACCTGAACGGACGATTCTAGAGTTTGTCGCAAAAGAGTGGACAGCTCCCGTTCATCATCCCTCTTGCCTCCCCTCGAGTCCCGCCGTCCTCCCGGTGTCGCGAAGGGAGCATACGAAAAATCACATTTTAACTGCCCTTCTTCGCTGAAAGACGAGTCTCTTCCAGTTTGAGCGTGCGGTCCATAGACAGCACAAATCACCTTCCAAAACAAAAGAACGAGACAGAGCCGAATGGACGGCGCAAAACAGTGAGTATCGATCGTTACCGCATCCTGTACAGATTCATAGCTCCTCAATCACTGGTCAATAGCCATTCATGCTCACAAGCGCATAAACGATGGGAGGCCGTCCTGGCATTCCTCTCATCTCGCAGCTGGGGGTATGCCGCTCAAGTGACTATTCATGCATTGATAATCTGGAGACGTAGCGAAACCTAGCTGTGGACATTGAACTGCTTCCGCCACGGGTTCGAAGCCCGTATGATGGCGGGATCTCACTTTTGTATGATTAAACTCCACGTAAGCCGATCCTGTTGCATGAGCAACGACGCCCACATCCATGTACACCTGCCCAAACGGGAACAATTAACATCATCACCCACCGTTTCGTTCGAAAGAAATTGGAGTTTCAGAATTATCAGGTCGCGCAATAAGGGAGTGTCCAAACAATATTGAAAATCGAAATCGAAAATCGAAATGATAATAAACAAGGCGCTGGGTGGTCCCTGGCCCATACATGCTCCCGTTCGTTTATTAGGTTCCGAGAAAATGAACGATTTTCAACCCAATGCCAAAATCATAAAGTGGACGGCTGAAAATCGAAAACACGAACAGTAGCAATTCAGCGCGTCCTGCTGGTCAGCGCAGTCACGTCAAAATATCAAAAAAGGACCGCCGCACACGCATCCAACCCACAGCTAGCCCGGCAACACATCCACAGACTCCCCGTAAACAGCCAGCAGGCGAACCATAACGCCAGCTCCGACGTTCTCGGGCCTTTGTTTCCCGGCGTTCGAGCCAAAGCGAACATAGTTTGAGGAACATTCAGAATGATGCCCTCGAGAACGAGGTCGGAAGTTCGTTTTCAGTATAATTTCAAGTTTGATCCCAGGGCGTCAACGTTGGACGCGCCATCGCCTCCATGGGAGGCCCAACGACGTCCCGGAATCGAATTGTCGTCGCGTTTGCCTGCTTCTGTGGTGGATATGTGTTGCCGAGCACTAGATTGTCGGCATGTGGCACAGTTGTGAACAGTCCAAGTAGGTTGTGCCCACCGTTGCTTTTCGCTTGGATTGCTCTTTTCACTTTTCGATTCTGTTTGGACACCTCGGCTATTTTTTATAGAAATCGGAATGAATTCGAGTTTCTATTTCGAATGCTGAAACGGTGAAGAACCAGACAACAGACTCCCGCGGTGTCCGGGAGGAATGTTCGGAGTCTCGTGAAATACTATAAATCTGTAGACACAGCAATGATACGTAAGGTTGAGGGTTAATACAAGTTGACCCCCAGCCATGTTACTACGTCAAAGGGATCAAACAACATTTTTGCCAATATCTGAGCGCGCTCACATAGCAATCTGTACGCGCTCACAACGTGACCGTGCTTGGTGAAAGGGCGTCCCCATGCACGATCGGTGCGATCCGACTATGCGCAACTCTCGCACCCTGGACCTGCGCCAAGGCGTCGAATGTCGGCGAAATGCTGTATTTCCGAGCTTGCTACTAATGCGTACAGACAGAGCGACCCCGCTTGTTGCCACATGCCCGTACAGGCTGCAGCTAACACATTTTGTTACTTGGTTTTATACTAGCCGGATAATCGTAACATATGAGGTGCAACACAGCAGCCGATAATGGGATTTGGTCCTACAGCAGTGTCACGTTTGTACCGCGATGAGAGACGAGAGGGGTTACAGCCGGATGAAAGGCTCAAGGCGGCGGCATTGGAATACAAATGGCCGCAGCCGAGCAAGCTGTCACGCCAGTGTTCCGAGGATCGATTATGGGCGATAGGCCGCACCTTTACCTTCATTGTTGGGCAAAAATATCAGTGCCCAGCAAATTTGAAAGTAGTACGTAGCGCGTTGCTTCACGCCGAGCAGAAACTTCGAAATGTGTTGAAACCGAGCGTAGAGGGTGTCACGCTGGGACACTGCTAAAATGGAGGGTGGCTGGGCTTAATCAGGACCACGTACAAAGAGTATCGTACGTAGCTTCGAGCGCTTTTCACAAGCAATTCTTCGCTATTTCTATCGGCCACTCGATCCTATGACGAAGTTCCACGTACTATAGGATTAGGATATTTCCGTCATGCCCAACGCCGGGCGGTAGGTCTCTGCTGCCGTCGTATCGGCCGCACCGTTGTCGGGTTGGCGTGTTGTTTCCTTCGACGTTCAATAGATCGAACAACTTGCTCACGGTACGTAACAGTTTAGAACATCAGTTTGACTTTTCTGGCACTTTGATTCCGCCCTTAAAGGTCGAAGTTCTCACTTTTCAGCTGGCACCAATGGGACAACTACTGCTGCACTTGGTACATGGTACAATATGGCTGTGCGATATAATCTACAGCAAAAAACACATGAACGGCATATCGTACGTAAGACAAAGGTAGCGGGAAACTCGCAACAAGCTACTCGCTACGTAGCGACGTCTGATACCGTTCCGAAAAGTAAAAGCCATCGCTCTACTCTCTAGATAGATTGTCATCAAGTCAAGGTACTCCCGGACTTACAAAACGGTTCAGAACTATGATTTGTCTATTCCAATATTATAGGGTAATGCTATTTGCGACACCGGTGTCGTAATTTCTTATTTGCGACACGGCTTATTTGCGACACCGCGTCACGTTCGCGGCACATACCTCAGATTAGCTCCGCACCGCCAAATATGTGCTGGCATGCTGCAGGGCCATCATTGAAGCTATCGCATGGCGGAAACGGGCCAGGACTTGATGAGATATCTGGCATCCTGGTGCACCCGCAAAACGTTCAGATCGGTGTCGCAAATAAGCCTTATTTACGACAAGCGTGTCGCAAATATCGTATTAGCGACACCGCGACGTGGTTGCCGCACACGCTCCGGATCGGAAAAGCACTTCCAGTAGAGTCTCAGCATGGTGTAGGGCTACCATTGAAGCCATCGTGTAGCCAAAACGGGTCCGTACCCGAGGAGATATGGGGTATCATGGTACATCCCGCAGAATCTTCTGGCTGATGTCGCAAAAAAATTAAGCCATACGCGCGACACGCGTGTCGCAAATACCGTATTTGCGACACCGCACCGTAGTTACCGCACACGCTCCGGGTCGGCAACGCACTACCATTACAGTCTCTGCATGGTGTAGGGCTACCATTGAAGCTATCGTGTAGCCAAGACGGGCCAGTACTCGAGGAGATATGGGGTGTCCTAGTACACGGTCAGAATATTCAACGTGGCTCTTCTAATACTGCTGTGCTGCACACAACAACAGAGTAAACACACAAAACACGATAGGCTAGGAGTGCGAAAACTACACATAACCCATCAGACTGCCTCGCCGACCAGGGCATTCAAAATACTCGGGAATTGACTGCGTAGCTGGACGAGGAGACTACGCATGATTTGAGTGGGGCAGGTCAGTGCGCACAATCTGCTGCAGTTTCGGGATATTGGTGAGTCTTCCATAATGGTTGGGGTTCTCACCGCAAGCATTCTGCCTAAACTTATGACAAAACCTCCAACCCGCGCACCAGTGTGTACAGCATACAACAGCACGGTGGGAACTCAACACAATACTGCAGGGCATCGAAGGACACCTTCCAAACAGCCTACGAACTCCACGACCTTCTACACGCGTTACACATACCGATTTATTCGTCACCATGAACAAGGCGGCTAACCCCTCTGCCGCATACATTGAACTCATGCAGTCCGCTGTGGGGTTCTATTGTATGTTTCGAAACCGTTAGAGATGAACATCGGGAATCAGTTTACAAACTACGTGCTACGCATGTGCCCTAAGTTAGACTATCAATATTAATAGTATAGGTCAATACTACAGCAGTGCGGATACTGTGGACTGCTGTTGGTGCAACAACAAGCAGGAAAATGTGTGGGAAAGAACGCGTACAACGAACATCTCGCATAGCTAGGCAAGCTGCAGCATGACCGCCCTCTGTGCATCTATGGGGTGTGTTCGTTGCCTTAACTAATTCGACAAAAACTGTATGTGCACAGCGTTTCGAAAGTCTGTTCAGTCCTGTGCTGCAGAACGATAGGCGTTGGTAAACGCCTGAGGGATAGGCACTTTTTCACGGCTGTTCAAGGTCAATTAAACAACCACATTGGTGGGTGATGATGGTTGCATGGAACGAACGCCGATTTTACTGCGGTACTATGATACTACTGCTGTAGATGATATACACCCACCTATTTCGATAGCATCCACAGACAAGTACCAAAACCATATACAGAGCGCAGCGTGCACAAACTTCTGTGCCCTTCATTTGTGCCCATGTTAATAGACGCGTAAACAGAGCACCCGGCGCTTTGAACGATACCAGCGCTCTCAATTATGGTACGTACGACTTATTAGAACACGGCGCGGCAATATAACCAAGTTAAATTTCACATCCATTGATTCACGATGACGTGGCTAACGATCGATGTACTCGTGGAAACATGCTGTACAGTGGTATAGTCCGAGCTCATGCTATAAATAAGCCACCGTGGTTTGTCCTGGTCTAAACGGGGCGCGCGCGACGAACGTCGTGCGATGTCATCAAATGTGGCTTTACGACACCAGTGCGACTATTCTGACGGTGCACCAGGATGACCAGGACACCACACACAGCAGTATCTACTACTACTACTGTAATGGCCCGTTCTGGATACACGCGAAATAAGGCTTATTTGGGACATCAGCCTGGGTGTACTAGGATACCCTATATCTCCTCGAGTACTGGCCCGTTTAGGCTACACGATAGCTTCAATGGTAGCCCTACACCATGCTGAGACTCTACTCGTAGTACGTCGCTGATCCGGAGCGTGTGCGGCAACCACGTCGCGGCGTCGCAAATACGGTATTTGCAGAAGGTTCTGCGGGTGTTGTACCAGGATACCCCATATCTCCTCGAGTACTGGCCCATTTTGGCTACACGATGGCCTCAATGGTAGCCTATGCCATGCTGAGACTCTACTCATAGCGCTTTGCCGATCCGGAGCGAGAGGCCAGATATTTCCTCGAGTCCTGGCCCGTTTCGGCAATGCGATAGCTTTAATGATGGCCCTGCACCATGCCAACACATCCCTGGCGGTGCGGAGCCAATTTGAGGTATGTGCCGCGAACGTGGCGCGGTGTCGCAAATAAGAAACACCGGTGTCGCAAATAGCATTACCCAATATTGTACGTATGTCGTGCTGCTGCTGTACTTCTGTCGACTACGATGGCAATGAAGACAAACCGGAATGCATTTTCTCCGTGCACCACGTTTCTGCGCTCACAACGTGTAATTCGTGCAACATGCTGAACTATGATGTAATGCGAAAGCGTCAGCGAGTCATACAAACAAAATTACTCGTCGATGACTGACTTTCAAAAGTTACCAGCTTCGTAATATCTATCACACCATACCATAGGTATGTTGTCGATCGAGCTGCAGCAAATATTAGAGCCTTGGAACCTGTACAACAGCAGTACGGTACAGATACTTTACAGGGAGTACACGCACTCGACAAGGATAGAAGTTTCCGATTAATCATGCGCTGTGCTGCGTTACCCAAGGGGCACATCACGAATCTGCGTAAATAAACCACGTTGGCCTGTGGCCTGTGGCGCTTCAGAGGGAGAAAGTGTCGAGAAACGTGACGATTACAGCATCTGCAATATGATCAGCCTGGGCTAGTGGCGGAGGGGGGGTGTTCGAAGCAAAGATAGGGAAACACACCTCCCCGTCCGTCACGTCACCACGTCACGTCCGTCACGTCACCGGTTTTCTTCCGTCACGACCCGCAAACCCCTATCCCCTCCCAAAAAAGGCCTTCATATACCATTGAAAACCCCTTGAAGATGTAAAAAGGCAGCACCAGCTAGCAGCTGCGCGCAGACAAGCAACGACTATACGAGCACGGACGGGGGCGCACGTGCGACGTTGTCCTGCTGAACGACACACTACTCCGGGACATGCATGGCTCAGCAACTTTATCAGTCTCCAACTCTACCGGCGCCACCGGTTTGAAGCAAAGCACCCCTACGATCTCGGCCGAGCAGCTACGCGGCAAGCTGGTCCAGTGTTTGGTTCTCGCCGAAGGTCAAGAGGGCGTGGGAGTGAGCCACCAGAAGGGAACATGTGCCACCGCAAAACTAGCTTCAAGTGTAGATTGACCCGAATCGCTGCACAGTCTACGAAGTAAAGGGCGAAATACGCGGCTCCTTGCGTTCGCTTGGTATCGGGAACAAAACAAACTCAAACATCTAAAAACTAACAACAAAAGTGAAAGAAAATCGTTAAAAAAAACGGTTTCCAGTTTTTCGTACGGCTTTTTTTAAAAACAGGGACATTTAGCTATTGTCCCCGGATTTAGCCCGTCACATGCCGTCACGTCACGTGATTGTCCATTTGCGGTCACGTCACAAGCCGAAATGACGTTTACTCCCCATATTTGATCCGAAGTGCAACAGAATGAGATATACGACACGCTCGAGGCATGATGATGCTTGCTTGCACGGATGTTGCAAGTTTTGCCTAGAATGTGTATCAAGAGCGAATACGTCGTACATACGACGATTTTCTAATTTTGACGGTGTCCAAAAATATAGGGACCCCTCTCGAGTTTTTCTAAGCGCCCGCCGAACGCCGGATGTAGCAACGCTTGTTCCTAAAAAAAGCAAACTACTTTCGTTTGGCTGGGTTGATTTCTACTCTATACCTTCCATCAACGCACGCAAATTGACGACAGTTACTACTGTACAAATAAATATCATGCTGCGCGAGTTCCTAGCGACAGGCATATACTACCAGGTATATAAACAAGACCACACCTGTCGCCTTCTACTGTAGGTCAGTATCCTGAAGGATTGAAAAAACGTAAATATAGCGGCTGTGACATTCACCAGCATACCTGGCGCATGTCATACGGAGCGCGCCCATCTACGCGAGCAACAGCAGCAGTCGCTAGCCCTGGCTGGCTAGCGGTGTTCGCATCGCCGTTAGCCGCCTTCTCGCCCCTGTCCCGCCGTTTGCTACGTCCATCGTCATGACGAGGAGCAACTACCGGCGTGTAGCAGTTGAGCATCCTGATGAAAGGTAGGAAGGGCAGGCAGAGCGATGTAGATGTGAAAAATGTTACAGGAGACGAATCACATCAACGCGTCCCCGGTGGCTTGGTAGGTGGTCCGCGAGCCTATCAAGATCAATTTCGTGAGTTCGAGTCTCACCGAGTGCATGTGGGGACTTTTTCTTGCATAAAATTGATTAGCGGAAAGCGCGAGAGCGTGAGTTAGCTGTACATTCGATGAAAATCGACGAGCAGTGGGAATGCTGAACCCTATGCGCGATAAAAACTAAAGGCACGTACCGGGGGGGAGAAGGGACGACACCTGTGACCACGGCTTGTCCAGAAGATCGTCGAGGGTAAAACCTCCTACGAGTGGGCTGGAAAGTAAAAGTGATGATGAAAAAAAAAAAAAAAAAAAAAAAAAAAAAAAAAAAACGCACTGACACTCGAGACTCGAGACTCGAGGAACAGCAGACAGAAAAAAATGTAATGGGTCGTACTTGTAGAACCATGCATACATTTGACAGATGAGGTCCCTGTCATCTTTCAATTTTCAAGGCGTACGTAGTGCATCACGTTATACCAGGTACCATACGATATTCACGATCTTCGTAGGCTGATCTACACCTGTACCAGGTATATACATCAGCTGCTGCTGTAGTAAATAAATCATGTTTTCTGTGTGGGATCTGTATGGCAAGGCTCTTGAGCACATGTTTACCAGGTGGGATTTCTACGATACGGCTTTTACAAAGCACTGCATAAGGGCAAACCTAGGATCTAGGCGATCTACTGTAGATCGTGATCTGTCCAAGATGTGTGGGTATTGCTGTAGGGTCTGGGAGTAGCAAGGCGCTGTGTATCACAAATCGATCGTACCGGGCTCGCACACTCCCAAACCCCTCTCAACTCACGCACAAGTAGTACGAGTACTGCACATCAGTCATTTGGCTGTCGTTCATGCTTACGACAACTATCTGTGGAATAAATGCTTGCAACACGCACGGTGCGTTGCTCGATTTCTCCAGAGTATCCCGTGGCTTCCGTTGGCTACGAATACACTATATACTGTGAATACAAGCGTACGTGAACGCAGCTGGTGCTATCCTCTATGCAATACGGCAGGGCTGCTGGGCTGCTACGTTCCAACTCTTTTGCTCTTTTGTACCTGGTAGGTTTCTTGGTCTGCAGAGGAAGTTGGAACAAGCCATACCTGGAATTTATCATTGATAGCACACTTGAGCTCTAGACGAGCCACCATGGGATGGAGCTTGTGTCGGCCCAATCAACACGCACTTCTAGTTATCTATTTACGCACATCCAACACGTTTCGATTTCTGACCTGAAGCAGTGGCTGGCTGGGGCCCACTGTCTGCTGGCAGTCTGCAGTCTTTCACAGTCTGCCTTGCTTGCCTGTTCTACCGGCGATCTCAAGCTGCTTGCTCTCCTACTGAAACACGCAACCGAATCCAGCTTGAACTCCCGGAAGATGAGAAGATGAGTTGCTATCTCATTGGTTGCTATCTATAGATTACGCAGTGATGAGTGGCAAGCGGCTTGAAGCCACGAGGAAGGCACCTATGTTGAACTCTGTTGCTGCACCTGGGATACCCACGCTGAACCGACATGGTAGGGGAAGAGGGGGTGTGGTTCGCATAAGCGATCGTCGAATGCAACTTTTGGTTGCGCTCATGTTGACACGGTGCTTGCTGACAAGCTGTTTTCTCCCAACCACAGCGCATCTGCGGAGCGGTCAAGTCCGACATACTGGAAGGGGAAAGGTGCGATTTCCCTTGTCTTGTAGTCTGTGTTCTCTCTTATTAATAGTAATCCCAAAAGTGTTAACCAGTGATGAGAGTTATTTAAGCTATGAGTACCAGCGCCAAATGTCTCTCTGAACTCTCAATGCGTTTTTTCATGCTCATAGTCCCTCAGTCTCGTCGTTCGTTGTATCATATCTGATACCAGGTATGTGGTGTGTACAATCGAAATGCCATTTTTTTTTTCAAATATAGACGAGGCGTATTACGCAGCTTGCAAAGTTGAGTATCAACTATTTAATCAGTCGAACTCACAGCTGACGTATTTCAAAATTTATAAAATCATATGACCTACCGGCCGAAATCAATTGGAAATCGAGTTCTAAAATCGAGCCTGATGCAATCGTCTCGTCGACCCTGGTAGCATCCCGGGGAGTCACTTTTTTTTTTTTTTTTTTTTTTTTTTTTTTCATCATCACTTTTACTTTCCAGCCCACTCGTAGGAGGTTTTACCCTCGACGATCTTCTGGACAAGCCGTGGTCACAGGTGTCGTCCCTTCTCCCCCCCGGTACGTGCGTTTAGTTTTTATCGAGCATAGGGTTCAGCATTCCCACTGCTCGTCGATTTTCATCGAATGTACAGCTAACTCACGCTCTCGCGCTTTATGCAAGAAAAAGTCCCTATGAGCATGCACTCGGTGAGACTCGAACTCACGAAATTGATCTTGATAGGCTCGCGGACCACCTACCAAGCCACCGGGGTTGCCGTAGTGAATCGCGAGGCAAATAATGGCAAACGCGCGAACGGTTAACGCAGCTTGCAAAGTTGAGTCTCGACCGATTGGTTGAACTCACAGCTGACGTGTTTTTTTTTTTTTAGTTTTCACACCTCGGACAACGTAACACTGGGATAACACGTACCTGGTATCTACGTTATGGGGCCTAACAGAGGAACGTAGTAACGTACTATTAATAACATAGTGTTGGTACTGGAGAAGCGATCACGGTAACGCGGTATATAACACAGTAGTGTTAACTGGAAACCCACGACCGTGCACGCGCCGAAACGTTATGTTGCTGCTCGGTCTCGGCCAGCTCTGGTACAATAACATTATGTTATGCTGTGATCAGTCCTTGAACTAACACTACTGTAACACAGTGTTAGGCTTTGACCAAACACCTACATTATCACTCTAACATGCCCAGATCGATATCCATCCGCATATTTACTAACACGATAGCATAATGTTGTCGGCGCAGCGTTCGATTTAGCCCTTTTAGTACCGCAGTCTCGTTTTGGGGACAAATCACTTGGAATTAGACTGGTTTGTTCCCAAATCGGGACTGCGGTACCAAAGGGGTTAACACACTAACATAGTGTTACCCTTGGGAGGAGTGTTATACATAACACCCTAACATAACGTTACCATGTTCGCCAGCACTATGAACACATAAAATTGCGTTACAGATAATACACTAACTAACGTAGCATAACGCAAAGGCTAGCACTACTAACACTACGTAATCTGGACCCCCCATCTGATTGCCTTAGGGTTGGATAACGTAAAACACTTAATGTACGTTAGATACGTACAGTCTTAGCCGGCCCATACGTAGCATTATGTTAGGATGTTAGCCTAAATGCGGAAGTCTCTGTAACATTATGTTACAGTGTTACCGTCAGTGAAGATCTGATGGTAACATTCCGTTACCGTGTTACCATAAAAATCAATCCGGGTCTAACTTTATGTTACTGAGTTACCGTTGGGGCCGACGTCGTTCTAACGTACTGTTACTACGTTACCCTTTGGATCTTCCCGAGATCTAACATGTGTTACCTGTTTAGGTAAAGCGGGCGTTTGGGAGTAGTAACATAACGTAGCCGTGTTATCCAATTTCGCCGACATCCCAGTTGGGGATACCTACACAAATATCCCCCGGGGGGGAGGATAGCATGGCATCCCCGGTAAAAAACGCCTCCATATTTTAAAACCCCAAAACAGAGGATATATAGGAGGGATTCCCGCAAAAAAAAACGCCTCATTTTTTGTGGAAACCCAGCCAGTACGTTATCCATCTATAATACATCACGTTATCCCATCTATTATAACGTAAACTGCACTCTCGCACGTACCTGGTACGAGTTAACACGGCAGTATCATATTGCTGATGTTAGATTGGGGGTGTACGTTATCTGCTGACTTGTGTCACTACATACATTGCATACGAGTAAACACATTAACATATTGCTATTATTAATAAATAGTGTTTCATCGATCATACACGTTATCCGTTTGACGTATGTACGTCATGAGTTATGGTAGCAAAATTTCCGTAATACCCTCACATAACGTCGCTTGATACGGACTGCTGCTGCAGCTGATACGGTAACATAATGTTAACGTTGTATTGACCATATACGTCATCCCTCCAACGTGTGTTACGATAGCCCCTAGGATTTCACTGACACACTAACATAGTGTTATGTACGCGTTTATTTGGCCGTGTACGTTGTCTCTCGAAAGGTTGTTACTGCTGTAGCAAGTAACAATCCCGCTGACACATCAACATGAACGTTACTCGCTACGGGCTGATGTCGCTAACACGGTAACATAATGTTAGCGCTTAATCGACCATGTACGTTATCCCTTCAACGTGTGTTACGATCGCCACCAGGAATTCCGCTAACACGCTAACATAGTGTTACTCGCTATGGGCTGCATACCCTAACACCGTAACACATAAACTGCGGTCAGTACGGGACCAAGGTAACACACTAACATAATACATAATGTTACGCGATCGCCCGCCAATATCATATCACACTGACACTATGTTATCACAAAATCCATAAAGTAGTTAACGTAGTAACGTAATGTTCGGGTTTTTTTTCGTTGACGCCTAACATTAACATAAAACGTTTAGTGTTACGTTATCCGAGGTGTGTTAGTTTTATAAAAAATCATCACGTTCACTTTCCGTAGGAGGTTTTAACCCTCGCGATCTGAGGTCCTTTTACAATCTACTAAAACCTACTCAGCGATCTTCTGGACAAGCCGTGGTCGCAGGTGTCGTCCCTTCTCCCCCCCGGTACCTGCCATCATTTTTATCGCGCATAGGGTTCAGCATTCCCGCTGCTCGTCGATTTTGCATCGAATTTTGCTAACTCACGCTTTCGCGCGTTCTGCTATTTAATCAAATTTTAGGCAAGAAAAAGTCCTTACGAGTATGCACTCGGTGAGACTTGAACCCACGAAATTGATCTTAGTAGGCACGCGGACCACCTACTCGTACCAAGCCACCGGGGACGCCGCATAAATAACAGGGATGGTGTTGTTGATATTGTTGTTGTTTTCTTCACATTAAACCGTTCTTTCTACCCGTCGACATCCAGCACAACCAGTGTCCGTGCCGATTCTTCAGCCCTTGAACAGAAGAGATGCAAGTTCTGTGTGTCACAACGCTACGCCACAGAGATACTACGTTGCCACGTATGCAGTACGCACAGTGGGCAATGCAATGCAATGCAATGCCATGTCATCATACTGGATACGACAGGCACGACGTACACATTCCATGAAATAGAGAAACGAAACGAAACAAAGAAACAATACATATGTATACGTATATTTGTCAAATTTTCGTACTTTAGCCACAACTTTTCTCTTCGTAGAGTAGTATAATAGTAGATCATCGTTTCATGCATGTATGACATCACGCGAAACGACCGGCAAACACTCGTACTACAGTACTACAATACAACTATGTAACTGCCTGTATTTTGCTTATATTGACGGAGAAGGGTGAATTGGACAGTGTCATGTCACAGTGTTTCGGTGTCTCGCTTTTGGCGAGAAGGTGGTTTCCGGGAGACGTGTGTTGGTGGGAGCGAAGTCACAGCGTTTTGGTGGCTCGCTTTGGCGCGTAGATAGTTTTCGGGAGTCGTGTGCTGGTGGGAGCGAAGTTCACAGTGTTTTGGCGAACGCATAGCGCGCACGCTGTTTTTGACAAAGACGTGAACATGGGAATTCTCGACATTATTCCGTTCTCGAATATATTGACGACCCAATGTTTTTAATGAGTTAAGCGCGCACGTACCCAGTGGTTGCGCAATGATTGTCCATACTCCAGTCCAGAGTGCAGGACTCAAGTAGGGCTTGGTAGAATTCCACAACGTAGCATCTTAACAATTATTCCGTCAGTGTCAACTTCGACGATTGCCGGGGCTCGGGCCCGCATGTCGTCCAGAGCCTTGATGCCATCTAGAGTTGGCTGGAACGCGTCCTTGAGGAAGGTTTTCACTTCCTCTCTAATCTGCACGACAGTATCTGGGAGTACTAGGAACATCCCCTTTAGGATCAGCGCTCTCGACACAGCGGTGTGCCCTTGTCCCTGCGCGAAGAACCCTCTAGGCGGTATCCACAGGGCTAGTCGTTCGAACCCTACGCCCTGAACCCTCTGTACGGTCATGCATGCTGCTACCACAACCGGCCATTGAATTGCGGTATAAGCCCCACTTTCGGCCGGACCGCGACAGGCAGGCACCCACACGTTTTGCTCTTGAAATGGTTGAACCTTTGGTATGGTATCTTTTCCGTTTCCCGTGGTAAGTTGTATGATAACCCACGCCGGTCCTTTGCACGTGAAGTCTTTTTCGTCTCTTTGCGCATCCAAGGATGCGTCGGTGTCTTTCCAGCCCCGGCGAATCCCGCACGTGGCGTTGACGATGCCTCGTCCTTGGTCCACGTTCTTGGTTATGCCGACCTGAAATAGGGAATGTTAACGAAGGACGAAAGTGACTACCCGCAGCATTACAGAGTATGTAGTTAGAAGTCGTATCTGCAGTGTAGTGTCCCTGCTGTGAGTGTTCTTATTTGAGACCTCATCACAGCATGAGTACGTCCGGTAGGTCGGCGTACTCCATGATTACAGAGTATGCAGTTAGAAGTCGTATCTGCAGTGTTGTGTCCCTGTTGTAAATTCTCACCTTGAGATCCATCGCAGCACGAGTATGTCCGGTAGGTCGGCGTACTCCATGACTATCGTTTGACGGCCTTTGTCCCGTTTGAGCTCGGCGCCGTTGAGCTTAACGAACGCCTGTGCGTGCACCGTCCTGGTTTCCTCGGAAGAGACTCCCAAGGCACCCAGATGGTCCTCGAAGGCACGCTGAAGCTGCGCGTCGAACACCGACACGGATTTCCTGTTGTTGTATCCATCTGAAATATCGAACCCTATGGTACGAGCCCTTGTTCCCTCTAAAATATGAAGAAGGCGACATGGGGGCTGGTTGGACATCGCGCCGAGGTGGGCAACAGTCAAGACACGGCCTACAGTGACGTGGTTGACGATGGCGGTGGCGATGTTGTGCTTAAGCCGTCGAACATCCGGGAGAGTGTACGCGAATTGGGTAGCCTGCAGGTACAGCAGCGGTACAACAGCAGTAGTCGGATCGGAAGCCGAAGAATTGTACAAGATACGAAATATTATACGAGTACTCGCAAGCTACCCACAGGAACACATGGATCTGTACGGCACGTGTACGAGTACCCGCAACTCGAGCTTTGATGTTTGAGAGGTACCTCGTATGAAGGGTCAAAATTGCGATTTTACGATTACCTGTACTACGTCTTTGCCTTATATCTAGCTAGTAGATACGTGGAGAACCTCATTTTGGTTACACGAGTACTTGTATCTAGTACTTGCGACTTTTTCTGTACTAGAGGTTGCTTATCTGTACTATTAATAGAGGTTGTTGGAGAAGTATTCGTATGTGCAGTACTCGTGGTTTGATTGCGATGAAAACGCACGACGTCGAAGAACGCAAATGCCGTTTAAGGTTTCGAATATTTAAATTATCATGTCAAAACTGCAGCAGTACATAATCTGCAAACTATCGTACCTTGTTGGCGTTGAGGTTCATTCATCCCCTTGAGGATCGAGTAGAAGCCGCAGTTCCCATCTCCTTGGCACTGAACCTTCCCTGCGCTATCAGCAAGTATAGTAGTAGTGGAGGGCGCTGGTACACATATTCTGTGTGTCCTGCCTGTTGTTGCCCTCGCAAGGTGGTGGGGTGTACCAGGACGGCCAGATGGTCGATGCCAGATATGCAGTGCTGATAGAGGTTGTCGTACATGCCGCAATCAAGAGTAGTCATAACGTCGAACAGTCCCAAGACAGCCGGCTGGTGGCCTCGGGAGAGGAGAGCACCAGCGAACGCAGTACAAGCAACGATGATGGCAGGAAGCCACATGGCTGTACGACGAAAGACTACAGCAGTAGGCCGCTGATCGCTGAATCAAATTTTCAATTTCACATGTCGGGGTTTCCATAAACGTTGTAAAGTGGAAGTGCGAGGGGAACTGTATAATCATCCCCGGGGTACAAGGAAAATGACGAAAAGGTTTTTATTATTAGACCAACTATTATGGGAAATTTTTGAGACGTTATTTCTGGATTTTTCAGCGATCTCCGACGCTCAGAAATAAGAACCATCTATTATGGGTCAGAAAAACATCGATATTTTTGGTCTCAGTTCCTGGAGGGGGGGCAGAAATCAGCAAATCCTCTCAGAACTGAGCCCAGTTCTGAGCGGTGTCGCGTACCTCTAGGAACTGAGAAATTTGGATTTTGGGTGCTCTGCCTGCTGCTGCCCACCTGTCCACCACAGCAGTACATACACCTTCCACTCACACCGACGGCTAGCTGTACGTACGGCCTACGGTGCTCGTGTGGGAGATGGCCTCTCCATCACCTAGAAGCGATAGCAGCGGCAGCGTCAGCAGCAATTACTAGCTAGCAGCAGCAGCAGCAGCAGCAGCAGCAGCAGCAGCAGAGCAGCAGCAGCAGGAGGAGCAACAGCAGCGATGCCGATTCGACATGGCCGGCGATGATCCTCTAGCACTATTAATATGAAACCACGCTCGCGGCAGCCGCTGCAATCGCGGACCTCGATGACGACGAGGAGGACGACTTGCCCGCTATGAAACGTTCGCGACGAGCGAAGTCGCGCCGAGACAACCGAGAAACGACTTGGATGAAAAAGTCGCGGGCCACAGCCATGTAAAAAAAGAACAGCTCTCGGACGCCTCGTCACGAAACCAACCAATCAATACTACCTGGTACTGTATATAAAACCAGTTTTGACGATCAGAAGCCATAATAGATGGTTCTCATTTTTCATCCACATAATTTTGGAGCTTCAGAACTCGAAAAAATAATCTCCAGATATAACGTCTCAAAAATTTCCCATAATAGTTGGTCTTACGGGCGAATTTTTCGTGTACCGGCCCAGCTTTTAATTAATTTAATTCCGGGGGCGAAGCCCCCGAAAATTCTTGGAAACCCTGTGCTGTACGTAACTGGGACAGTACACAGTAAACGAGCATAGACAGGACTCTGCGGTGCGAGGATACATCCGCTCTGCGCCTCGATATCACGTTCGTTGCCGACTGCGACTGTAAAGTGTTGTCACTGCTGCCGTTAGCCGTCGCTGTCTGTATAGTTAGCGCTCTGTTGCTCAAATGGGCTATTCTGGCTTTATCTTTACTGTTGGTGTTTGGAAGAGCGATAAATCTACGTACATCAGTACTGTAGTACTCGACAACGAGTTTCATCGCGAGAGCAGGTAGTACGACGGCAATAAGTCGTAAGGAGATTGCGCTCTGGCGCACTCGTCAATATGCGAAGGATACTATCCTTTTCCATCGGGAAGGAGCCTACTGGCTGTATGTACGTACATCGCATACAGCAATAGTAGTGGTGTACATGTACCTGGCACAATAATACGTAGGCGCGGCTACTCTCTACCTTACCTGGAGCGAAGACAGCATCGTGCAGGTTCATAAATAAATGCAGAAGTGCAGATTGAGAGGACAGATACAGTGGTCATACGAGTATATAGTCTGGCACCGGTAGCTTTGTTTTTCGTTGTAACGCGTATACTTGAAGTTTACAGTAGTAGTATGCATAATTTAGCTACCTGATATTATTTTGTTAATGTTGTATCACACCAATCATGACACACGAGCCTTGTGCTACCGTAAATATTGCCGGTGGTGAATGCAACGCACATATATAAGCTTTATACCGGTTCTATGGCAGTCTGGATGATCTGACTCTCTAGGTTCCCTAGTTGCCACAAAAAGGCACGCTACTTCTTGGCCTACTTTACAGCCTTAAGCATGTATCAACCTCAACGACGCGGCACCGATGCCGAAGAGATGGACTGCGATTTTGCAAAAGGGTTCTGCAGTAGATCCGCTGTTGATTATCAATAGGCCGCGAATGGAATCGGCATTCCGTTCCTCTTTGGTAACGACGCCCCGCCAACAATCCCCCCTCTCACACAAATACTGCCAACATCATCGCCTTCCCCGCCCGCTACATCACCCCCCCCCTCCCCCCCTGACATCAACATCCCATATCATGCTCGCTAGCCTCCTCCGCCTCTGCGCTGTGTCTGGCGTGAATAAAGACACACAGCAATGGACTAGCTTGAGCAACTTCTGAAGCGGGGACTCTCGGGAATATGGTGCCCTCACTGAAAGCCAACCCGAAACTAGCCGGTCAGCCATCATCATTCGCCTAGCCAGCTTCTTGCAACATCGGTTCCGCGTGCTCTGCCGTCTCGGCTGGGCAGGTGGTCAACTTTGGATTTCTCCGTTGACTGAACGGTTGTGAAGTGACGGATTCTTGTCTGACTGCCTGCGAACGGCGCGAACGAATCCAATCACAGTGAGGACGCAAGGGGTGGTGACACCAGGCTCTAGTACTCGCTCAGAACTCAACACGATCGCCGCCGAAGAAAATAGCACAGAGGTAGAGTACGTGCAGGCACGCAGTTTATAGAAAGTCGCAAAACTGGTGCAGACGTAGCGTCAGTAGTCCATACCCAGTTAATTAATGGTGTTCCGTACCTGTCGCACAGACACGAACGAACGCAGCACATTATCGAGAAGTTGGTGCTCGACCGTCCACAGTTCCTATATTCGGCGCTCCGGCCTCTTCACAATCTACTGCGTCAGTGTACTCGTCCCTGCCACCTCAAACTTACGATAGTGTACACGTTTTGCAGTATCCAACCTCATACTAGTCTAGCTGACATTCCGCGCGGTAACTAGCCATGCCAAAAACACGGTACATATATGGGTTATCCTTGAAACCCACCGTGCAAAGATAGGGCGGAACCACCCGGGTGTAGCTTCCTGCATATCGTCTATTGGTCATTGTGCGTAGAACCCTATTAAGAGCAACTTCGGGCCTATGTCCCTGCGCTTTCCCAGAAAAATCATGGAAAAATCAGGATCGACCACGACCCTTGCGAGGACTGGCTCGAACCAGAGCTTACTACCTGCTAGGGGCGCATAGCGAACGTCTGCAAATAAAGTACGAGCGAAAGCGACCTATACGACGATGGTGCTGCGTACTTAGGTATACTGCAACGCTCACCTGTGTCTAGCATCTCCCCCCTTTCGACAATAGCAGTACGGGTTACAAGACGTTGTGAGAAAATACCCAATAAAGCGTGCGCACAAAACATTTTTGCCGTGGTGAATACGCGGAGGGGAGTTTAAGGGGTGTAATTCATTGGTGATCTTCAGAAAACGAAACCGATATATCCCAGTCGTGTTTGTATATTGACGTAAGCTTTCACTAAGTGATGCTTGCGTACTACGAGCGTGAGAGATAACTGTTTATAGCCGCCTTGGTCGAGCCTTGTGTGGTGCCGTACACACACATTACCGCTAACTGCGACTTAATCCAGCCATCATGTCCATGATATTTGCTCGTGCTGGCTATCGATAGCTCAATAGTCCCCCTCCACTGGCAAGAGTCTCTGGAAATGGCTGCACCGGAAATTTAATTAATTCATTGAAGCTGTCATCCATATGCAAGTCCACGTCACAAGCGGTTGTTAGTAGGATGCCTTCATGCGACTCGCCGGACACCTCACGGCGCTTCGCGCTTGGTGCAAGCAATGTCTGCCTGGTCGGTGAAAACCCGACATGCTCCGTCCCGGCATTGTAGGGATGCGAGGGTCTATGGTCATATGACTACGGCCATGCATGAGATCGAGTGCATCTCTCTTATCCGGTACACCCCCCCCCCCCACTGGCAAGATTGCGTCCAGCCTCACCTTGATAGGATAACATTCAAGGTCGGACACAGCTGGCGAGGGCCTTCCTCATCCGGCTTGACCTCGTCCTTGGCTCCAACTGAGGCATGTCGCCATGGGTGCTGGAAATAGAGACGGTAGACAAAATTAACGGGGTAGGGGATAAGCAGCAAAGGTGATTTTGTCGACAAGCGGCCAGAGTGTAGAAGGTCGCAAATCGTCTGTATCCCAATATACAGGCAAGTAATAGAAATATGGGCTCGGTCTCAAAGCAAAAAGCGCGCCTGAGGCACGACCTGATTGCACTCGCACACGGTGTGTACTCCATGGATATTTGTCGCCTCTATTTCTAGTAGGCCCTTTCATCTTGTGAAACTCATCCTCGGTACGATGTGCCACACGCTGGAGAGAACGTTCTTGCCTGAAGACATGTTAGTACGACCCAACGGATCGCCGTGCTTGCGAAGACAGCACGCTTGCTCTACTTCTCGTTGTCCATCGGCCGAACGGATGCCTACTCTTTGGCTCACTTTCTCGCCATAAATACCCTCAAAAGTAGAAATTCAATAAGTGGCCAGGGCGGCCTGCTCATCTATGAACTTGTACTCGGGACGATTATGAGCCCAACGATAGAAAATGACCTACGTACTAGCTAGACGGCCATCACATGGGCAGGGCGCATGGAATTTTTCATGTACCACTTACCGCATCGCTCTCCCGTGGAAGTATAAGAGATGACCTTCGCCGATGTTGTCCGCCACGACCTTGACCCCCGTGATGCGCACGAGAGCCTGCTCTATGTGCGTAGCAATATTTCTGTCTACTGCACAGCACCGTGTGGTAGTGGCAAGGAACAACGGCAGCAAATCGCACGAAAGTGGGTGGAGAACTTGTGGGTGTCATTGTGCCAACTTGTAGCTACGGGCGACCAGAAGGGCGAGGGAGATACGACGTGGGATATGCAATTTCAAGAGCTACCCTACTAGCCTAATTTGACACGCATCGCATCTGTTCCGGAGATACACCGCTCGAAATCCAACGAGCCATCAACGAACCATCAGCTCACGCCATCTGCCCAACCGTCAATCAACCTCACCTTGACGTGGTGGCATTCTTCCCGATGATCTACGTTTCTCTCCGTAAGAGTGCGCTATTGTTGAAACCGTAGTTTTTTACAACTGAAAAGCTCCCGGCGGGCACTACGGCGTTGCAGATCCCATCCATCGCTGACCCAGGCAAACGGTCATTGTTCAGAGCATGACGCACGAGCGGAGAGAGGGAAAGGCGTCATGTGAAGGTACTATTGTACTACCAGCTATCTTGGATGACACCTACAAGCAGGATCTGAACGTGGCGACATGATGGCTGTTGTCCGGTAGTACGAACAGTAGAACACCGTTTACAGCAGCAACAGCAGCCCCAGCAGCTATCGAAACTGACAGAGCTACTGCTGTGCAGCAGCAACCCCAGCTCAGCAGCAAAGCCCCAGCCATTGCTGGTGCTTCGAGATAGCGTCGTCGTACTCAACACCCGCGCTGTCAAAAAAAGTACCGCCTATATATGTACGGGGTGACGTGGTGTGGGAAAGCCGCGGACAGCAGTGGCGGCAGCAGCAGCGACAACAGCAGGGGCCTGAGCCAATCGACTATCAATGTACAGCAGCAACCCTACAGGTAGCTGTCGCTGCTACGTACGCCTTGCTGTTGCTGTCACTTTTTCCGCTGCTGTCCTGCAGATGACATGATCACTATTAGCGGTACTGCTGCCCAACAAAACCTACACTAGTAGGACATCAACAGCCACAGCCTATGCAGCCAAAGCAACCAGCACACCTCCTCCTGCCTTCAGCAGCATCCGCAGTTTTTCTGTTTGTTGTTGTTGCTGCTGCTGCTGCTGCTGCTGCTGCTGCCTCATCATGGTAGCGGTGTTGTAGCCGCTCTAGCCGCTCCTATCGCCGTGGCTGCAACACGACTGGTAGCTGTACTACGGTTGGTCTTGATGCTATCGTCCAAACGCAAGACACTCCCACTGCCTAGACTTGATCAGAACGCGGTGAAACGAAAAGTACGAGACAGCGACACCTAACCCGCCAGGCAATGGAAGCACCCACATAAGCCTCATAGCCGAACTCACGTTGTTGCAACATGCCGGCCGCCTTGCAGTCGCGTGTGTGTTGTAAGGAAAACGGACTTGGCCGTTCAGGTCGAGGCCAGTGTCTGTGTTTGCTTCCGGCGTCATGGCTGTCAAAGCACGAAGACTTCCACACCACAACGCTTGGCTCACAGGAGCCCAGGGGTGAGCGTAGGCATGGACCCCAACTCAGAGAGTCCAGGGGTGTGTGCAGAGTGAAATCCAAGTGTGCGAAATGCCGGGTGTGTGCGGTGAGCGCGGGCCTTGCGGCGCGATGCCAAGCAAGTGCGGCGCGACGTTATAAGCAAACTGGGTCTCCTAATTGGTCAATGCTAAGCTAAATGGGTTTCCACACATTGGATGCGTTGCGATGCAAAGCAAATGGAGCGATATGATTAGAGAATGCGAAGCAGATCTGGCCCGGTATACGAGAGACTCGCCCGAAAAGGAGACGGAATTGTGTCGTATACGCGTGGACGGGGGTTTCCATAGATATTGCAAAATGGAAGTGCGAGATGCACCGTATAATCAGCCCCGGGGTACAAGAAAAGGGACGAAAAGGAGACGAAATTGTGTGGGAGTTTCTGTGTGAAATGAAGGCAGAGTAGGCGCGGGACTGTGACACTGTGATGTCACACAGCAGGACGCACACACAGCACACAGCGAACAGCAAACACACAGCACGCACCCAATACCCAGAGCATACGGCCCTCACAGCAAGCACATAGAACACAGAGCATACAGGGCGAACACTGGGCAGACAGCAGCAGAGCAGGCACATAGAACACGGAAAATAGCACGCAGCACAGAGGGCGCACACCCAACGCACACGACACGGAGTCACAGCGCTGGTACATTGGTGGGTCGCTACCGCTTCAAATCAGTCTCGGGAATCATAGGTTGGTGGGACTGCGCTGGTGTATACTGGTGGGTGCAAACCCGAAAGTGTTATTACGGGGGACCATAGTAAATAGGACCAAATGTTGTTAGTAAAAATAGTTAAATTTATAGGTTTTTATGTATACCATAGGTCCTATTAACTATGAACCCCCGTAATAGGTAAGATTTAAAAAAAAAATCAAAAACAAAGAAGACAAATCGAAAGAGAAAAAGAAACAAAAAAAAAATATATATAAGAAGCAAACCGCCCCCCCCCCCCGCAGGTGATGTGGCAGACACTTGGAAAGAACGATCTGGAACAAAAGGAAAAAGAAAAAAAACACCACTACTCTCGTCGTAAACAGAGTCAGACTAAGAACCAAGGGAAAATAATAGGCAAACCAAAGCACAAAGCATCCTCCAGGTAGCGGCAGCAGTTTATGGTACGAGTAGCACAGCCAGGTTTTCCCTGCTAGTCCGCCTGGTACCTTGCTACCCTGTCTGCCGCCTCCGTCCAGCGTTCGTCAACCATGCCCGGCACCTCGGCGTCAGACAATACGAAACAAGCAAAGCAGGCTCGTCATCTACCCACGCCACACGACTCCTTCAGTAAGGCTTATCGATCGAAGAAACGAAGAGAAAGAAATAAAATGAAAATCACAGAGGATCAGCGCAAGAAAAAAAACAAGAAATAAAAAATAAAAAAAACGCAAAAAACAAAAGGAAGACACAGGAAGACCACGTTCGAACCGGCTGCACCAGTTGGTGGCACGAATAGTATAGGCATGTTCTACTTCCTAGTCTGCCCGGTACCTTGCTGCCCTGTCTGCCATCTCCTTACTTTCGTCCGCTGCAGTTTCCCTTCTACTCCTGTTCCCCCCCCTCTCCGCATTCCCTTGGTCAGGTTTTCTGTCACTCCTCCTGTTGCCCCCCCTCCCCCCCATTCCCTTGGACACCACCCACGGCGGATGCGCGGCGCTGCCTACTCAGCTCAGCCTCAGCGTCGTGCCACCTCACCATGACCGTTCGGCTGCTTCGAGGATCCCCCAGTACCACTTCCCCGCCTTTTTTGCAGCAGTGGACCACAGCGCGGTCTCAACTCCAAACACCAAGGGGGCAAGTTCCCTTGACCCTTCGCTGGCTCGGAACTCCCTAAGGTCTTCGACTATGCATCTATGCTAAGTCTTGAACTGTCCGCCAGGTCTCGGGTTTTCCCCCCAGTCATCGTCCCGAACATTACCTGACTGGGTAATCGCTCCTTGCTTTGCCGTGCCACCCCCCCCCGCAAAGAAGAGCCGCCGTTTGCAAATGGTCGTTTCGATGCTCTCGCAACGTGTCATCTTGAGGGCCTTCGCGTACGAGAGGGTGGTATGGTCGTGTCATGGTATACCTGGTATTATTAGGCTTGCCTTCCAACAATATAGCGTAGATACCGTTCCTATATAAACCGAATATCCTTCCGTAAATCAGTATTATAGTATCCCTCATACGCTTCTCTGCCAGCCGTTTCCCAAGTTCCATTCCCCACATCATTTCATTTTAGCTACCGGTATAGTTTATCCTATTTCTCACCAACGTTCCATCCCCAGGTCATCGCATTCCTCCGGCTTCTTTCTCCCTTCCCCTAGCAGCCTGGCGGTCCCTCAGGGCTAGTTTATACATGTGTACTCTGCGCGAAATCGCGACCTGTGTGGTCACCGAGATGGTCTGGAAGAGGCGTTCTTTGCAGACGCCTTTCCGCGCCAGGGACGATCCGTCCGTCCCTCCGACTATACTTGCCGCCAACTGATCAATTAGATCGCTGCCTTCCTTTCCAAGGCGCTCATGGTATATTCATATCATACAGCACACCCCCCTTGAAAAACACGCATCCCTACAAAAGCACACCCGAGGCTATATTTTTTATTGTTTTTCGACCGTCACTTTTTTCATTTGGGGTACGTTGAATGCCTAACCGCACACCCCCTACGGACGTACACCTGAAAAAATATCATAGTACTGCTGTATTAATAGTGTCACACCCGGTGGACACTATGCACTCAGAGCACGCACGCACCGGTATGCATACCGGTAATAGCCTGAATTTTGTTTATTGTGTTTTCATTCTTTCGTTATAAAAGGGTGACCGCTACGGGGCCGGGTACGGTACTGCCAAGTAGTTTTATGGTCAATCACGGAATCTGTCGTTTCGAAATAACGCGCACTGCTACAAGTCCACTACTGGTATTCGGTGACGATATTTTTTGTGCGTGGTGTGGGCTAGAAAGAAAGGTTTCATATGAATATGTCAGCGGTCAGTTTTTCAGTGGGATAAGGCCGCTGAGGTGCAACGCTCGGGAGGGAATTTGATCATCATATGTGGTAACGGTACCGATAGCCTTTCTCCAAGATTGCAAATAGACGGGGTTTCTTGCGGTCATTCCCTGGTTTCCGGTAGAAGCCCGGGCCTTCCCATCTTCGGCATTGCGTGGGAATGAAAAAAAAATGGTTTCAGACCCAAAACCCTCATAGATGAGCACACCCCCTTCTTGGTATACCCTCTGTAGCGCACCCCTTTGTTATCACACACCCCGCGGGCCCCTTAGTCTGCCAGGGTCTGTTCACACTCCACAGCAAACAAATATACCGCTAGCACACCCCCTCGTTATCACTGCTTCTGTCGTCTGGCCGAGTCTGTTCGCACGGGTTAGCAGCCGACGTCCCGGCGTCCCGTTATCACACTCGCTCCTTATCACACTCCCGTGCATGGTGCGTATCACCGAGGGTACGCTAAATACCCCACCCCCGTTTAGAATCACTCCCGGTGATGATATTTTCAGAGGTCAAAACTTCTTCACCGGGGTGTGTGCTTTCATCCGTGCCATACGGTACGTATTGCCCTCTATCTCGCCTCCCCGAATTACTGTAGGAAAATACATTAATAACAGCTACCAGGTGCACCATATATACGGAGGGGGGAGATAAGTGCTGGGCAAATTTTATACGTCGCGTGACAGCCTTCGCGGACTTTAATTGCGCGCTGTGCAATGTATATAAAACCCCTGTTCTGGCAGGCGCTGGAGACAATGCTTAGTCATTCCCATTGACTTGAGCCAACTTTTATGAGAATCATCGGCAGACATCGATCGACAAAAACCAACGACAGCGTCATGAAATCTGAACGCATGCGCTGGTTAAGATCTCCGGTCCACCCTAGTGTCACAGTGCTCACACCTCGGTCGGTGATATGTGGCGTGGGCTAACCAGGCGTCTGATAAAAAAACATTTTGGCGCTGGTCTGTAGACGACAGACGACAAAAAAATCTCGACCCCTCTCCGATGGCAAGAAGTAGACCTTTTTTCAGGTTTGATATCGATCAACAAATCCAACGACTACGTCACGAACTCTGAATGAAGCGCGTTGGTTAGAGGCTCCGACCCACGCTAGTATCACAGTGGTCACACCTCGGTTGGTGATATGTTGCGTGGGTTAGGCCAGGCGTCTACTAAAAACTGATTTGGCAGCTGGTGTGTAGAAAAGATACGACAAACACTCTCGATTCCTCTCCATTGGCACAAAACATAACTTTTTTTAATGTTTTGACGAAGAGCGTCGTAGGACGCCGCGGCCAACTTCTCGCCCCCTAGACCACGGATTCCAATGATACCTCCGAGGCCATCATTTACACTCATTGGTCTTGCACGGTACGAAGCTCGTTGACCGTGGGTGGATTATATGTTGAGATCGAAGGTCAATCGTCGCGTGACTGCTTGTGTGCGAGCTGCGAGCTGTGCCTTCTTCTTGTTTGCGTGCGGCGTGATTTCGCGTGGTTCGCGCGGTTCCCGTTATTACATCGATTTTATTGGAAGATGGCTCCCGTCGTTCACGTTATTTCAGCAATTTTGTTGGAGGATAGCTGGCGTCAACTGCGCCGCATCATTTTAGACTTGCCTAAGTGCTTGCTTTATGTCACCAAGGATTTGATTCACGGCTATATAGGGACGGCGCTGGAGACAAGGTGGGGCAAACGAAAAATAGATGAGAGATCGGCAACAGCTACGTCAGTTGATTGGGCTCTTCCAAAGTTTTTGCGTTATTAGTATGTATTTCGACGTACTGTAGTGGCAGACGGTACAACACCAAAAATATTTCTACATTATTTATACCTGGTTTTGAGCATTTACAGCAGTACCAGCCATCCGCCCGTAGTTCCCACTTTTTGGAGTGTTTGAGCTAAAGTCTTGTTAGAAGAAAACCACTTCAAAAATTCCCTCGAGGTATAAATTATGCGGTACTTTTCTGACAAAAAGGCAAAAAAACTGCTTTTCAGTTTTAACGATTTGGTCGGAGTTTGCGGTACTTTTTGTGCTTTTTGTTCATGGGCCTACAACGCATCGAGCTTTGACCCGGCGCACCAGGCCCCATGCGCAGAGAGCCCCACCGTGTGCAAACCAGACGAAAGCGCTGCCGCTCTGTATAGACACAACCCGACAACTAATCGCGGAGCACACAGAGGCTCACAAGGTGTAGGCTGGAGTATGACACGGCCGAGTGGCGTTGGGTTGTCCCGGCGGGCCGCTGCTACGGCGCGCGCCCTCTTGGTACGGCGCGCGCCCTCTTGGTGTCGTCGTATAGTGGAAGGTGCATCGATCCGAAATGACTACTCGTCGTGCAGCTTATCGCTCGCGACAGCATGAAAACTTTCGTATACAAATTCCTCTACACTGCTGTGGCACAGCAGTAGCAGCGACAGCAAAGCAGCAGCAACAGCGGCAGCGGCTGCGCCGCTGTGTAAGGGCACCGAGCGTGCTTGAAGCGTAGCACATCGATCGATGCGATGGCACGTGTAGGCTACAAGGAGCGCAGCAGTTGCACAAGAAGAATAGCCGGTCCCTAAATTGAAAGTCGCAAAGAAAGAAACTGCTTGCTACTCCTGAACTCCTGCCGAGAGCTGCTGCTGCTGCTTCTGCTGAGCTAATGCTGCTGCTGTTTGCTGTCTTGGTATATATAGCAGCGGCTGCCGCAGCCGTCGTTGCTGGGATGCTGTTGCTATATGCTCTACCTGTTTTTCTTGCTATTTGCTACAATATATCTCCCTGGCACCCAATACCACTCGTATGCACTTTTGTTAACCATTGCTCACCCGATCCCCTGTTTTATACGGCACGGAGGGTTTGAAAAGTCTCTTTTGGGGTCTCTTCGGCACAACCACAACCAAACCGGGAGGGTAAGGGAATTCACTTTCTCTGTGTCATGTAAAGATTTTTCCTGTAAGGCTTTTGCGCGAACACTATTGAATAATTAAAATTGCCATCTGCTGTATTTCTTACTGGAAATGGAGTTAATTGTTTACTTTCCGAGTGCGGGCACACAAACCAACTTCCCCCCACCGTACAGTATTAATATATGGGTTTTTTATCTTGGATCTTCCTGGTAGGACTTGGGTAAACAACCGGTACCTCCAACAGTACCTAATACTATACCTGTGAGATGGGTTTATTTCAGATTCGACCTGGGTCTGCAGCAAGCTTCTCTTCGTGTATGTTGTAGCGTGTAGGACACGCCGGGTATCGGTGATGCTCAGCACGGCAGGCTGAGCGGAGGTGATCATGAGACAAGACAAGTACTCTCACATGACGATCACGCCAGCAATTACTTGGTGACGGAGGCTGGAAATTCCCCGCCTCATCATCAGATCTACGAGGATCTGTGGTCACTTTAATACAAGCGTCAATATCCACGATAGCGGACGAACACCATCTGCTCATACACGATCTCGCATGACAGGTATCGCCAACTGGCAGTAAAGTATCCACCTGAGACTCACATCGCCCAACAATGTTTGAACGCCTCCTACTGGAGAACCCAGTAAAGGTTTCCAACATTATAGAAGGAGCACTCTACTAATCAAAGGTGTACTATGGTAGTTGATGTATACCTGGTAGGTTTCAACTGGTTCATCTTCAAACCGAGTCACTCCCTACGTAGTGAAAACCACGGGCTTATGTGACCATAATGAATTTGCTACGAAATCAGTCATACGCTAACGATGTGTCAACTATCAGTGGTGTATTCATTTCTTCTTCACTTGCATGTTGGCGTGTTGTCGAGTTTACTCAACGAGAACGAACCTGTTACAACAATCATGGCATACAAAACCATGTATACTAATACTACCAGTATGGTATACCGAATCATGTACGTAACTAGCGGTGGTATACAAAACCATGTATACAATGGTGTACAAAACCATGTATAATGAGTGATGGTATACAAAACCATTCATACCGGACGATGGTATCGTACTTATGGCAAAATATTCAGAGCATTTCTCAACGTTGTACATTATGTAAATGTGACGATTGCTTGCAAGCTTGGTACACACAGACTGAAAAAAAAATAATGTGCTGAACAACGATTTTGCCATAAAACTGTGCATGCAGCGTATGCACCGGACGGAACGGATGATTCGGTTGATCAACACCAATAACGGTAGACAACACAAAAACTGCATGACTTGACGACAGTGCGGTTGTAACGATAACGATGCAGTACAACGGACTGCGGGTGCATGGTAAACGGTACGACGGCATGCCTCCTTGGTCGAAAACGCCACCATCGACTACGCAAGCAAGAGCATGCTGCGATTCAGCGAACAAAACTGGAACCGACATATAACATGTTGATAGTGTGCGAACTATTACGGAGGACCATAGTAAATAGGACCTACGGTACACACAAAAACCTATATATTCACCTACTTTTACTAACAAAATTTTGGTCCCATTTACTATGGCCCCCCGTAATATCTATACGGTCAACGGCCTGTATAAAAACGTTCTGACAGTCATTGACAGTTGACTGCGGACAGAGCAATTGTTAATACGATAATCAGTAAAACAAGCAGGGGCTCATAATGTGCCCGATGAGGATATATTACTTTAGAGTGTGCAGATCACGCGCCCGACTGCCTCTCACCAGTTATAATCCAACGGAACGATTCCGACACTAGATAATACATCATCAATGTATCCAGGAATCCCTGTTAGTAGTGTCTCGCACGAAGAGAAGATGGAGAACACACAGCAGTGTCTCTTCCACAAAAAAAAATGCGTTCATTGCTCGATTGAATAACCGCACACAAATGTATACTTCAAAGCATATGAACACTGCACGCGAATACTTTAGCCAACTAACCCAACCATGGCGCACGAGTGCATGCTTTTGGTTTATGCACATCCTTGCGTAACTACTGGTTGAACGCTTCCCCCACCTTACACGTCTCAAACTCTATAGCAAATTCCACAAAATACAATGCTATCAATTCGAGTGAGGCACATCCACACGAAGTAACTAAACATAATCCACACTGGTATATTGGCGGTATAACGGGACACTGGCTGTTGGGTTGCAGCACTCAAATGTCCAACCATGACTTAGTTCGTGGGCACTACTCCACAAACGATACTTCCCAAGCAACCACCAGACCACGACAAGCGAACTTGCTGTTCACGTGTTACACAATCCACTTTGCATTTTGCTTTCGAAGTTGTATAATATTGATGCGCACCCCCCCGCTCGGAGCAAGGGGACTTTTCCAAAGGGCAGCCTCGTCCACGAGCTGCGACTTCTGCATCTGCCGCTCTCACGCGTCTCGACTGTCTCGAGAAGCGTCCCCTTGAGCGGCCTGATTCGCCACGAGCTGTTCAACAACGATGTCCAAATGGGCGCGCTGCGCCGCGCAGGTCGACACCGAGTCCTGAATGCCCGCGATGGACGCGTCGTTTTTTTGGCGCGGCTACTTGCATCTCGTCCCGAACAAGACCAAATTGGCTTTCCACCTTCCCCAGCCACTGGACCATGTCGACCCACCGGACGATTTCCGACCCAGCGCCAACAGGGCGAGCGCCGGCCGCAGAGCTCCCGAAATCAGTCGCAGTGCTCCGGGAATCGGCCTCCGGGGCCGCAGCAGCGGCCACGGTGGCCTCGCCCGGCTTCGGGACATCACTCATCACAGCAACAACAGCATCAGCCGACTGAAAACCCGAAAAGAAAAACCGAAATGACAACGCCAGGCCGATCCGCGAAAAGAGACAGCAGCTCCCTCCAGACCAAAGCTACACCAGCAAGCTAAACCAGTCTTTTACCACACCTTGGACCTGTCTTGACGACCCTGCCTCGCTGCGTCCTCTCGATCACGGGTCAACTGCTACAGCAGAGCTTGTCCCAGGTGCACTCCTGGACTATACCGGTTCAACAACCCGTGTTGGTCTGATTGGTCAACTTCTCCCGTACATACAAAACACATATTTTCTCGTACCTCAGCTATTGAACGAACGACATCCGGCCGGAAGCTTGAATATTCGTGGGGGTGGTGCAACGATCCTAACAACGACAATAAAACGATGAGGCGACAACGTCTCGCTTGCTCTTCGGACGATCAAACGCGTGTGGATCTTCAGCTAGAGCCCACGTACGATACGCTCGGATCGTCTTGCGACATTGTGGCACAATGTTGCCATGTCTCCAGATACCCAAAGTGGGTGGTTGTCTTTCACAAGAAAGTGGTTTTGGAAATTAGTCGGCGAACTTTTACCAGTTCCAAGTTTTTAGCTTCCAATACGTTCAATAGCATACGGGCCGATGTGCACGGTGACTACAGAGCCGTCAAGATCAAGTACCGGCATCCTTGTTCGTATTGTAGAAATAAATCGTCAAGTACTGTAAAATCCGATACTGAACTTGACGCATCATGGTATGCCTTCATACGACCTAAATGATCGAACGTTTCCGCACGTTCGCCATCTCTAGCAACACGGTATATAATACGGGTGATAGTTGGGAACGCACGTTAAACGGACCACGCCAGGGATTACAGTACTAAGTTTGGGGTTGGGTTCAGCAACGATATGGGGACGGTGTACTACTGCTGTAACACTTGGTCTTCCGGCTGATATTGCGGAAAAGACAATTTCTCGTTAGATTTTTCCTGCGGTTCGGTACGTTCCTATAAATTGCGACGAGCGATTTCGTAGGCGAGTTGCAGCTTTTTAACGGTAAGACGGGAAAATGATCGAACGTACACGGGACGCTGAGAACGATGTCAACGGGTAACGAAGCTCTACGGCCAAACACTATAATACGTTTTTTTTTTCTTGCGTCTTATCGTGTGCGGTGTTGTGCGCGAGCTGAATGAACTGTAATAATTCTGCCCAATTGTCGTACTTAACGTTAAGGTACATCGCCAACATATTGTGCGACGTACTGTGGACACGCTCTAACACGAAGTTGCCTTGTGGGCGGTATGTTGACGTGCGCATCTTTTTGCGCCCAAATGCGGATTGCAACTCCTTGACAAGTTTCATTCTCAAACTCCCTACGAACTTTGGTCCAAATGCAAAGTTTCAGGAGCAAGAGAAGACGGAAAGTACGCGTTCTTCTGCACAAGAACATGGACGATTGGCAACTAATTTGTCACTACTCGCGACCAACACGAGAAAACGGATCATGTGGTCTACTACGAACATGACGTACTTCGAGTTATTCGACGACGGTTTGTACTGTACTAAGTCAATAGCCACGGATTGAAACGGGCGGGAAACGGGACGGGGACCAACCGGTAGCTTCGGCGTACAATGTGACGTCTTGCAATGTTGGCACGATGAGCAGCATTTTATGTGCTTGTCTACGTCGTTCGACATAGTGTGCCACCAACAACGGTTTCGGATTTTGTCGAACGTAGGTTCCCAAAGCCAAATGAGCTCCCGACGCCGATAAGCCATGACACGAATGAACAAGTAATTTCCGAGAGGTGGTGCGCACTACAAGCAGGTCGCGGAACGAGCTACATTTTCGCAGATACCCTGGCAAATACGACCGGAGTAACACATTTTTCGTTGAAAGAATAATCACTCGTGCTGCTTTCATTTTCACCATCGGAAACGGCAACGGTAACAGGCGCTTTCAGATATTCGATAAACGGACCGAACTCAGCACTTCGTTCTTCCAGCACCTGTGCTGGGTCAAGTAACGGAAAAAGAGACACTGCACTATTACGGGGGTCCATAGTTAACGGGACCAAATTTTGTTAGTAAAAATAGGTAAATATATAGGTTTTTATGTATACCATAGGTCCTATTAACTATGGACCCCCGTAATAGCGCACAATTCACTATCGTTGTGCGCAATGTCGCCATCTTTTAGTTTTTGTAAGAGACTTAGAAATCGCTCCGCCCTGGCTAACCTTCTATCGCTTATCGCTTGGTGCGTTGCGGCAGATAGATGCGATGGCTGGTTCTTGCGGTATTGGTTCTTCCTCTGAATCATCAAACAATCGCGACTACGCGTCGGGTACTACGTTTATTTTCCCCGCGACATGCTTGACAATAAAATCGAAAGTCTGAAGAGTAATAGCGCAGCGGGCGAGCATGTTCGAAGTGTCTTGCATAAAGTGTAGACGGGTCAATGCTTGGTGGTCAGTAATCACCGTGAAATGCCTCCCTAGTAAACATGGTCGGCAGTGAGACCTATGCCAATGGGAAAGCGATGTTTCCGTACTTCGAATTTCGAAGATACTCGCCAAATGCTTTTTAGAGCAAGCTTGCTGTAAGCACAGTTGTTCGAACGGAAAGTTCCAAACTTTGGAAAAGCCCGAAAAAAAACAATTCTGGGGCCGATGAGCATCGGCTTCAGAACAACTCAGGCGGTTATTTAGTTCGAAGTGGCGAGATTCCAAGTCCTCGACAGACATCGATCGACAAAACCAACGACTGCATCATGAACTCTGAACGGGATGCGCTCGTTAGGGGATCCGACCCACCATAGGGTCACCGTGTTCACACAATGGCCGGTGATATGTGGCGGGCGCTGGCCAGGCTTATGATAAAAACCGGTCGGTCGCCGGTGTGCAGAAAACAAATGACAAAACTTCTCGATCGGTCTCGAAAGGCCAAAAAGAGTATTTTTTCCAGGTTTGGGAGAAGAGCGTAGGACGCCGCCGGCAAGCTCTCGCCCCCTAGACCATGAATCCACCTGATATTATCGAGGCCATCATCTACTCTCTTTGGCATTGCCCGACACCAAGCGGGTTGGCCGTTGGCTGAGTCTATGTCGAGATCGAAGGTCTATCGTCGCACGAACTGATTTGTACCAGGGTGTTGAAATTTTGCAACTGGGAGGAACAAATTGCGCCGGCTGTAGGTGTTTGAAAAAAAAACACGAAAAAAAAAAATCCCTTTTTTCCCACAGCGGCGGTACGAGAATATCTTCGGCTGATTCTTGGAAGCAAATTTTTGAAAGAAAACTTTCAATATTCGCGTGCCCATTATCATAGATCTGATCGAGTGCGAGTACAACTCCACAACACTATTTCATCGACGCGGACTAAAGACGTTGCCCGTGCTTAACCCGTTGACTAAAATACGCGATGATGTCAAGGTCAGACTTTGAATCGTCATTTTTTTACGGTTGGGCAAGAATCGCGCCAATTCCGAGCTCACTAGCATCTACATGCACAACGAATTCACGTTCGTATGCCGGAAAATTCATCACGGGAGCCAACACCAGTGAACGTTTGATGTGGGCACACGCACTATTTTGTGCGCTACCCCAGGCTTTCTTGAAGCGAGGGCGAGTTGCAAAGTCCTTACGAATAAGATCAACGAGTGGTGAGGTAATTCCGGCAAATTCGGCACGAAACGCCGCACGTCGTCAACATACCTAAAACGGAACGCAGGTCTTTGAATAGCTTTGATACGATCTTCCCCAAGTGCTACACCTTCAGCAGAAATTACGTGGCTTAAATATACAACAGATTTAGGGCCAAACGATAGTTTTGACGGCTTCAGTGTGAGACCAGCTGTCTGCAACGCGATAAACATGCTCTCCGACGATTTCAAATGATTCTCCCAAATTGCGAACATCACACAAAGATCATGCATAAACAGGAGTATCCACGGGATATGGCCTGATGTTTTATGCGCCATTTCTGTAAAAAGCCACGGAGCATTGCAAACGCCAAACGGCATCCGCTTATAACAATACTTGCATACTTGCCGGAGTTGGTGACAAGCGCAAGAGATTCGACATAATCAGGGGGTGAACGGGGATCTGCCAATAGGCGCTTTTTAAACATTAGCAACGCTGATGAACTGGGTGCCCCCGACCATGTCGACATTGGCTTCTAAGTTCGCCATCGGACAAGTTTTTGTGGGTGAGATTCGTGTTGGTAGTATTCCGGTATTCGACGCTGAACCGAGGTTGTCCATCTTTACGGACGACAATGTTCGCTGGAGAGGCCCACGGACTCGAGCGTTCTTGAATGATATCATCGGCAAGCGATCTTGAACACACTTGTTAGTGATAGCTTCGGTGCGGGAATTAGCGCGGTACGGACTGCGACTAACCGGCTTAGCATTGACAGGAAGGGGGAACGCACGAACGTGGCTTCGGCGGCAGTGCACTTGCCAAGCTCCGCTCTAGATAACGATAGAACCGGACGGTGCTTTGCACAAAGATCTAAAATTGCGGGCTCTTCAACAGTGATGGTAGAGTCAACAAATACTTTGGCCAACGATGCAGCAGTTTTAGCACGAGCGGCCGCAATTTATGTCGGAGTTCCTGGTGTTGCTGCTACGGCATGCACGTGCAACTGAGCAGGAGACTATGGCTACACTCGACAAATTTCCAATATCTAGTCCTACATGTAAGGCAAGGGACCCGGACGACGGATTAACGACCTGTACGACTACGGGACCATCGGACGCATGCCACATGGATAGGGTTCGAGCTACGATATCTCGCTCAAATTCAACCGGACGATCTTCGCAAGACATCTCGTTTTCAGGGACTGCGCTGAAAAACTCGTGCTACTCTTCGGTATCCACCGACAACTTGCTACTATCTAAAGGACACACAAGTGACGCAAGAAATGTTTTAGACGTCTTTACGCCCTTCGTGTTGCTCTCAACGGTAATTGCAGACTTTTAATTCCCAAGTGCTACGGACGAAACACCTGGGCGCCTGTACTCAGAGTGGTCGTCCTCCGAGCTTGGTGTTCTTTTCTTCTTCGTTTTTCCGCTGCTCGAACCTCTGGTTCCGGCTTCGCGCTCCTGGCGACCAATGCAGCGAGGAGCGCGAAGCCGGAACCGGAGTTTCGAGCAGCGGAAAAGAGAAGAAGAGGACGCCGAGCTCGGAGGACGACGACGACTCCGAGTAAACGTGCCCAGGTGTTTAGTCCGTAGCACTTGAGAATACCTCCCAAACGCAAATCGAAAACTCCCTGCAGGCTCAAGCCTTCGTCGACGCCGATGTGAGATGAGTGTATCTCAAGTTCGACCTGGGTCTACAGCAAGGTTCTCTCTGTGTATGGTGTAGCGTGTAGGACACGCCAGTTATCGGTGATGCTCGGCACGGCAGGCCATGCGGAAGTGATCATGAGACAAGACACAAGTCATCTCACATCGTCGCTCATGACCGCTGTCGCCAGCAGTTACTTGGTGACGGAGGCTGGAAATTCCCCGCCTCATCTATCATACGAAGATCTGTGGCCACTTTAGTACAAGCGTCAATATCCACGATGGCGGACGAACACCATCTGCTCATGCACGATCTTGCATGACGACATCGCCAACTGACAGTAGAGTAACGACCTGAGACTCGCATACCCCCGGGTAGAGAAGACTCTAATGTGCTCAGCACGCGGCACCTGTATTTCGTATAACCTCAACGGGCAGCAGCAGAGAAAAAGACGACGCAGGACCAGATTAACAAATACTTTTTTTTTCACCTGCGCCGTTTACAACTTGCCTCTGATGCAGGCAATTCCGAGCCAGTCCGCCTCAGTGGAGCTGAGTGAAGCAGAATCGGAGACTTCATCGAATGTGGTAAGATATCCGACATTGCAGTGTGTTCCTTCTGTTGGCGTATCGTTAGCTCCGTTATCCATAAGGCACTCGCACCGCAACAGCAGTCAGTGCAGCATCTCGTGTTGCTGTTATGTCACGCTCACGTGCAACGATCGCACCTCGCACACAACATAATTCGTACATAGCGCAATACTGCTATGTTCCAATTGTCCATCTGTCATTTCGTTCAGGTACCTGAACTTTCTGGAGTTGCGCCGACTGCAACGAGCAAGGGGGGGCAGTGGGGCGCGTCGCCCTCCGAGATTGACAGGCGGCGAAATTTCGCCATTATCTCTCATCCCGACGCCGGGGGAAAACAACTCTGACGGAGAAGCTTCTCCTCTACGGTGGTGCAATCCAGGAGGTGCGTGCAAGGTGGATCGTTAGACCTGATTGTTAGGATGTGACTTCTATTACAGCGGTTTACATTAAACAGGGCCTACCTGGGCATCCAGGACCCTATCATATCATTAAGTTAACGAACTGGGTGACGCCATTCCTTGCCGGCCCGTCTATCATGGCACTCCACCCCACTGCGACAAGATATTGCCACGACTAGTATTTAGTCCCCAAGCCACCCACTACTAGCCGGCTTGGTCTGTTGTACGAGTAGTGTGATAATGTGGTCACGTTTGATCGGCATCACGCAATTGGCCATGACCACCTCAGGCGCTTGAAGATGGCCACCCCGCAGTACAATTGGTCGACGACACCAGCGGATGACTTGCTCGCAGAAACAACACCGATGCTGGCACTTCTGTATTTTTTTTAATAATTTTGCATTGTTATTGCCCTCGATGAAGTGCATTCGAGCGCTGTTCTCAGTTTGATTGCCTTCTTGTATGAAGTCGCAGTTGGAGTTGGTGAGAGTGACGAGAGAAACCAACCAGTCGGGACCGGCACCGACGGCACCCCTGTAGGCGGTAGGCGGGGTTTGGCTGAAACTGAGCGTCCACTGCCTCTCTGATTTTTGTATTTTTTTTTTTTTTAAGCATCACTTTTACTTTCCTTCCTAACTCGTACCTGGTATATAGGAGGTTTTTACCTTCAGCGATCTGCTGGACAAGCCGTGGTCACAGGTGTCGTCCCTTCTCCCCCCCGGTACTTGCCTTTATTTTTCGTCGCGCATAGGGTTCAGCATTCCCACTGCTCTTCGATTTTCATCGAATGTAGCTAACTCACGCTCTCGCGCTTTCCGCTAATCAGTTTTTTTATGCAAGAAAAAGTCCCTACAAGCATGCATTCGGTGAGACTTGAACCCACGAAATTGATCTTGATAGGCACGCGGACCACCTACCAAGCCACCGGGGACGCTGGCTTACACCGAAATCACTTCTAAACAGTACACGACACATATTCAGAACCATGCATCATTCTATCAAGCTCGACGCACTCTTGCATACTCTGAAAAACATATTGTTTCATACCTGATGCCCTGGTGTGTGTGTTCTTCATTCACATTGAACTGTTCTTTCTACACGTCGACATCCAGCACAACCAGTGTCCGTGCCGATTCTTCAATCCTAGAGAGTTCGAGTTCTGTGATCACAAAACTACGCCGCAGAGATACTACATTGGGATGCAGTAAGCAGAGTACACAACGCAATGCCATGTCATACTGGATACGACAGGCACGACACACACAGTCCGTAAATTCGAGATTAAAAAAAAGAAACAAAAAACCCCAAAAAAGCAGAAAGCAAAGAAACAAACCAAAGAGACCTATTGTAGGAAAAGGAAAGATAAAAGATAAATATGTCGTGCTTCCCTCAGGAGATGTGGCAGACACTTGAAAAAGAGCGAGCTAAAGAAACACCACTACTACATAATACATTCAAACAGAGTGAGACTAAGATCCAAGGGAAATAACAAGCAAAAGCCGAAGAATTAAACACCCTCCTCCAGGTAGCCGCAGCAGTTTGTGGTACGAGTAGCATAGCCAGGTTCTCCGTACTATAGGTGGTCTGGTACCTTGCTACGCTGTCTACTGTCTCCGTCCTGCGTTCGTCAACTATGCCCCACCCCCGGAGAGGATGCGTCAGATTACAAAACAAGCATAGCAGGCTCGACATCCACCCACGCCACACGAGACCCCTTTCGTAAAAGACCAAAAGCAAAAAAGATGAAGTAAGAAAATGAAAATCAAGGAGGATCAAGCGCAAAAATAAGAAGACAAAGGAATACTGTGTTCAAACCAGCTGCAGCAGCAGTTGGCGGCACGAGTAGAAGACACATGTTCTACTTACTAGTTGGCCTGGTGCCTTGCTACCCTGTCTGCCCTCTCCTTTCTACTTTCGTTCGCCGGGGTTTCCCTTCTAGTCATCGTGTTGCCCCCCCTCCCCGCATTTCCGTGTGAGTAGCGTATGATGTCATGTGTTTGGTATCAATATGTGTTGTGTTCTTCACATTAAACCGTTCTTTCTGCCCAACCAGTGTCCGTGCCGATTCTTCAATCCTAGAGAGATACAAGTTCTGTGGTCACAAAACTACGTCACCCCCCCTCCCCGAATTCCCGTGTGAGTGATACTAGCTGGATTGCAAGGTTCAGCAGCATAATATTGTCTGATCTATCCAACGTATCTCTCTCACCCAAAAACCTTGGGAGGAACGACAGTTTTTTCTTTCTTTTTTCCTTGTAGTTTTTCTCTTTCGATTTGTTTTCTTCCTTTTCTTTGATTTCTTTTTTTTCATGTTTTCTTTCGTGCTCTCTTTCATGTGCTTACTCGATACGTAGCAATGTAGTATCTCTATTGGCGTAGTTTTGTGACCACAGAACTTGTATCACTATATTGTCTGATCTATCCAACGTATCTCTCTCACCCAAAAACCTTGGGAGGAACGACAGTTTTTTCTTTTTTTTTTCTTTGTAATTTTTCTCTTTCGATTTGTTTTCTTTGTTTTTTTTATGTTTTCTTTCGTGCTCTCTCTTTCATGTGCTTACTCGATACGTAACAATGTAGTATCTCTATGGCGTAGTTTTGTGACCACAGAACTTGTATCACTATATGATTGAAAAATAGGCACGGACACTGGTTAGGCTGGATGTCGACGGGTAAGAACGGTTTAATATGACACCCCGTGAACCCTGACGCATGCCAACCGGCTATAATCTATCAACCATCATGCTACTCTTCAGGCGTACCTGGTACGGAGTACAGTAGACAATTAATACATAATACTTTAAACCAGAAGTGCTACTCGAACACCAAGCTGCTGCGGCTACCTGGAGGTTGCTCAACCCGGTACCTCCGTCCGTATCTTCGCAACCATCATGATAGCTACCTGGTACCTGTTACGCGTATGCACTTCTCTTACACTGCTCTAAAGTACTGCTTGTACTCGTTCATATGCAGGCAATCAACGCAAGTCAGCAACATACAGTGAACAACAGTGAACAGCGATTCGCATCGCAAGTCGTCCACCGCGGTTTCACTTCTACTCCTTCTGTTGCCCCCCTTCCGGTATTCCCTTGTGAGTGATACCACCTGGATTGCAAGGTTCAGCAGTATAGTATTGTCTGATCTATCCAACGCATCTCTCTTACCAAAAAACATTGGGAGGAACGACAGTTTTTTCTTTTCTTTGTTCCTTGTAATTTTTCTCTTTCGATTTGTTTTCTTTGTTTTCTTTGTTTTCGTATTTTCTCTTTCATGCACTTACTCCATGCGTAACAATGTAGTAGCTCAGTGGCGTAGTTTTGTGACCACAGAACTTGTAGCACTCTAGGATTGAAAAAGAGGCACGGACACTGATTCGGATGGATGTCCACGGGTAGAAAGAAGGGTTTAATATGACACCCCATGAAACCTGACGCGTATCAACCGGGTATAATCTATCAACCATCATGGTACCCTTCAGGCGTACCTGGTACGGAGCACAGCAGTAGACAATGCATACCTTGATACTTTAATCCAGAAGTGCAACTCGAACACCAACCTGCTGCGGCTACCTGGAGGGTGCTCAACCCGGCACCTCCGTCCGTATCTTCGCAACCATCGTGATAGCTACCTGGTACCTGGTACGCGTATGCACTTACCTTTCACCATAACTTATACTGCTTTAAAGTACTGCTTGTGCTCGTTCATACGCAGGCAGTCAACGCAAGTCAGCAACAGAGTACCTGCAATACACAGTGAACAGCAGTGAACAGCGATTCGTATCGCAAGCATCGGGGGCAGGCCAACGAAACGTGTTTTGATCTGGTGCAAACCCCACCCCAGTTCCAGCGCGCTCCAGTGTCCGTGTCGCGAGCGCTTAGCAGACCCACTTGGTCCTGCTGTTGCTGCTGTTCTTCGGGGCGATCGTCGCAAGCGCTTAGCGCACCCACTTGATCCTGCTGCTGCTGTTTGGATGTGGCTGCTGGGGCTGCTGTTGCCGTTGCGGCTTCTGCTGTTCCCTGGTGCCATCGCTCTCCCTTTGCACCTTGACCTCCTCATATGTCCCCTCACCACCTTGCACCTTCAACATACTGTGAGTATGTTCTTGTGTACTTGATGTGATATGATGCTTGCAGCTTCACCTCACTTATCACCTTATCACCTTGCACCTTCAACGTATGCTCTTGTCTACTTGATGTGAAGTGATGGTATATGGTTTGATAATTTATGGAAAAACCACGGTATGGGATATTACATGTTGATGATATGCCATAATGGTACGGTTTGATATTGTGGTATGGGATGATGGTACGGTGTCGTGGTGTCGTGGATGTATTATATGGTTAAATTTGCCTGGTGGTATAGTATGTTTTTCATATATATAAGGTTCGTAAGGGTCGAATACGTCGTACGACTATTATATGTAACGACCTTAAATATTGACCATTGGAAAATGTTCGAAAACACAAGCCATGCGGACAGACAGACAGACAGACAAGTTTGCAATTACCGCAGCTGAGATTCAGTTTTACAAACTGAGAATTCACCATGGGAGAGTGGCGCTCATCGCGCGCAATTGTCATGTCCCGCCTTCGGAGTCAACAGATTCCGTGGCGCATTCATAGTACGGCGTACGACGCTGACTGTGGCTCATGGTCATTCGACTGGCGTCATTGCTCCAGCTTTTTTGTCGTGCCCTTTGTTGTATTAGGCAGGAGCGGTGCGATCACGTGCCGATCAGCGCAAGGCAACCTCTGACTGGATGGAGCTAGAAAAGCAAAGGGGCATCTCCATCACATCTACAGTATTGTCTTTTGAATACAAGGGGAACCACATCAACTTACTCGATACGCCTGGTCACCAGGCGAGTTATTTACTTTCATGCGGGCATACTTCGAGTTCGTTGGTTTCATAAGTGCAGACGGAAGCATAGTCTATAGGGCTTGCGCGAATTGATGTGTCTGCGCCTCAAGAGGACGACCTCGCAGATAGATTTTTGTGATTTCCTTTCTTTGTCTTGTTGATACCTTATCGTGTATACCTGGTACTGAGTACCAAGTATATGGTATCATGCTGGCAGCTAAACAGCAGGAATAGTCACAACCATTGTGTCAGCTCTCACGCCTTCCTCCACGTGCCTCATTTCTCGCCTTCACAGGACTTTTCGGAGGACACGTACCGCACCCTGGCTGCCGCAGATAACGCAGTGATGCTTGTGGACGCAGCTAAAGGGCTTGAGCCTCAAACACGCAAATTGTTCGAGGTAAGGAACTTGACAGCGCATCAGCGTATAGTATCTTGCTACCTGGCATGTGAAGACTCCGAAGACCTGACGACATTTTCTTCATCGCGCCATTGGACGACGCTAGCGATCCAAATCTGCGAGCATGCTTTGTCACGTGCGCATCTTCCACACTCTCAATGCTGCCTGCGGTTGTGGGGGCATGTTTCGATTATCTTGTGCCTGTCGGGCTGTCCCCTTGATAAGGTCTGCAAGCTGAGGGAACTCCCCATCTTTACGTTCGTCAACAAGATGGACCGGCCCTCGCTTGGCCCATTCGAGCTACTGGACCAAATTGAGCGCGAATTCGGTATGCGTATGGCCCCCGTGCTGTGGCCGATCGGGGATGGAGATCAGTTTCAGGTAAATTATAATCCACACGATTTCGTTTTGAAAGTCTCTTATCAAGGCGCGAAGCCGGAGTCGGAAAGGGCAATGCTGACGTTTGCGCTGCACTCCCGGCATTGAGTACTGCAATATGGCACGCTTGAATGCGGCATAACGCGCATGCTCGACCGTGGATATTCCGTAATCCTGTCCCCGATGCTCACGTACGTGCATAGCTGGGAACAGAACGCAGCTTCGAGTATGTCCCTTACATTCTTCACGTCCACGTTAAACCTTAGCCAAGTGGCCTGTTTAACGTCATCGCTTGCTTTCCACCGCTTGGTCCACGCTTTGTGCAGGGGGTGTTAGAACGCGACACAAATACCGTGCACCTGTTTGAAAGGGCTAGCCGCACGGCAAAGGCGACAGATGTGGCTGCGCTTAAGCTGCACGACCCGCTGCTTCCTACGCTGATCACGGAAGAATTCTACGAACAGCTCCTGGAAGATGTGGAGATGCTCGACGAGTGAGTAATCGCGCATGCCCAGCAAGACCATTCTGCAATATCCGCCGAGAAAAAATGTTGTCTCGACTTATTAATGACGTAAGACGCCCAACTTGGTGGGAGCTATTGTTTGCTGAAAGTTTCGCTGTCACTTCTTCCGACGACCTCAACTTATTCGGCGCCGCTTTTGTCGCCTTTTTTGCTGGGCACTGGCGAACCGACAGGCTCGTGGAACCTCTGGACATGGAGCGTGTTCTTACCGGCGAACAAAGTCCCATGTTTTTCGGGTCAGCCATGACCAACTTTGGTGTTGAGCTTTTCCTAAAGCGTTTCCTCACGATCGGGCAAAAACCTGCATCCCGGCGAATGGGGGTGAGCTTAAGGGGCATGGATCGCATTCCCCGTGTGGATGTATCCCAAAGACCAGACGTGTGCGCGGTGTCAATTGAAAACATGGGTGACGTCTACAGTATATTTCGATTCCTCCTTCAGTGGATACCTGCACACAGCTCATGATACCATTCCATACATCTTCCCCCCTTCGGGCAAGATGATAGGTGGCCCGTAGGCGTCGTTTCTCTTGCTAAACTGGGACGAACATGTTCCGTCACACACCGGTCTATTTTATACCAGCGCTGTCGACCGTTGCTTTTGTGCTGGTTTGACAGGCCTCTTCAATAACTCCCAACTACAACGAATTCACGGGTTTCGTGTTTAAGCTCCAGGCTAACTTGGATCCTCGCCACCGGGACCGTCTAGCATACATTCGGGTGGTTTCGGGTCGTTACAAAAAGGGCATGAAGGTAAGGTATATTTGTACGCTGCTAGTAAATGGTCTGGCAAGCAGCTGTGTCATCTGCAAATCGCTCGTGTCGTGTTCCCTTTTCTTGAGCTGCAAGCCGCGACCAACAAGAAGAAACCATTTCGTTTCTTCAATGCGTGCACGGCTGGGCTCATATCTCCGTTCGTTTTCCGTCACGTCCCAGGTGCAGCACAGCCGTATGAAGGGGAAACAAGTTACGCTGGCACACGCGCAACAACTATTCGCACAGGAGCGGGAAACCGTGCTTGTGAGTTTTCCGCCGGCGAAAAACTCCGATGCGCGTGTTGTGCTTGAGCATTGATGGAGGTCTGTCCGGCTAAGATTTGTAGATTCGCCACTCCCCATTCACTTGCTGGTCTGTGAGTACCTGGAATGGGTGCTTTTCTGCTTCTGCCATGTTTGTAGCTTGTAAGAAAAACAAGTAGTTGCAAAATAGTATGTGCATCAGGATCGCCTTTTTTCCTCGTCGATGTCATCCTGCTATGCCCTTATTCTTTTCCGTTGATGGTGCTCTATTCGATCATGCAGGAGGCTTACCCAGGCGACGTCATCGGTATCAACAATCCGGGCCACTTCGCAATCGGTGACACCATTTTTACGGGGGGGAACAAAGTGCGATTCCCTGGGATCCCGTCCTTCAGCCCGGAATGCTTCGCGTACATGCGAAATCCGAACCCCAGCAAGTACAAGAACTACCGAAAAGGTTTAGATCAGGTGAAGTTCGACAAGCGTTATTATCTGCTACCCTCGGGAATGCGCGCTACCGTGCACTTTCGTATGTTATGCTACGAGTAGTTTGTGACATGCCAGTTCGCGTTCTTTTTCCGTCGCGTAGTCGGCGCCTTGCTGTCGCTAACTATCATGCGCCACTCGCCGTGCAGCTGCTCGACGAAGGCGCGGTGCAGATGCTGCGGGAGCGGTCGGATGATGGAAACGGCAACCCGATCTTAGCAGCAGTGGGTACTCTTCAGTTCGACGGTGAGTACGCATTCAGTGAACACGGTTTCGGAGCGCCTGCCGGTGCCTGTTCTAGCCTAGAGTTTCACTCTCGCTTGAGGCGCTTGACAACGCGATCGATTCGACCCTTGGGCACGAGTGCCTTCTAAAAAGAGCAGTTTTTTTTTGACTGAGTGAGCTGTTCGTACGCATGTGTTGAACCGTGTCGGCTGAATGGGCGGGTACGAGTAGATGTGCGCCGCTGCCACGCTAATGCTGAAATACTGCATTCCACGCCGACCTCCTTTGTCCACTGCAGTGGTACAGCACCGGATGAAATCCGAGTATGGTGTCGACACAATCCTTGAACCACTAGCTGGATACAACACGGCACGCTGGGCCGAGGGAGGCTGGGATACCATCGACACGGCGACGGTAAGATGAGTGCATGAACGATCGAAGGGAAATTAATACCCCAGTTTGTTTCAACCGATGCACTGCGCTGTGGGGCAGGAATGATACTTAGGTACAGTACACGATGTGGAAGTGCCGTGATGCACCACATAACCTGACTACCTGGGCATGACCCCACCATCGTTCACCTGCAACTGGCTGTTGCCGTTCGTCGTCGTGATTTCGTGCCCTGCAGAAAGCGGGGAAACTGTTCGGCATATTTGCCGCTCAGGACAAGTTCGGACGTCCGGTACTCCTGTTCCGGAACGAGTGGAAGCTAGCAAATGTGCACGGAGAGCTCCCTGAACTTGAGCTTGTACCGTGGTCAAGACCGCCGGATATTGAATAGATTCCGCAATGCTAATTTGGATTTATAACATGCTGTCGCTATCACACGCGTTTTCTACGCTCGTATTTCGCGCCTACGAGCCTGCTGAGACATGTCTCGGAAGTATCATATATTCGCCATCGCTGCTCCAAGAGCTTCGCCTTGACATACCAGCATGTGCAGGCTTCCTCCGCTCTATTATATCATAAATTCGCCATCGCTGCTCAAGAGCGTCGCCTTGACATACCAGCATGTGCAGGCTTCCTCCGCTCTATTGTGGCTTTTGAAGGTTCCTCGGACAGATCATGATCTACCGTAGATCATCTACCTATTAATAGTAGTTTCTCGCCTGCCATTGTGAGGTTGTGCAGGATGTGCACATTATAGACCCAAGCCAGGAAACATGAGTTGTTAATAGATCACGCAGATGATACGGGTGCCGCCTGGCGAAATGAGCTACATCGTACAAGATCGGGAATATATCTGGCTTCAAAGATCCTGATCATCAACTTTGGGAATCGATGATCTAATCGAGGTGTGGAAGGCTCGCTGCCTGCATGTCTGCATATCTGCACCCACGGGATTTTTTCAGCGCCTTTGCTTAATTAGCTAGAGCCATGAGGTAGTATGCTATACTGTGGATGCTCTAAGCAGCGCTCATGGCAAGTCATATCGTACACCTCATAAGGTGTGTCACACGACGTTAACACAGTCATCACCAAACGATTTGAAATTTCACAAACTCGAGTAGTTTGCGCGAGCATCGCCGAGCAACATGAATCGATAGCGAGGTGTATGGTGGGGGTAGGGAGTGAGAGAGCAACACAAAGAGGCACCATTTTTGGCGCCCAGTGTCAGCGAAGAGGAGCAATTGCTAGCCTTCTGGCGTCACCCGTTGAACATTCGGCATGACGACTTGGAGCAGATCGCTTCCAAAGCACCTTCACTCTTCGTACCTACCAGGTATCTGAAATAATGCACGGGCACAAGAGCTGTACCACACCATACAAGTTGGGCTACTCTGTACGTGCTCGTGCCCTGTGATTCGGACGAAGACATTATCTCACTATCGTTAAGCAGCCCAGCCTCCCATGGGAAATAACCAATTGCAGCAAAACCTTGGGGACACTCTGCCAACATTGCAAATCTACTCGACATCCTATACATATTCATTCGCCATCAGGTACATACCATTCTAGCAACCGGGATTAATTACCCTTGGGACTGAATCTTTTCCAAAAGGTGCTGGATGGTGTGCTTCATAACCGGTTGCCCCCCCCTGGTGCGTTTCGACAGCAAAGCGTGCATTTTTCTGCGTTTCTTAGACCGGTCTTCCTTTTCCGTTTTTTGCTTCTCTCGCTCGCAGTGTTTGTCCTCCGCCTCCTGCCTCCGTCGGCTAGCAGTCGCCTACGAAACGGCAATTGCAGTCACAGAAAAAAACACGCAGTTTTCACCGACTGGTTATCCCTGCAAACAGCCAACAGCGTTATCAACTGGCCTATACACGGTTAGGCCAACTGCTGCTTGAGCCATCAGCTCGGGAGCTCTGCGCATAGGCAACTGCAGAACGCCGATGGCATAGCAGTCTTCGTAGTGGCCAAGAAAATACAATATATGCAGGTTATGTAGCTCTAGAATCAAAAGAGCTTCGTAGAGCCCTGTAGGTAATTAGAGCTATGATGCCCACAGTAGAAATTCAAAGGCCTTGCATACTGTTCGCTGCCAGCAAATGACCTAGAGTGGGCCGGCAGTCCCACAGCAGGATATGATGGCCTCTACACAGTATGGTTGTCATTAATAACTTAGCACACCCCGGACAGCTCATGAGCTAGCTCATCTATCGTGTATAGCTCAAACTTCGAAAACATGTGTAGCTCCTATAGCTCGTCTCGGGGGCGGATGAGCTAGCTCATGCAGCTCCTATAGCTCAGCCTGGAAAAATGTGTGTAGATGAGCTGTCTTCTATCTTATAGCTCAAGCCTTCAAAATATGTGCAGATGAGCTACCGCCTATAGCTCAAGCCTTCAAAACACGTACAGATGAGCTACCACCGATAGCTCAAGCCCTCAAAACATGTGCAGATGAGCTACCAACTATAGCTCAAGCCTTCAAAACATGTGCAGATGAGCTACCGCCTATAGCTCAAGCAGGGAAAATGTGCAGATGAGCTATCGCCTGTAGCTCACCCCCGGATAACGTAATCATAGCTCATGCACGCAGCTCATTGTAGCTCTATTTCGGCAACACATGCGTGTGAGGTAAGTAGCTGAAAAGCCCATCCTCCGGGACAACTGCCTATGTATAGGAATAATATGGGTTCGGCCTGGGTTTGATCGTTGTCCTCATCCACATCGATGACGTTGTTCGTGGGGTCCGCATCCATCGATGGATCCGGTTGCTGCCCGCCGCCAGCCTGATCTACGGCCGAAGCGCCGCTAAAGCTGCTACCCCGGGTCGTGGGCATGCTAGGGGTGTTGCTGTGTGGTGTCGGTGTTGTGTTCTGTGCGAGCGCCTCTTGTGGTGTGCATGGTGACAGCTGACAGGTGCTGTATATAGCTGTTGTCAAAAAACGAAAATTCAAATTATGTTGAGTGTCGATCTATCGTCAGGTATCTTCAGAACAGAAGCAGATCCGATCTCATATAATATCACATACGGTACCTGGCACGTACAAAAAATATATGGTTGTTTGTATTGATGCCGTTCTATTCTGCGTACTTGGTATTGGTCACTTATACAGCTCATGAACTAGCTCATCTATCCCCTATAGCTCAAGCCTTGACAACATGTGCAGATAGATGAGCTATCGCCTACAGCCCTTTGGAAACACGTGCAAATGAGCTACTGCCTATAGCTCAAGCTTTGAAAACATGTGCAAATGAGCTACCGCCTATAGCTCAAGCTTCGAAAACATGTGCAGATGAGCTACCGCCTATAGCTCATGCCGGGGAACACATGTGTAGCTTATGTAGCTCCTATAGCTCATCTCGGGAGTAGATGAGCTAGCTCATGTAGCTCCTATAGCTCACTCTGGACATATATGTGCAGATAAGCTATCCTCTATAGCTCAAGATTGGAAAACATGTGCAGATGCTACCCTCCTATAGCTCAAGTCAGGAAAACATGTGTAGCTCACGTAGCTCATCGGTGAGCTAGCTGCTTAAAGAGCTACCAGGTAGCTCGAGCTACCGTGAGCTCATCTGTCCGAGAGGTGTGTAACCTTGAACCCGCTAGCGTACCTCAACAGCAACAACAACGTGTGTCAAACCTGGCTATTAATAGCAACGGCGTGTTGATTCGGAGGGATGCATGCATAACGTGTAACCGCATTGGACGTTCCCTGATATTCGTAGTTTACTATTCACCTTCGCCTCTTTGAACGGGTCTGGTCGATGCTCTCGTCTCATTGTCCCCGACTTCGTATTTGATGTCTCCAATATATTGTGTTTCCGCACCCCTTCTTCGTGGCTGCCTTGTCTTTGCCTTCGGACTCCACGCTCTGCTCCCTTCTTCTGTTTGTTCCCGACTGTGGGCGCTGATGGTCCAGACTCGGCCTCATCATTTAGTTGAGGACTGGTGTCAACTTCCGCGGTTTCGATGTGAATGGGTGGCTGGGCACTGAGTCCTCCATTGGCCGCGTCCTTCCGTAGGAGTTTGGCGTATTGTCGTTTGAGCTGCGCCTTCTCGAAAAGCTTACGCTTATTTGCTGGTGGTGGGCGGGGTGCGTGAGACAAACGAGAGTGCTGTTGTTCGTCTCACAATCAACGTCACGAGTGTTAAACTTAGCTCATAGCCTCGTTGCCTATACTATATGCCGCGGTGGTCGCGAGTACACACATGACAAGGAGTCTACCCTTGCCTATTCGTACTGATAGGAAGCAAAACATACCGGGTGCTAAACGAGACACAGCAGTCGGGGGTCCAAGGACGGTACGAAGCCACTTCCACGACATGAGGTATACACGGAAGATACACACATGAAAGAGACATATCCCACACGACAAATACGTGTCACACGGGAGGTCACCATTATTAATAATAGCCTGTCTCTCGAGCGCGCGATACAGATAAATCGTAAGACCCACAGATACACAAGCTAAGTCGAAAACAACGAGTAACATCCGCGTGGAGCGGTGCTGGTGCAAATGAGGAGTGTGACGTGTGAGAGTGCGACGTACCGTGCTGTCGATAGTCGGTGTCGTATATTACACGTGGGACACCCACAGTCAAGTAGATTTGGGCAATGAACAAATAAGGCGATATAAATATACGCGTGTAAGATTCGTACACGCACGGCTTCTCCGTCTAACTGCGAACAGCGAGCGAAGTATACCACGGTTAGCACCTACAATATGTAAGGATATAGCGCCTGCTGACAACTCTCATCCAGCCGCGGCTGAGGGCTCACGCAAGCTTGTCGTCGCTTGTCGTCGTTTAGCACCTACAGTATGTAAGGATATAGGGTCTGCTTCATGGCGGACAGCGGACAACTCTCATCCAGCCGCTGCTGAGGGCTCACGCTCGTTGTCGTGTTTGATCGCTGGACAGCTGGGCAGTTGAGTTAGAACTGCACCACAGGTTTTTGGGTGCAAATAACTTGGATGCAGTGGGGAAACAAATCCAGCACCTATAACAGTAGATGCACGACACCACGGGTACCTGGTAGCAAGCAAGCTCGCAGTGTCTCATCCCCTACGTACACATCTCCCACCTTGTTTTTTCTTTTTGAAGGCCTTGGCTCGGCCGTCTTTGCCAGCAGCAAATCTCTCAAGGGTTAAAGCCTGCGGCAATTCTCTTCGGCCCATGTTTCACCTATGGCTCTCCACTAGTGGCTATGAGAGTAAAAAATTATAGCACAGCAGTTGTCCCCGAGGGCCAATGGAAATGTTCAGTAATTCCCATTGATGAGGGCATGACGGCATGACTATGTTTTTCGGGAGTTCCAACGTTGCGTTGGCCATGGCGAAACGGGATTGACGCAACGAGGTTATCGGAGCATCGGAGCAGAAGGCAGAACTTGCCAGCGTAGCTACGTGTGGTTACATTGCCTGTACAGCATCGGTTGCCCGCCACGGCATCCTTAATGGTGAGTAGTGCAATCAGATAAGAGTACAGCGTAACCGGTTGCGTGCTAGACAAATGATTGATGAGAGAGCAAGTATACATACGTCTTCTTCTGTTTCTCACTACGTGCTTGCGTTCTCTTGTTCTGTTGCATTTACTGATGCTGTTATGCTGTCCAGTTCTCTCTCATTGCGGGCTTGATTCGGTATCTCTTCTCCAAGACAGAGATCAATGTGCTTATTTTGGGGCTGGACTACGCGGGAAAAACTGTGAGCCCATTGTTTCGACTAGGTTGTGGTTGCGTTTTTACAAGATTTCTTGTCGCCAGTCTCCGATGCTTGTCCTTGTGGTTGCAACAGAAACGTAAGCACCAGCCAGAGGCAGACACCAAGCACCAAAAGGTACAGCAGTACGTTTTCATCACAGCAGCAGCTGGGGCGTATTTTCTCGGAGAATGCACGATGAACTTATATATACGAGCACTCTCGTTCAGTTTATCACACTGCTGTATTCCAGCCTGCTTGCTGAGCTGTGGTACATTTCTTCCATCGATCGATTAATAGTACAAGAGCGCGACAAAAACTGGAGTCTGGGCTAGCTCAGATTGTACTGGTGTGTATTCGTGCATCAAACCGTCTACCCGCAGACGCTGTTGGAGCAGATGAAAGGGATTTTCAAGAAAGTGCAGGGAATACCACCGTCCAAGATACCGCCAACAGTAGGATTGAACGGTAAGCTTTGGCCGCGCAAAAAAGGTACAACAGTCAGTACCTGCATGCCACAGATATATTATACTGGCACCTGGTAGGGTCCTTGTGACCACAGCAGTTTCGAATGCGTTTCACCTACTGCTGTTCATGTCGAAGTTGAGTGATGCGCAGCAGCAGCCTTGACTCGACGGTATCCATATACAACTCACAGAACAACCTCAGGCGCCTATGTGTGGTACAGTACGAGTGCAGCTCGGTTGGTCAAACTTGGTGCAGAATAGTATTATGTCGGCCGAGAGACATTAGCTGGTGCTTTTTGCAGACAGTCCCGCGTCCATAGCTCGTCACGATCGTCTTCGACGCATCCGGTGGGGTCCTTCGTGAGGTCCGTCTCAACCCAGGGGGTCAGCTCGTCATTGATCAAGTGTTCGGTTGCGCTGATGCGCCGCAACGGAACACGTACGACAAGCCGACCCAAGGATTCGCGTTAAGAACCGCACGCTGTTGGATACACGGAGTCGAGGGAACACCACGTCCCCTGCGTCACTGCTGTCCACCGCTGAGAACTACGTACCATGGTTTTGTTTTCGTTATTGTTTGGTACCCTGATGGCATACCTGGTTGTGCGTATTCAGCGTTGTGTGTTCACGCCATCGTTTGTTTTGGCGTATGCTGATTTCCCCTTGGCATGAACCGTCCGTGTGTGCAACAACAGTTGGCAAGATGGACGTGGGGGGCTGCAAACTTACTTTCTGGGATTTAGGGGGCCAGGTGAGTTTGAGGGCTAAATTCTTCTTGACAACGACTTAGGATAGATCTTCCATGGGTTGGGCTTCTCATTGGTCACAAATCGGGCTAGAAAGTATTTCCGATCGTGGGATGAAGGCACGGGCGTAGATCCAACCCAACTCCGAACCCTAACCCGGACCCAAAACGGACCAAAACCGCGACTGCGCCGCTTTCTAGTTTAAAAAAAATGATAAGAGAACAGTGGGACGCGATTTGCGAACTGCGGACAACAATTTTCCCCCTGACACTAATCGCGAATTATAAATTCCGGGAAAATTACAATCCACCGCTGGAAGATCTATCCGAAGTCAATGTTAGGTGTACCAACAAACTCGAGTGTTCTTGGACATGTCTTGTGTGTGAAGGTACACTATTAATGCTTCGAAACGATTGAATTCCCTAAAGTCGTACGCGTCAAAGAGTTCTCCGCCGTTCGTTGCATATATACCGGGCAAATCGACGCGAAACAACTTGCGTTACACGTCGAGTTTAGTCAAATGCAACACTTGAGTCGTGGAGAACAAGCGTCGCCCCAGCGGGAAACACAAACGCGACCAGTTTACCGGTATAAAACTATAGTTTACCGACACCAATATATACTGTATTGCTACGTGGTTGAAATCACCCCCCGTGTTGGCGTTCCGCTGACCCTCATGTGTTCTAACCATTGTCTACCTCTGCGTGTCACGTTCGAATCACGTAACCTAGGTACGCGTGAGATCGCTGTGGGAAAAATATTACGCCGATGCTCATGGGTTGATCTTCGTTATCGACTCTGCGGACGTGGGGAGATTTGAAGAAGCTAGGATGGCGTTCGGTGAGTACCTGAAAGCTCGTGGCTCAAGTGCACTCTAACATACCTGAGTCGTCGAGCCGTTTTGCCTTCTTGATAAATCAAGGAGTTCCAATTGAATTTTGAACATGCAAGTCACGGCCATCAGCAGCGCCATCCGGCTTCTTTATAGGTAGAGCCATGGCGATATTCAACTTTGTGGTTGGTGGTTCCCTTGGTCTCTTGCCGTCGCCTGGGCTTCGGTGCAAACCCTATTCCCAATCGTTACCAATTTTGTTATGTACCGGTATATGCCAACTAATCTTGTTGCTGACTTGTTGTCGATGCAGATACTGTCAAGGAGCAAGGGGAGCTTCACGGGGTACCGCTCATGATGCTTGCTAACAAGCAGGATTTGCCTGAGGCTATCTCGACGGCAGACATTTCTCTTCAGTTTGACATGCACAAGATAACGAAAGTGGCGTTTCGATTACAACCGTGCAGCGGTCTGACTTGGTGAGTATCCCCGACATTCATGTCCGTTGTCCTGAGTGCATCACATGGCATGGTCATGCCGATTGAGCTGTTCTACACGTTGGTGCGTAAATGTGACGTGTCTTCAATTACTAATACCAGGCACCAAGGTGCCGAACGCTGCGTTTTTCCGGAGGCTATGTACGTTATGTCGAAAAAAAGTCACGACTCGGCTCAGACTGTGACGTATCGCACAGGTGCATAACGATTGCGGAACAAGTCCGATTACTTCAGTATATGTTGACTTGCAATCCAGGGGTCCGCCTGTCTCTAACCTGTTCGCGTTCGCTCGAACTCTCCCCCTTTTGCTTATGTCCTACATGCCCGCTCCGATCGCCATCAGTGAAGGAATAACGGAGGGCATTCAGTGGATAGTGGACGAGGCGAAGAAGCGAGCAAGGCCGCGAGTAGATACATAGCACACGGCCGTTCGCGTTGGCCGATATATTTGTAAAGAGTTGCAAGAGCGGAAGTTTTCGCTGCAACATGGTAGGCGAATGTAACACCTAGATACTGTAGGTCGTATTACGTGTGGCGTTTGGTCTTTGTTGAGGTTTTGGACAACTGTCTACTGCTGTGGAGCACGTCTGTGTTCCGTCCGTACAGTTTCAATTGACGTGCGTGGCTTGAAACCAAAACCAATGGATTAAATTGAGCCTGGAGGATGATAGAACGGCTCAGTCGCCGCGAAACAAATGCGCGGCAGAATCGTCACCTCGCTGTGGGCCCTGCTCCAGAGCTTGCAACGTAACCTACAAGCGCTCGACGAGCTGCGGCAGTCAAGCGTGCTACTCCGACAAAAATGGCCAACAAGGCAACAGAAAACAATACCCAAGACAGATGAGAAGGATTGCTGACCCGCGCAGTTGTGCACTGACACCACTCCAGTCCCTTCAAGACATCAACAGCCTGCACAAGCGAAGAAAACAATTTGACGGGAAGGAGGAAATAACGGGGGCACAACCCACTCAGTAGCTGTCTAATTTTGTTGTGGAGTTGCAAAGGGAAACGTAAATCCTTCTATCAATGTGTCGGAATTATTCACAGCAGAAAACAAAACAGCCCGCGGGCACGCATACGTGACGAAACACTTGAAACAGGAGCATGGCACGCTATTGCATCCACGACTTAACCGGCATATTAAATCTGGTGTTGAATCGAAGGTCGCGCAAGTGTCGCCCACGATTCTCCATTGCACCTGAACAGGACAGCGCGATTCACTGGAACGCCATCTTCTACGCGCTTCATACGTAAGCAACCCGCCGATCTCACCTGACCATAGATGGTCATGGCCCCACTTTGTTGCTTGTCCATAGCCGCAACCAACGTCATCAATCCTTCACCCTTCGCCGTCTCCAGCCTCCGCTCGAAATCACCGACTGCGCCGTGAAGCAGGCGATGAACGTCCGTGGCAGGCTGTGTCAAGATAGCGGGCAAACCAGCGGACGATGCGGCAGTCTCAAATAGTAGCCCCCAATCTCCTCTAGTCGTCGCTCCGTCCATACACAGCTCACTCCAAAGCCCTGTCATCAACAACTCACTGGGCAGAGCAGCCCTGGCGAACTCCTCCAGAATCGCAGACGTCTCTGCAAGCGTTGTCGCCACCGCGGCTGCTCTTGATGCAACCGCATTTCGACGAGCTACTTTCGCGAGAAGCTCACTGGGCTGAGAGCCACCAAACCCGAAGGGAGCGAAAGGGTGGTAGCCATGTGCCCAGGTCAAATCTAGGGCTGCATTTTGCTGCTCCAATGGCCACCAGTGATCGGGTGCGGTCGTGCCATGCATACCTCGCAAGAGGCCAGCCACAACTGCTTGCGTTGCGTCCATCAGGGGCAATCGCAACTTCTCTTGCCGCTCGTAGAAGGGAACTGGGGCGCTCTTCTCTGATTGTAGAATCAGGACAGCATCGCCTCCTACTTCCGCCTTGAAGGAGCTGCTGCCCTCAAACAAGCGGGCGGGGACACCTTGTTTCGGGGTTCGTTCTTGTACTCTTGCTGTACTGTCGCGCAAGTCGCTGCTGCTGGTGTAACCCGACAGAGGCTCATCAGTATCCGCCAAGCAAAACACGAACACGGGCAGAACTCGAACGTCTCCACTCAACCCATGCGAACCCTTAGATCCGCTCCCCGCACCCAAGGCGACGTCAAGACGGAGAAGAGCATCCCCCCCCAAGTCAGAGAATAGCGAAGATGCCAATACGTCTCCCGCAGATTTCATCTCCGTCAGGAGCTTGTCACCGTCAACAAAGCCTTCCTGGTGAACCTGCACAATTACCCACCACAACAAAACAGCGGAGGGGCGAAATCTACACCGGCATTTTCATGGGCACTGTACAGGCCATGGGTACCGGCACTGGGTGTTGAAAATGTGGTGGTCGAGAACAAAGTGCTGCGTTCCTTTGCTGTCAAGGTTACGAAGCACGTCGTACCTGGCAGTGGTTTTCTTTTTCACACATAGGCAGTTTTGTTCAGCATCAACGCGGTCATATGTTGAAATAATGTTCGTCTCGTATTGCAGACACAACCACACGACGCCACCATATCCGCGAGAGTGTTTTTCCTTCGTTCTCCAATTCTTCATGGGATCCGCTCTAATATCACTAATAGTACCGCAACAATCAAGTAGAAAACACAATTGGCCTCATCCGTAGACTCACCTCTAAATCGGGGTGCGTGTAATCACTTGTCGCACGCCGGCGGAACTTCGCATTGGTGGCCAAAGATTTCTCGAGGGCTACCGCCACCTGGAAAACGCAAGCAATAGATTGCCGGAGACAAACTAACTTTCGTAACTCTAGGCAAAATTCCTACCTCCGTTGGACGGGGCCAAGGACGATCAATCTTCCGGCGGGCGGTTCATGATTCGTGCGAAAAAAAGAAATCACGGGTGAGAATATGTTTGGCCATGCTCACGCGAAAAAAAAAAAAAAAATGGGGGCATAAAATCTCCATGCGTGAACCTCGCATACCTGCGCTGTGCTCATGCGGAAAAATCCAAGTATTCAATTAAACTGCGCCGTTTGAGATTCCAAGAAGACGCGTCAACTGTAAAGAGAATATACTCGGCAACAATTCAGACACATTACGACTAACCTGCGGGTGCTGGCTGAATGAATGAACGGTACCGACAACCACAATCTCCTGCTGAGGCAGCGCCATCGAGTTGACGGCCTTGGACACTTGCGCGATGTCCACCACATCATCCAGGCTGAAGGGATGTTTCGACTGTTCCTTGGCTTCTGGGTCATTGCCATCGACGTCCCCACGAAATACCAGCACTGGGACCATGACGACTTCGCTTGCGTCGACAGGCCCAGGCAGGGCAGGTATAGCGGGTGCAAGGGTTGTGCGTATTGCCGACACGACTAGGCTCGATAGCTTCATGTTGAAAACGGTCTCAGGGTCCGGAGTGATCCCGCCACGACCTGCGAAATGTTCCGACCCCACATAGAAAGCAAAAGGGTGCAATTTCGGCACGACACAGACGAGGGTGTTCAGCACTATAATACCCCCAGGAAAACGGTGACATGGGAGGTCGGTAGGCGATACCCTCCGTCGGGTGAAGACTACCGAGTTGTACCATTAGCAGATGTTATTGCCCTTTGGTAACTTGGCATTGGTTGGCAAACTTGAAATCTGAAACGAGGAGCATTTCCAAAGGCCGGCCGGCAGCCTTACAACTTACCAACTCACCAAGGGCTCCTTGTCGACCCTGCTCGCTAGTGTGAAGCCAGTATCCAGAATCCCCGTGCAGACTGCCGCTCGGGAACATGCTCTCCGCCACTGTGCTGCGTGGATCATCCTCTCCGAGAGCACCGTACCCACATGCCGCCGCACCCAGGTCTAGAACGAGTACCCTACCCTGCCCCACCCAAGATCTTGCGCAACTGCTCTTCCGGTCCTTAACGCCAGTTCTATTGTTCCCTTCCTTCGCCTCTGTTGTTCGTTGTGTTGCTCGATGCAACCTATCGGGTTCGGCGAAGGTATACTCCCCCTCGCGGCCTGCGTCAACATCAACATTAGGCTTCAGTTTACCGCGGCTTCGCAGTCGCGCAAGCAGCCCAGCACGGCCAGGGTTGGCAACGAATATGGTGACCTCCGAATCACCGAAATCGTCTTCTATCGGCGATGGCGCCATGCCAGATATGTGAAGAGCCAACTTCTCCACTGCTTGGCTGATAGCATCAATCGGCACCAATAGCGGACGGTAGTCTCCATCCTCGCCTGTAGTGTCGACCTCTGCTGCGTTGGCCAGAACTTCGAGGTATTCGTTGTGTACAGTTCTGCTGGCGTGCGAAACGTGGTACGATATGTCGTACCGAACTCGGAACGGTGATGTCACACTGCCGTGTTGACGATTCAGCTGGTCCGATGCTCCTGCTCTTTCCGTCCTAGATGCAGACGAAGGAGGCATCATAGGTGGAAGGTACGACGAGAAAAGCTCATCCAGTGTTGCACGCAACGAGTCGGAATCGACGACGAGACTGTCATCGCTGGGAAACTCGTTGTTCAAACCCAACAGAACGACCGATATCTGCAGGTTCAGCTCGATGGTAGGCTGCCAAAGGCTCATCATTCATCGGTAAAGGGGTGAAGTTTGCCCAAACTACTATGCCACGCTCGTGTGACTCCTTTCCACGTGTACCGGCTCAGCAGTGTATCAAGTATGTCGCTGTGTGCTGTGTGCAGAAAAGCAGAAAAGCTTCAAAGAAGGAGTTCAGTCTTAAAGAACGGCGTTTACAGAGCGGGAAACACATTTTTCACCCAACGACCAGATCCACGTGGAAGCATCCATCGAAGACAGAAGTTAGGGCACACCACGCCCCACACGTCGTCATTGCACACAACAGTCTAACAACTGCTGTCATCGGATATAAAGTCTTGGAGAATAAAATGGCGAGATCTCTGCTCCAGCTCTTAGCTGTGGTGGCCCTGGGCGTCGCTTGTCTGCACCCAGCCTCTGCGATCGAGACAGTTGATGAACTGATCGTCAGCAAATACCTCGGACGTTGGTATCAGGTAAGAGAAGCAAATTGATGTTTTCCAGCCCACTACGTATTATACTCGTATTTATACGAGTATAGCAGTTTTTTTGCCAGGTAGACGATAAAAAGAACCACCCGGTCTGCGCTCTCAAGGCGTAAATATCCTATTACGGGACCACAGTATAGTTAATAGGACCTCCGGCACACAATAAAATCTATATATTTACCTATTTTTACTAACAATACTTGGTCCTATTTACTCATTGTATGCCCCCCCGTAATAGCTCGATCCAAGGAACGTGTTTTTTAGCTACTGGGAGAGCTACTAATAGTGGAGGCTACTGTTACCTACCCGGCGAAAGAGTACGTGGATGTACGTAGAGTCTATAGATAGCACCAATAGTAGAGTCGGGATGTCGGACTTCGAGAACTACCCTCTGGTACCTACCTACCTGGTACAAAGTCACATGCCTCTTACATGTACTGATACGTCGATGTTTATTACTGATAATTCAATGTTCTACTATATATAGAAACATGCAAGTCTGGCTGAGCGACACTGCATATAACATGTACCCTCCTGACATGCGTGCTGTCATTTCCAGGCGTACGGGAATGCCTTCACGGCCCGGACGATTATCCGTGACAGCACGTGTGTTGCTGCGGACTACGGCCTGGTGAGTCAGGACTGCTTGTGATGAGTCACTGCGATAAAATACGTCAAAATTAAAATTATTTGCAAAATACCGTTCGTATATTCGTACGTAAAAAAAAAAAAAAAAAAAAAAAATGAGAATCACGGGACCGGCTTCGACAGTAGTCGATCGACACGTGGTGGCGTGTACGGACGTATTATATCATACATAGCAGGTATCATACAATATGTAGATACGTCCGGGTACATATATTATACCTCTAGTACTCTGTATTTGTAAGAGTTGTATAATAGCACCCCAACCAGTACCAGGTGCGGTACTGCTGTTTATAATGTACCAGGTATGATAATGATACGTCTGTTATTGGGGACGAGACGCTGTTCGTACGATTATTATAGAGTAAATACCGTAGTATATACCTCGCAATTAGTACCAAGGCATGGAAATACGACGTAGTCCTCGAAAACGGACGCATGCAGCACGAAGATCGCTCGTCGAGCGTTGACGACAGCAGTGGTTCCAACTCTGTAATGCTTGAGATGTCCTCCGACCACCCGTATCAATTATCGGCGAAGCTCGGAACGCACAGGTATGTTTGCCGTTGAAGCCACCTGCGTTGTCCCGAACCCCCCGCCTCTACGTCTTTGACTGAAAATAGGATCAAGCTACGGGTAACATTACCGTCATCAACTCCAGCCGTGTGCAGATACCCACCGGCGAGCTCAACACTATTTCGGGGTGAGATTTCGTCGTTTGACGACATCAATCGCGTCCTATGTTTCACGCGCGTTCTGAGTCCTTCGGATGGCCGGTGTATCATAAAATTATTTTTTATTGAGAAGATGGATGCCCAGGCTTGGCCATGTCGACCTTCGGAAGATTGCCGGGCCTTTGCGCGAGTTTGCACCGCCTTCGAGCCAGCCAGTGCCGTTGCTTCCCTCTGACTACAATCAGCACGTGCCGTACTGATGTACGACTTCTCACAGAGCGTGCCGTACTGATGTGCGAAATCTCACAGAGTCTGTACGGGACGGCGGCCAAATTTGCAACCTCTGCGGGGCTTTTCTCAACGTCTAGTTTCGTTTCTACGAGTATACGAAACATCCCCGCGAATTCGCGGGACCCCTGTCAGCTGTCACCTGGCACACGCTAACCCCTCCAGGACACCCCCCCCTTTTCGGCAACAATATTTTTGCAAGTAGAGTCAAACAAATGTTTCTGCACAGCCAGGGCGGCAGTACAACGAATGACGAAGTATGTTGTCCCGCCCTGGTTGCTTGGGTACAGCAGTGGTACATGCATTGACGGTTGCAATAGTACAATGGCTTTTTTTCGGAGAGGGGTTTCGCGTAGCGGCAACAATCATTTCGCCAGTAACCCGCACGGCCACAAGGTCACCATGCAAGGCGACTATCCATGGCAAACACATTGCCTGCGCTTTTACGAGTAGCTCGTTGACTCTGCTCCATCGCATGCGTTGGTGTGCCGTACCGTACCGTACTGCCGTGCTACAGGTACGCATACGGCGTGGACGAGTCTGAGCCGGGGCAGCTGAAAGTGCACCTTGGGCAGGTTCCGTTCGACGGCGACTATTGGGTTGTCGGTCTCGGGCCTGCTACCTTTGGCTCTGATGGGGCGTACGAGTGGGCTATCGTCAGTGGACCGTGAGTGCGTTGCCTATGTTACGTGCACCCGCATAGCCTTGTTATTCAACAATCAGTTGAGCCTGGTCCAAGCTGCACCCGCTTGCGCTGTTGTACATGCCGCTCGTCTGTGTGTATTGCTTTGTTTTTTACCCTTTATACAACAATCATAACACCAGCCTCTGACATAACGTCAACTGTACCTAACTGGAGGTCGTTTCAGCCGGGCTGGGTGCAGTAACTGTCCCTCATTGAATAAACCGAATACCTTTTCCTCAAACTGTACTGTTTGGCTGCTCAAGGTATATTGACATTAAAAAAATGCGAACGCCGGAAATGGGCAGAAATTTCCAAGGCTCTTCATGGTTTATTGCCGGGGTGGTATTGACGGTAACGGCGGACGGGACAAAACGGGACGGTAAAACCGTCGTCAAATTGGTACCGGGGTCCCGTCCCGTCGCCAATTCCGCCTGCCGTTGACTCGTACCGTCTCGTCCCACCGAGAAAACATCTCCCGTTTTACTTGGCCATCCCGTCCCGCCGTCAAAACCTGCTCTACCATCCCATCCCGTCAATTCCGTCACTCCTTCCCGTCAAGAAACCATGAATACCAGAGTAATACTTCTTCTGCCCGTTATATATCAGGAGACGGCAGTTTAGGCCTGTGACAGACGGGCATCTGGAAATACTACGTACGTAGTTGGCCAGGAAAGTTGAAAGGGTTTCAGCCAAATCAGGTATACCTGGCCACTTTTGGGCCAAAATCAGTAACGTATTAAAACCGAGTACCAACCACACACCAGGAGCCCTGCTATTGGCCAGACTGACATCGTACTGATTTTGGCCAATTTTGAACTAATCAGAGAGGCCATATGTCCACTCTTTTTCTCTGCGTATGCGTCACACCCTGTACAATAGACAATGGCCACTGCAATAGCAATAAAATATGGCGCAATGGACGTGCCTAGTACCATCGGTATAGTGTCTATCGATTTACTACTCCCTCAGTCTAATGTCGCCGGAAAAGGCTATCCGTTGGCCTACTTCCCCATACATTGTCGTCGGTAGGAGCTATCGATGGATCACATCCCCAATCCATTGTCACTGGTAGTGGTTATCGACTGGGTGTCCCACAATCTATTGTGGCAGGCGATGTCTATCGATGGAACACATCCCCAATCTATTGTCACCGACAATAGCCATCGATGGATACTCCCCGCAACCTATTGTGGCAACAATGTCCATCGATGGATCGCATCCCCAATCTATTGTGGCAGGCAATGCTTGTCGATTGTTGCCGTCCTCAAATCTATTGTCACCGACAGCAGTGTCCATCGGTGGGCACGGCTCACCACCTACTACTGCAGTCGGCAATGTGTATCGATCGACACACGTACAACGTACTCTGCTGAGCACAGCGAGGTATCTATTGTGTAACAGCAGCCGTATAATATATATTGCGACGACAGCAGTAAAAAGAATTCGTGCATGATTTATCTTGACAACACTTGACACACGACAATGGGTGTATGGCACGGTAGATCGTGATTACTTTTTCTTAGCTATATACATAGGCCAACCGATGAAACAGGAAGCATGGATGGGCGTTTCGATGAATATTTATCACAATCTCAACTGTTTATATAAACGTGGTTTTCGATCCTAGACAACAAACAACAGCCGCTGCAGCAAATAGTAGGGGTATAATGTAGTGCAAGGGACGCGTATATTGCTGCGGGCAATGTCTATCTACTATTTATTGTTGCCGTCCTCAATTTGTTGTGACTGACAATGGCTATCGATGGACAGACTTCATTGCGGGTGGCAATGGTCAGCGATGGACGCGGTGCACAACCTACTGTCGTTGGCAATATATATCGACAGAGTCCCCCCCCCGTCTACTGTCACTGCCGATATAAATCGATAGTTTCCCCCCCGTCTATTGCCGCTGGCAATATATATCGATATATTTTCCCCTCGCCTATTGACGCTGGCAATATATATCGATTCATTTTCCCCTCGTCTACTGTTGCCGGCAATATCTATCGATATTTACTGTCGCCTAATGTCGCTGGCAATATCTATCCCATATATTTTCCTCTTGTCTATTGTCGCTGGCAATATCTATTGATGGGTTTCCCTCGCCTATTGTCGCTGGCAGTAGACCATGGTGTGTCTTTAGTCCAGGGTGTGGTCATGCGTCTGCGGTCTCTCGATTGGTTATTAATACTTCATGTTCATGTCTAATCGAACAAGTGTGTATGATCTGATGATAATCATGATATGATACCGATCACACCACGGCCGTGCTCGACACTCGACGCCGATATGCCGTATGTCCACTGTTTCTTCTTTGCGTATGCGTCTGCGGTCCCTCGATTGCAATGCATGTGTATAAACGTATAAATTCTGTACTCGTGCGTATGGACGTACTTATAGGACGTATTTGTACTCGCATACGTACGCTGATTTCACTTTTTATTCTTTGGGGTGTACGATGTGCTTCAGTTGTTGTGATACTCTGTTGTTTTCTCATGGTTGCAGGAGTCATATTACAGCACCGTGCACAAATACACAGTGATTCGTCGAGGTGGTCTCAAGTTTGGTATGGCAAGATAATTTCGTGCCGAGCAGGCGGTTCCGCGAGAATGGTCGAGAAGTTTCAAAACTGGCAACTGGGGGGGGTGCCAGAATAAAAAGTGTTGGCGCTCCCGTCGTAGCGAAACAAACGAAGCCCGGTGACCCTCTGCAGATCCAAGTGAGGCCCGTGGTACCTATACCCTAAAGAAATAAAGCAATTCAAATTTCGGAGGCTACACGCTTGATGTTTAGTTTTATGAATTTTCATGGACAAAACACCGTTCGTGGCGCCCGTTTTTTACTTGGTTTTAGCATTCCCTGATGACCCCAGTGGATCGTATACCTGATTTTGGCCACAGCCCTTGTTGTTTTATCCATGACGGGACGGGACGGTAAATACAAATACGGGACAGGGCAGTAGTTTTTCTTCGCTCGACGGGGCTGGACGGCATATAACGTTTTCCACGACCGGACTGGGCGGCACAATGGTTTTTCACGAGGGGACCGGACGGCACGTAAATTCCAGACGGGCGAGGTCACTTTTCGACCCGGACCCAAAGAACGGTTGCGGCGCCAGCTTGAGCTGTTCTGCTGGCTGTGCTTTCTTTGTGATGCGAGTCGTTGGCTGTTCTTGTGGCTGGGCTGCTTTTGCTGTACTGTGGAGCAGGTGGTTGCGGTTGTGTGTGGTGGTGGTTGATGTGGTGGTGCTGCTGGCTGCTCGGCCACAGCCGTAAAAGGTACGTATGAGTAGTACGTATGATCGATGATACAGGTGTCGAGTGTCGAGGACGGCCGTAGAGGTGTGATCCGTATCACATCATCGTATCATGATATTATCATACCAGTATCATACACACTTGTCCGACCGAGAAACCGCAGACGCATACGCAAAGAAAAAAGAGTGGACATGTGGCCTCTTTGGCTCAAAATTGGCCAAAATCAGTTGAAAGCTAGAGGACACAGTCAGATGTAACTTGGCCTTTCCGAGCCAAAATCAGATACGATGTCAGTCTGGCCAGTAACAGGGCTCCTGGCGTGTGATGTGTACTTGTTTTTAGTACGATTTTGATTCCGGCCCAAAAGTGGCCAGGTATACCTGATTTTGGCTAAAACCCTAAACAAAATGTGATGTACGGTCCCGTCCCGTCGAGAAATTTCACACCCATCGTTCCGTCCCGTTCAGCCAACTACCCAATTACCTGGTATACTGTTCATTATTTTGCCGTCCGGTCTTCGAGTTTTGTCACGCCACAGTCCCGTCCCGTCTCTAATATTATCAGCCATTAAAAGCGTTGCAAATTCCGGCTATAATAATGGCATTGTAAAAATGCTAGCGATGGAAACGGGCAGCAATTTTGGCATAATAAGTGTACGTCCGGATGACGTGACTGAGCCCAGACAGGACAACCATATGATCAGTGTCCGCGCTCCTAAGCTGCGTCCGGTTATCTACAGTAGAGTAAAGAAGTGGTGGCAGTGTCTCACTTTGGCACGACGTCAGTCGCGCAAACGCCAACCTACTCACCGGCGCCCGTCCTGGGTTTGCTGGAACGAAAAATATATTGTGTGCTCTAGGGTACACTGTTTACACGCATGGTCGTGTTTGGCACGCCTCGGGCCTCGCTCATGTACAGTAGTGTCCTGCTGTGCTCGTGGCTAGCGAGCAACTCACAATCTCATCGTGAACAGCCAATACACAAGGTAGCCCGCCAACCGTGCACACCCCGGGCAGCTCTCCCTTAACCTCCGCACCCCCCTGTCGGACGTCGAATGCATCGCACGAATCTTGTATCCTTCTTTCGTAGCGAGGCAGAGACCCTGTTCATCCTGGTGCGTGACGTGCCAAGCTTTGAAGAAAAGTACGCGAAGGAAGTGTTGGCCTTCGTCCATGACTTGGGCTTTACCGGCCCGGAGAAAGAGCCTCAGCGTATCATCCAGGAGGGTTGCTTGCCCTTCGATCCCACCACCTTGGCGGCGAGAAAGGTCGGCGATTCGCGCGACGACGGATTTTTTTGTTTATCCCTGGCGATGCGTGGTGTCAGGCTGTGCGCGTTTCGTGTGATTTACCGGGAGGTTTAAGAGTTCATGCGCTCACGAATTTTTCAATAGTGGGTACACGTGTTCGCATTACGTGTGGAAAAATTAGCACCGCCCCTCTCGCCTTCGCACAACACTTGTGGGTAAACCTCATGCGCAAACCAGTAGGGTATGTATAGTATGGGTTTGGTTCGTTATTGGACACACCCTCGCCGACAACGGCACTTTACACGTTGCGCACCTATTACCCTGTTTGACCGCTTACATTATCACACCCTCTGCCCTGGTGGTAAATGCGAAACTACTGTAGAGAACGCTAGGATGGGCAGACTTCTTGGCGACTACGCAGTGGAATGAGGAAGATGAGGCCGCGTATGCCAGCGAGATGGGCGAGAACGGTCACAAGCTAGACTGGGGAGGCGAAGATGAGGAAATCGCTTCCGGTTACGAAAGCGGTCTCGAATACGCGAGCGACCTCACGGAGGAGGGTGCCAGGGTCGCCGCACCCTTCGAGCCGGTAGTGCCGGTGACGGCATTGGACGTCGACCGTTACACCGGGCGATGGTACCAGGTGATACATCTGCGTCTTGCCGCCCTCCTTCCCACCTTTGCCGGGAAAACGTGAAACAGTATAATATCTGTTGCGAATTGCGAAAATATTCCATGTCTGTCCCATGTTTTGTGTTGTTCGAACACCTACTTCCTCGCTGAAGGAGAGTCATGCCCATGAAGTAACCTGTGGCCCCGCAGCGCTTGACACCCCGCGCCCGTAGCGCTTGACATTCACGAAGCATCGAGGATACAAAAATGCGCGAGATCAGCGATTTTCTTTGATGAGTCCTAAATTTTTACATTTCTCATTTTATTTTCGTCGCCTCTGTACTCTCGGCGTTTTTTTTCGTGTTTTTTCAGGCGTACTCGTCGTACACGGTGAGCACGCTGCTAGAACAACACGGCGCGTGTGTAACAGCTGACTACGCCGCACAAGACGACGGTTCTATTTCTGTGGTAAACACTGCCAGGTGAGGGTTGCTTGCACGGGGGCAATGCCTCGATTCTTCTCAGACTTAGCCTAATATCATTAAGACTTTTCTTTCATGTTGCTGGGTCAAAATGGAAGATGTAGTTGGAAATTGTCTCTGGCAAGCAGGTGGTTGCGATGTAAGATCGTGTTTCGGCCTGCTGGCAATTCGTGTTTGTGGAAGGGGCAGGTTCCGCGTCGTGGTGATGGAACCCCCACCCACGAATATCGGGAAGAGCAAGGCGACGATGTCAGTCTCACATTGCGTATGCGATGCGATGAACTCGCGCCAAAGGCAGGCAATACGTCGCTCATCCAATAAATACCCATAGTGTGCACGGCTCCGACGACGGGTGGTGGGGCATGTTGAAGGGTCTTATGCTCCCCTCGTAGTCCTTTACCCGGAACGGCAGCCAGCAGCAGCGACGAATTCACGTGCACCGATTCCTATTACTAGAAACAGTCGCAGTTCCGATGCTACATTGCATGGCAATGCGGCCTGGCTTCCTTGGTACGGAGGTGTTACCCTGATGTGCAACAATTTTGGCTTGCGCAACAGGGTGAAGACCACAGATGGAGAGGTGATCAAAATGGACGGTTACGCTTACGTGGAGGACGCCTCGCAACCGGGCAAGCTAACGGTTCACCTTGACGGTGTGCCCGTTGATGCCCCATACTGGATTCTGGCGCTCGGTGGCGAAGAAGAGGTGAGTCGGTGGATGTTTCGTCTTGGAAACCGCGAAAGCCGATGGTGGCACGATGCATAGCAGTAGGTATAGAGTAGCCTCTTTGACTTCAAATCCATTTTTTTTAATCTCTCGAACACTACAAACATGGACATTGCCAAAGCGCTGTTCGTTGCCGGTGTTGTTTAGCTAAACGCGTTGTTTTTTTGGCGACTCAAGCTTGGCGATACAACGCTGACGTTTGCCGAGCCCAAGGTTGTGGCGTCTGACCACATGTCGCGTTGTCGCGGCGCCTGAGCACTTGTGTGTCCCCCACTTCCCTCTTCGACTTCAAATCCATTTATTTTTATCCCTCGAACACAACATACAAACATGGACTTTTCCAAAGCGCTGTTCGTTGCCGGCGTTGTTTAGCTAAACGCGTTGTTTTTTTGGCGACTCAAGCTTGGCGATACAACGCTGACGTTTGCCGAGCCCAAGGTTGTGGCGTCTGACCACATGTCGCGTTGTCGCGGCGCCTGAGCACTTGTGTGTCCCTCACTTTTTTCGCGTTACCCGTTCGCAGGATGGCCCCTACTCGTGGTCGATTGTGTCCGACCCTATTAGGGCCTTCCTCTTTGTGCTCGTGCGCAACCCCGAAACGTTCTTCGGTTCCCAAGGCGAAGCCGACCTCCTCGCCAAGTGCAAGGACCTTGGCTTCACGGCTTTCTGGAACTCCCCTCGGAAGACGGAACAGGAGGGGTGCGAGTACCCGGCGACCGCGACCGCTGCGATCGCGGAGGTTGGTGGAAAGCTTGGTGAGCTGTCGCCAGTCCTCAAACTTCGTGGCGGTGGATTGGGAGTGAAGGGGCCGCTGCACGCCAGCTGCAAGGTGAGCTTCGTTGGACAAATTGGGCTTCGGGTGGATGACCCTACGCAACGGAGTTTTGAGTCTTGACCGCATGTAGTTTTGTGCCCCTTGTAACACCATGTGCTGGGTAGCCCCATACAGCATTGGCCTGGTGTTGAGTAGTTTTAACGTCTTGCTATCATGTTGCTACGGGGTGAAGCATGTCTGCTCCTCATTGCGAAAAAGGGCGCCGAAACCTTCGCGCGGAATCCCCAGATATGAATCATAGTACAAGCACATATCGACGAAAGTCAACAAGTTAAGGCGACTACAAATCGACCACGCTATAACAGCATAGTTAGGAATCAGAGAGGGGCGCTGTTTCTGTGACCGAAGGTGTGAGATGCATTAAAGTGAAGTACCTAGACCTGCAAAGGGCAACGAAACAAGCGCAGGTGGAACGTTCGGTAGCATGGCCGTAATTCTAGTTTTTTGTCGGCAGCAAGAGGCTCGAGGCGGTATTTTGCATCTCGTGAAGCAGTATCCACCCTTGCCTACGCAAATGACTCAACTTCGTGTCACTTTGCCTTGTTGTGGCGGTCGCCGCACACAGATGACCGTCAGCTTCTCTAAGCGCGGGTGCCAGGAAGTTAGCGATGCTCTTGTCACGGCTGCGAAGGGCATGAGCGGCTTCGACAGCTGCAACGGCGGAAACAAGTGAGTTATATTTAGCGCACATACGAAAAAGTCCTGCAAAATATTACTGGCACCCGTCCTGTGTTTGGGATCGAGGAGAAGACACGGTTTTCACAAGCAGGGCATGATGGCCTGGCTCGAGTATAGCGGGCTGTGAGAATGATGTACGTGATCTGTTTCTCATTTTGTGTCACCTCAAGATTCCCGGTAGGTTACAGCGTTGGTCGAGGTTCAACGGGGCATGTGCACACACGCCTTTTTAACCGGCCGGCGTTTTTTTTTTTCAGGTGCGGTTACACGGTGTCCAAGGTGTCCAACGGCAAAGCTGAATTCGTCCACGAGACGTCGGTAAAACACTACAAGGACAGCCTGACCTTCACCTTCGCCGAAAAGGTATGAGTATCACACGCCTGCACCAGTCAGAGGAAGCAAAGAGATGTTTGCCTGGATACTGGGAGAGGACCTGGGGGGGATGTACTCGATAGGAGAGATGTACTCGATCTCATGCATGGCCGTAGTCGTATGACCATAGACCCTCGCATCCCTACAATGCCGGCACGGAGCATGTCGGGTTTTCACCGACCAGGCAGACATTGCTTGCACCAAGCGCGAAGCGCCGTGAGGTGTCCAGCGAGTCGCATGAAGGGTGAGCTGCATCCTACTAAGAACCGCTTTTGAGGCGGATTTTCTTGCACATTAATGACAGCTCCAATTAATTGATTTATTATCCGAAGTGGCTACTTGCAGAGACAGCAATGTGTTTACTATGTACCTGCCTCGTGGGTGCCTTACCATATACACACTACGTGATACGATCATCCCCCTTGTGCGGAAGGAAAGTTCTCCCCGCACAAAAATGATCTCGCTCGACCGCCAGCCGTGGTGACCGTCAAAAAAAAAAACGGTACCTTGGCTGTCTAGCTCACGCAGTGAGAGGCGTGTTTTACAGTGTCGTCGCCAACTGACGCCAACCCAACCTATATACAGTATACCAGAGACATATGGGGGGGGATGGGGGGGGGGCTTATTTGTTGCTTGCCTTAGTCATTTGACCGTTGACCACGCATCCCTGTCGAGATGGACCAGCGTTCCTACTCCCAATAGAGAAACCTCCAACATTGGGGCGCTCATTACGTTGTTTTTATACATTACGTAGCTTTTTTTTGCTGATCTTACCCCCTTGCTAAATCGCCGCCTGTGGCCACCATCTATCTCCTAGGATAGCGATCGCTTTCTCTTGACTATCTAGTGCACCAAACTTCTCGATTCACGTTGTTCAATTTCCCGCATCTCCTCTAACGCATCCCGTTTCTCCTTGTACGTTTCACATTCTCCTACTATGTGAGTTCTACTCTCTATTGCTTTGCCACACGGGCACATCTGTGCATCTACTTCCTCCTGCGGGTACTTGTACACCTCCTTCATCTTTCCGGCAGGTCCAGGTCCCGTTCACGAAATCGCAGTTGCAGGATTTTCGCGAAGTGCATTGGGCCGTGCAAATACGTTTGTATACCTATCCCTTCTCTTATCCCCCCGTATATCCAAGTCATACTTCACCTTATCATGGCGGGGACGCACGTCAGGATCCTGATCAAAAACTTGTGTGAAGACTGTTTGACAGACCCGATTCCTTGCTTGGCGGGGCGCGTGATTCCTATGCTCGCGTCGCGATCGTCGGTAAACTGCTGTGTTCATGGGCAAGGCAATGCCTGCTATGTCAACAGGATGAGTATTATTCTCAAACGTGTTATCGACCTCGTATTTTTCATGGGATGTCATTGTTTTCGTCGTGACTGGCAATTAACCATGAGCTTCGTGCCCCCCCTCCCCGCCCACCGTTTCTCAGGGCGGGTCATGCACGGCTCAAGCGTTCTCAACCAGTCAGACCTGGTACGCCGTGCTTGACAACAGCGTCAACTACTGCAACCTACACAACCTCGTAAGTGCCCCAGTGTTTCACGGTAATCACGCCGCTGGTCGTGTTTATGGACGTAGTCGCGCGTTATCACCGATAGGCATGTCTCAAGATGTTGATGTGTGTTCTCTTACAATGGAATGTTGAATCGCCGGCTCACATGGGATGTCGTGCAGCAGGTGGTATTAATAGTAGAACTGTGAATGTGCGGCCCTTCAAACCCCTCAATCGAATAGTTTTTTTTCCGTAGAGTCACGCCTCCGATTGACAGATTGATCCATCATGTCACATTCCTGATAAAAGTCCCGCCCGATGGTTGGCCTTGCTACGGAGCGCAGGTGGATGCAACCGGGCTGGAATACGAGGAAGTGGACGTTTCCGATGGCACGTGCACTCAGTACAGCTCTGCAAACTGCGAGCGTTACTGATGATGAGGCAGCCTCTCTGGCTCCTGCTGCCACCGCGAGGGAATATTCGTTGCATAACAAGTGTACGGTTGGTGCGGTTGTATAGTCGTAGTAAGGGTTGGTCGCTGCAGTGTCTTTCTTTTGCTTGGTAACCTGATGCGTGAAGTACGCTTCTGGGCAATTGACAATTTTTTGTTGGTCGGATCATGGTACGTAAAAGAGCACCCCCCATTCCCGCCCATCCAGGTGGCAGGCAACGTGACGCACAACGCCTAGGGCGAAACTACATGGTTGCGTTTAGTTCGGTATGGTATACAAGGCGCTTCGCTCCGCGGGCGGCCTACGCCGCCCGCTACGCTCGCTCAGGAAGGAAACATCAAATTAAGCGAAGCGGATAGAGGTCCATGATTGCATATTGTTTTTTTTATGGCCCCTGTAGTTAGCTGCAAACTGGCGACTTGATAATGCCAAGAGCCCCGCCGCCGTGCTTCAGGAGAAAACAGCTCGGACGCCACATATGCGTCGCGTCGCGGGCGGTTTTGCGCTACGCTCGCTCACACGTCGTACATACGTACATACCCCAGGTAGGGTACTTATTTTCTTCTTTCGATATGCTCTGTGTCTGTGTACTCGTCGTATGTGCACGAAAGATGAAGCACAGAACGGCACAGCAACACAGCAAAAACAATGAAAATGAAACCGAAAATTTCTAAAAGAAATAAAATCCCCGTCCCCTTTCGTGTAATAATTTACTACCTGAGTGGAACACCTTACACCAGTCAAAAAATGAAAAAAATGAAAAAAAGAAAAAATCTTACAGCAGAGCTTCTCTCTCAGCCTCGTACGCCGCCCGCCCCTCTCGCGACCATCCCGCCACCGATTCAGTCCGGGTAAAGCTTCCCTCCCTCTCTTCCACAGTGAGCCCCGTCGCCCGCCTCGCGTGAAGCCCGGTGCTCACCGTGGACCTCGACGCAAGCTCGACAATGTTGGTGCTCATTCGGGGTACCTCCCTCTTGTGACTCTCAGCCCGGTCGCAAAAATAAGCACCGCTTGAGTATTATGTTACAATCGAACGACCCTTAAATACTCGTACGTACTCTATCTAAAAAAAAAAAAATGGAGGCCAGACAGAGCCTATTGATGCATCCCTCGTGTCTCGAGGCACACGCGACGCCTAGGCACGAAAGCGGCGACCGCGCTCCTCGCAACTCCCCCTCTACTCGCCAGCATCCGCTGACACCCTCGACGGTGCTGGGTTCGCCCGCGCAACCGTGCTCGGAGTACACGCACGCACACGAAACGAAAGAAGAAAAAGGGGAAGAAGGACTGAAAGTACGACGAGAAATAAATGGAGAAAACAAAGACTCGCTGGAACGGTCCGGCAAGTAATAAACGGAGGCGATTCCCAAGTGGGAGCTCTGAGAGGCCAGGGATGTACCAACCGAGCACGCTCCGAGATTGAGATCTAAGTAAGTATATCTATGTTTCCGGTAGTAGTTTTGTGGGAACCCAGGGTGCGATTACGTGCGGTCATAAATATTTGTTGTTATTCCCCATCAATTCCAGCGGGACTGCGGGACGTCTTCAACAACCGTGGGGACGAAATGTCTCCAGGATAATCCGCCCGTCTATATGGAACGACATGGTTTGTTGCAGGCGGTATATTATGTCAATTTGACGAAAGATCTCGCTGGACTCATAACGCTCACGAGGCCTACGGAGCCGGCATGCCATGAACACCTTGTCATTTGCATTTCCTCTCACAATTAGGGCGGTGGTATTTGATGGTGCGATTTGTAGTTATTTGTATTCCTGGTCTCGTATAACGTACGTACGCATACCGATTTAGAGGCGAGACGCTGCGAGCTCAAGCCGGATGGACGTACACTTGGGTGTTGTGAGGGCAGTTCGCTCAACTCACTTTGCCGGGTTTACAGACTATTCTGGTAGTAAAAACAGGTCGCAGTACGTACCTGGTACCTGGAATGAGTTTTGCGTTGGATAGCATGGTATGTGCAAGTGTTTTCGCATCAACTGTTTTTCCTGCGTTTACGCGCCGAGTAGTTCGAAACCTCGAAGCATGCACCTATTTAACACGAGTACGCAAACGAACACACATGGACTTTGCGATGGAGTTATAAAAAAGACAGCATGAGTATACCGGTATGAATACCCCCGTCGAATGATCCCCGTTTGTATGAAACGAAAAAGAGTAAGCGGGATGGGTTTCCTCGCGAGTATCGCCGCCGCTATCGGCAACAAGTGCCCCCGAGGTGGACTCGAACACCGATTGTGCTTTTGTTGTTTCACACAATTAACTAATGAAAGATTCGGAGTCATTTCGGAGGGGGGGCAACACCTGGTGTAGACGAAGGGAAAGGATTAGAGATGTTGGCGGTGCAGGCTACATTCACGTGCGGCGTGCGACTGCAACCTTGGCAGTCCGTCAGGCAGTTTCGCTATTCCAGGAGGCACGTGTGGAGAGGGGCGCGGGGTGCAGGAAGTGGTAGCAGTATGGACCCGTCCCGCTTTCCGAGAAAGAGTTTTACCAAAGCTCGAAAACATTTTGTGAAACAAAGACCAACAAAAAAGCAGCCGCGAAATGATCCATTAAACCTATCCAGGGCGGCGCGGTCCACGCATGCCGGGCCGCTGGCTTGATGATTTTAAGCAAAAGGAAGTTTGAGGACCTCGCAAAAAGGGTCAAGAGGATACCCATTTTTTAATACAAAGGGGGGGTGGCGGGAGGGGTGCACCCCGTTCTGCTCAATCCCCAAACGTCAATCAATATCTTGAGTAACAGATCCCAGATACACCATAGGATTACCACGCGGTGGACGGCCTTTTGAATAAACTTGCATCGCGGCGAGCACACGAATCACCCGCGCGAAGGTTCCATCCCTTCGCACCAATCGTTGATGGAGTCACGAAACCAGACGTCCCCTAAAAACAACTGCCAACAACAACCGCAGAAAAAATACCAGAACAATTAAATGTGGGGGAATGCTAGTTACTGGGTTCGAGGTGATCATCTAAATCTATCCTTTACCTTGAACACGGACGGATACTTCCGCGGGTCCATGATCGCGTGTTGACTAGAGACGCCAGGTCACAGACACACACGCTTTGCCTGATCGCACGGCAGTATGGCCTTCTGTGTGAAAATGTACATAACCGATGGACAGAAGAAATCATGGCGACATCCGCAACGCGCCATCGAGCCGAATGACTTCCCCGTTCAACATGGGGTTGTCGATAATACTCTCCACCAGTTGAGCAAACTCTTCCGCCCGGCCCAACCTAGGCGGATTTGGCACCGTCGAAGCAAGCTGCGTGCGGACCAGTTCCGGCAGACCTTCCAGAAGAGGTGTCATAAAAAGCCCTGATGTGTAAGGGAGAGCGGGGCGGAGGGGTTCGCGGGGTGGTCCCATGCGGGTCATGCACCTTCTCTGTCAAACCACTGACAGCGTGTTTGCGAAAACGGAGGGGTTGGTGTGCTTATCGGAGGACTGCGGCAAAACCCGAAGTACAGCAAGCAGTAGATGGCCGTGCACCACGCTCGTTGCGTCATGCATCCATGCTATGCAAACCCCCACGACATCAACGCAAGGCAAAGGCATGTGTCCAGCTAGTATCAGCAGAGGCTGCGGGGCGTTTCATTTCTAATACGCTTTCTCGCGCTGTTCGTGATGAATAGTGCTTGTAAGTAGTCGCTACTGATTATTTAATGTATACCGGGGTGGAGCTCCGACGTATAGAGGGGGGGGCAGGGAGGCACTGACACCGCGAGAAAGTAGGACCGGACCGCGCGCACGGCATAACTTACCGAAAGCAAAGGGGCGGCCTTTCCTCGCTTAGACCAACCACCAGGCATCAGAAAAATCACAGAGCAAAAGGTGGAAACGATGACGTATCATGTTGACAAGTGCACCACGTCCACAGCATACCTGGCGCAATGGCACACACTCGGACCCCGCTGGCAGCGAGGTCGCGAGCGCACGGAAGCGTCATGGCAACAATTGCGCCCTTGGACGCTGCGTACGCTGCTTGTCCTACCTGCGCAAGACATCCGCCGAGCAAACGCGGAGACGCGGTTGGTAACGAACGACCCATCGATAAAAAGCGGTATTTCTCACCTACGGCAGAATACGAATCACGTCGTGGATTTGGGGCACAGCTGGGAGCGGAACACCAGGCAGGATCACAACACAAGTTATATACTCTGTCATCTTGGAACCATTCGGGATGTACGCAGCATATATGCACCAGTCTAAGTGTCAGTAAGCTAATCGCGTGATTGTTTTCTACTCGTAAAAATAATTCGGAGCCAGCAGACGATGATGAATACAGTACATATCAGTATCAGGTATGTGGTATTCATAGTACGAAATAAAAGATGGAGATGTTTGCGCGTGGGGGTTGATATGCAGCCGTGCCACTCTCCACTAATCACCCCGCAGAAGGGTATCCGATACCTGAACACGAGACGTGCTCTCACACAGGAGTTTACACCGAACAAGTACATGGAGAACCTCCGTCGCCGTCACGGGTAGTGCCCGGAGATACGCACCACTCACCCTCCACACCACCATGCCACCAAACACAAATCTTAAAACACAGGGGGCGTCTTGTATCACCTGCCCCTCGTACGCTGCAATGCTGGCGGTGTTGATTATTACACCCCGCTGGCCTCCTTCGTCCGCCTTGTTCTCCACCATCCTGCTCGAAGTCCATGTTGCATTCATGTATGCATGCATGCGGGTTGGAGAAAGGGACGTATTGGAAACTGAAAACAAAATGTTCTATCGCCAATTTAGCCCTGAACATGGAGCAAAACATATGCTATTTGAACTCCAAGTAGTTTGGTTCCGAAACATGAGTGCAGCCGTAGAGGGGTTAGTCCCAAAGGGAGAAAGTCTACAGGGGCACGCAACAGGCTGAAGAACCGACACATGCATTCACCACAAGGACAACACCGAGACGGCACACCATCCAAAGGGGTTCTGATTTTCTTAACGGGTGTCGTCCGCAAGCCGCACCCCGGAAGGGGGGGTGCTACTAATAGAGAACGCATCATACAATACCACGCACATAACCGTACTCGTAAAAGGCATGAAACATGTAACAGTGCCCACACCTCATTGCCGCGAGACGTAGGACGTTGAAGGTGCCGACAGCGTTCACCTTCATGACGCGAGAGAACCCGTCCAGGTCGTGCGGGTCGCCCTTGCTGCGGTATCAACAAGCGCAGGCGGGGCGGTCTCAAGCATGGTTCGGGTGGATAGCGAGCGCCGCACATGCCGTTGAACGTCGAAACTGTTTCGAAGCGTTCTGACACACCAGGTAGGTCATGTGGAAAAGCGGGCATATTGATACAAGTGCAAGGGTCACACAATGAAATGCTCGTACCTGGTGCCAGTCCAGTACATTCTGAGCTGCACGTTAGGGCAGCACAAAGAAACGGAGTTGCAGTGCCTAAGTAAACGGGATGTACGGAAGACCAACGACCGCAGAACACATTTTTGGGTTAAGATAGCCGCCTTCGGATACACCGAAAGCGTCGGAATCCACGAATCATGCTCGTGTCAAGCAAGGCAAAGCATCTCTAGCGTAGCTGCCTGCGCTGCGCCGTGCCATGCAACACGCGGAGCATGCTCACGTTCTTACCCCCTCAAAAAATCGTCCACACACTCTGCACGTCCTCTATTCAACTCAATACTCTCCGCTGTCCAGCGTATCTACTCACAAACAAGCACGAGTTTGGCTATCTGTTTTGATCATTTACATCAACACAAGCAGTACAAAGAACGCTGTAACCAAACAAGAATCGGCCGCCTATTGTAAGGAACACACCTGGATATGGTGCGTTTCGCGTAGCCGATGCCTGCACAGTTAACGGCGACAGAGGGGCAGGACCCAAATTCGACCCGCGCAAGATCCAGCGCACGAGTCACCTCCATCTCGTCCATTACCTGGCATGTCGACGGTGTACATTCGTCGCGAAATAGCAGAGCGACAGCGCAGTAAACAACGAAAAATAAGGTTAATGACCAGAATGGTGCCGGACCTGCACAATGACCAAGAGAGGGGATCTTGATGCTGGAAATTGCTCCGGAAATTAACGACAGTGGGCAGCATTATGCAATTTACGAGTACCAGGCGTATTTTGGCTTATCCATTCAGACATTTGCTCTAACGTCGAAATACAACTGTAGTAGCTCTTCTTTCATCGTAGTTTAAATCCCGGGGATTAAAGCAGCTCCCGATCCCTCGCTCCGCTCCGTATATATGCGCCTTTGTTTCTAGTGCACGATGGGGTTGTCACTTCCATCGCTCGTCGACTTCACGTCGAATTCTGTATACTCGCGATATAGCCAAATAGCAAATAACCGTGCGACTTCCACTCGGTAGTGTCTACAAGAAAAAGTTGCATAAATGGCTTGCTTTGTAGGCCTCGAAGCCCACATTGTTGCGTGTGCAAGACAGCCGGAGGATACACAAACAAAAAAAAAAAAAAACTGTCTACATAAAACAGCAACAGGAATGCTGGGCCTGGCTAGTTTTCTTATTCTGGGAAAGGGTGCGCCCTCACAAACCGCAGTACAACCGCTCCCGAGTTTCTTATTTTCCTATACACCCACACCTCAACCTGGCAATACGAAGTGTACCAATACCAAGCAAGTACCGTTAGTACCAACCGGTAGTACAAGGGATGTCTTCTACTGCTGCCGTATTATAGACTACCGCTGCAACTTCAAACCCTTCACTACTGCCTGCAGTACCGGTTCCGGACCGTGCAATGTAACAGTAACTCTGAAAGCAAGACGTGAAAGGTGGACCTTGGAGTAGTTTTTCGTACAATTTTGCAAGGTTCCCTTCGGGATATGTTGATTATCTAGCACTACCTGCTAGACCACTCAGTCAGACTGAGTGGTCTAGCAGGTAGTAGTCAGACTGAGTGGTCTAGCAGGTGGTAGTCAGCCTGAGTGGTCTAGCAGGCAGTGCTATATAATTCCCAAGGGTGGGTCGGGAGTTTAAATCTCGTTGAATTCGTAATTTGTTATTTTCGAGCGCGCGCTATAGGCAACACGAATGATTATGGCAGTGTGTTGAGTGTGTTGACTTGGAATCCCCGGGGTGTCGCAAGTTGGAAAGGGGGAACACACAACACAGGCGTTCCTATAATATGTATCTGAGCCTAACGTGAGGTTCGTTGTTGTTGCACCGCGGGTGCTGCTGCTGTCGTACCGCAGCTGTACTGCGTAGGTGCTATGAAACTCAGAGGAAGTGTGGTTGGAAGCCCCCAGCTCGTTGTGTGCAGGATGGCACGCTCACATAAGCATACACACGCACACACACCGAAGAACCGCTCGTAGTCTGCCACAAAAATAAAACTCCTGAAGTACGGCTACTGCTGCTGCTGCTGCTGCTGCTGCTGCTGCTGCTGTTCCATGGATGCCACAAGGTCAAAAGCTAACAAAGCTTACAATGTGATACAGGTACATAGCAAGAGAAAGAAGCTGAGATTGCAGCTCTCGGTTCCTATTGCTGTAGGATACACAAACGCTCACACACGCTCGCGCGCACACACGCAGCAGCAGCAGCAAGCAGCAGCAGCAGCAGCACCGTTCGTGGCTGTCACAAGGGGAAAAGGTTGAAGCACGGCACGGCTGTTGCACCGTGACTCCCTAGCCTTCGAGGGCTGCCGTGGCAATTCAGAAGCAGCGGCAGGGATGAAAAAAAAAAAAAAATGGAAACATGACAGTTCGGGGTTTCCATGGGTCTATTTGGCTCTGGCTGGGCGGAAAACAATCCCGCGAATGCTTGCCAGTTGGCGCGTCTTTGTACAACCAGGGCACTCCCCACGGAGCCCGGACGGGACCTACACTTGTGCCATGATGAAGAAGCGGGCCCCCGGCGGGCCCCGCAGCCGAGAGCGCTAGAAAAGACAAGGGGCCCAAAGAAAAGAGCTTTGTGTTCCCCAAAAAAGTTTATCGTGTACATATTCGTGTAAATATAATACTAAGAGCCCATCTTAACGGGGAACACTAAATTTCGTTCAATCAGATGCGAATTAAATTAGAAAAAAAAAAATCTAGTCAAATTGAAAGAACCGAAAGTCCTCGATAAGATGGGCCCTTAAATTAAACTAGAAAAAAAAATCAAGTCGAATTGAAAGAGCCGAAAGTCCCCGTTAAGATGGGCCCTAATACTGTGAACAGTGCAGACTTGCGTTCACGTGTGTGATTCGCCGATAAAGATGACCTGCTTTTGCTACTGCTGCTCGTAACTGCGAGTGCAAAAAACCCAGCAAATAATCGCCAGACAGACTCAACGTTCTGGAAGAAAAACCATTAAATTACTTAAAGAACTACGAACTCAGGCACTCGCTCGGAGCACAGAGAAATTTATCTATTCATATCTCTTAGGGACACACTCCTAACGAACCGAAAAAAAATCACGATTCGTGACTTTTTGGCATGCCAAAAGATCACCATCCGTGACATTTCAGTTCTAACGAAAAAAGCGGAAAAACGTCGCGTTTCGTGATATTTTCAAATAGTTAAAATTCTGATATTTCAAACCCAACGTTTTTTGGGGGTGGAGTCAACTCTCGAGAGTGGGGCACGGCCAGGCCGGGCTGGGCCGTCCGCACCTGGCCCAACCCATGACATATTCGAATTGCGGGCCGAAGCCTGACCCCGCCTGCGAGATTCCAACGTCACCGACCGTCGGCCAAGCTCGTTTCGCGAGATTCCATCTCGCAGGCCGTCTGCCCGGCCTGGCCTGTGACATCCTCAGGTCATTTTCGCGTTTGTCTTCCAGCAATGGCTCCTCCTCCTGGAAATTTCGAGGCCACAACCTCCTCGTTAGCCCGCGCCCAGCGGTGTCTTTGGGTAGCCGCCCGTTGTCCACAAGCGGCGCACGAAGCAGAGTCTGCCATGCCCCTATACCGACCTTCGGATACCGTTGGTGCGCGTGGGTTGCGTAGTGCCTTGATCAGGCGTATTTTGAGACACGACAAATGTCACACGAATCGTGATTTTTTTTTTTTAAGGAAAAGCTAAAAAATTGGCGTCACGAATCGTGATTTTTTTTGTTCGTTAGGGGTGGCCCTTAGTGTCTCCTTCGTGTCAAAGACTCTCGAAAATTGAAAATCGAGCTTGCATCGGTTTGAACGTTTCCATACCTATACCACAGCAGTAGCGTCGACGGTATGTAGGACAATAATAGGACGTGCATTGAACTGATAACGAGTTAATTGGGTGTGGGAGTCCGCGACGATAACACAGTCGCTCTACAGCTATGACAATATCACAATGGTGATGTCGTCGATGTAATTCATTCAGCCCATGGCCATGCTCGTAGTCAAGACCGAGTCAAGATCTCGGGCGAGGTCAAGGAAAGAAGCCAGTTCCTACTTACGAACGGATGCCAGTCCCCCCGCCCCTTTAGCACACACGAGCGTTACACGCATTAAAGACCAACTTCACGTACATGGCTATCAAAACAGTCTGCTGCGATGCGGGCGGTAGCCACTGCTGTGACTACAGCAGATAAAAACGTTACATTGAGAGTATGCGCTGTTGGGTACGTCTAGAGGAGTTATGTCTGGAGCCAAACCTGCGTCCAATTCCATACTTGTCCGAAAGCATGAGAGCAGGCACATTGCCTCAAGGACTGCCTGTATTATATCCACCATGCTATTGACTGATCCTACCGTATACTGCCTATCTCGTACTGCTGTAAGAACGAGCAACCATATGAGGCGCTGCTCATTGACTTCCGGCACATGCACTACAAAAATCGCTACAAAACAGCCGCCAAAAGAACACTCGCCGACAGAACTCGTGCTCCCCGTGGATCCCTCGGCAAAGCACACGCTATATTCAATAACGCCACGATAGCCTGTCCTCGGTCAGCTACCGGGCACCTGGTACGCCTTCGGATCCAGACACCGCAGAATCACAGTAATCCCATGTTGAACTTCTCGGGCTGAAACTGCCCCAGATCTTTAAGCCAACCAAAATCAACACTACGTGTCCAAGAATCGCCGCCCAAAACAAATCACGCTAAAAGAAAGGGACCTGCTGCTTTCGTGCGCCAAGTTCGGCCTCATCAAGTCGCTGATGCTATCCCCGGCGTACTCCAGCCTCCAGCCCCGTTTGACTCGCCCCGTGCCCGTGGTACTTTCCATTTAGTTTTCGTGCAAACCACAAAATATCCGTCACGGCAGCTGTATTGCCTCCTCCGTTCCGGTCTTGAAAACGAAAGTTAACGCGCGAGGAGGACTACGAGGGTCCAAGAAACTAGCCCACTCCCGTCGTCGCCGATTGATCTAACCTCACCGCTGGTTACGTTGTTAGCGTTTTCGAATCAAATTCAGCGTGCGCGCGGCTCGAGCGCAACCTCTATCCAGGCGGTATCTGCCGGCTTTCCGTGACAATGAAGATCTGCCTCTGCAACGCGGCAAATTAAAACGAAACCGCAGCTACTCCTCCTCACTCGTGTTATCAACAACGAGACCTGCTGGTCAGATATGGGACATGTGTGGTGCACGGTCATCGGTCCAACTTTGTGGATATATATGATCATCATTTGACGCACTTGATGACCGAGGTGAGTACACGGCAGGTATATCAGATAAACGAGAAGATATCATCGACTCTTAGAGCCAATCCAACCTCAAACCCGCCATAACCTCCCTCCGAGAGCTCGTCGGGGGCAAGCACGGGGCGCGGAGGATACATGAGAGCTTCAGGTACCCCTAAACGCGCCCTCACTAACCAGGGCGACTACTACGTAATACATACCAGTACCTGGTACGATGTACAACAGGTCTACTGTATTACGGAATGAGACGGACGGACAGACTGCTGCAGTTTGCTGCAATTACAGCGGTGGTTCAGCAACGGTCCGGACTTGGTACCGCAGCTTGCAGCAATACCTCTGACCTACGCGTACTGCTAAAATGTTACTATTAATACTGCAAGAACAACAATGGCCCCGCGATAGTGCCGGTATGCTCCAGCTAACAATACCGGCACAACAGCGGCAATCGGCAATGCTCCGTACACCACCACACACCACCACACTGGTGAATCCCATCCCATCTGTCTGGGCCAAGCGATTCCACCGGCATTATATCGGGCAATCGGCACTATTCAACCGGCACTAACGAGGAACCACTACTGACTGCGGTAAATGCAGTATATACCAGGTATAATATCGGTGTATGAATCCAGGGCATTTCGAGGCTGGGTTGCTCAAACACCAGGTACGGGGATAGTGTAGACTCTATTACTATTGATGTTAATACTGAGAGCTCTATTGGAGGTTCTCGTAGGCTTTTACAAGCTAACTCGCTTGGTGAGCTCAGCTACTATTAATATAAATAATATCATAATAGCCATTACACTGCGTTGGAATTACGAGAACCTGTGACCGGTCAAACATGTCAAAGGGCCACGTACTCACGTACTGGTTTACTCAAGTGGTACAACATTCCCTCCAGCTGTACGAGTATCACATCGTATGTAGGCTATTTTATTATATTATATTATATATATATGAGCTTCCGATGGCAACATTTCACAACACTCTAACTGCAGCAGCAGTTTGTACGAGTAACGTACGGTGGAGTAACTCTTGTGTTGTCCATGGTAGATCTACGAGGCATCCGGGTATACCCTATAACTCGGATGATAGCACACACCCCTTTGGATACCACACCCCTGTACAAACGCACACCCGGGGGCATGTTTTAAAATTGTTTTTTCGAGTCATTTTATCACCGGGGGTACACTGAATACCACAACCCCTTCGGACGTATGCCTGAAAAAATAATATCAAACTCCATAGCAGTACCACACACGGTGGACACCATTGACCCACAACACGCACGCACCGGTATCCGGATACCGGTTTAAGCCTGAATCAGAGTAGAACGTGTTTCCTTTTGATGTGGTTTTTTTGCGGTCAATCACGGCATCTGTCGTTACAATACAACGAGTTGAGTATCAACTATTTAATCAGTCCAACTCACAGCTGACGTATTTCAAAAAAAAAAAAATTATATGAAACTAAGAAAGCACGTCAGCTGTGAGTTCAACCGATCGGCAGATCGGTCCATACTCAACTTTGCAAGCTGCGTGAACCGCGCGCGTTTTCCATTAGTTCCCTCGCGATTGACATAAATACAACGCGCACTGCTACGATACCGGTATTCGGTAACGATATTCTTTGTGCTTGGAGTAAGTAGGCTAGATCAATAAGTCTGCAGTCGGTTTGTCAGAGGGACAAGGCCTCTGACGTGCAACCCTCGGGAGTTTCGTCGTCGAATGCGGTACCGGTACATATCGGTAACCTTTCTCCAAGATCGCAGAAAGGCGGGGTTTTCTACTGCTGTCATGCCTGGGTTGTCGGTATAAAAGTGGGCCTTTTCATCTCCGACATTGCGTGGGAATGGATTAAAAACGGACCAAAACCCTCGTGCATTAGCACATCCCTTGTTAACACGCCCCCTTATTGGGACACCCCCTGTAACACCCCCCCTTGTTATCACACCCCCTGCAGTCTGCCGGGGTCTGTTTACACTCCATAGCAGTCAAAGATACTGCTAGCACGCCCCCTCGTTAGCACACCCCCTGTCATTTGGCCGAGTCGGTTCGCACTCGTTGGCAACCCACGTCCTGTTATCGCACCCCATCGTCATCACACACCCAAGCGGCGGGGCTCCCGTGCATGGTGTTCATCACCGGGGGTACGCTAGGTACCACACCCCCCTATGAAAGCACCCCGGTGCTGAAATTCGGACGTCAAAAAAATATCACCGGGGGGTGCTTTTCATCCGTGGTACCTACGACAGCAGTACCATCATACCTGGTATTTACACGTACACGGTACCGGTATGCAAGTTTGCACCTGCTGTTCGACATGATGTGCGGATACAAGCAATACGAAAAGAAATGTCGCTGAACCAGGATGGAAACGAACTCGGAATATACGTCTGACATGTGATCATATGTACCATTCACGTACACTTGCTGTGTTCTATTGCCAAATTAGCGAACCCTACACGAACAATACCACAACACATTGAGCTGCCTGCTCGTGCTGCTCGTTCACTGTTGTGTAATCCCGACGTGTCGCAGGTTGGTCAAGGCTCACTTTACTTACGCGTTGAACAAACGCTGAATCGGCGGCCGACGTTTTCGTTTGGTGCCTCATCCATGTCTGAACGTAAAAGCGCCCCGTCAGTGCTGCAGTAGACAGACGACGCTCTGTGACCAGCAAAAGATGGCCATTTCGGACACAAAAACGTGCCGACGTCAAAAGGGAAACGCTACCTGAGACGCTTACGTCGGTGTCGCACGCAGGCACCCTTGAAGCAATAGAACGAAGTGCATCGAAAGTCGACGAACACATATTCCGACCAAAACTGAAAACACAGCAGTGTGGAGATTTGATCTCAGCTCACATCCGTCTCAGCGTATCTGATGTTGTCGTGTTCAAAAGGCGTCACATTGTGGATATCAGCGACCACGACACCCATCCCGCGCCCTGCTAAGCGTAAAGCTGTTGCACGGCCAAGCCCGGAGGCTCCACCAGTAACAATCGCGGTGGTCGCACGCGAAATCGCCGCCATCTTGATGTTTGAAGTCGAATGACACACAAGCAGTTTGTTTATCTGTTATTTGATTTACGATTTTAGGTCGGGAGTTCGAGGAAAAATCACGGCGTTACTTTTGAACGAAACGGTTGTCATACCATTCCGTTTTCGACGACCCGACGACCCGCGCAGCCCACGGGCATCGAACATCGGGAACACGACCTTGGTTTCGTAACGATACAACTCTTTTGCTGACGATTGTTGGCGCGACAACAACGAGTTGCCTTCAGATGCCGACCACGTCCGTGAGGCATATTATGTATCCAATAGCCGCAAAGGAAACGAGGAGGAGGGTTGTTGTCGCCGCCGTATATGAATACCTGGTATACGTGTATGTATGTTGTGTGCGAATACAGCAGCAGTAGTACCTGGTGCCTGTTCAGGGGAACACGAAGAAAACAAGGTGTCGTCGTCGGGAGTACAGTGGGGACGAATCAAAGTGTGTACGGCTATAAAACGTACATAACTACGAGAACCAGGCATAGGCCTATACTTATTATATGATTGTATCTGTGGTACGCCGTTGCCAGGTGTTTCGGTGGATGAAAGGTCGATACTCAGTGAGGTTAAATGCACACACAAGTACTCTGTCTAGTACGTAGTTGACACGTTGACGGAGGTCACCAGGAAATAGAATGGCAAGGGGTGCAGCAATGCTGCAAGGCGAAGCCAATCATAGCAAGAGATGCATTGAATTTCGTACATTGGCGAGACCCAATTAATTGTCATTGTCGTCGGGATCCCCTTTGATAAAGACCTCATACGTATAGTAGTAGCACCGAAATGGTTTGGTGTGCCTGCAAACATACATTATTGGAGGGCCCACCATTGTGCGGCTCACAATATATAACCAAATGCATTGTTGCAATGACACTATACAGTACCGACCACGCGCGTGGTTGAACAATGTAGAAGGCGCAGGGAAGTGAAGTCTTCTTTTCGAAATGCATGTGAGCAGGGGGGAGGGGCTGGCCATTGGATGGTTATAAGCGTAATGGGCCCAAAGACGAACACGGGCCTATACATACCAGGCAACAGACACCCTCAAGGACGAAGTCCCGAGAGTGACAAATTATTCCAGGATTGAGGAGGAACTTTCCTCCCAAACAACTCCGACAATGTCAATTAAGATTAACTGCAAAGATCGAACCAAATATCCTCAACAGGGTGAGGGTGAGGTGGAGACGCATGGGCGGCATCCATGCTTCCGTCGTTGTAAAGCTTGCACACCTCGGATAACGTAACACTCGGATATCACTTATCTACGTTATGGGGCCTAACACGGCGGCATGACAACGTCCTATTATAGTGTTAGCACAGTGGAGGAGCAATAGCGTATCGCGATGACATACAGCGCTATAGATGCGTATCAGCAAAGGTCATAACGCACACCATTGTTCTGCTGTGTTTCTCCTCTATCTCGGCGGCTCTGGTACGACGACATATAGTGTTATGCAGTGATCGGTACGTGTACTAACATCGCAGCACAATGTTAGAAGGTATTCAGACTCGTACGTCGACCTAGGATGCACCGTGATCACAATCCACCAATCGCTAACTTGCTAACATAATGATAGGATGTAAAAGGCTCTCCTAGGCATAACACCCTAACATTATGTCAGGGTTCAGGGTAGTGTTAGGACGCCCTAACATAACGTTAGTAGTGATTATCGTGTATTCCATGACACTAACCTTATGTTATTAGAACGTCATCTGAGCCCCCCTTATTCTTCCTTTAGGTCGGATAACGTAACATTTGACGTAAGTTAGGTAAGTTACCAGCGGAGCTGGTCACGATGTAACACAATTTGTTAGGATATTACTAAAATGCCGAGGAGTGTGTAGCATTACGTTTGCATGATACTCGCATTGGAATCTGACTGTAGCTTTCGTTACCACGTTACTACCATAAATGACAACTGGACGTAACACTACGTTACTCGGTTACGGTTGGACCTGTCACATTGCTGCAACATATTGTTGCTATGTTACCGTTTTTGGCTCTAGGGTATATGACATGTGTTACCAGCGTTCCGGTTGGACCTGTCATTGGTGTAACATACTGTTGCCATGTTACCGTTTCGGACTCTTGGGTCCGTAACATGTGTTACCAGCGTTGAACTTGAACCGGAGTCGCGGAGTAACGCATTGGTATACCGTGTTTTCGATTCCAAAATACCCCCATAGAGTTTGACGCGTTAAAATATCGTCGCCTTAATAAGACGCCACAGAATTGGGATTACTTTAGGATGTGCGATACGCCCTTCACCGGGCGCCATCCCACTGGGGTCTACTACATAGGCTTACACCCCCTGACATCCACAACATAATAAATATAGGCTACGATTGACGGAAAATATCGACGGAATTTATCGCTTTTTTTTTTTTTCCGTTGCAATAGCCCATAGTCTACCACATCCACCACGCCTAGAGCGCCGGAAGGGGAACAGGAGTGATGCCTGTGCCGCTGGTAGGTGTCGCTGACATCAGCAGCACTACCTTCGTAAAGGATATCGGAATCTGCCGCGTGGCAGCACACTCGGCGGCGATAGCACAACGCCGACGTTTACATTCGATGAGCGCGAAACATGAGAGTCCTCCGAAAACGAACGTTGTTCTCCCAGTCCGGAGGTGGGTGTGGGCGAGGTATCACGCTGACATTGAGCCGTTAGCTTCGACCGACTCGTGCTCGCTAGATTTAGCGTTTTCGTGGCGCTAATAATCATGAAGCAAACATGCCGCCGACACAAAATCGGCGTAGGGATGTGGCAAGCACAGTATGCCGCCGTGGCCAACCGTGGCGGGGCTCGGATAATCCGACATATTTCTTAAAGCTGGGTACAGGCGGAAAGTGGCGTTGATCGTTGTCAGAATCCGGGTGGAAGTATCTACTACGGTCGCTGATTGTGTCGTGGTCACCACCGTGGCTACTGGGTGAGCGTTTACGAGTCACCGCCGTTTTGATACTATCTGCGGTCGTGATGACACAGAGGGTTGTACCGGTCAAAACAATAGCTGAAGCCCTTGCTCGAAGTTGCGAAGGTGTAAAGTTGCCAGACCGGCCCCAACGCCAATTATTTGTCTCTAACGTTTACGCGATCATTTGCATGCACCCCCTCCTTTGTCACGCAGCTCTCCTGGCTGAGAAGCCGCTAGAAATTTAAATCAGGTACCGGTATTCCTTAACTGAAGAATTTTCTTTGGAATTGTCCTCACTCGCAGCGAAATGCTTGCGAGCGAGCGTCGGTGGGGGCAGAGGAGTCTACAAACGGGACCGTTGGCAATGAAAGTCACATTTGCCACAGCTAAAATCATCAGCCAGTCACCGTAGGCACACGAACACCTCTATAACTGGCCGACTGCAGTGATGATCAATTGCGCCTCCCCATTTATTTCGTCTGCATACTTTATCGTATTAATACCAAGCGGAAGGCCGTGCTGGTTTTTACGACGACCGTCATATATTGCCTGAGGCTTCGTGATGAACGCAACACAATGCCCAGCGTCATAGTTTTTTTTCAAGTTTTGTAACAAACGCTCTACATCAACATACAGAAGTCCCCGCAGCGACCGCATACAGCTCCTCACAAACTACCACAGCTCGCAAAATTGACGCACGCTTCTCTTGTGGGGTATGTGAGGGCGTCGGGTGTACCAGACAGCACACACACTACGAGTCGTATATAACCAGAAATCACTCACGAGGAGTTTTCGTGAACTCGAAGTTACTAGCCAGCAGCACAAAAAAATGCAAAACCCCAAGATATTTCATTTCACGCGTGGGAGTCTGCCATAGGTATCACCCACGACAGAATGGTTTTGACCACAATATTCTGGTTTCCTGGGGGAAGTTTTGAACCCGTATGCTGACGTCCCCGAAAAAATGAAGAAAATATTGTCACGTTCTTGTTTGGTTAATATTGGGCCCAAAAAAGAGCAAAAAAGGAACCAAAAACATCTTAAATTTGGCAGCTGTTGTCTGAAACTTTGGAAAAGGACCTTGTTTGCAAACTCCTTTTTACTGCATTTTCCAAGTCATCATGTTCGTACAATTTTGCGAAACGCCTACCTACGCGCCAACTCAACGACAGATTACTAAGAGGTCCGCCGTGATCCAGAACCACGAAACGAAGAAAACGATAGCAGCATGGCAACAACACCCGAGACCAAAAGGGCGTCACGTCTAGGGCGTGCAGGGGCGAAAGTCCCTTGACGGCATAGAGCCCCCCCGTGATCCAGAACCACGAAACGAAGAAACAAAGGCAGCATAGTAGCAGCACCCGTGACCAAAATAGAGTCACGTCTAAAGCGTCCAGGCGCGAAAGCCCCGTCACAGCATGGCCAAGCCCTATCCTCGTGTATAAAAAAAGTACCTGAGCGTGTGATCGAATGCTGAATTCGTGTGCCGTTGCAGCAAACCACGACCCGTCCATTGCCCGCGGTGTTGTACTGCTTGAGAAATCGGCTGGGCTAACGAGCCTTGTTGTGGTTTTTTACGCGGTTGCACGTCCCTGGTCCTCAGGCATTAAACATCATCAATCATGCTGTTCTCAGCATCTACCTGCATTCCGGCAGCTCAAATTTACAAGCGCTCCACCCGCCACAGCTGCTCATGGTGACCACGACAGTCAGTGGTTCGAATCCTACCTAACGCAGATACCTTATCCGCAATTTCCGGCACAAAACCTATCATGCTTCCTACTGCCGCCCCGTCTATCTGATGCGACCAACGGCTTACGAATACTGGAGGATTTGGAGTTACGTGTGTAATATTGATGTATACTGCAGTAATACTTCTGATGATGTACCCGTTTGAGCTACGAGTATCCAGCCCGATGCATATGCACATGATCAACTACAGCATTGTAAAAGCGCGCGTGTGTATGGCGTCTGGTATGAGTACTGCTGTACCACAAATAGCAAACGGATCTACCAGATCTTGTGCTCGATTGGAAGATACCTGGAGGCTGGAGGCACGTCTTGACGATCTCCGAAGATCCCGATCATGTTACAAGTACTCGTAATCCCTCAACATTTATTCGAACTCCCATCTCCCGCCCAAAACTTAAAACACTCTACGCGTATTTTGAAACGAAGAGCTTGGAGATTGTGGAGAGCGCCAACAGCAGTGGACTGCTGCGAGCTGCAGGGAGGCTTTCGCGATGGAGGCAACCATGCCAACAGTGGATCGGCTTATCGACGGGATCAATGGCGAGGATCCCGCAGGAGCTCGGTTTTACATGGCCCAGCTTCGACAGAATGAGGTACACGCTGCTTGCTGGTGTCTTTCTATTTTCGCAAGTCTTGGAATGTATCGCGTTTGACTCGGACCACAGGTCCGTTGGTGTTGTTCAAATGATAAACTGGCAGTTGATGAGCGATCGCGTTCGGCGTATCCTGCAGCATGCGTTGGCGATGTATTGTGCTATCGTGTGACTGGCGAGATTGAGTGAACGATAACTACACCGCCGAGTCTCGATGCGGAGCCCTCTGCCGGAACGCTCTCAGTGAGCGTGCAGCGGTGTAAGACTGCTGCAACTGATTCCTCACAACCCAACCCCGCTGTTGATCCACCTTTCCTGTTCTGAGTTGATGCGCTACTGCCCTGCTGTCCAGTAAGCGCTAAATTGAGGCCTAAGCGTTGATGCTACGGTACTGGCTACCGCTGCTGTGTCACCCATCTAGCAGGTGTCAGTATGTCCTTCCACGTGCTACATGCGAGTATGGCGATACTTCGATCGCGCGTACTATTCATCAGGGTTTTGCAACAACCAGCAATGTCCACTCTCAACGCTCCAGTAGAGCTTACCCCTTATTCGATATTTGGTCTGATTGGCTCAGGGTCAGGGTTAGGGTTGCTCTGATTGGCTTTGTGAGGGTTCGGCTTACCGTACGAGTAGTTCTACTCGTCTCTTGCACAGTCTGCGTCTTTTTTTCCGAATAACTGGTAAGCTGCCCCTCCTCCCCTCCACCATTGATCGAGCCAACAGCAATACGACCTACGAGCATACTCGTCTCATAGCTATGGTCGTACAGAGATACCTGGTAGGAGCATGTTACGTTGCCTTGCTCGAGCGTCATACTCGTATAGCCAGTATGCGGCATGTACGTTTCGGCAGCGCACAGGAGTGTACGGTCTACGATGTGAGAGGCCCCTATTGCAAGACCACGTTTCCAATATACTCGTGCTAACACCAGGGTCTGATGGGTTGAGGCTGGTGGTTCTGCTGGCCTTGCCACCGAAACATGCGACACCCGATATGACAGGCCCTCATTGCAACACGACATTTCTAATCATACACTCGTGCAACATCAGTGTCTATTTGGGCGAGGCGAGGCTTTCGGCCAGCCGTTTTTTTTTTTTTCACGCCCCCGGAACATGCGGCGGAGCCGCACGACTGCCCCGGCCGACCTCGAGCCCCCCGGAGGGTTGGGGTCATGGTTAAGGTGTCAGGATCGGGGTCGGGTTGGGTCTGGGCCGACGTGCTACATGTAAATTGTCCAAAAAAGCTTCCACTATCATGGTGTTGCAATATCGGGCACCCCTACGATCTACGAGCAGCGTTTTCCTCTTTACTCTTTACGTACGACAATCAGTTCGTATGAGCTCGTCTGCTCTACGCACGCTGCGTTGCACTTGGATGTCTATTCTGATACCTACCGTATGTTTACAGCTTGTACGTTCGGCTAGGTTTTTGTTTGTTCACTGCTATGATTGTATTCATTATCTCACTGTCTCGACGGATCACAGCGATCCCATCACCACAGGAGTCGCTTTTCGGTATCCTGTCAACATCGGTACATCTGCCTTTTTTTTATAAGGGAAAAGGCGCTGTTGAAATACGAAGTACTTCTACAAACAGTAGAAACCAGTACCTTAACTGGAATGCAGAAGTATCGTCTTCGTAGCCCTCGATCAACGATTGAATTCATACAACCCCGAGGACAATGGATGTGACTACGACTATACAGTATACCACTACAAGTACATATATACTTGCTATTAATACCAAGTATGTACCAAGAGCAGCGGCATACCGTTACGTGGTAATAATAGTCTGTGAAAAGCATGGGAAATGAACGAGACCGGCAACAACCGCATAGCGTCAGGATGCCCCAAACAACCATTGATCTACCTCGTACACAGGTGTATAATACCATAATACCAGGTATGCAACTGCGAATGTGTGTTGGGGTGCGCATACGGCATGTATGTGTGATATCGCCCAAATTCCCTTTCGAGGGCCTCTCCGTAATGCTCGCTTGGATAAAATGCGTTAAACGACTTACTTTGTGACGATTTCTCCCCTCTACACCTCGTCTGACGTGCCGACGTGCCCCCTCTCCGCGGCCACCTCCCCCCCCCCCCCCCCCCACTACTCCCCGCGATCCGACTCACTACTCAGACCTTGTCAATGCTGGAATGTTTTGAGGACATGCTCTCCGGCAGGCTTCCGGTCGGTCCTCCGCCTTCCCCTGGCGACCCTCTCAGCCAGTCGAGCGTCAACAGCGTAGCGTACCGCGTACCCCCGAGCGATTTCCTTAAGGTGCTCCTGGGGGGGGACACAACGCGTATCGGTGCCCTGCACGCTGTCCTACAGGTGCGTCACGCCTAACCACGCGAGCGCGTTGTTTTGTTGCTGGGCGCCGTACGTACCAGATTCATGTTTGCTTATTTGGTGGAAACGTTTGTCAGGCGCGCTTGTCAATGGATTCGCGTCGGTTGTGTCAACTCGTGGCCGGCGAATTGCTTCTCCATGGAAGTAGTGAAGGGGCTTCGGAGGCAGAGGAGCCATTTTTTGCCGCTCTTCATTTCGCGTGGTCCTCGTGGGTGCGGTACCGCGGACGCTGCTAACTATGCGCGGTGTGCGCTCGTCACATGACGACTCCTGGTACCCTGGTACAGTATAGGATACAACACAACTGCCGAGGGCACAACGTTCACACATGCGCACACATATTCCTAGCGTGAGTTCCTTGGTCAAGACCCTACTCGCGTGCCGTAGCCTTCATTTTGCACAGCAGGCTCATGACTTGCCCCCCCCCCCCTCCTCGGCAGGCGATAGGAAGAGGCGACCTCCAAGGGCGCGCCGCGTCTCTTTGCGTGTCGGAAGTCCGCATGTGTCTGGCCGCCTGCGTCAGCGGCGCAGGCGCTGACAACTTTCCCGGTGCGCGTGGCTCAGGAACGGATGGCAATCTGAGGGGCGACCTCACTTGCTGGCGCCCGCCCTTGGCACAGCTCCGAGAATTGGCTGGCATCTGCCTCTCGTTCTCGGTTGACACCGTCTCGGACAGTCCAGCTGCGGGTAGTGTAGCAGCCCGCGGTGATGGGAACAGCCGGAAGGACATTAGCAACCGTCGCATGCTCATACTGGACGCATTGCCAGCGGTCCTCGGGGCGTGCTGTGCAGTGGCGGCGGCGGCGACGGCGGAAGAACATGATGATAGCAGCGAGTGCGATAGTGACATCGGAGACAACGTCGAGAAGGCGTTTCCAGGCTCTCGGGGTGACGGTGGCGGTGGCAACATGGCTGCTGCTGCTGCTACTGCTGGGGCTACACGAAAAGGGAAAGCAAAGTTGGTCGGCAGCGGAACCAGGGGCGGAGGCGCCGGTGGCCGCACCACTTCTACGGGTGGTAGCCGCGCTATCAGCAGTCATGGTGGTGGCGGCATTCGCACGAGCAGTGCTTGCCGACCTCGCCGCGGCAGTGGAGTCCCGGGCGGCGGTGTCGGCGAAAGATTGCCAGAACGAGGGGAGGCGGTCCTATCGGATGTGTTAGACGCTCTCCTGGATCGACCCTGGCCACCGGAGCTGGTGCTGCCCCTACTGGTCATGTTTGAGGAGATCTACGGACTCATTGAGATGCTGGGGTCACCTGCCACTGAGTCAGGGCGAGAGGCAAGCGACGGTGGCGGTGGAAGCCCGGAGCGTGTAGGAGGCGGGACGGACAAGGGCGATGTAGGAGGCAGGGAAAGGGTTTGGTGGAGAGTGCGCTCGAGGCTGATGGAAGTCGTCCGGACCGGGGGCTTGGAAGGAGCGGATTTCACGGGTATCCTTCGGCAGGTAGGCTTCATTTGGTCCGTGTCTCTTCCTGGCCTTCGAACTCGTGTGGAGGTAGAGATTCGCAGACGCCCGTCGAACCTATACCAAGGGAACTCGAATGTCACTGTTTGGTCACGGACCATACGTACAATGTGCTGCCACTACAACGCTTTGATGCTCAGGCTCCGTGGGGTGTGATCTACACCTAGGCACAAGCTGCTTCACTGGTGCTGTACGGCGTTTGCGCTGCTGGGTTTGTAAGGGCCGTGTTTTGCCGACATCACCGACAAGTTCGTTTTGCCGCGATGATGACGTTCCGCAACTGAAGCGAGTGCCTTCTTCTGCATTTTGGTCTCGCCTCCACGCCCTCCTCCCCTCCCTCTTCCCTCCCCAATCCCTAGGTGTGTGTACTGTGCGAGGCTGACGAGCATCACCACTGGGAGCGCCTAGCAACACGCCCCTCTCCCTCCCACCATCACCCGGAGGTGTCGGGGTACACTACAGCGGACAGAGCTGCGAAAAACCACCGGGCAATGGTGAAAACCACGCCTGCTTCGGGGTCTTGTGATGGGGGGACAGGAGATGGGAGGGGCGGGGGGGTATGGGGGGCACGGGGAGGCGAAGACCGTAACCGCGGGACCTGCAGCGGGAGCTGGCTTTCATGTCTTCGGGAGCTATATGCAGCGGTCCCGCCGGAGTGGCTCTCAACCGTAGAGCTGGTGCTCGAGCGGACGCTGCATCAGATGCCGGCAGTGGCAGAGAGTCTGCTCGATGCTATCCAAAGCGCAGGTGGCGCGGAGAGCGCTGCCGCCAATCATGGCGGCGATACCGTCACGGTAGCAGGGAGGACTCGTAGGTCTTCGCGGCCGGGAACGGCGTTCGGCGACACGGCGGTATCGACCAGCAACGATCTGGGGCTCCTTCTCCTCCTACTCAGAGAGGCGAGTCCGCTCCGCGCGTGCTCCCTGCCCCTCTTACCCGAGGGCATGGACAGGGGGCGTCGTGCGGAAGAAGGTGTGCGTCTCCTCCTCGTAGCGGCTGGTCGAGGTGGTCGAAACGAGTGCGGTGAAAAGACTGGTGAAAGGGAAGGCGGCGACGAAGGCGGCGCAGGTCGTCGAACCTCCGAGCGAGGAGGGCGCGGGGACGCTCTTGACCGTGTCCGGGCGCTTTTGCGGGGAGCCCTTTGCTCGAGGTCTACTCTACTTGTACGTGGTAGTGGCCACGGCGGATCGGAAGGTCGGGTTGGCGCGGGAAGCTCCGGCGGCGACAGCAGTGGAGGAGGAGGAAGAGGAAGAGGAGCAGGAGGCAGAGGAGATGTAGCAAGAAGAGGGGGGGTAGACAGAGAAGCAGGAGGGGGAAGCGAGAGCAGTGGCATATCCTCGAGCGAGCGCGCGTCGCAGCTGCTGGAGCTGTCGATACGATGGTTGGAGGAAGGGGACAAGTGCGGTGGCCTTCGGGGTGGCGGCGCTAGCGACAAGGACGGTACGGAGCTAACGGTAGAGAACCTTGCGGTTGAATCGATTTTGGCGGTTTTTGACGTGGTGGAGGGGGCCAGACCGAAGCTGCTCAGGACCTTGCTTGGTGGGCTCTTTGACCAGAGCCAGGGTGGGGCGGTGTGCGCTTGGAGCTACATGCGAACGTGGGAAGCGCTGATGGCGCAAGAGGCGAAGCGAAAGGTGACTGCGAGACTACAGTCAGGAGGCCCGTTTTGGATTTCTCGCGCTCGAGGCGACCTGAATATTGGCGACGTGACGGCGCATTCCGCACCAGCGGAGAATTTTTGGAACGTTTCCCGTAGAGGATCAGCAATTAAGCTGTTACTGCTGTGGCGTTTCCCACAGGGGCCGTTTAAATTCGCAAAGGCTGCGCCAACCTATTCGTGCAAACCGGATATATTTTATTCGCGGTGCCATGTGCCATTACAATCGGAGTCTACCGGTGTCGTTCAACTGCGTGATAATGTTCTCGGCGGTGCCGGGCGCAAGGGCGCTTCGGCGCCCCTCTACCGCACAGCTCAGTTTATCCGACGGTCACATTGGCAGTACGCCCTCCATTGCACGTTTTTTTTCAAGCGCACGATTCCCCGCCGCCCTGCCCCCCCCCCCCTTTGTTTGTTCGATACGACGCGACGTGCCCCTGCTGGTCATCCTTGGCTCTTCCAGTGTCGACGGTTAACGCCTTACTCCAGGGTGGTGTCCGATGTGCTCGGGCGCCTGACGCTGCTTCCGCGAGGACGGGCGCAACGGGTCGTGGAATCAATGCTCCCTCTCGCCGACGTATGTCCCACTCTGGCGTCGGCATTGGTCACCCTGTGCAGGAAGTGTGTCTCGCGCGTCGAGAACAAGGTGAGCTACGCTCCTGGATCTCGAGCGGGTGCCGGGTGCATATGCGGCAGAGGCCTTACTTCGGTTGCGTCACTGCCAGGCTGATAGTTCCCCCTGGGTTGCAGGTCGACACGGGCAAATTTCGATCATTGGAGCGTCGACAAGTACCGCCCACCCACGCGTTTTCCGCTTCTTCTCGCTTCCCGAAGTACGGCATGCGACCAACACCCGACTAGACGTGTATGTACACCGATGCAGTCTCCTGGTCGCTCTCGCGTCTCGCGGTCGTGGTGGTGAATGTTTTTTTCTTCAGTACGCGTCTCCCGGCTTTGGATTATTGGCTGTAGTATTGTGATCACAAAAAAAGACGAGGTTCGACGTCGCCTTGTTTTCCCGACACCGGCGTGCGATCATCTCCCCCTTCACGGTCCTTTCGCGCCCATTGTTGTGCACAAATCGCTCGTGTGCTGCCGCAGTGCCCGGCCCCCTTTATCCACTGCGAGGTTGTTTTTCTATGTACGCCCTATACCCTCTGGCCCTGCTTCCGTCGTACATGGAGAGCTCAATTGCCATGATTTATCTCCGCTCTAACGATCTAGCAGCCGTGGCAAACCAAACTGGGGCACCCATTCACTGATCCCTCCTATCCCTTCGTGGTCTCCCGGTGTAGGGTCGGCTGCTGGCGCTGCACGCGGTGACTTGCATCCTCGCCTGGAATGCGCACCGCGCAAGGAGCGGAAGGGGCGACGGCTGTCTGGACCAGGAGGGCATGCAAGAGGATCTTGTTGGGATGTTCCGCCGGGCATTCGAAAGTGGATTGCAGATTGTGAGGAATGAGAAAGGCCAGATGTTTGGGGAAAGCGAAATTTAGCGCTGGCACTTCCTTCCGTGTCTGGGCATGGCTGGGTTCGCGCTTTTCTTGACGATGAGGGAGAGAGTAGGAGAGGGAGTCGAAAATGAAATACGCTCGTAGCTTGTTTTGCAGATTTTGATGCATACAGCGCGTGTTAGACGGTGGCGCATCCCTCACCTATACCATATGACTACATATTCACAATGAGCACTGCAGCCCTCCGGGATAGCACACGTAACGGTCGAGGCTCAGAACAAAGCAACACAGGCAATGAAGCGTTGTCGTCGGCGTGAAGGACTGACCCGAGCTCGAAAACGACCGCATGCTGCCAGCCAAAGTCGTCTCCGACCAACCGAACCCCGCCCCCGTCACGCCCTTACCCAACCCTCATCTTCAGGCCGCCCGCGCGGACACACTTCACCTTCTCTCCAGCAAACTCGCAACGTCGGTACCACTCGCCTACCAATCGGCAGCCCTTTGGAGCGCGATTGCCGCAAACGGGACACACTGCAGTCGAGCACTGCGTCAAGGGCCGCACCTGGTGCCGTCGACCCTGGAGCTTCCGCCGGCCGTCGACGTCAAGGCCTTGAGCGGACTCCGAGAAATATTCAGGATGCGCCTTTTCAGGTTCCTGGCCCATAAGGACGAGGTCCTGGGCATGGGTTCTGAGATCGTTGCTGCTGGTACCGACGATTGTAGTCTCGGTACCAGTCGAAGTGGAGGAGACGACAACGGCGGTAGCGGTACGAGCCGAGCGAAGGGTAAGAAGAAGGTTCGCCGACGGCGGGGCGGGCGCTTTCAGTTCGTCCCTCTCAGGTTGCTCGAAGAATATGGGACGTCAAGTAAAAGCCATGCCATCGTTGGCGGCGGCAGCAGTGGCGTCGGCCGTGGCCTTGACAATGGCTACGGTAGTGTGCGAAGCGTTAACGGACGAGGCGTAGTTCCCCGAGACGCTATCGGCCACTTGCTGAAGTGCTGTTGGGCGCTGGTTCCCGCCCTCGAAGGGTCGATAGAGACGGGCGCGGGCGACGGGCACGAGAGGGTAGCGGTCGGACCGGGAAAGCGAGAAGATGCGGAGGCGGTAGCGAGAGCGGTGTTGGGGGCGGGAAGTAGTCGGTTTGGGGGACGACGAGGAGGAGGAAGAAGACGAGAAGTGTCGACCCATGGGATTGGTGTTTGCTCACCAGAGGGGGAGGCGTTAGTTGCTGTGGTGGAATTCCTGGAGGGAGGCGGGAGTATGGAGGTGAGTTCCGGGGGCGTAAGGGGGGCGAATCATGCCCCAAGATGGCGTACAACGCGCAACTCCGGAACATGTTGGTCGTGCTGGTGTCATCGCACGTGGAGGTCGTAGCGTGCGGATAGCGGGGCGTTGAGCCGACATCCGTCTGCTGTGCTGTCCCTCGAGCCCTCCGTGTAGACTAGCGTGTCGACCTTGCTGGTTGTAGGTGTTGGGCTGCCTGGTTGTGGACTGGTTCTGCAGGCAGGTGAGTGTTGCATTCTCCAATTTATAACTTGTTGATTGTTCGCTTGCACCAAGGATCAACCTACACATCCCAGACAAACTCTGACCCCCACGTTTAACTGGACTTCAGGCGGTTCGAGTGGTGACTCCACTCCAACCTCCCGCTTATCCGGAAGAAGACAATCTTCGTCAATCCCACGTTCCCGCTCCGCCTACGTGTCACCCGGGGGTGGTTGGGCCCCTCACCAGCCTAGGTGTTGTGGTAACACTTGCAGAAACCCTGGTGGAATGTGTTGTAAGCGGTGAGCATCGGCTTATTGATTGATCCAACTATCTTAAACGGAAACCCAAACATGCGTGCGCTGCTTCCACGCGTGACGATTTTGTTTTTGTTTTTATATGATCTGTTTTGATTTTGATGTGCAGTGGCTGCGGTGTTCTCCGATGATTTTATGTACAGGGGCGGGAAAGTCCAGTTGATCCGTCAGACACATGTTGCTTTTTTCGGGTTGTTATAACGGTGACTCACCCGAGCTTCGCCCGCAATTTCAACGGATGGCTGAGGCACGCACCCCAACGCTTCACCTTCTCAATCGTATGCCTATCCTCGCGTTCCCGCTTTCTTCTTCTTGCGGCCCTGCAGGAATCTCGTGCCCTCCCGCAATGCCATTTCTGCGTCCGCACCCCTGCTCCACCGTGACTCCGGACGGCACCAGCAACGGGCGTTCTCACCCTTCCAGTAGCCAGGGCGGCGCCGGCGGTGGTGGCGGAACGGGGAATGAAGAAGACCTCGCTTTGTGGGCTGCCACAGACGTGTTTACCCTGCTCGCGGCGGCAACGCGGGCCGCGGAAGGTGTCGCTGGACGGGCGGGTTTTCTGAAGAAATCGAAGGCGCGGGCTCCAGCGGACCTCTCGGAGATAATCGCGTCGCTTCCGGTTGAGACTTTGGGTATGGGCTTGTCCCCTGGCCCTGAACTTCCATCTGGCGGGGCCAGGGCGGAGAAGAACGAGGACGGTGAAGCGGGCGGGGCCACTGGAAGGGGGGCCGGTGGCAGCGGCTGCGGAGGAAAGGGAAATGCGGGAGGGCAGCGCTCCCTGTTGTCTGCACCGTCCGCGCTCGTGTTCGTTCACACTTTTCTGGGTTGGGCGGCAAGAGAGAAGCGCCGGGGACCAGCGGTGCTAGTCGCAGAGGGTTGGGACGGGGGAATAGGCGTGTGGCTGGGGCTTCTGCACTCCGTCCGGGTCTTGGCGACTGCGTTGGAAACGAGCCGGGGCGGTCGTGAGGGCGGGACTCGAGAGGGGAGCGAAAGCGAGTGGGCGGAAGGTGCGGCGACCGAGGACGGTGGCTGCTGCTCTTCTGCGGAAGCTATCGCGCTCGCCGTGTTCGAGCTGCGTGCCGTGGTCGGAACACCGTCGGCCGCGCTTGACGTTCTTGACCCATCTGCCGCAAAGGGCACCCTTCTTTCTTCGACTTCCGGGGCGTCGCCCTCGACGCCGGGTGCTGGCGGTGCTGAACCAGAGAGCCGCCCGAGAGTGGCGAATGGCACTGTTCCGAGCACGCCTCCTTCACCGCGACGCCCTCCGCCGGGGACAATGATTACGGGATTTCTTAAGAGAATGAGCGACAGGTGGAAGGCTGCTCTGGACTGGGGCTTACCGGGGTCTGGGCCTGCCAGGCGGGCTTCCCCAAGACTTGAGCGCGAGAGACACCGAGGCGGCCGCGGTGGAGACAGCATAGCAGAAAGCTTGAAGGCCGAGGCCGAGGACCTGTTCTTCGCGCTGCGGAGCGAGCTGCTGCGCGCCGAGCGGCTAGTTTTGTCGATCTTGGTTGTGGATCCTGATGCTACCCTTAGCAGAAGAACGTGGGCGGTGCAAGCTAAGGTGGCGTCGACACGCCGTTGGGGCGTGGGCGTCTTCGACGGGGTCGCACAGCGGCCGCCGCCCCTCTCTGTCAACGTGGCTGCGACCACCTCGACGAGCCCGCGCTCTTGCGGCAGCGGCGTGGCTGGGCGATACACAAGTCCTGGTGTTATTGCCGGGGAGGAACCGGAGGCAGGATCAGGTCCGGCGCTAGCGGAGACGAAAGGTAGCTGCGGTGCTAGAGGAGCCCTTTCTTGGGGGGTAAGAGCGCCGACCGGAGGTAAGGGCGACGGCGGCGGTGGTACCCCGTTACGGGAGATACCTTCGCGGCAGCGGTGCGATCAAGGGCCCAAACATCGAGGAAAGGGAGGCGACCGAGGGGGATCGACGCAACAGGGGTCGGCCGCAGTTACCGGGGTGTCTTTGTGTGGGAACAGGGTAGAGGACGAGGGCGGCGGTCTTGGTAAGCTGTGCCAGCTAACGGCGGAGGAGATGCGGGAGGGGTTGGAGAACGGGTTGTCCGTCAAGCTCACGCAGGTATACCTATATGTTTTATCCTGGTACGCGCTTTCGTACTGTGTGCGCCAACCGTTGTACGCGTGGCGTGTGGGAAGGCTACGCGGCCTAAATCGACAAATGTCTGCCCGGCAAACCTCTCAAACGCTTGTTTTTCTGGGAAACAGGGGGTGGCCTCGAATATTGCTTCTGAAGCTCTGCGCAATGTTGCAATGCCTCCTCCGCGCGACAGTTGGGTTGGGTGCTGGTCGATGGCAACTCGAGCAGTCAAAGCAATGCTGCAAGAATGATTTCCGGTTGCAAAAACAAGGCGGCCGACACAGTGGCGCGCCGCGCTCTAGCACAGCCGTTTCCAAAACACTGGCATGACTTGCTTGCTTGCCCACTGCTCTGGTCCCGAACGCAGGCCTATCTGGACCTAATCGAGCTTCTGGGGAATGCTTCACTGAAGCGTCAGAGTTTGACGAGGATAACACCCGCGGCTGCTACTGTTTGTCTTGCGATCACTCACGAAGCGACTGTACCGCAGGTCGCGAACGCCAGCAAGCAGCCACCCACCCCCACTGCCATCGGTGATCCAACCAATGTTGGCAACGACCAAGAAAAAGATGATGCCGGGGGCGTCTTGCTTTCCATCCTCGCCGGCCACTGCATTACCCAAGCTACCCTCTTCAAGAGGCTTATCCGCGCAGCGATCAGGTTCGACGGCGTCGGTGCGAGCCATCGGCGCAGCTGTCTGCATGCATCGAGAACCGCGGCAACTACGTCAGCCGTGCTCGACGCGCACAACAACGACTTTTTACTGGCGGGAGCGGGCGGTGAGGGCGGCGGGATTGCCGGGGTGAACAGCCGCTCGGGCAACGGTAACGATGCAGCTGGTGGTGAGCGTGCTTGCCATAGTGATAGCGGAGGGAAGGGGATACGTCTATCTCGGGAATTTCCTCTCCAGAACACCCCCCCTCAATTGGAACGATGTTCCCGATTGTTGGTTCATTGTGTGCGATGGATCCGCAGTCGTCACGGCAACAGCTGCGGCCGGTCGAAGCTCCTGATCGAGGAGGATGCTAGCGAGTCGAGCGAGGAATCAGACTGTGGAGCAAGAGATAGCGGGGGCGGCGGGGATCACAACAGCAGGTACGGTAAAAGGGGTTGGGGCGTCGATCTAGATGAGGGAAAGGGCGGCGAGTTTGGCGACGTTGAGCAATATAGTGGCCTAAGCGGCGGCGGCGGCCGCGGAAGGCAAGGTCGGTGCAGCTCCCGTCCAGAGGATGTGAGGTTTGCGACCTCCCGGGAGTGCTACATGGCCATGCGAATGGCGTTTCTAGAGTTCGAGACCGCGCTCTCTATGACCGGAGGCTTGGTGGCGGGAGATGCTTGCGACGCCGACGGCAGTAACAGTATCGACGGCGATTTGGCCGATACCATTGCAACGGTAGCGTCCGGCCTACTAGAGTTGTTTATACCAATGGTGACGACTACGACAGCGGCGGCGACTACTACTACTACGACGACCGTGCAATCGACAGAGAAGGGGAAAGAAGTTGTGGGTGCATTGGCCCCAGGCTCCGCTCCCACCCCCGACAGGGACCCAGCCTCTATCACAGCCACCACCAAGAAACGCGGCGACATTAGACAGGACGGTGGCACGGAGGGCATCGGGGGGAAACCGTTTCCCTTCGCTGCCATCGACGTGTTCCCAGAGCATATGAAACTCCTGTTGATGCGCGTGCTTGAGAGGGTGTACCTGGTCGGCAAGGCGGCAGCAATGACCGCCGTGGCAGCTCTCGCAAAACCGTCGTCCACGTTCATCGCGACAGTCGTGGCATCGCCGCGGACATCGTCGCTGTCGCCATCACCGCCGCCGCCGCCGCTGGCCCCTCCATCGCCGCCGCTAGCCAAACGACACCGGCAGCAACGCGCCGCGGAGGCAGCGGGCAAGCCCGGCGACAGGGCTGGGGGCGTGCCTACCAAGTCAGCCGAGCGTGGCACGACTGCTTCGGCCGGCCGCAGTGAACTAGGTGGTCGTGGCACAAAGGCGGCAGGGGGTGGACGTGCTTCCGCGGCCGGTGCGTCCGCTACGGTCGCTGTTGGTGCTGGATGTCGTCCTTCGCGGTCAAAATTGGCGTCTCAGTCATCGTCGCCGTCGAAAGTACGATGCAAGATTGAGCGCGAGGGACAACTACAAGAAGGCGATTGTCTCGACGGCGGGGCGGTTGATGCGTGCGCGGTTCGCTTCATTCGGACGGCTGGGTCGGGCAGCGCGGTGTCGGCAGGGTCGCAGGAGGGCGTTGCCGTCCTTTTGGTTGTGTTGCCTGTGGTGGCGTTTGCGTCGGGAGATTGCTTGCAAGTTATGGCGGCGGCGAGGAGGTGGACCGAAGGTCTGCGTGCGAAGTCTCGAAAGGCAGGAGATGACCCTTGCCGCAAAAGGGTGAGTTTCGGACCGAGGGAAAGGTACACGAGCTTTTTCGGCCGACAGGGCCAGTTCGACGTCCGTGCGCGGCTTTGGAGTAAAACCACGCGCTTGGCCTTGTGGAGTGGTTACGTTTGCTAGTTGCTAGTATGGGCTATTCGTCGTAGGTATGAGAGTTGAAGGGCCACTGCACGGCCGTTTTCTCCATGTTGTCGTTTCTTCCTCCGCAGATTACACCAGAGCAAGATTTACTGGCCTGAGAAATATTATTACCTTCATTACGTAGAGGACGCCGAAGGGCCCCCAGCCTCCCGGTCTGCGTCCTCCCACCGCCCCCACCGCCCGTATTCGGCACCAAATCTCCGTACCTCTACATCGACGTATGATGCGGCCTTTGCGCGTATAGCAGCGCACATTTTTTTGCGTTGTTGTGTGTCGCTGTACCGAAAAGATCTGCTCGCTGTTGTAGTCCTGTTGACAGGTTAAACTGTCCTGAAACCAATTTGAGCTTTTGTGCTCCTTGATCAAGATCAGACCAGTTATATACAACAATCAAACCATCGCCCCCCTCGAAGCTAGCTGCCTTCCTTGCTCTGCGCTGTCCTTTTTCTATATCTGCGGTAGTTTCTTATCTCGATATTTCCTTCCCCCACCTTCGTCCGACAGGCGTCCACCGTGCTGTTTAAGATGGACCGCTGCGAGCTAGAGATCAACAAGGCGGCCCAAAGGGCGAGGCAGTTCCTGGACCACTTCGAGGAAGCCGACAAAGGAAACGCCAACATTGAGACGCCGGGTGGTGGCATTTCCGCTGCCGCCGGCGTCGGTAGTGCAAAAAAACGGAGGCGTGGCCGCGTCCGCAGGAGCAGTGGCAGCAGCGGTGGCGGCGGCGCCGTTGGCCAGGCGAGAGTAAAGTGTGTAGGGGAAACGGCCACAAACCCTTGCGACGAACAGCTAGGGAAGGCCTTGCGGCTGATGATTGCTGGCGCCGACACTCTCGCAGCGTGGCGGCGGGACGCCTCTGCGAAGGAGAATGGTCGGGCAGGCCCGAAGCACGGTTTTTCCCGTGGCAAGGGTCAAGCGCATCGAGCGCAACGGTCGGGGGTGGCGGGCGCGGAGGATGAGGGGAGCGGGGAGAGTGGTTTAGAAGAACGCCGTGTCGCTTCGTGGGATCGGTTTGGTAGGGTACCGTCGAAGAGAAGGAGGTTGAGGGGGGCACGGGTAAGGAGTCGTAATACGGTGATCGACGGGTGGCTGGAGGAGGGGGGGGGAGGGCGTTGACCCGGCGGATGCTTTTGTTGACCTCGAGGATTTCATCGATGGATAAAAACTACCCAGCGCAAACCACCTTGAGCGCACGCAGCGTGTGCTCGTTGGGTTCTCGGCAGTGCTCCTCGCTTCCCATGACCGAGGCTCGCGGGGTTTTATGGTTTCTGCGAGGTTTGGACAGCTACTATTACATTAGGAAGTAGTCAGGTTGCCGGCATCGAAAACAGTAGCGGCATCGCCATAGGCGCCTTCCCTGGTTAGGTTTCATTATTTTTCATGGGGGGAGATGGTGAAAAATTCCCGCCGAAAAAAAAAACACAACCTACTTGGTGTATGAGGTTGATGTATTCGAAGAGAAAAAAAAAAAATCGTTATGTCGTGCCTGAACCGGTTTTATCGAATCCTTATGGGAAATCCAGCCCAGCGCAAAAAGAGGGGATGGACTGAAAAAATCCCCGGCTTTGAAAAACGCCATATCGAGCTGAAATTTTCAGAGTGTGATAGTTTGGGGTGTAAATCGCGAATAATCCGTTGTTGCATTTTCCGAGTTACTCCATGCGAACGAGTTACAGCTGTCCAAATGCGCAAGAAAACGGGGATGGCGGAGAAAAATCCCCTCCCTCTTACATTGCTCTATTCATGGTCGTAATGGCTGAAACTTTCAAGTTAGGGTAACTTTGGAGTGGGGATGACAAACATGCAAGACCAACATCTCAATCGGTGTGTCCATTGAATGAAATAGTCTATTGCTTAAGGATTTGGATTCTTTTAAACAGTTTTTAAGCTCTCTCTCCCCAGCGGAATTTTTGTCTGGGCAATTTTCTGAGTGGTTCTACCCCCCCACAAATCGGCCGAGCGGGGTCGATTGGCGAGGTAATATGAAAGAAAAGTCCGGAATTACGTTTTTTTTTTTTTAAACAAGCCAGGAGAACTTTTTTGTTGTTGTATGCACCACTTTTTTAAACGACCGTTTTGGGAGTCTCAGAGATGATAAAAAGGTTTTTTGTTTTTCGTTTTTTTTTCCGGGTGTGGAGGGCCAATGACACCTAACCGCGGAATGCGCCCAGAGTGCATGATAGGGCGACAAATAGCAAATAACGTGGGCATGGACGTATCGCACGACCGGAGGCGGAGGAACGTGGATAAGTACAGCGGGCGAGCAACTTTTGTATGCAACGATTGGCGACCGACCGGCGGAGAACACACAGCGACAATTCAGTTAGAGTGCCGTATATTGGTAATATTCCTAATTGTTCCCTCTGGAACACGTTTACCGATATTATTCTATCAAGCCTAACCGTTCCCTTTGGGACACGGTGATCCGCCATTGCACTAAGGCCAGATTGGACCGTCAGGTATATATATGTTGTCGAGTAGGCGCGAGTGGGCGTTTGGTCCAAATATGCCACTGACTTTGGAAGAGAGTAAGGGGTTTGCAAACAAGATCCATATTTCGATATTTCATCACAAGCGCTGCAAACAAACAAGAACGCAGAGCTTTTTAACCCCTGTTCGCCCTTTCTTGGGTCCAACAATTTACTACCTCTCACGGGAACGTAATTTTCCTATCCGTGTTTTTTCCGGGAGATTAGCAGTTCAATAGATCTATTATATCTGTCAAGAGACCAGTAAAAATTTGGTGAAATCCGTTTTTCATCGGTGATGTAGCCATAGCCTTAGTGTGATATGAGTGGAGTACTCATGGGCTATAGATATAGATAATATGTTGCAGTCTTGTAGTCTCACGAATACGAGAATAATCCGGAGAACGGATTAACCCGGCGGATACTCCGTTAGTCGAGAGTAACGTTCTTTTAGGAATGTTTCCTAGGGCGGATAACCCGTTAGACGAGAGTAATGTTCCTTCACGCAGATAGGACCAGGAAGTGAGAAGTTCTTATATTAGCAGAAGAACGATCGGTAGCCATAGGAAAGTTCTGTAGGCGTACATCAGATAAGAGGAATTTAGGAGAGCTTGTGGCGTGGGGTGGGACGAGTATATCTGGGCGTCGAGTCCCTCCTCCCTACCTCTCACTTGTCTACCAGAGTACCTCCTCAGCTCTCGCCATCAATAAGAAGATCTAAATCAGCAGAAGCGAAGCACTGCTTTCCAGCTGCCAGAACCACCTGCGTCCCTTACCCTTACCACTACCCTATAGCGGGCTCCGCTTCACATCTGGCGTCGTCGGCAGGACTCTCTCTCTCTCCTTTGTTAGTATCTCTTTTAGTGGTTGTTCTCAGCGAACACCCCCTCTTCGTAGTGTTTGGGTCTTATTACGAGGTGTGGGGGGATCTATAGCCTCATTTCTTTTGTTTCGAACAGCCGCATCTTCGACCACCTTTTTCCTGGCCGTTTGGGATGAACTTCGTCATCACCCTCCGACCATCTTGTGGTCTGCATATACGACTATTCAGGGTGGGCTAGTGTGATATGAGTGGAGTACTCATGGGCTATAGATATAGATAATATGTTGCAGTCTTGTAGTCTCACGACTACGAGAATAATCTGAATAACGGATTAACCCGGCGGATACTCCGTTAGTGGAGAGTAACGTTCTTTTAGGAATGTTCCCTAGGGCGGATAACCCGTTAGATAGACGAGAGTAATGTTCCTTAACGCAGATAGGACCAGGAAGTGAGAAGTTCTTATATTAGCAGAAGAACGATCGGTAGCCATAGGAAAGCTCCGTAGGCGTACATCAGATAAGAGGAATTTAGGAGAGCTTGCGGCGTGGGGTGGGACGAGTATATCTGGGCGTCGAGTCCCTCCCCCCTACCTCTCACTTCTCTACCAGAGTACCTCTTCAGCTCTCGCCATCAATAAGAAGATCTAAATCAGCAGAAGCGAAGCTCTGCTTTCCAGCTGCCAGAACCACCTGCGTCCCTTACCACTACCCTATAGCGGGCTCCGCTTCACACTAGGCTTCGGCGCGTCAAATGTTTCATTTAGCGAGGTTGCGGGTTGTTGCTGCCGCTGGTTCACAACTTCGAAGATACCTCGTGAGTCGTTTCTGGCTGCCTATATCTAACAGCCGATTTTCCTATTAATAATTGAGAATTGCCTTTTCGATGAGGGTGAGAATCAAAAATGTTGTTTTTTGTTTTTTGATGAGATATATTTCCCTCGCAGTCGAACCATTACATGTGTGACAGCCGTCGATGACACAAAAAAGGAAAAAAAAAACAGTACTGATTGTCAGATTTGCAGTCTCGAAATATCGAAGATCCGAAAGAATCGAGATTTATGCGCAAGGCGCCTCGCCCCTAAATACCAAGTTTCTTATATCCTCCGTTTTACGAGCCTGTCAAGGTATAGATATTGCGGATCGATACGAGTACCTATCAATGAACAAATATTCTAGAATTATCGTACTACAGTAAGTTGGTACATTTTGATTGCGAGAGAAATACAACTCTTGAAAAAAAAAAAAAAATTGAAAGCTGAATCGATTATTTTTCTCATCGGAAAGGCAATTCTCAACTATATATGCTCGTAGGAGGAAAACACTGGCTGGCTTACCGGACACCCTCACACAACCCATCAAGAGAGTGCCTCAACTCGCGAGCTGTGGTTGCTTATGACGGCCGTCGTACCTGTCCGCAAGTGAAGTGCGAACGTTTAGTTGGGGGTTGTTCTTCGCCTCATTTTGAGTACCCCAATTTTCGATCAAGGACTGAATCCCTCGGTGGTCTATAGCGGCTCTACATAATAACGGGAAACAATTTCTTGTCCTTCCATTTGACGTAGTTTAATCAAATGATTGTCTCCGGAGCTCATTGGCGCTGCACTTCAGTCGGTGTAGCACGGTACCACTGAGTATCAATACCAACATCTCTCGCATTGTCGTCAACGCTGTCACCAGCCACCACATGCAGAAAGCGCCTATACTACAGTACGTACATAGCTCGTGTTTTCGCAATTCGACAGGGGGAGAAAATGTTGTGCCCTTTTCGCGATACAAATGAAGGCACGCACCGTACCGTAGAGGGGAGGGGGGAGGCGGGCTTGCTACGTACCCCCGGATCTAAGCAACGAAAAGAAGAGGGTGCCACTGTAGAGAGAGTAGCGCAAAGATAATAGACGTGGGGCGAGCAATAAAACAAAAAGTCCTTCTTGTGTTTACGTTGCACATGGTGGCGCTCGACACTGTTAACATCAATAGTCGTAACTCACATCAAGGCAGCGCAGCATTGGTTCAAGCGCAGTGCACCAACACGCTCGACGTGCTGGGTCTGCTCCGCTCCTTGTCCAACATGCAGAGCACGCTTGATTGATGTCCCACCACCACTCACTATAAGCCGCCACAGACAGGGTTATCGGCAGCTCGTATTAACACGACGGCAGGACCAATAATGTATTATTGTTCATGGCATTACAACATATATAAGATGGACGATATTTCGGATACTAAGGAAAATCTTCTGCCTGAGACGTCCTTACTTGAACCCGACACCATTCCTCCGCCATCACTGGCGCCGCTGCAGAAAATAGACCGCCCTCAAATGTTCCATCCCAATGCATGCTACAATTGACGTCAACGCCCAACAGCAACGTCCGAAGGAGTCTGTCACCTATCTGTTACCCCCCCGCGAGATAACAGCACCATAATTTCAGCACACACAGAAGTAGGCACCAGTATCAGAGGGTTTCCACGCCACGGGGGTTGGCTCCCGTTAAGGTCCCTTTGTATCAAAACACCGCCCATCCGAAAACCCACAACCCGCATACATATAAACCCCCACGCATTTATGTAATAATCTCCATACATATATACTGTATATATATCAGGAATATCGTACACATACGTACCCAAATCAACCCCGCCATGTATCATATAGCTGGCGAAATCGCATCGATCTGCCACAGAGTACTACAGTAGTTAGTGTACAAACCACAACATAGACGTGAAAGAAAACACACGCACCACGCACGACGCTCGACTAGTCAACGATATCAAAAGTAGGAATTCGGCAACACGGACGCTGCTGCTCCTTGTCTTGTCTTGTAGCCCTATATACGCCCTTCACCTACCACGCTGACCGGATATATACGGAATGCTAGTGAATAACCATCGACACCTACCTACCGGTCTTTGCGTTTTTCGGCCGGAGTGTTACAACTCAAGGGCGACACCGGCTTCCCTCCCGGCCCTCAATCACAAACGCCATACTCGTGGCCACTTTCCGAACATGCCCACCCCACGACATACCTGCACAAGCAAAATCTAGCCGGCTTCGACCCCGACTTACTACTAAATAGTCCCTCGCATGACCTGTCTCTACCACCACTTTTGCTGCCGTCTCCTGGTTCTTATATCACCGTCAAGGTATATTTGTGGATGAACGCGGAAAGCATCGCGGTTTGGAAACCAACAAACCGTGACATGCCTTCCCTGCCCACCCCAACCAAAAAACACACCGCCACCAGACTAACCGCAAACAAACACAGCAAAGACGTCAACTCCACGGGTTGGCTACAAAACGTCATGTACTGTATTTTATACCTTAGGGTTGGCTCCGTTCCCTCGGACCCTTGCTTCGGCATCAATCTGTGGCGGCATAATATATCTGATCTTACGACTGGAGGTGGGAAGGTATTCATAGTTTGGAAACCAACAAACCATGACTACCTTCCCGACCCCCGGCCTAACCAAGACAACTCCAGTGAACCAGGACGCACGGCACCCAACGTGTGCGCAACAAAAACAATCATGGACGGACCTACCCCCTGACGTTGTAGCCCCCAAGCACAACACCAATCGCTTTTGCAAAGTACATCGTCGACCGGACAAGCCGTACCCTATTCACGACTACTATCCGAAAAAAAGACCGTTTTGGTGTTCGTGTTAAGCCCAAAAAGGCTCTTGAATTTGCAGACAGAGAGTGGTAGTCATCAGCATCTAAGCATTAACTATCAATAGGTTCAGCAAGTCGCAGACGTTTGTGATAAACTGACCGACTTCTAAAGTCGTCGTCGCCCCATCGTACTACAGCAATATACAACACTACATCACTGGTCATATCATAAAACAAATTAAAGGCGTCAGTTTCCAGCGACTCCATTCCGCCAACCTTTCCTGCTAAAAATAAAGTGCATGTGCGCTCCATGTACGGCTATTTTGCGGACGATCAGCGACTCAACTGCCACCACATTTTTACCCCCTGCCCCTTACCGCCCATCCTACAACATTTTTGCACCAGGAACACGGATCATTCCGCCGTGACCGCGCTGCTATCGCAAGTGCAGACCACCAGTACAAACACCCCGCCTTCCAAGTACAGACCACTGCCAGCCATCAAGACAATCGCAGTATCGACCCCCAAGGTATAGATCCTAAGAAACTCGCTATTTTTTTTTTTATACCAGGTATTGTATAATATTCCGGCGGGCTGGTAAACACAAAGCTACTACTGTACTACTACGACACATCTGCTTGCCCCCTGGTCCATCCCCCGATCTTTTTGAACCAGGAACACAATCCCCCCAAACTACACGGTGATCGCGCTGCTATCGCAGAGCAGAGCACCTCTAGAGGAATTACCTCGCCTTCGAAGTACAGGTCAATGCAAGCCACCGAAACAAGTAGCCCCCCCATCGATACAGATCCTAAGAAACTCTCACAAACTTTTTATAGTTTTTTTTTTCATCCTCCGGCGGGCGGGTAAACATAAATGCTACTAAACATCCTCTTGCCGCCAACCCCTCCCCCCAACCCTCCTTTTTCCCCACGAGCATGAATCATTCCAGCCCACATTGGTGATCGCGCTGCAGTGTCGCAAGTGTAGAGACACCTCTAGAGGAACCTCGTCTTGCAGCTACACATGCCTGGGAGCATCCTGCTGTGACACAAAACCTTCTTCAAACAAAAATGAAGACAGGCGTCAATGCAAGCTATCAAGGCACTATGCAACCCCGCCCAAACAGACCCCAACAAACCCTACCGCCAGTACGAAACACCTCCTCGTCTCCATCGGACCCTCACGATTTGTAGAGTCATGACCTTAGTCTACCCCGCCCCCCCCCCTCATAAAACCCCGGGGTCATACCCAAGGCCAGTTGACACAACAACCATCGATCAACGAGCCATAATTCCACACATCGGAGACAGATCAGATCAGATCAGATAGATCATCTAGATCCTGGCCTGTCGTTATGGAATGTCGTACACGATCTGTACAGCACAGGTCCAACCTAGGAAAACCTGTCCTAGACCATGCTGGTTGTACGCCTCCCACGCGGCAACATGAGCTAGATCATACAGATCAGGAATGGATCTATATATCTTCCCTCTGACAGATCTAGATCATCAAGTGGGAATGATCTGTAGATGATCTGCGCGAGGTGTGAACTATTCGACGGCACGAGTGGGTCATAGTAGACGTACTTCGTCTGCCGCCAAAAGCGCCAACACGCTCACCAATTCTCGTGTGCCCGACAACCCGCCCATCGAACGCCTCCACCACAATACATTTTTATCTTTTTTTTAATCATCACTTCTACTTTCCAGCTCAACTCGTAAGATGTTTAACCGTCAAAGGCCTTCTGGACAAGCCGTGATGGGCACAGGTGTCTTTCCTTCTTCCCCCCAGCATTTGCCTTCATTTTTACCGCGCATAGGGCCCGGTGTTCCCACTGCACGTCCATTTTCATCGAATTTTGCTAACTTGCGCCCTCGCGCTGTCGGCAACGGAAGACAAAAACTAAAAAGAAAAACAATGGAAGAAGACTCAGAAACTAAAAGTGAAGCGAAATCATAATCACGAATATAGCACAAGAGGGGCATTCGAGAGAACTTATCACAGCAATGCACCACTCCTGGAATGCTTTGGAACACTCCAAGCACGGAAAACTAAGGTATCCTAGAATTCACTTCTTCAGAAGCTCATGAACTTCCCCCTGCTGCTGGCGCCGCGTCCGGTGGTGGTGGCAGCCTTCTGAGTCGACCTGGAGAAGAGGTGCATACAGTATCAAAACATAGCATGGGGACGACCAAAACGAAGCGTCAAGCATCGGGGTGGAATATTCGGTAAGTATCTGCACTATTAATATTATTCGTAGGCGTGTCGTGTACCAGTATTGTTATGGTTGCTGTACTTATTAGTAGTATACCCGCACTATTCATTCTTATAAATACTATTATTAATGTTACTATTATTTGTTCATTTTTTATATCGTTGTTGATGTTGTTATGTCTGCGATCCGACAATGTGCTTCTACGTTGATCACCTCTGAATATTCCCTGAATATTAACAACAATAACATATATTAGAATCTTTGCGATATTCCAATTTGGTCGGGCCACACTATCATATTTGAAACCGGCCAACATGAGGAGCTGATTGGTCAAACAGGTGAATCCGAAGTTGCTCCATTTGCTAACCAAACCACAGAGTTACCCAACCCAACAATACTTGGAGTTGAAAATGTCATTTTGGTCACTTTTCCCCACGGCACTTTTTTTTTCGTGTGCTGGGATTGCTATTAAATAGGAAACAGACTACCATAAACCCAACCCAACAAAATCATCCGCAAACACCCTCCTAATTTGTTGTTTTTGCCATCCGGCAAGGTGCAACATGAGCTTCAAGTCGATCACTCGAAAGTCAAAACCATCTCCAGAAAGGATTGTACTGCACGGCTATATACCTCCTCCCCGCCGCTCACCTACACCAGCCAAACTCAACATCTTTCTACCTACTATCAATAGTAGTATCTCCTATTGATACTGCTTACCGACGGGTGGAAGACCTGGTCGATCTGGCGGATGCGGCTGAAGGGACGGCACCGACGGATACTGCGCGCGAGGCGCCCGGCGGGATGGCTGCCGCGTTCTTCTTCTTCGCCACCCCCGCAGCAGTAGCCCTAGATGCAGACCTGAGCACTCGCCCTGACGGTGCAGCCCCAACCTTGCCTCCGTCGTTGCCGGACTCGCGGGCCTTGACGACAACCCGGCTGCTGGGGGCACCACCCCGGCCAACCTTGATGTCAGGCCCCTTGTTGACAGACCTCGTCGCCGACCGCAGCACTCGCCCCGACGGCGCAGCCCCCACCTTGGCCCTGCCGATGCCGGACTTGCAGGCCTTGACAGCCTGGGCGTTGGGGGCACCGCCCCGGCCGAGCTTGATGGCAGGCCCCTTCTCGACCGAGGTGCGCTGTACCACAGTGCCGGTCACTACCGGCGAGTCGATCGATGATATTTCCTCGGTCATGAAGGCGGTGCACTCTACGGCGGGCTCAGTAACCACCGTCGAACTACGCTTCTCCACAGTACCAGCCACTACCCCTGCGGGGAGCGGCGGCACTCCCTCGGCGATGGGGTTGGTGCCCTTTCCCGTGGCCTTGGTCATCAGCTGCGCGGCAAGCGAAGTGGTCGGTCCCCCCGCTGCTTGCTTCCCTCCAGAGTTGAGGCTGATGGCCCCAAGAGGAGGGCGGCGGGTGGAGTGCCGCGGCGTTTCGTCCCCCGCCTTGCCCTTGGATGGAGTGGCGGCTTGAGGGGGCGGGACCGCCTTGACCTGGTTCTCGTCGGTGGCCATGATCTTCTTCCAGGCCTTGGACGGTGTCTGCCAAGCGCCGGAAGGCGTTACGGCCGCGGCGGAAGTTACCGTCTTGCCCCTGGTGGAGGTGGCGGCGGGAGGGGACGGAGTCGCCTTGCCCTTGGTGAGGGTGGAGGCGGGAGTGGGCGGGGTCGCCTTGCCCTTGGTGGAGGTGATGGCGAGAGTGGGCGGGGTCGCCTTGCCCTTGGTGGGGGTGGGAGGCGGGAGTGGGCGGGGTCCTCTTGCCCTTGGTGGAGGTGATGGCGGGAGTGGGCGGAGTCGCCTTGCCCTTGGTGGGGATGGAGGCAGGAGTGGGCGGAGTCCTCTTGCCCTTGGTGGAGGTGATGGCGGGAGGGGACGGAGTCGCTTTTCCCGTGGTGGGGGCGATAGCGGAAGAGAGCGGGGTCGCTTTTCCCTTGATGGAGGTGACGGCGGGAGGGGGCGGAGTCGCCTTGCCCTTGGTGGAGGTGATGGCTGTAGGGGGCGGGGTCGCCTTGCCCTTGATGGAGGTGATGGCGGGAGGGGGCGGGGTCGCCTTGCCCTTGATGGGGGGGTGGTGGTGAGGGGGGGCGGAGACGCCTCGAAGCGGCTCACCGCTGACCCGACCAAGCCCCTAGCGGGTGTCGTCGTGAGGGCACGGGCTGGGGAAAGGGTGCGCGTCGCTATCCCAACAAACTCAAACTCTGCCGGTGCGGAGGCGCCAAGGGTGGTGGTGGCGGCCAATGCTTCTCCTAGGCGAGCCACCTCCGCCTGCAGCCGACGGTTCTTCTCGTTGAGTTCTGCGTTGCCACCCAGCAGGCGCTCGTTCTGCAAGGCAAGCTGCAGCTTGCCGGCCTCAACTCTCTTGAGCTGCTGGCGAACCTCGGCGTTTCGTGCAGAGAAGGCCTTCACCTTTAGTGCTAGTGTCTTTTTTTCGCAGTCCAGCTCGATGTTGCGCGCCGAGAAGGCCTTCACCGTCAGAGCGTGATCCCTAACCTCGGCCTTTATCGTTTGTTTGTGCGCCCGTCGTTCGGTGTCAAGCATGGCGCAAAGCTTGCGCTGCTTCTGCCTTTCACTCAGCCTTTCCTCCTCGCTTGTGGAGAGCCGCTGGGTGAGGAAGTCCAGCACCATCTTGATCTTCCTGGTGGTCAGTTCCTACGATAGATAGATAGACGCGTCAGGAAGGAGGTACCAGGTGTACAGACACACGGGCAAGGGATAGTGAGCGGTAACTGTCAAGCGGGGGGTGTCGTAGAGTGGTGGGTATCGTTTCTGTTCGTTGGGTGTTGTTCTGTTTCGATGTGGCGCAGAGGGCACCTGTAGGTATGCGCACCATCGTTGGGGATACCACCCCCCCCCCCCCCCCCGAAACTATAAAGATGGGCTATGACAGGAGCCCATAGCTCTGGAAGGGACACCTAAGTATATATATACGTACTAGTGTCATATACATCATATTCTATCATGTGACATTTCATACCAGGCATGGTACAACAGACGTATGCTACACCGGATGGGCGATGGAAAGATAGGAGGAGAGGACTTTTTATTCGTTTCAGAATCACCGCGCTTTATTCAATTCACGATTTCTGTTAAACCCCATCAAATGCATACGCCATCCAAAGCCGATTAGTTATTCTCGTCAGGCACGGGTCGATTGGTACGTATGGACCGTGGCCCACAATTCCTACCTTTTCCGTTCGCCTCACAATTTTTGAAATACGAGGACAACGAACTGACAAATAAATCACCCTTTAGTCACACATACCAGGTGCCAGGAGCACATCGACACATGTTATACACACGCAACAACGTCTCGCGGTCATTATCCGGTGGCGTGTTTCACTGTTGACAATAAATTCGTGTGTAGACCCGGCACAGAGATAAAAACGTTTCAAGGGTGTGTAGTAGGGTAGGAACAGTATTTTCGCGAGCATGGCATTGGGGTCGATGCTAAAGTTACCTGACTACATATCCGGCTATATTTAAAAAAAACTCACGTATTGGGTACTAGGGAGACGGGGGTGATATCGGGGGGCTGTCCTTGTGTGATTGTAGGTAAGGTGTACCCTTTGTTATGTTTGCTCCCGTTGACGGGTATAGTACTGGGTTATACCCGGGTAGGTGGGTACCTCAAAATACCTCGAAGAGCCTAGCCTACCGAACACACCTTTGAAACGTTCCAAGTCAAGAGCCCGTTTAGAGATATCTCAAGGGTGTTTCGTGGGGCACAGTATACCCGGGTATCTACCCGAGTATTGTGACCAAAAAAATCACGCTTGGTACCCGGTCACCCACCCCAGAGTATACTATTAATACTACACCCCCAGAGTATAGTGTTAATTAGGACTGTGAGTCGGCACGACTTACGTCGCCGACTAGTTAATAGTCGGACTAATAGTCGGTCGTGAAACGGACGTGCCGACTTTCCGACTTGCTGGGTTTCCCTAACAGTAGGAAGGCGTTTTTTTATGCGGGATACAGATTTTTCCCTGCGGTACTACAGCGCGAGGCGGGAGATCCATACGCACACACACGCACCCATGGCGGAACAGGCCATCTCTCTCTCGATACCAACGTTACCAACCAGTACACCATTTGAAAACAACGCATTGGATGATGGCGCGACTATTAGTAGTGCGACCTTGCTGTTTCAGAGTGATAGAAGAGAGGCTGCTACTATGCGGTATTACTCGTGGAGGGTATTATATCCAAGTTGCGCCGGAAGGTGTACGTTACAATGTCGGTAGGAACAATAAATAATCTTGTTTCGGTTTTCCTCGTTTTTAGTCTTATTTCGGGGAGTGCTTACGAATGATCAGCGTTGAAGCTCATACTAAACACTATTGGATGGCAAATCAATGAAATAATACAACTGCCAAGGGCCTATCTCATCAAGGAGTTTTATTTTTTTTCAATTTGATTTCTTTTTCTTCTTCAATTTCATCTGCATCTGATTGGCCGAAGAGTGAATCACCAGGCAGACATTTTCAAGGCAAGTAAAAAAAGTCGATTTGAGACCTATGCCAATGGGAAAGCGACGCATCAATAAAAAGTTTGAATTCCAAAGATACCCGCCAAAAAAAATTAGAACACGCTTCCTATGGGCACGTTTTGAAAAAAAAAAAGTTCCCAACTTTTGGAAAAGCCCGAAAAAAGCAAATCTGGGGCCGATGTTGGGCCAAGATCGGCTTGAGAAAATCTCGGGCCGATCTTTGTTCGAAGCGGCGAGGTTCCGAGTCCTCGACAGACATCGATCGACAAAACCAACGATTGCGTCATGAATTCTGAACGGAGTGCGCTCGTTAGGAACTCCGACCCACCCTTGGGTCACCGTCTTCACACAATGGCCAGTGACGTGCGGCGGGCGCTGGCCAGGCGTACGATGAAAAAACAAATAGCCGCTGGTGTGTACCAAACAGAAGACAAAAAAGCTCGATCCGTCTCGAATGGCAAAAAACAGTTTTTTTTTTCAGGTTTGGGAGGATACCGCAGGACGCCGCCGGCAAGCTCTCGCCCCCTAGAGCATGTATTCACGTTCTATCTTCGATGCCGTCATCTATACTCGTTGGCCTTGCCCGACACCAAGCGGGTTGGCCTTGGGCTGAGTATATATCGAGATCGAGCATCTATCGTCGCACGAGCTGACTTTTATCAGCGTGTTGACAATTTGCAACGAGAGAAAAGAAATTGCGCCGCCTGCAGCCGTTGGAAAAAAAAGAAGGAAAAATCAAACATTTTTTCCCTTTTTTCCCACAGCGGCGGTACGAGGATATTTTCGGCTGTTTTTTTTTAAGCAATATTTTTGAAAGAAAACTTTTGGACTTCGCGTTTCCATTGGCATAGGTCTGAGTGAAAAGTCTTTTGTTTCGCGTCATTTTTTTTAATTTCAATTTGGAATTTGGGAGTTGATCAGCCTTGATGTAGCATGTTCATGGTGGGTCAACACCCCCGGTGGTGTCTGGGGTGATTCTTGCCCGCTTCGGTGACCACGATCGAGGCGATAAAACGCGAACCTCAACGAGAGGCGACCGGAGCAATAGCCGCGCCCACGGCCACAGACCATAGCACATCGTACCCCGGCGGTATCGCCTCAAAATAAATCATGGCGGCCGCAAGCCCGATTTTTCGGCCTGCTCGATCAGCCAACCATCACCAAAACCGATCAAACGAGCAAAAAAAACGGAGGATACGCTCGAGACCTCGATAGCTGCATCACCGTTGCCGTTCCGCGCGTGGCGCTTGAGGACTTCCTCCGCCCACCCCAAGACACCCTGAGAGTGATATCTTCCTATCCTGCGCCACCAAAAAGAAAAAGAGGCTGGCGGCGGCGCGCACGCGACAACGCAAGCCTTCGCTCTCGTCGACGCTCGCCGCAGTTTGTCGGCTGGGCGTTGTGTGACGCGGTGGATTTTTCCAAGGTATTCCGATTTATTTCTTGTTTGACAATCAGTACGCCGTTCCTCGATAGGATACAAGCGCGTTTTTTTTTTCGAAATCAAATTAAAATTCATTGAAATTAAAAAAATCATTTCCAAAAAACGAAATTTAGCGTTCCCCGTTAAGATGGGCCCTAAGAGCACAATCATTTTTGGAGTTGGGAAGGGGTTTAGAACCTTCGCAGTACGATGCAGGTAGGCACACTAGGAAGGTGATGCTAGGCACCTGGTATAAAAAGCAAACAGTATACACGCGGCTAACTCTCGAAAAAGCGGAAACATTAGCACCGACGGCATGATCACGTTGCCGTTTACTGCCGTAGCGCGGCATGACGTCACCTAGTGGCGTTCTGTCGGCGGCGGCTTCCAACACGTCGACATGGCGTGGTCCCCGTGAACGGAGAGGAACTACCGCAGTTGAAGACATGAGCCTGTGGGATACCTATGCTGGTCAAATGGTTATAAGGTTTATTGTGGGCTGGGTAATCGATTGCTATTTTACCCCTATAGCTCAGCAGGTAACACCCTCACACTTAACGTCGTCGAGGACACGGGTTCGAATCTCACTTCGAACTTGCGCGTGCGTCACTAAAAACATGTCTCCCTGGTCCCTGGTTCCCCAAGCATTGCAACAAACCGGGTAGGTTCACGTACGGCCATATACAGTACCGTTACGTCCCAAAGATCCCACCGTTTAGAGGGAGGGGGGGGGGGGGGGTGTATTCATAGCAGGGGGGGGGGGCGTACTCATTTGTTGCTTGCCTCAGTCATTCGACCATTGCCCACGCATCCCTTTCGAGACGGAGCACCGTTCAGAGGGGGGGGAGAATACTATACGGCCTATCGTGGGCTGGGTAATCAACCGATCGTTTACCTCTAAAGCTCAGTAGGCAACACCTTCATAATAGGCTATGCACGAACCTGGTTTTTAGTGTTCCATTTATTTTTTGCGGGGGGGGGGGGGGTTAACCTTTATTTACCCTGCGGCCCTAACATTATTATCAACCCTAACATTGAAACCCCGAAACACACTAAAACCGGTCAAATATTGGCTAATCTGCGCATTTTTTTTTTTTTTTTTCCCCCACAGACTGCAGTTACCATTACTGACTGTCCAGTAAACGAGATCTAACCTGCGGCTTTACCTGTAGCTTATTCGAAGAGGTAGACGTGGCTCTGCGCGCAGCACTACTTTATACTATGAGCATATTGGGGCGCCTATTAATAGGGGTAGAGGGTAGCATATTTATCGACCAGTTGACTGCAAGCGTCGTGGGGGGGAGCGATGGAGGGTCGATGGCGAGGAAGGAGATGGTGAAGAAGTGCCTGCGACAAATCGTCTCGGTGACAACACAAATCGTTATTTCGCGAAGGATGTCGCGGTTCAAGCTCCAGCTGAGGGATCGCCAGGAAGCGAGGAGGAGCCGGATGGGGGGGGTGATTGACCCACGCTGATGGCGTGGGGATGGCGCATCTTAGGATTGAAGAATAGAAGCTGAGAGGAGCATGGGACGATAAGGAAGGAGCAAGGACAGCAATTGGGGTACTCTAGACTCTAGACACAGGTTAACCAGCAGTAGGTACGGAAGGGGATTAGATTTGTGCAGAGGTTTCCTTCCTCTTTGTTTTGGCTTCCCTTGGTTTTCTTCTTTCGGGGAATATTCATGAGTGATCAACGTTGAATGAAGCTCATACTCAACATAATCGGGTGGCCAGTAAATGCAACATCATCTACCATATATCGGTATACATTATCGATAGTAGCTGTGAGGCTGATGGCTGCAGAGCGAAGTCACGCGCTGTATCTCATACCTCATGCAGCAGAGTACTAACTGTAGTACTATTAATAGTCTACCGCATGGCGGCCCTCTATTAATAGTTTCGTTCACCATAAAATACTATCCTACGAGTACTATCGTAGACTGCTGTTACGTGTGCTCATCCTACTCTTGCCCATGCCTGCCATCCGATCTTGTGCAGCACCTGGTACCACACGCATGAGACAGCTTCCGTTTTTTTTTCACCCTACTTCGGTGACTTGGTTAACTCTATTGTAGTACAGAGGGAAACCGTGTAAAACCCAACGAATGACGATTATGGCATCGGCCACACGAAGCATGATATGATATACTACTGCTGTCTGTAGTATCATAGCCCGGACTGCTCTGGCATAGGGGATAGGGGATGCGTCCGTTGGGCTACGAAAAGAAGGAAGAGGCAGGAAGGAAGGAAGGATGGAAGGAAGGAAGGAAGGAAGGAAGGAAGGAAGGAAGGAAGGCAAGCAAGCAGGAGATACCACGGTGTACGACACGCGCCAAGCACTATACTGACTGCTGGCTACTGGCCACTGGCTACTGACTGTCTCGCAACATTCTACCAGGTCGATCTAAGACCTGCAGCAGCAGTATCTTCTCGCTTTTTGGGTCACTCTACAAGTATTAATATTTTTAAGCTTGCCTTCCGACAATATACTCGTAGCGTAGATGCCGTTCCTATATAAACCGAATATATTCTATGAATATGTATACATGTTATTCCTTTCAAAACATATTATTAATTTAGAACGACGGCAGGCCTGAGGCTGTGAGTTTCAATCGCGCTGGCACCCTCTGGCAGAGGCTGGCAGGGTCTGGAGGTTCGCGTGTACATTGTCATGATTTTTGCTCTAAACCTGTTCCCTTTCTTTGTCTCGTTCAATGTACCAGCATCTGTCTAGCTTGCTGGCCTGTGTATAAATATAATGTGTTGTGCTCTCCGCATCCAATGGTTTGGCATGATATTGCGTTGTCTAATCTGCGTTTTTTTCGATGAACCTGGTGTGTTTCTTCTGCGCGTCGTACCAAGTGCTGACTATGACCAGAGTTAGTATCTCTTCACCAGATAATCAACACATCAGCTGCAGCACGGACAGCGCGGATGTTGTACGTGCTGGGTGCTGGATGACGACGGGTTTAAAAATCCACAAGATCCACAGTGTGAGCGATGAGTGATGGATGGGTCGCACGTGTTTCGGCGGAGAATGATTGTACTGTATTAATAGTAGCCTTGCATCATAAAAATACAAGCAAACGCATACTACAACTGTAGTGGTATTAGCACACTACTCCTCTCGGTAGCATGCTGATACCAACAACCAAACTGCTACGATAAACGTATGGTATACTTGGACCATTGTTACCTTTACAATTTACAGTCCTGCTCGCCAAGTACAGATGTTGCGCTCGATCGCACTCTGAACAAATCTTTGGTCACAGGTGTCTACAGTCAGCTATCCGTTCGACTGGGGCCGCCAAGTTTCAAGCACTGTTCTACATGTTTTGGTCAAACTTGGTTGTATAATATGTGTTCATAATAGGTAAACTATTATTAGTATTAAATATCAGTACTTACTTGGTTGTGTACATACTTGTATCATACACATGTCATACACATGATACACCGACGTCTGGTATACCGCTTTGCGGCCATCGCTCTCACCTTCTCGTGGTGGACAATCTCGAGGGCTTGCTGGGCGTCCTGGGTCATTTGGCGCCCGACTCGCTGGATCTTCTCCGCCTATTGCAGCATACAACACACGAAGTAGAACAGACAGTCAGACAGAGGCACCGATACAAGAAAAAAAATGGAATAAGACTGTACGAGGGCATACGAGCGGTGTGTTGAAAACAGCAGTTGGCGGGGGGCAAGGGGATCGGATAGACGATTCGGCGATTGAGGGCCATCACAAGAGCTCACCTCAAACCTCAGCACTCAGCACCCAACTATCAGTATCCAGCAATCAAACCACCCAAAACGCCCCCCCCACGTTGCAAGCCAAGCAGCACTATTAATGATGTATCTACATACCAATATGAACGTGAAAATAAGGATTGTTTAAACATTGAAATGTAAATAAAATGGTCTATGGCCTCTGCCAGATGATATCAGCAAGAGGGCTTCCAGCGAGGGACTCCACCAGTCTCGCTGGCCTCGCACTCAGTAAGTCTTGTTCTTAGAGCTTGTATTATCACGGAGTGATCCTCATCGGACCACGAGCCAGGTGGCTAGGGGACATCACACAGGATCCCCGGCCACTGCTCCACTCACACATGCGATTACACTGAAACCTCCACGGCTTGGTATCTTTTGGCTACAGCACCCCCAAAGCGAGTTCACTCGACACGAACGAGCTTGACAAAACCAAAAAACCAAGACGAAATCGCATGCGGCAAATCACAAATCAATGCTGAACTCTGAAGCAATTTTAATCTTGAGCGCACGGGTCATCCGTAATTTGCGCAATTCCTTCACGACGAATTCAGGCGCAGCAGAATAAATCGACCGCAAAGACTCCCACGTGCGCTCCTCTGCTTCGAAACCATCCCAATCGACCAAGACAATCACCTCGTTGGCATCATCTTCGGCCACATGCACCAAAGCATTCATGCGGCATTCACCCTGCGCAAAGGAATGTTGGAAAACATCCTTCAGATCAGCGGTGACGTTCAACGTCGCATCCGCATAAAATCGTAAACGAGCCACGTGAGCTTGATGCACCTTCCCAGAAACGATGTTCTGAACTGAGTACACATGATCATGATCAGCTGCTACCACACGCCACGGACCAGTCCATGTGGACAACAATTTCGGTGTGACACCCTGCCGACGAACACGAGCATACAACACGAAATCACCAACCGCAAATTTTGGCAACACCACCTGGCCCTGAGCCTGTTTACGTTTGTTGTCGCGAGACACGGCAACAGCTGCGCGAATATCGGCGCAAAATCTCTCCTGCTCTGCAACGACTTCACGGACGTTCGCACGCAACAAGTCAGCATTCATCACGTCAACATTCCACCTGCCATCAGACTCAGAAACGAGCGCCGAGAAATCGGTACGCGGAGCACGCCCAAACATCACGCTGTACGGAGTGCTTCGGTAACGTTCACGAAACGAAGTGTTCAAGGCCCACTGAGCGGCCGGCAAAACATCAACCCACTCCGAAACCTGACGACGCTGTTCTGACAGAATGGAACGCAGAGCACGTACCACCTCTTTTACCATGCGTTCACACGTACCGTTCGACCACGGCGTGTAAGCGACAGCAAAACGATGTTCGATGTGCAACGCGTCGCTCAACAAAGCAAGCACCCTGTTCTTGAAATGCGTGGCGGTATCACTCACCCACACACGCGGCACCCCCAAAGTCTTACACCAGGCTAGCAAATGCTTCGCTGTGACCTCGGCTGTACAAGCCTCGGCCGGTTCCAACGCCACGTAGTTGGACAAATCATCCATGATGACCAAAACATATCGGAAACCATCCTCATCAGGCAGGCCATCGCTACCTTCGGGCCCGCTGTGGCCAACATACAAAAAATCAAAGTGCACCACTTCTCCCGGAGCGGTACCATGCACCGTGTCTCCGTAGGGACGAGGAATGAGTGCACCTGCACGCGTGTCTACACAGTGCAAACACTGGCGAACGAATTCGCGAACCTGAGAATCCATGTGAGGCCAAACACAATATTCCTTCAGGCGAAACAAAGTCGGCGCCACACCACGGTGACCAGCCGAGCGCATGTGCGCGCACACCATCAAACGAGTTTGAAGAGCAAGATCATCCGGCGGAATCCACAAGACGTCACGCACCCCAACACGCACACGAAACAAACCATCATCGGCCAAGGTAGCTTGACCGAAGGTTGTCGAAAATTCATGAACACCAACGCCGATACGAGCGACAGACCTTTGTTGCGAGGCACGAATCACATCCAATGCGGGAAGCGAATCGTCAGCATTACATGGGCTGTGCACGGCAACCGAACGAACAGGCACCGTAGGAACTTTGACCCAACGAGACAACAGATCCCCCCAACAGTTTCGATCGCCAGGGATGTGTTCGATTGCATAGCGGTATTGTCCTAAAACACCCTTCCAATTCTCTAGGCGTTGTGCCATGGTCTTTGTGACCGTCGTGACACACTTCTCCGGATTGAAAATGTACTGCAAGTTTCGATGATCAGTAAAGATATGAACACCACCCCAAAGCAGGTATTCGAGCCTCCGGAACGTATTAACGATCGCAAAACCTTCTTTGTCGACAGTCGCCCAGCGCAACTGCGAACCTGTGAACGAACCACTCAGAAATCCGAGAGGCTCGTGAGACATGCTTTCCAACGCCAATCCACTGCGAAATTCGTGTTCAGGCACTTGGGTGAGAAAACTACCCCAATGGAAATCAGAAGCGTCAGGAAACATCAAAACAACGCACCCGGGACGAGGATGATGAAGCGGCACTGCTTGCGCCACCAAACCCCGTGCGGCATTCCACGCCCGCACCCGATCCTCCGTCCACGCGGTATCCTTGATGACACGATTGCGCGCCACTCGCTTAGTCCGACGTGTAGCCCCAACAAGGAGCTCCTCCAAAAAATCACGTAACGGTGCTACCGTTTCCGCTAAACGTGGTAACGATGTACGCAACCAGTTGACAGCCTGCAAGAATTGCATTAGTTCTCCAGCGTTTTCGGGACGACGCATTTCACTTAAACCTTGCACTCGAGCGGGGTCATGGGACACGACACCATTGGAATACACCTTACCACACCAGACCAGTTCACGAGAGAAGAAGGTACACTTGTGGGCGGCGACAAACAGTCCAACATTCTCCAGGCGTTCAAGAATGTCATCAAGCAGCTGCAGAAGAGCTTCTTCGGTGTCTGCGAAAAAGAAAACGTCATCGACCCAAACTTTGCAATCCAAACCACGCAACACTTCAGTCATGACACCTTGGAAATAAGAAGTCGCATTCAAAACACCTTGGGGAACACGGGTAGGCGTGAACAAACCGTCGCTTGTCGCCATGGTGAAGACGTCTTGCGCCTCCGGAGCCAAAGGCATCTGCCAGTACCCTTGAAGTAGGTCCAGCTTGCCGAAGAAACGCGCCCCCAGCAGATCTCCCATGTCTTCATGGTTGGGCATGACGCCCGGGGACTTCTCCACCTGTGCGTTCACCGCCGAGTAGTCGCTCACCAAACGGAAAGAGTCCTTCTTGGGCACCGCCATCGCCGGACTCGCCCACACCGCCTGGATGTTGTGGTAGACAAAGCCAAAAAAAAACACCAAAGCAGCAATGCACTTCGAGAGCCAGTCCCTTTTTGTCGGTTCGTACCGACGTGGCGTTGCCTTGACAGGCTTCGCCTGTTGCTTCAGCTGCACTCGCATCGGCTCCACTTGCGCTGGCGGATCACCACACAGCGCACGGCGAAAAGCACCCACGCGACGAGCCAAAATTTCGCGCAAACGGGTTGCTCCGCCGACGCTTAATCCACTCTGCTCTGCCTGCTGCACGCTGTCCTCCAACGCCCGTTCTCGGGCCGTCCGCTCCTCCTCCGGATCCATGAACATGTCTGGCCCCCGGTCGACCAAATGTTCCACCGCCTTGTCCTCCGGAGCATCCACCGTAGCCTCGGTCTGAAAAGCACGCACGGAAACCGTCACTCTGCGCGCCGCAAGGTAACTCGGAGTCTCCACACCGGTCGATACCGGCACTGCGCGAGGGCGAAGCTTCTCCAGAGCTTCACGGTAGACGTCGATGCCAAGAGCTTTCATGGTAGCCATGCCAAACAGAACGACGTTATCTGTACCAGGCATGACCGCGAAAGTGATGGGCTCCAATTTCACCGCTCCCCACGGCGTCCGTACACTCACGGCAATCGGCACCGTTTTGTGCGTGACCATCACTGAAACACCCGTAGCGGTTTTCGCCTGCTGCGGGCCATTTTCGAACGGAATTTGCAGATCGGCGCCGCCGAAATGCGAAGACAGCTGCTGAAGTAAGCCGACACCGATGGACGTGAGCGCCGACCCCGAATCAAGGATCACACGCGCCATCAGCGAACCAACCGACCCTGGCAAAGAGAGATCAGCGCGTAAACACTCAGCGCTGCGATCGACAGGCACTTCACCTGCCGTTGAACTCTGGTCGGTACCAAGAGTCACCTGACGCCATGGCTGCCCTCCTACAGCCGGCGCCGAAGAAATAGAATCGGCGGTCCACCCCGACCAAGACGTCGAATATACAGACGGTTCCGGCGCTACCGCCCCTGCAGCAGCACCAGACACTGACTCCGCCCGCTCGGTGGATGGCGAAGTTCTCGCTCCAGCAGCACCCACCGATGTTCCAGCTCCTCCAACGTATACAGCTCGGCCGGCAACAGACGAACCAGATCCCGACCCAGCGGCTCCTGCCGCTGGCGCACCAGAAGTTGAAGAAGCAACAGCAGAAGTTCCACCGCCCGCTGTCAATTGATTGCCACCACGGCCACCGCGCCCGCGTCCATGGTTGAATCTGCCCCGGCCGCCATTGCGGCCCCCGCGATACCCTGACGACCCGCGCCCACCACTGCTGGGAGCTGTGCCGCCACCGCGAGCTTTTGGGCAATCAGAAACATAATGGTTGGGATCACCACACTCGAAACAGACGCGAACAAACGACTTTTTCGCGGACTGCTGCTGTTTCGGTTTCTGCTGCTGTTGGCGTCGCGGTTCAGCTGCCCCTGCAGCATCTTTCCGACCATACGCCTCGATGAATTTCCACTGTTCTGCAGCAGAAAAAATTTGGTCCATGACCAATGCCGGGTCCTTCTTCCACCCTGCAGCGTACGTTAGCTGACCTTTTACGTACTTTTTGAACTCGGACGGCCATAAGCCATCCACCAACGCCATGCTCACAAATTCCGCCGGTCCGGGCAACCACGAACGGTCCTGCGCGCGGTACATGGCATGCACCGCGTGATTCTCCGCAAAATACTTTTCCATAGCGGAGTTTACCATCATCGCGCGGTCTTTGACGGATGTTTCACCGCCCTGCTTTTCATCGCGCCTCATTGAGAGAACGCGACGCAAGTCCGCTGCCGCCCGCGAGGTGTCAAATCTGTTGCTGGTGGTTGTGTAACCAGCGTGCTGCCTAACAGCGTCCAACAACTCCGAGGCGGTCATCGTAGTCTGATGCTTGTAAAATCCCTCAAAACACCGATGAATGTAATTGGGGATAAGCTGGCCCATGCTCACTTTGGAGTGCTGAACCACCCCCTGAGCGTTGGCGAGCTGCAGCCGTTCCTCATAATCGAGGTACGCTGCGTAAAAAACACGAGAGGCCTGCTCGGTCCACACCTCTCCGTATTTCGGTGGAGTCAGAGACTCCCCTACCACCAGCGGCGTGCTTGCCGTGTGCGCCATAATCCACAGCAGTCCACCTGGACTCTACTGTAATAACGGAGAAACTGCCGCCTGACCTGTGCGTCCTCCAGCTCCCGGAGCGTCCTCCCCTGCTGTGCGCTTCAAGCCGTTTCGATCCGTCCAACGGGCCAACTGCCTTCCCAGCTGTGACCCAATACTCCGCAGCCGAAAACTCCTCCAACAGAAGTTCCGCGAATATCTAGATATTATGGCCTCTGCCAGATGATATCAGCAAGAGGGCTTCCAGCGAGGGACTCCACCAGTCTCGCTGGCCTCGCACTCAGTAAGTCTTGTTCTTAGAGCTTGTATTATCACGGAGTGATCCTCATCGGACCACGAGCCAGGTGGCTAGGGGACATCACACAGGATCCCCGGCCACTGCTCCACTCACACATGCGATTACACTGAAACCTCCACGGCTTGGTATCTTTTGGCTACAGGTCCTTGCATTTCCGTCCAGAGTGGTACATGGCACATCTCTGTTCGTAAATATAAGTGGCGTTTACATATTAATATTGAATCCAAAATATCCTTATGTTGCGGGACGGAGTGGTATGGTAGATTACAACCATATAGCTATAGTATTAATAGTATCATGCGTTTAGCCCCTGACCTGCTCTGCCACACCCTGAATGATGTTCTCTTGGGTCTCTTGACCTTGCTCAATGAGTGCGAAGACCTTATCGACGGCCTTGTCCATCTTCCCGTCTTCCTCCTCCTCCTCCTCCTCCTGGTCCCCAACGGAACTGGCTCCGCCATTTTCACCGCACAACAATGGCGATGACGCTAACACTGACGATGACGGTGATGCCCTACCCCCTTCGTCGTGATCCACGTCTACCGCGTCGCCTCCGACGCCGCAAGAAAGCCTCTGCTCGACATCGCTCAACCCGCGCTCCTCCCTCTCGTGCAGCGCCGAGACAACGGGCGAAGATGGCCTGCGCGACCGCGCTTCCATGTTGCTCATATCGCCGGTGTTGTTGGTGGTATCGCGATCGACCCTTGAGGAGGAGGGTGAAGATCCTGCGGTCATGCTACCTTTGCTGCTGCTTTCACCGTCACCGCCGCCGCCGCCGTCGCCGCCGCCACCGCCGCCGTCACCGACACCAAAGCCTACGGCGCTACTGTGCTGGATACCGTGCTCGGCAGAACATGTGCTAATGCTGCTGCTGCTGCTGCTGCTGTTGCGGCGGTGGTTGTTGCCGTTGCTGCGGCGACGGTCGTTGTTGTTGCTGCTGCTATTGTTGCTGAATCTAGGTGTATCGTAGTCAATGTTGATGCTCGTGTTGCTGATGTCGAAATATGGGTAGTGTTGTTCCCCCCCGCCGTCGCTGATGGTGCATGCGCTGGGGGCGGGACTGCTGAAGCTGCTGCTGCTGCTGTCCTCGACGTAACGGGATGGCGGGGCCGGCCTCGGGCGGAGCTGCGTTCCCGCCAGCGGATACTGACCATGGGCAGCGCATCAGTCACACGGCGGTATATAGCAGCAGAGGAAGGGGGGCGGGAGAGTGGGATAGCCTGAGTGTGAATGCCAGGTATGTCCACGGGGTTACCGGATGACTCGTCATCGCATTGTTTTCTTCACACACGCTGCCAGTGCATACCCATCCCGGTACGAAATACTGTCACGTAAAATAGCGTGACAAAGCTAAAGCGAGGACCCCATCTTTTTCGTCTTCTGGAAATCGATCACTGAATGTACGGCCGTGGTGTGTTTGATTCGTGACTCTCTTTCACGAACAAAGTCGAGTGGGCCGGTAGGCCCCTGTCTTATTGGCAACACCACACCACAATCCGCACGGCGGAGGGAGATGAGATATGCGCGAGAGAGGGGGGGTGGGGTGCACATGCGGACCATATAATATACACCCTTGCGTGACTGGCGCGCGCACGTCTGAGAGCGAAATGAAGACGGATGAGCATCAGAGGCGCCAGCAACCGAAAAAAAGATGAAGAGCAAACAAATAAATGATGGGCCTCGTGGAGATTCGAAAGAGCCGAACCGAGGCAACAATCTACGCACGTGAAGGAAACGAGGAGAAGAAACTGAACCAACAGAGTAACGAGGCCGCAAAGCAAACCCAGAGCCGAATCCGCGCACGGGCGGCCAAGCGCTTGTCCTATCCATGCCTCTCAGACATGAGACGCCTACTACGAGGCACTGGGTGGGGTGGGCGCATATATATACGATTTCAGATTTTTTTGTACCCGTGGCACAACATACATATTTGAGATGAGAGAGGAGGAAAATCCCACAGCAACAGTACTCGTATGAAGCACTAGCACATGGCATGCAAGCTCGCACGCGCGTTCAAAACAACTCTTCTTCTTGGGGCATCGGCTTGACCCGTGGGCGAGAGACAAGAAGATGCGAGAACACGGCTACAGAGCAAAAACCATCAACAGCATACAACAACCAAGGTTTGCCTCGTTCACACGTTCATACGCGTGCAGACAATGAAATGTGCACCGAGCATCATCATCTCGAATGACACTGCCGAGAGGCAGCACTCACACACTCACCAGTTGGCGACCACGGTCTGCCGAGTCGTGGTCTGCCATGCTTGGGGCGGTGCTGCTGCTACTGTGCGTTGTTCTTGCTGCTGTTGCTGCTTTTCTCTGAAGATGCGAGACTTTCGTCTCCTACTCTCGGGGGGCGGAAGGGTGGTGGTTGGTTGTTTTGTTCTGCCTGCCGTCGTGCGGGGTGCGGCGGGGGGGAGACGATGTTTCTCTTTTCGCGCCTTTTCATGAATCCTCAACGGTATGTCACATTTTTTGTTTGAAGTCTTGTTTGAGGTTTGTGCTTTTGTTGATATACTTCTACTTCTGATTGGGCGATGATCCCGAATCTCAATATTTCAGCATTTCGACATGAATGGTGAATCTTATTGTCTCAAGACTTCGGAAGATACTCGTACTGCACTCGTATCTTCTTTTTCTTTTTTCTTTTCATTCTAAATAATGAAGATTTTCAAGCCGAGAGAGCGAAGCGATTGGACTGAGAGAGGCTGTTTGTTGAAGAATCAAGCGGCCGAGGCTCAAATAATTTCTCTTTCTGGTTTTTGGGTTCTCTATGATGAGGAAAGTAGTAGTAGTATTATTATTATTATTATTATTATTATTATTATTTATTATTATTATTATTATTATTATTATTATTATTATTATTATTATTATTATTATTATTATTATTATCATTATTATTATGCTTGCCATCCGACAATGTGTACAGCAGTAGTATTAATAGTGTTGTTTCTAAAAGACTGAGGAACAGAAAGTGAAGAACTCTCTAAGAACCAAAGCGTACGTAGCAGTATCATACGACAAAACAAAACCGAGGTGACGCACATGAGACGGGCGTCCCCGGTGGCTCGGTAGGTGGTCCGCGTGCCTATCAAAAGATCAATTTCGTGGGTTCAAATCTCACCGAGTACACGCTCGTAGGGACTTTTTTCCTGCATGAAAAATTGATTAGCGGAAAGCGCGAGAGCGTGAGTTAGCTACATTCGATGAAAATCGACGAACAGTGGGAATGCTGAACCCTATGCGCGACAAAAAATAAAGGCACGTACCGGGGGGGAGAAGGGAGGACACCTGTGACCACGGCTTGTCCAGAAGATCGTCGAGGGAGGGTAAAACCTCCCACGAGTGGGCTGGAAAGTAAAAAAAGTGATCATAACAAAAAAAACAAAAAAAAAACATGAAAGCTACCACACAATGTCCTGCCGACGACGCCACTTGTTAAGATCCAGGGTTGCGGGACACTTTGTATCCCTGGACAGGTCTGCCTTTTAAGTCGGTAAACATTGCACTCACATGTGTTGTTTGCTTAGCTATAGAAGAAGAGCAGTTTTATTCCTTTCGTGCACGCGGAGACTGAGACCAAGCTCGTGCTCCTCTGGAAAACCCCTGGTTTTCCATCTAAGATACGCCTTCCAAGTACTACAAATACGTTCCCAGTGACTAAACCCAGGTAGTTAGCGGGCTTTCAATCTCGTACAAGACCATATCTTAACAACAACCAACATCCCTCCATCTCGCCCACCACAGAACGACCACTCCCCCCCTCCTTAACCCCTTTAGTGCCGCAGTCTCAATTCAGGGAAAAACCAGTCTAATTCCAAGTGATTTGTCCGCGAAACGGAACTGGGGTCCTAAATGGGTTAAGCACTCCCTAAGAAGCATCATCTACCAAGAACCCGCCGCTGTCCATCAAAATGGTTGGTTTACAACAACTAACTGGTATGCACATGTTTCGACGCGCAGAAGGCCGTGCGGTGCTCCTGGTCTACGCTGCTATCGGTAGTACTGCTGTACCTATAGGAGAGAGTCGCTGCCGTTTTCCTCTCCGTAGCTCTTCTACACTTTTATTGTCATGAGAATAAAGACCTCGCTCTGAAACTAAAACGTCCAGACAACAGCAAATAGAAACGTATATAATACCCTGATACACGACCACTCTGGTGGGAAATGTAAGGGGCATTTAGAATACTAATTCGTATGAAGACCAAACGGTTGGTCTTCGTATTGATATCTAAACCGTCCTTACGCTGACGCCAAGAGAGGCGGTACACAGCTAGATGCTGTACTAGTACGTGGACTACTGAATGTACTACTGCTGTTGTGTATGTAGTACAACAGACAGCAGTATCGTCCCATCATGATAATAGCAGCAGGTCGAAGCACGGCAAAAAAAAAAAAATGACTGACTGAATGAAACGGCAAGTCTACTATACTGCGTGGTAGTGGTTATGCTGGTCTAATTTCAAGTAGTTTGTCCCCGAAACGTGGGTATATACGGTCGGGGTTACTTTTTTACTACCCCAAAACTTTGCAACACCACGTACCACAGGTACCAGGTATTACGTAAATAACTTCAAGTGATTCGTCCCCATAAACGTGGGTGCACTTCTTTCTACCGCATGTATGTTTGACTATACACTTAAATCGCCAAGCAAAAACCATTTGAAAGTACGGTATGTAGGATGATACTTCGTACATGGCATTAATTACCAGACAGGATGGTATGGGCAAGCCAAAAGGAAGTCAGGAAGGAGGTACATATCTATTAATAATACTTCGGTATGCCATCGATACGTACAGAGATGCCCCCCCTAATAATAGCAACATGAACATTGCGTTATTATACCATCATCTATGTATCTCCTTTGTTTTGGTTGCTGTGTATGAACACTGTCGTGGTGGTGTTATCGTCGTTATCGCGTTGAAGAAAAATAATCACGGCCTTGCGGGTGGTTGGTGCAAGTTCCTTCAACAAAACAATAAGGAAAAAAAACAACCAACTATTAACGGAATTAATGTTTTTTGCTTCTTCTGGTGGCGGTACAGGAGGAAGCATAGCTATTAGATAGAGTCCACGCGCACACGCGCGAAAATCGGCTCGTGGACTGAATATATAAAATTACACCAGGCCAAGTAATGATCTATCCTTCCTTTTGATGTTCTTCTGTTGTTTTTGCTTCGATAGTATCAACGCTCGAACGATATGCGGCATGCCGTACGCGGGCAGCAGACGTGCGCGTGCGTTCCTATCAACATTGAAACAGCACTTTGTGGAGATTCTCGAAGGTACACGGTCAACAATACTGCTGCAACAATCCAAACTAAACTACACGTCCAGTAGTATTTTACAGCAAGCAGACAGAACCAACCGAATACACCAATATTTGTCGTTTTTCTTCAAAATCTTCAGACACGAATTAATGACTTGAACGTGTACATCGTCCGACACGAAATCAAATTTCGTCACAAGAGACCCCAATCGACACAGGGGAACAAGATGTTATAACTACAGTACTATCAATACTGGTACGACTATTATTGATAGTAATATTGCTACTCGACTGTACACCCCGCTGAAAGTGCACCCCCTCTGTCTTGGGGGACAACCTTTTTACTTGGAGTTAGTGTTGAACATGTTTTCCCGTGGTCCGTATGTAAAAGGGTTGAACACGGGGAGCAAGCAGTAGAGGCCCACAACTTGACTCAAATGTATACCAGGTAGATCACATTCATTTACGAAGACTACTGTATATAAAATGCAAACAGGGAAAAAAGACTGCGCGTGTTGAGAAATCGTACCGTATTTATTTCTTCACCCGGGAGCTCTAAACCAAGCACCAAGATGACGAGCGCCCCCGCCGCGTGAGGCATCCGAACAAATTTGGATACGCCAGCCCCGAGTCTTGGCCCCGGTCGACGTCCGCGACTCAAAAGCACCCCCATCCGAGCGGGTACTACGGCGCTCCCGCCACCCCGAAGAGACAAGCAACAACATCAACACGAGATTAACAATCACTAATACTATGACCAGACCACACAAAAAAGCAAGAACAGACGAAATAAATCGATGGTTGTCAGCAACACTAATGATCTCGAGAAGCCCTGTCACCCCCACTCCCACGACAGTGCCCCCGCCCTCCTCCTCCAGGTGATCCGACACTGCTCCGCTCGGTACAAAACCAAACCAAACCAAACCAAACCAAACCAAAACGAAACAAACAAATCAAACCAAAAACGAAAAATCGAAATATAACATACTTCCGAGCAACTCGCGTCCCTAGCTCCCCCCCCACCCCCTTCCCGCCTTCTTTCCCCATCGTCACCGTCTGCGCCCCCCCGCCACCCGCCCCCCTTCCCTAACCACTTTCACTGTCCTGGGTGCAAAGACGCGGATTCCGAAACGAAAATTCGGGTCACGGAATCACTATGTTACCGTGAAAGCGATGGCGTCTCGAAACCGTCCAATCTGTTGCACCCAAGAGTCTAACCGCTCCGACACAACAAACAAGTTCTCACGCCAAAAATGTAGCGGCAACTCTCTGGCTTAAGGCTCCCCTCGAAACAGAGATCAAACGCACATGTAGCCGGAGTAGACCAGGGCTCTCCAGCAAAAAATGTTCGTGGGCATGCAACGGGGGTAGAGTAGCCAGGCAACGCATAACGGGGGAGGGGGGGGGACTCACGTCCCCCGCCCCCGTCTTCCGTTTCAACATGGGTATAAACCAATACAGTTGTAGTCGAATCACAAAACTAAAAACTGGTGTAACCGATAGGTCAAGTCACAACGATCAAGAAAGATCAGCCGATAGATACTACTGTACGACAAGAGGAAGGAAAGACAAGTGAAAAAAACAGGCAACAAGCATCCATCGACCAATCAATCAATCAACCAACCAATCGTCTTCAGACCCCTCTCACCCCCCCCCCCCCCCCCCCTCCCGCCCCTCTCCCCTCTCCGCCTACTACGTCCGTTCAAGCACAGCACAAATAAGACACGGCAAGCGAGCGACAAGACTCGCGACCTGGGCCTGCGGCATTATTAAAGTTAATATTTGTAGCAACGGTACTAACCAGAGTCGCCACCGCCTCCGCCCCTCCCGCCTCCTATCCCCCCACCCCCTCTCCTCCTCAACGTCTGTCCGAGTGAAATTCCGCCGCGTCCTTGAAGAGCCAATCGACACTACCAGACTCTTGAGGCGGGTGTTTTACGCGAAAATATGCCATCTCTCTCTACTGTACTCCTTCGACGCTTACATGCCGGACCAACGCTAGCATCGGCACCCCCATCTCCATGACCGAATCCCGGAGCCATGATCCTCGCGTCCCCCCACCTCCTTCTCCTCTTTCCCGTGACAACCAGGACAAAGGAGCGACATAGGCATCGGTACCGCCCTCTCCACTACAAAACCCCGGGACCACGCTCCTCGCGCCCCCCACCTCCACCGCTGGAAAACCAAAACAGGAAAGTCAACATCGGCACCCACATCTCCACCACCAAACCCCCGGGATATGCTCCGCGCGCCTACCTTTCCTGCTCCCCTGGAAAACCTAGACACGAAAGCGAAATCGGCACCGGCACCGGCACCGCCATCTTAACCACCAAACCCCGGGAACATGCTCCTCGCGTCCCCCTTCCCGTCCCTAGCCTCCTTTCCTGGAAAACCGAACCACAAAAGCGAAATAGGCGATCGTCTCGAGCAAAACGCTCTCCCCTCCCACTACAGTACTACAGTACAGCCCCCCTCCACCCCCACCGGGCGGCTCATAATGCTTTCATTTCTCAAAAGAAAAGTTCAATAAAAGAACGGGGTTTCCATTCCACCAACATTCGAGGAGGTAAAAAACCACGCCTTATACGTACGTAAGAAATGTCAAGAGGGGACGACGAAAAAAACGCGTCTCACAGGCAAAAAAAAACAAAATCGGTAAAATAGGAAAACCACCATTAACGACGACAGCGAGCCAACCGCGGAGGGCTCCCCTTGTGTTCTTCAGATCACGCGGTTGCCTCCGTCCCCACCTGACGCTGAACTACGGTGCCAAAACAAAAATATCATTGCTGCAATGGCTGCGGCAAGTAGCAAGACCGGCAGGCAGGCAGGCAGGCAGGCAGGTTAGCAGACAGGCAGACAAGGGAGACGAGCGGAAAACGAGGCACGTCGATCAGCCTAAAGTGGGCACTGGGTGTGAGTGGGCGTGCACGAAATGTGCAAACAAAAAAAAGAACCGTTGAACTTTCGCGAGAGGTCTGATTCGCTTCTCGCCACAAATGTACAAAATGAATACGCACGCACACGCCTCCCTTGCCACCCTGTCGGCAAGGCAAGCACAGGACAAGAAAAAAACAAAATCGGGCTTTGTCAAATTGGTGTATTCCGTCCTCTTGTTCTCTAAACTACTCTCATATTCCTCTCCTCGCTCTCGGCTCAGTTCCTTTCTCCCTCTTCTTTGTCTCTTGTCTCCCTGTTTCATCTCTCGTATCTCTCCCCCCCCCCCCATTATATACCAGGTATAGGTTGGGTTGGCGTCCGTTAGCAACGACACGGTAAAACATGCCGCCCACCACTTGAGCTAGACAACCAGGGAACTGGTTTTGTTATTTTTAATTTTTGGCGCTTGGTCACAGCCGGTTGTCGAGCTAGATCGTTTGTGCTAGGTGAACGACCCCGTACAAGCGGGAATGATAGTATCACGTAGTGTTTATGGTAAGGCACCCAAGAGGCAGTTACATCGTACCCCCATTGCTGTCTCTGGAAGTGGCCACACCGGAAATTAAATGACTCATCCATATGCAAGTCCGCCTCACAAGCGGTTCTGAGTAGGATGCCTTCATGCGACCCGCCGGACACCTCACGGCGCTTCGCGCTTGGTGCAAGCAATGTCTACCTGGTCGGTGTAAACCCGACATGCTCCGTCCCGGCAATATAGGGATGCGAGGGTCTATGTCACACGACTACGGTCGTGCATGAGATCGAGTACATCTCTCCTATCGAGTGCCCCCCCCCCCCCCTCCCTCCCTCTTCCCCTTTCCCTCTCCCACCCCCCCCCCATCCCTCCTTCCCCCGCTCCTGCTGATAGTTGACGTACCGTAGGGAGCGAATCACGGTACGCGAGAGGAAGCAGCCGCGCTCCTCCTACCCCGTGCCCCCCCCTGAGGAACGCCGCGCAAAAAAGGCTTCACTGGCCTGTTCCATCCGGCAAAGTGCGGTGACGGTACCGTAAGGTACAATACGGTCCGCAGAACGCAACAAACAGGCGGGGGTGGGGGAGAGGGGGGGCGCGAAACGAAAAGAAGCGAACAAAGCGTGGGGCAACGGTGGTGCTAATGGGGCAATTAACCGTTGATGCGCATACTTTTGCTGCACATCCTTGACCTCAAAAGCAAAAGAGCAAACATACAACATATCGTTGTACGGGTCCGAAAAACAGCAGGACGTAAAACGGCAATCAGCCATCGGCTTGTCAACCAGCAAAAGTAAGACAAGTGAAAATAAAAAACACTCAGCGTTTGAAAAAAAAGTAACACCAACCCTGAAAAAATAGACATAGCAGCAACAGCAACCACGCGCCGAGCTACTCGTGGCGCCTGCGGTTACATTTATGATAAGTTGGCGGTGGCGTAGATTCACATTAGGTGAGCAGTCCCGTCTATCTACAATAGGTTAGCGGTGCCATACATTTACGATAGGTTGGGGTCGCGAGCTTCACTAAATTCACCTTGAGCGGGCGCCCGCTTCTTTTCCTAACGCCGTGCAGGGATGAAGATAACATAAAATGGCGAGGGGAGGCGAAGAAGAGTGTCACGCGCCTCCTTCCCTCCCGTGACTGAGAAAGACAAAAAAAACTGCAGCTCACTCTGATGCTTTCTGAGCGAAAACATCGACCTCCCCCCCCCCCCCTCCCCCCCCCCCATTTCCCCTCCTCTGCTCCCCTCGCCGCCTGTGTGAGAGGAGTAGCACACCGTGGGACTACCATGTTGAGCAGTAAAATACATTTACAATAATAAAGAGACAAGACTGTCTTTCGCTTGCGAGCATGGCCCGGTATAGGGCAATACGCTGATGTGAGGCAACATAAATCAGTAGCAACAACAAAACACCAACAGCAACAGCAACAGCGAAACACAACACCCGCCGTGAACTTTCTCGAAGGAGCTATTAATAGTCGTGCCAAACAACGCCCGCAATGAAAAGTAGGTACAGCAGTGCTCCGCCTCGAATACGAAGCGTGGTCAAGGTCAAATGACCCAAGGCAGACAACAATTGAGTATGCCCCCCTCCCCCCGCCCCTATATTACATACCTGGCATATGCATAGGTTGGGTTGGCGTCGGTTGGTGACCGCGCTGTAAAATACGCCTCTCACTACGTGGGCTAGACAGCCAGGGTATCGCTGTTTTTTTTTTTTTTTTTGCGGTTACGGCCGCTGGCGGTCGAGTTGGATCATTTTTGTGCGGGAGAACAATTCCGCCGCACAAGGGGGATGATCGTATCACGTAGTGTGTATGTGGTAAGTCACCCACGAAGCAGTTACATAGTAAACCCATTTTTGTCTCTGGAAGTGGCCACATCGGAAATTAAATAAAGTGATTGACGCTATCATCCATATGCAAGAAACTCCGCCTTCAAAGTGGGAATTAGTAGGATGCAGCTAAAGTTTGATGCGACTCGCCCAACACCTCACGGCGCTTCGCGCTCGATGCAAGCAATGTCTGCCTGGTCGGCAAAACCCCAACGTGCTCCGTCCCGGCATTGTAGGGATGCGAGGGTCTATGGTCATACGACTACGGCCATGCATGACAATGAGTACACCCCCCCCCCCCCCCTCCCTCCAACCATGCTGGATGACAGCGTCAACGTGAATTGATTTATTTTCTGGTGTGGCCACTTCCAGAGACCGCAATGGGTTTACTATGGAACTGCCTCACGGGTGCCTTACCATATACACACTACGTGATACGATTATTCCCCTTTGTGCGGTGCTCCCCGCACAAAAATGATCGAACTCGACCGCCAGCCGTGGAAACCGCCGAAAATATATAAAAAAAAATGTACCCTGGCTGTCTAGCTCACGTAGTGAGAGGCGTGTTTTACAGCATCGTCGCCAACCGACGCCAACCCAACCTATATACAGTATACCAGGGATATAACATAGGGGGGGGGAGACAGGGGAGGACAACGTCACAGTGCCCTTATCCCTCCCCCTTAAAATCGACATACTAACTCGTGCAGTAGCAGTGGACACTTCTCGTCGAGTTCAGTCTTTATTTAGTCAACGAACCGGACACTCAACGGCGGACCCAACAATAATGACCTCGCCTCCTACGAGTACGAATCAACAGCGGTGTTCACAACTAGTCTTGGACTTCGTCTCGGGGCCATCTATTTATCCAATTATAAGTTCGTGTGATCTCACCATCCTTCGAACAAAACGATTTTGTCGAACTGGAGTGCCCTTATTTCGTACACGAGGGTACACGACACGCGCCCACGATATAGGGGTATACTGAAGTAGCACATTTTGGCCAAACCCTTTCTGACCGTCGGGGCTCCCCAGCTGAGGAAGCTACTACCCAAGATGGCCTCTCCATAGTGCCGGTTGCCCGCTGTATATAGTGCCTGTGGAAACGCTCGGCACAAGTGGGATACACCAGTGTGGTACTCCTGTATGTAGTGTGCGGAGTATTTCTGGTTGCCGCTACATATAATGCCGGTATTGTTGGCTGGCGCATATCATACCGGCACTATAGAGGGACCGGCACTACTGTAATATGATTCGTTGTACAATACCAACGTGTAGTAGGCATGGGATTCTTCATCGGCTCATGCTTGAACTAATTTCTCAATTTCGGTTTCAGGGTTGGGAGATATCGGGCAAGGAAAAAGAGTCCACCCCTGGGCAGATCATCGATCGGTTCCCGCTTCATGTTATTTATCTAGATGTTTCAAGGCAGCCCCTAAGCCCCGATCTTGGTACCAATTAGCACCATGTTGCCGGGTGGGACCCGTAAAATCTGCATGATCCGTTATTGTAGGACATCAGAGCGCATGTTTCCTGGTTTAGACCTCCGTACTATGGAGATTCTGCAACATGCATCACAACGGCAGGCGAAGAACTACAGTAGATTGTCTGCAGTATACTGTCTAGATCATGATCTGTCTGTCTGAGGTGTGAAAGCGTTCCTTAACTCTCTTGAGACTGTAGAGGGGAAAATAGACGGAAAAAGCGAAGATTGCGGCGACGGACACTGACTGCGTGGTTGGGGGGGTGTGACACGCATTGGTGTCCGAGTTTTCACTGCAAGGAGTTGTACGGTGTGGGCGTAACATGGTCCTACCCGCACCTCTGGACCCTCACGCTGCTCCCAAATGGTTGACAACATCAAAGTTACCAACCATTGTTTTGGTAGCAATTTTGGTGAAGGGGGGGGGTAACCTCCCTGCCGTAGCCCGCCCCCCTGTTATTACTACTATTATAGTCAACAAAATTACTGCAGTGCACCAACGTGCTCGACGTACGATTGCGCCTGCTTTGTTCCTCATCCGGCATGCCTATTATTACAACGCTTCATTCACTTATATGCCACTCAAAATACGCCGCCACGCACAGCGGTGTTACGGCAGCAGAAAGACATTTCGCGCTCGCGGTTTCCTGATTGGTCAATTGTTTTAGGTTGGAAATTTTGATTGGTGGAAAATTATTGGTCGGCATGCGTCGTCATCCGGAATCGTGACGTCGCTTTTCGAAAAAAACACTACAAAAACGGAAAATTGGCCGTGGATGATGACGTCAGTGGATTGCTCCTATTGACATGAGCCGGAAGGAGTTATATTATTATCGATGACGCTGTAAGAGTGGCGCTGTTCCGGACATCAACGAGACCCTTTTACGTGAGATCCCCTTACTTGAAGCCGGCGCTCTTCCCCCGCCATCACTGTCTCTGCACGATACAACCCCCCCCCCCTCTCCCCCTTCAACACTTCCACCCCGATGCATGCTACAGTCGACGTCACTGCTAAGCAGCAACGTCCGAAGGAGTCTGTCGTCTGTCTATCACCCCGCACCTTCACCCCCGCGAGATAACAGCACCATAATTTCAGCACACACAGACATAAGCACCAGTATCAGAGGGTTTCCACGCCCCGGGGGTTGGCTCCCGTTAAGGTCCCTTTGCATCAAAACACCGCCCACCCGGAAACCCGCAATCCACATACATATAAACCCCCATACATTTACGTAATAATCTCCACACATATATATATATCAGGAATATCGTACATATACGTACCCAAATCAACCCCGCCATGTACCATATAGCTGGCGAAATCGCATCGATCTGCCACAGAGTACTACAGTAGTTAGTGTACAAACCACAATATAGACGTGAAAGAAACACACGCACCACGCACGACGCTCGACTAGTTAACATTATCAAAAGTAGGAATTCGGCAACACGGACGCTGCTGCTTCTTGTCTGGCCTTGTCTTCTCGCCCTATATACGCCCTTCACCTACCATGCTGACCGGAAATATACGGAATGCTAGTGTATAACCATCGACACCTACCTACCGGTCCTGCATTTTTCGGCCGGAGTGTTTCAACTCAAGAGCAACACCGGCTTCCCTCCCGGCCCTCAATCACAAACGCCATACTCGTAGCCACTTTCCGAACATGCCCACCTCACGACATACCTGCACAAACAAAACCCAGCCGGCTTCGACCTCGACTTACTACTAAATAGTCCCTCGCATGACCTGTCTCTACCACCACTTTTGCTGCCGTCTCCTGGTTCTTACATCACCGTCAAGGTATATTTGTGGATGAACGTGGAAAGCAGCGCGGTTTGGAAACCAACAAACCGTGACATGCCTTCCCTGCCCACCCCAACCAAAACACACCGCCACCAGACTAACCGCAAACAAACACAGCAAAGACGTCAACTCCACGGGTTGGCTACAATTCGTCATGTACTGTATTTTATACCTTAGGGTTGGCCCCGTTCCCTCGGACCCTTGCTTCGGCATCAATCTGTGGCGGCATAATATATCTGATCTTACGACTGGAGGTGGGAAGGTATTCATAGTTTGGAAACCAACAAACCATGACTACCTTCCCGACCCCCGGCCTAACCAAGACAACTCCAGTGAACCAGGACGCACGGCACCCAACGTGTGCGCAACAAAAACAATCATGGACGGACCTACCCCCTGACGTTGTAGCTCCCAAGCACAACGCCAATCGCTTTTGCAAAGTACATCGTCGACCGGACAAGCCGTACCCTATTCACGACTACTATCCGAAAAAAATACCGTTTTGGTGTTCGTGTTAAACCCAAAAAGGCTCTTAAATTTGCAGACAGAGAGTGGTAGTCATCAGCATCTAAGCATTAACTATCAATAGGTTCAGCAAGTTGCAGACGTTTGTGATAAACTGACCGACTTCTAACGTCGTCGTCGCCCCATCGTACTACAGCAGTATACAACACTACATCACCGGTCATATCATAAAACAAAAGGCGTCAGTTCCCAGCAACTCCATCCCGCCAACCTTTCCTACTAAAGATAAAGTGCATGTGCGCTCCATGTACGGCTATTTTGCGGACGATCAGCGACTCAACTGTCACCACCATTTTACCCTTGCCCCCTTACCGCCCATCCTCCAACCTTTTGGCACCAGGAGCGCGGATCAATCCGCCGTGACCGCGCTGCTATCGCAAATGCAGACCACCAGTACAAACACCCCGCCTTCCAAGTATAGACCACTGCTAGCCATGAAGACAGTCGCAGTACAGATCCCAAGAAACTCGCTATTTTTTTTTATACCAGGTATTGTATAATATTCCGGCGGGCTGGTAAACACAAAGCTACTACTGTACTACTACGACACATCTCCTTGCCCCCTAGTCCATCCCCCAATCTTTTTGAACCAGGAACACGATCCCCCCAAACTACACGGTGATCGCGCTGCTATCGCAGAGCAGAGCACCTCAAGAGGAATTACCTCGCCTTCGAAGTACAGGTCAATGCAAGCCATCGAAACAATTAGCCCCCCCATCGATACAGATCCTAAGCAACTCTCACTAACTTTTTATAGTTTTCTTTCATCCTCCGGCGGGCGGGTAAACATAAAAGCTACTAAACACCCTCTTGCCGCCAAGCCCTCCCCCCAACCCTCCTTTTCCCCCAGGAGTATGAATCATTCCAACCCACATTGGTGATCGCGCTGCATTGTCCCAAGTGTAGAGACACCTCTAGAGGAACCTCGCCTTGCAGCTACACATACCTGGTAGCATCCTACTGTGACACAAAACCTTCTTCAAACACAGATGACGACAGGCGTCAATGCAAGCTATCATGGCAATATGCAACCCCGCCCAAACAGACCCCAACAAACCCCACCGCCAGTACGAAACACCTCCCCGTCTCCATCGTACCCTCACGACTTTGCAGGACCATGACCTAAGTCTCTACCCCCCCCCCCCCCCCCACCCCTCATAAAACCTTGAAGTCATACCCAAGGCCAGTTGACACAACAATCATCGATCAACGAGCCATAATTCCGCACATCGGAGACAGATCAGATCAGATCAGATAGATCATCTAGATCCTAGCCTGCCGTTATGGAATGTCGTACACGATCTGTACAGCATAGATCCAACCTAGGAAACCTGTCCTAAACCATGCTGGTTGTACGACTCGCCCACGCGGCAACATGAGCTAGATCATACAGATCAGGAATGGATCTATTTATCTTCCCTCTGAAAGATCTAGATCATCAAGTGGGAATGATCTGTAGATGATCTGCGCGAGGTGTGAACTATTCGACGGCACGAGTGGGTCATAGTAGACGTACTTCGTATGCCGCCAAAAGCGCCAACACGCTCACCAATTCTCGTGTGCCCGACAACCCGCCGATCGAAAGCCTCCACCACAATACATTTTTATCTTTTTTTTTTTATCATCACTTGTACTTTCCAGCTCAACTCGTAAGATGTTTAACCGTCGAAGGCCTTCTGGACAAGCCGTGATAGGCACAGGTGTCTTTCCTTCTCCCCCCCGGCATTTGCCTCCGTTTTTACCGCGCATAGGGCCCGGTGTTCCCACTGCACGTCGATTTCCATCGAATTTTGCTAACTTGCGCCCTCGCGCTTTCGGCAAAGGTTTAAGACAAAAACTGAAAAGAAAAAACAATGGAAGAAGACTCGTGAACTAAAAGTGAAGCGAAATCACAACCACGAATATAGTACAAGAGGGGCATTCGAGAGAACTTATCACAGCAATGCACCACTCCTGGAATGCTTTGGAACACTCCAAGCACGGAAAACCAAGGTATCCTAGGATTCACTTCTTCAGAAGCTCATGAACTTCCCCCTGCTGCTGGCGCCGCGTCCGGTGGTGGTAGTAGCCTTCTGAGTCGACCTGGAGAAGAGGTGCACACAGTATCAAAACATAGCATGCGGACGACCAAAACGAAGCGTCAAGCATCGGGGTGGAATATTCGGTGAGTATCTGCACTATAAATATTATAGGTAGGCGTGTCGTGTACCAGTATTGTTATGGTTGATGTACCTATTGCGGAGGACCTTAGTAAATAGGACCAAATATTGTTCGCAAAAATAGGTCAATATATAGGTTTTTTTATTATACCCTAGGTCCTATTAACTATGGTTCCAAGTAATAGTATACCCGCACTATTCATTCTTATAAATACTATTATTATTGTTACTATTATTGCTATTATTATTGTTACTATTATTTGTTCATTTTTTATATTGTTCTTAATGTTGTTATGTCTGCGATCCGACAATGTGCTTCAACGTTGATCAACCATAAATATTCCCTGAGATATTAACAACAATAACATACATATATTTACTATTAGAGTCTTGGCGATATTCCAATTTGGTCGGGTCACAATATCATACTTGAAACCGACCAACATGAGGAGCTGATTGATTAAACAGGTGACACCGACCCACAGAGTTACCCAACCCAACAACACTTACTTGGGGTTGAAAACGTCATTTTGGTCACTTTTCCCCACATCACTTTTTTTTCGTGTGCTGGGATTGCTATTAAATAGGAAACAGACTACCATAAACCCGACCCAACAAATTCATCCGCAAACACCCTCCTATTGCTATTTTTTCCACCATCCGACAAGGTGCAACATGAACTTCAAGGTCGATCACTCGAAAGTCAAAACCATCTCCAGAAATGACAGTACTGCACGGCTATATACCTCCCCCCCCCCCACCGCTCACCTACACCAGCCAAACTCAGCATATTCCTAACCATTATTAATAGTAGTATCTCCTATTAATACTGCTTACCGACGGGTGGAAGACCTGGTCGATCTGGCGGATGCGGCTGAAGGGACGGCACCGACGGAGACAGCGCGCGAGGCTCCCGGCGGGATGGCTGCCGCGTTCTTCTTCTTCGCCACCCCCGCAGCAGTAGCCCTAGATGCAGACCTGAGCACTCGCCCTGACGGTGCAGCCCCAACCTTGCCTCCGCCGTTGCCGGACTCGCGGGCCTTGACGACAACCCGGCTGCTGGGGGCACCACCCCGGCCAACCTTGATGTCAGGCCCCTTGTCGACAGACCTCGTCGCCGACCGCAGCACTCGCCCCGACGGCGCGGCCCCCGCCTTGGCCCTGCCGATGCCGGACTTGCACGCCTTGACAACCTGGGCGTTGGGGGCACCGCCCCGGCCGAGCTTGATGGCAGGCCCCTTCTCGACCGAGGTGCGCTGTACCACAGTGCCGGTCACTGCCGGCGAGTCGATCGATGGCATTTCCTCGGTCATGGAGGCGGTGCGCTCTACGGCGGGCTCAGTAACCACCGTCGAACTACGCTTTTCCACAGTACCAGCCACTACCCCCACGGGGAGCGGCGGCACTCCCTCGGCGATGTGGTTGGTGCACGTTCCCGTGGCCTTGGTCATCAGCTGCGATGCAAGCGAAGTGGTCGGTCCCCCCGCTGCTTGCTTCCCTCCAGAGTTGAGGCTGATGGCCCCAAGAGGAGGGCGGCGGGTGGAGTGCCGCGGCGTTTCGTCCGCCGCCTTGCCCTTAGTGGGAGTGGCGGCTTGAGGGAGCGGAAACGCCTTTACCTGGTTCTCGTCGGTGGCCATGATCTTCTTCCAGGCCTTGGACGGTGTCTGCCAAGCGCCGGAAGGCGTCACCGCCGCGGCGGAAGTTACCGTCTTGCCCTTGGTGGGGGTGGCGGCGGGAGGGGGCGGGGTCGCCTTCCCCTTGGTGGGGGTGATAGCGGAAGAGAGCGGGGTCGCCTTTCCCTTGATGGGGGTGGAGCCGGGAGTGGGCGGGGTCGCCTTGCGCTTGGTGGGGGTGGAGGCGGGAGTGGGCGGGGTCGCCTTGCGCTTGGTGGAGGTGATAGCTGTAGGGGGCGGGGTCGCCTTGCGCTTGGTGGGGGTGGCGGCGGGAGTGGGCGGGGTCGCTTTTCCCTTGATGGAGGTGATAGCGGGAGAGGGCGGGGTCGCTTTTCCCTTGATGGAGCTGACGGCGAGAGGGGGCGGAGTCGCCTTGCCCTTGGTGGAGGTGATGGCGGGAGGGGGTGGGGTCGCCTTGCCCTTGATGGAGGTCATGGCGGGAGAGGGCGGGGTCGCCTTGCCCTTGGTGGGGGTGGAGACGGGAGAGGGCGGGGTCGCCTTGCCCTTGGTGGAGGTGATGACTGTAGGGGGCGGGGTCGCCTTGCCCTTGATGGAGGTGATGGCGGGAGGGGGGCGGGGTCGCCTTGCCCTTGATGGGGGTGGCGGTGAGGGGGGGCGGAGACGCCTCGAAGCGGCTCACCGCTGACCCGACCAAGCCCCTAGCGGGTGTCGCCGTGAGGGCACGGGCTGGGGAAAGGGTGCGCGTCGCTATCCCAACAAAATCAAACTCTGCCGGTGCGGAGGCGCCAAGGGTGTTGCTGGCGGCCAATGTTTCTCCTAGGCGAGCCACCTCCGCCTGCAGCCGACGGTTCTTCTCGCTGAGTTCTGCGTTGCCACCCAACAGGCGCTCGTTCTGCAAGGCAAGCTGCAGCTTGCCCGCCTCGACTCTCTTGAGCTGCTGGCGAACCTCGGCGTTTCGCGATGAGAAGGCCTTCACCTTTAGTGCAAGTACCTTTTTTTCGCAGTCCAGCTCGGTGTTGCGCGCCGAGAAGGCCTTCACCGTCAGAGCGTGATCCCTAACCTCGGCCTTTATCGTTTGTTTGTGCGCCCATCGCTCGGTGTCAAGCATGGCGCAAAGCTTGCGCTTCTTCTGCCTTTCGCTCAGCCTTTCCTCCTCGCTTGTGGAGAGCCGCTGAGTGAGGAAGTCCAGCACCATCTTGACCTTCCTGGTGGTCAGTTCCTACGATAGATAGATAGACGCGTCAGGAAGGAGGTACCAGGTGTACAGACACACGGGCAAGGGATAGTGAGCGGTAACTGTCAAGCGGGGGGTGTCGTAGAGTGGTGGGTATCGTTTCTGTTCGTTGGGTGTTGTTCTGTTTCGATGTGGCGCAGAGGGCACCTGCAGGTATGCGCACCATCGTTGGGGATACCACCCCCCCCCCTCCCCCCGAAACTATAAAGATGGGCTATGACAGGAGCCCATAGCTCTGGAAGGGACACCTAAGTATATGTATACGTACTGGTGTCATACATATATCATGTTCTATCATGTGACATTTCATACCAGGCATGGTACAACAGACGTATGCTACACCGGATGGGCGATGGAAGGATAGGAGGAGAGGACTTTTTATTCGTTTCAGAATCACCGCGTTTTATTCAATTCACGATTTCTGTCAAACCCCATCAAATGCATACACCATCCAAAGCCGATTAGTTATTCTCGTCAGGCACGGGTCGATTGGTACGTATGGACCGTGGCCCACAATTCCTACCTTTCGCGTTCGTCTCGTAATTTTTGAAATACGAGGACAACGAACTGACAAATAAATCACCCTCTAGTCACACATACCGGGTGCCAGGAGCACATGGACACATGTTGTACACGCAACAACGTCTCGAAGGGTACAGTCATCATCCGGTGGCGTGTTTCACTGTTGACAATAAATTCGTGTGTAGACCCGGCACAGAGATAAAAGCGTTTCAAGGGTGTGTAGTAGGGCAGGAACAGTATTTTCGCGAGTATGGCATTGAGGTCGATGCTAAAGTTACCTGACTACATACCCGGCTACCTGGTATATTATAAAAAACTCACGTATTGGGTACTAGGGAGACGGGGGTGGTATCGGAGGGCTGTCCTTATGTGATAAAAACAACACGCTTGGTACCCGGTCACCCCAGAGTATACTATTAATACTATACCCCCAGAGTATAGTGTTAATTAGGGCTGTGAGTCGGCACGACTTAAGTCGCCGGCTAGTTTCTAGTCGGACTAATAGTCAGTCGTGAAACGGACGTGCCGACTTTCCGACTTGTTGGGTTTCCTTAACTGTAGGAAGGCTTTTTTTTTTTTTTTTTTTTTTTGCGGGATGCAGATTTTTCCCTGCGGTACTGCAGCGCGCGGCGGGAGATCCACACGCACACACACGCACCCATGGCGGAACAGGCCATCTCTCTCGATACCAACGTTACCAACCAGTACACCATTTGAAAACAACGCATTGGATGATGGCGTCTTTTTTTTCGACTACAATAGGGAGTGGACAAGGAAAGTGGGGGCAGTCTGCTAGTGCTGGCGTCCGACGAATCAAGCGCCTGAGTCTATGCCGTACTGCTGTAGTTGTGAGTCCATCGAGCAGCTTCCTCACTTAATATGATATGTCTCTGTTTTTTTGCGAAAACGCTTTGTTTCACGTATGATATTGAATGATAGATGGTTTAGGACTTGCCGTCGTCATCGATGCGGGCGTTTCGCGCAAGGTTGAGAGAAACACTGAAAAAATATCAACATCACGGAAGGGTTCAAGATCCTTTCTTCTGGGGATAATGTATGCACCGCTCGCTTCGTCATGACTTCGCTGTTAAGATCGTATCCCCGGCAGGTAATAGTGCGACTGAAACAACAGCTGTCACGGGGTCCTCTAGTCCGGGGTGGAACTGCCTGGTACATCTATTGTGCTGCTCAATTTTTTTTTACTTTTCGTGTGAAAACTGAACTTCTTTTGTTATTTTTTGTTTGGAAACGTGCGTGAATCTAGGCCATGCTTTTGTGTCAAATGAAGCCAAATAGCGTAATTTTCGTATCCGGCGGGCCCTCCAGACGCGCCTGCAGCGGGCCCCGCTGCCGTTTTTTTTTTTTTTGTGCTCGCCTGACTGTAGTCGGCAAATCGTCTGGCACGACTATAAATAGTGCGACTACAGGAGTTATTAGTCGTGAAATGCTACCGACCCACATCCCTAGTATTAAAGGTGTCCCCTGCTAAACACACCTTGCATGTAAGGTTTCAAAACTGGCGCGTACATTACAGGCTCAATAAAGGAGCTTTTCAACTGCAGATTATTTTTCTTTAAACCTCCAAGGTGAGTAAAGCTATACCGATGGGTGAATTGTCTATTACGGGGGTCTATAGTTAATAGGACCTATGGTATACATAAAAACCTATATATTTAGGTATTTTTACTAACAATATTTGGTCCTGTTTACTATGGTCCCCCGTAATAGGCGTTGTACAAAAGGCGCCCAGCTTGCCTACCCGGATAGGTAGTTTTCGTCATCAAGTAAGTGCAGATACTTCTCAACGATAAGATTGTACCTGGCGCGGTACATCACAACAACCTTACGTATTTCTAAAATCTAGCCTGTAACCGTCACAAAAAGCCACAAGGACTCCTCTCATAGGTGTCATACGTACCGAGTATAGTTACACCTCGGCCTCGTGGTATTTTCCGATATCTAGCGGTTGCACCAGCGCAACGTATACAACTACCCGCGCACATATTTCGGAATGAAGCACTCAGAATACCCACTATTAAAATAGTCGGCATCACTCGTTAAGATCAAAGGCCGGGGGCACTTCATATCCTTTGACAGGTTTGCCTATTAAGCAGGTACTCGTTGGAACTCACTTGTGTTGTTTGCTTAAGAGATAGAAGAAGAGCAGCTTCATTCCTTTCGTGCACGTGGAGACTGAGAGCAAGGCTCGTGCCTCGCTGGGAAAATAAACCCCTGGTTTTCCGTTCAAGATACGCCTCCCAAGTACTACAAATCGGTCCCAACACCTGAACCCACGTAATTACCGGGCTTTCAGCCTCCTTCAAAGCATTACCACAACACAGCAGGGTACAGTACCCCGGCCTTTATCGTAGGAACGTGTGGGTATTGGTGTCTGATACAGTACAAGAGGAGCGGTGATACTGTCAATACCCGGGTGGATACCGGGGTACCCTCAAAGCATTGACACCCTTGGTGGACACGAAAACACGATGCGATACTTTTCCTTAAAACGCGACAGTACCGTACATTTTTACGAGTCGACCGCACTCCGAAAGAAAACAAGTCTGATTCCGAGCATTTTTTTCCCGAGCCGGGGGTGGGTGCAGTTATTCCGTTTTTGTATGTGCGCACGATGGATATTTTCCCGGCTACTGCTTAGTGTGATAGCAGGTACATATTTTTTTCTAATAATAACAATAATAATAATGATTATCGATATTATTAATATTATTATTATTAATAATTATCGATATTATTAATATTATTATTATTAATAATTATCGATATATTAAATTATATTATTATTATTAATAATAATAATAACAATAATAATAACAATAGCAATAGCAATAATAATAATAATAATAATAAAATAATAATAATGATAATAATAATAATAATAATAATAAATAATAATAATAATAATAATAAAATAAATAATAATAATAAATAATAAATAAATAATAAAAATAATAATAATAAAATAATAATAATAATAAAATAAAAAAAATAAAATAATAATAATAATAATAATAAAAATAATAATAATATAATATAATAATAAATAATAATAATAATAATAATAATAATAATAATAATAATAATAATAATAATAATAATAATAATAATAAAACAATAAATAATACGTATTAATAAAATGAAATAATAGTCATAATAGTATTAATAATATGAAGCCTGTGCACAGGTTGTTGCCACAAGAAAGGTTCAAGCCTTGCTTAGGTATGTACTATTATAGTAGTAGTATGTGTAGGCGTTGCTTGTTGGCGGGCCAGTACTCTGTACTATTATTATGTATCATACTACCACAACTATCATAGGGCAGTCTGTTTCGTTACATGACCGCCAGCAAACTCAAGATGGCGCGGGACTATCTCGCGAGGCAGTACATACGCCAGTAAAAAAATGCAGGAAGAGTTGAAGAAAACAGAGTACGGGCTTCGCGTCAGCTTTCTTTGAGCTTCGGGTCAGCGTCGAATCTTAAAGTGCATTTTCTTCAGTACCTCTCTCCCTTTTGACCTCGCTGATGGACAGGCGTTGTGCTAGGTGCAGTGTGTGAAGTATAATAATATACCCTAGCACGAAATAAACCCCTTTACCACTGCATCTCCATTAAGGGCACACCACACTCTAAGTTAGACTACCATTATTTTGGAGTTGGAAAAGGGTTAAGCTTGCCGGCGCTTATGCTCTATATACGCGCTTGAGGGCTCCCTCCGCCCGCCCAAGACACCCTGAGAGTGATAGGTTCCTATCCTGCGCCACCAAAAAAAAAAGAGGTTGGCGGCGCCGCGCACGCGACAACGCAAGCCTTCGCTCTCGTCGACGCTCGTCGCAGTTTGTCGGCTGGGCGTTGTGTGACGCGGTGCGTTTTTCTAAGGTACTCCGATTTATTTCTTGTTTGACAATCAATACGCCGTTCCTCGATAGAATACAAACACGTTTTTTTTTTCGAAATCAAATTAAGATTCGTTGAAATTAAAAAATCATTTCCAAATAAAGAAATGTAGCGTTCCCCGTTAAGATGGGCCCTAAGAGCACGATCATTTTTGGAGTTGGGAAGGGGTTTAGAACCTTCGCAGTACGATGCAGGTAGGCACACCAGGAAGGTGATGCTAGGCAGGTACCAGGTATAAAAAGCAAACAGCAGTATACACGCGGCTAACTCTCGAAAAAGCGGAAACATTAGTACCGACAGCATGATCACGTTGCCGTTTACTGCCGTAGCGCGGCATGACGTCACCTAGTGGCGTTCTGTCGGCGGCGGCTTCCAACGCGTCGACATGGCGTGGTCCCCGTGAACGGAGCGGAACTACCGTAGTTGAAGACATGAGCCTGTGGGATACCTCCACAGGTCAAAGTGTTATACGTAGGCTTATTGTGGGCTGGGTAATCGATTGCTATTTTACCCCTATAGCTCAGCAGGTAACTCCCTCACACTTAACGTCGTCGAGGACACGGGTTCGAATCTCACTTCGAGCTTGCGCGTGCGTCGCTAAAAACATGTCTCCCTGGTCCCTGGTTCCCCAAGCATTGAAACGAACCGGGTAGGTTTACGTGCGGCCATGTACAGTACCGTTACGTCCCAAAGATCCCACCGTTTAGAGGGACCTGGGGGGGGGAGGGGTGTATTCATATCAGGGGGGGGGGCGTTCTCGTTTGTTGCTTGCCTCAGTCATTCGACCATTGACCACGTATCCCTTTCGAGACGGAGCACCGTTCAGAGGGGGGGGGAGAATACTATACGGCCTATCGTGGGCTGGGTAATCGATCGATCGTTTACCTCTAAAGCTCAGTAGGCAACACCTTCATAAGAGGCTATGTACAAACTGGTTTTTAGTGTTCCATTTATTTTTTGCGGGGGGGGCGGGGGTTAATCTTTATTTACCCTGTAGCCCCAACATTGAAACCCCGAAATACACTAAAACCGGTCAAATATTGGCTGATCTGCGTTTCCCCCCCCACAGACTGCAGTTACCAATACTGATTGACCAGTAAACGAGATCCAACCTGCGGCTTTACCTGTAGCGTATTCAAAGAGGTAGACGTGGCTCTGCGCGCAGCACTACTTTATACTATGAGCATATTTGGGCGCCTATTAATAGGGGTAGAGGGTAGCATATTTATCGACCAGTTGACTGCAAGCGTTGTTGTTGTTGTTGTTGTTGTTGTCGACCAGTTGACTGCAAGCGTCGTGGGGGGGAGCGATGGAGGGTGGATGGCGAGGAAGGAGATGGTGAAGGAGTGCCTGCGACAAATCATATTGGTGACAACACATATCGTTATTTCGCGAAGGATGTCGCGGTTCAAGCTCCAGCTGAGGGATCGCCAGGAAGCGAGAAGTAGCCGGAGGGGGGGGGGGGGTGACTGACCCACGCTGATGGCGTGGGGATGGAGTATGGGCGCATCTTAGGATTGAAGCAAAGAAGTTGAGAGGAGCATGTGACGATAAGGAAGGAGCAAGGACAGCAATTGGAGTACTCTAGACTCTAGACTCTAGACACAGGTTGACCAGGAGTAGGTACAGAAGGGGACTAGATTTGTGCATACAGTAGGTTTCCTTCCTCTTTGTTTTGACTTCCCTTGGTTTTCTTCTTTCCGGGAATATTCATGAGTGATCAACGTTGTATGAAACTCATGCTAAACATAGTCGGTTGGCAAGTAAATGCAATAATATCTACCATATATCGGTATACATTATCGATAGTAGCTGTGAGGCTGATGGCTGCAGAGCGAAGCCACGCGCTGTATCTCATACCTCATGCAGCAGAGTACTAACTGTAGTACTATTAGTAGTCTACCGCATGGCGGCCATCTATTAATAGTTTCGTTCACCATAAAATACTATCCAACGAGTACTATCGTAGACTGTTACGTGTGCTCATCCTACTCTTGCCCATGCCTGCCATCCGTTCTTGTGCAGCACCTGGCACCACACGCATGAGACAGCTTCCGTTCTTTTTCACCCTACTTCGGTGACTTGATTGACTCTATCGTAGTATAGAGGGAAACCGTGTAAAACCCAACGAATGACGATTATGGCATCGGCCACACGAAGCATGATATGATATACTACTGCTGTCTGTAGTATCATAGCCCGGACTGCTCTGGCATAGGGGATAGGGGATGCGTCCGTTGCGCTACGAAAAGAAGGAAGAGGTGGAGGAAGGAAGGAAGGAAGGAAGGAAGGAAGGAAGGAAGGAAGGCAGGAGATACCAAGGTGTACGACACGCGCCAAGCACTATACTGACTACTGGCTACTGACTGTCTCACAACATCCTACCAGGTCGATCTAAGACCTGCAGTAGCAGTATCTGCTCGCTTTTTGAGTCACTCTTCAAGTATACCTCGAGGGGCACATAGGCATAGATAAGCATTTATTCTATTATTAATAATACGTATACATGTTATTCCTTTTTTTAAAATATTAATAATTTAGAACGACGGCAGGCCTGAGGCTGTGAGTTTCAATCGCGCTGGCGCCCTCTGGCAGAGGCTGGCAGGGTCTGGAGGTTCGCGTGTACATTGTCATGATTTTTGCTCTAAACCTGTTCCCTTTCTTTGTCTCGTTCAATGTACCAGCATCTGTCTAGCTTGCTGCCCTGTGTATAAATATAATGTGTTGTGCTCTCCGCATCCAATAGTTTGGCATGATATTGCGTTGTCTCATCTGCGTTTTTTTCGATGAACCTGGTGTGTTTCTTTTGTGTGTCGTACCAAGTGCTGACTGTGACCACAGAGTTTGTATATCTCTACCAGTGGGGACAGAGAATCAACACATCAGCTGCAGCACGGACAACGCGGATGTTGTACGTGCTGGGTGCTGGATGACGACGGGTTTAAAAATCCACAAGATCCAACAGTGTGAGCGATGAGTGATGGATGGGTCGCATGTGTTTCGGCGGAGAATGATTGTAGTATTGTAGTACCCTTTCATCATAAAAAATACAAACGAACGCACACTACTCTTCCCGGTAGCATGCTGATACCAACAACCAAACTGCTACGTAGGATAAACGTATGATATACTTGGGCCATTATTACCTTTCTTTACAATTTCCAGTCCTGCTCGCCAAGTACAGATGTGGCGCTCGACCGCACTCTGAACAAATCTTTGGTCACAGGTGGCTACAGTCAGCTATCCGTTCGACTGGGGCCGCAAAGCAGCGTACCAGACGCCGGTGTATCATGTGTATGATCCAAGTGTGTACACAACCAAGTACTGATATTTAATACTAATAATAGTTTACCTATTATGAACACATATTATGCAACCAAGTTTGACCAAAACATGTAGAATAGTGCTTGAAACTTGGCGGCCATCGCTCTCACCTTCTCGTGGTGGACAATCTCGAGGGCTTGCTGGGCGTCCTGGGCCATTTGGCGCCCGACTCGCTGGATCTTCTCCGCCTATTGCGGCATACAACACACCAAGTAGAACAGACAGTCAGACAGAGGCACCGATACCAGAAAAAAAATGGAACAAGACTGTACGATGGCATACGAGCGGTGTGTTGAAAACAGCAGTTGGCGGGGGGCAAGGGGGTTGGTTAGACGACTCGACGATTGAGAGCCATCACAAGAGCTCACCTCAAACCTCAGCTCTCAGCACCCAACTAGCAGTATCCAGCAATCAAACCACCCAAAACGCCCCCCCCACGTTGCAAGCCAAGCAGCACCATTAATAATGTATCTATTAGTAGACACCAATCTGGACGTGAATATAAGGATCGTTTAAACATTAAAATGTAAATAAAACGGTCTTTACATTTCCGTCCAGAGTGGTACTAGGTACAGTTCTGTTCCTAAATATAAGTGGCGTTTACATATTAATATTGAATCCATAATATCCTTATGTTGCGGGACGGAGTGGTGGTTATGGTAGATTGCAGCTATATAGTTGTCGTAGTATCATGCGTTCAGCCCCTGACCTGCTCTGCCACACCCTGAATGATGTTCTCTTGGGTCTCTTGGCCTTGCTCAATGAGTGCGAAGACCTCATCGACGGCCTTATCCACCTTCCCGTCTTCCTCCTCCTCCTCCTCCTCCTCCTCCGCCTCCTCCCCCTGGTCCCCAACGGAACTGGCTCCGCCATTTTCACCGCACAACAATGGCGATGACGCTAACACTGACGATGAAGGTGATGCCCTACCCCCTTCGTCGTGATCCACGTCTACCGCGTCGCCTCCAACGCCGCAAGAAAGCCTCTGCTCGACATCGCTCAACGCGCACTCTTCCCTCTCGTGCAGCGCCGAGACAACCGGCGAGGATGGCCAGCGCGACCGCGATTCCATGTTACTCATATCGCCGGTGTTGTTGGTAGTATCGCGATCGACCCTCGAGGAGGAGGGTGAAGATCCTGCGGTCATGCTACCTTTGCTGCTGCTTTCACCGTCACCACCGCCGCCGCCGCCGCCGCTGCCACCGATACCAAAGCCTACGGCGCTACCGTGTTGGATACCGTGCTCGGCAGAACATGTGCTGCTGCTGCTGCTGCTGCTGCTGTTGCTGTTGCGGTGGTTGTTGCTGCTGCTGCTGCTGTTGCGGCGGTCGTTGTTGTTGCTGCTGCTATTGTTGCAGAATCTAGGTGTGTCGTAGTCAATGTTGATGCTGGTGTTGCTGATGTCGAAGTATGGGTAGTGTTGTTCCTCCCCGCCGTCGCTGATGGTGCATGCGCTGGGGGCGGGACTGCTGAAGCTGCTGCTGCTGCTGTCCTCGACGTAACGGGATGGCGGGGCCGGCCTCGGGCGGAGCTGCGTTCCCGCCAGCGGATACTGACCATGGGCAGCGCACCAATCACAGGGCGGTATATAGCAGCAGAGGCAGGGGGGCGGGAGGATGGAATTGCCTGAGTGTGAATGCCAGGTATGTCTACGGGGTTACGAGATCATTCGTCATCGCATTGTTTTCCTCATACATGCTGCTAGTGCATACCCATCCCAGTACGAAATACTACTGTCACGTAAAATAGCGTGACAAAGCTAAAGAGAGGGCCCCATCTTTGTCGTCTTCTGGAAATCGATCACTGAATGTACGGCCGTGGTGTGTTTGATTCGTGACTCTTTTTCACGAACAAAGTCGAGTGGGCCGGTAGGTCCCTACTGTCTTGACGACACCACACCGCAAACCGCACGGCGGAGGGAGATGAGATATGCGCGATAGAGGCGGGGTGGGGTGTGCACATGCGGACCATGTAATATACGCCCTTGCGTGACAGGCGCGCGCACGTCTGAGAGCGAAATAAATGAAGACGGATGAGCATCAGAGGCGCCAGCAACCGAAAAAAAGATGAAGAACAAACAAATGAATGATGGGCCTCGTGGAGATTCGAAAGAGCCGAACCGAGGCGACAATCTACGTACGTGAAGGAAACGAGGAGAAGAAACTGAACCAACAGAGTAACGAGGCCGCAAAGCAAACCCAGAGCCGAATCCGCGCACGGGCGGCCAAGCGCTTGTCCTATCCGTGCCTCTCAGACTTGAGACACCTACGGGGCATTGGGGTGGGCATATATATACGATTTCAGAATTTTTTGCACCTGTGGCACAAAATATTTGAGATGAGAGGAGAGGAAACTCCCACAGCAACAACAACAGCATGAAGCACATGCAAGCTCGCACGCGCGTTCAAAACAAATAACTCTTCTTCTTGTTGGGGCATCGACTTCACGCGTGGGCGAGAGACATGAAGATGCGAGAACACGGCTACAGAGCAAAAACCATCAACAACATACGACAAAAAAAGCAAGTTTGTGCCTCGTTCACACGTTCACACACGGGCAGACAATGAAATGTGCACCGAGCATCATCATCTCAAATCACTGCCGAGAGGCAGCATTCACTCACCAGTTGGCGACCACGGTCTGCCGAGTCGTGGTCTGCCATGCTTGGGGCGGTGCTGCTGCTGCTGTGTCTTCTCGCTGCTGCTGCCTTTCTCTGAAGATGCGAGACTTTCGTTTCCTACTCTCGGGGGGCGGAAGGGGGTGGTGGTTGTTTTGTTTTGCCTGTCGTCGTGCGGGCTGCGGGTGGGCGGGGGGGGGGAACGATGTTTCTCTTTTCGCGCCGTTTCATGAATCCTCAACGGTATTTCACATTTATTTGAAGTTTTGAGGTTTGTGCTTGCCTGTTGATACTTCTGATTGGGCGATGATCCCGAACCTCAACCTTTCAGTATTTTTTCAACATGATGAAGGCATCTACGCTATTTTGTCAGAAGGCAAGCACAATAATAATAAAATCTTATTGTCTCACGACTTCGGAAGGTATTCGTACTGTACTCGTATCTTATTTTGCTTTTCTTTTCATTCTAAATACTAAAGATTTTCAAGCCGAGAGAGAGCGAAGCGACTGAGAGGCTGTTCAGTTGAATAATCAAGCGGCCGAGGCTTTTAAATAATTTCTCTTTCTGTTTTTTTGGGTTCTCCATCAGCATTGACAATTAAAGTAAGTATCGCTTTTTTTTCACAGCAACGTAGAATAGGGACAGGATATTAACCCAATTTTTGTTCTCAAATAATGTATGAATGTATTTGACTATCTGTGCCGCTAAGTACTACGTATATACGGTATTCATAATTTAATAATAATAGGAGAGAGTAGCCCTGCCTACCCATTCTTGTTGCAAATGAACGCTGCTAAAAAGCTGAGAATGGGGCTATTTCACAACTAACTACTACCAGGTATTTATTATTGTTATTATTATTATTATTATTATTATTATTATTATTATTATTATTATTATTATTATTATTATTATTATTATTATTATTATTATTATTATTATTATTATTATTATTATTATTATTATTATTATTATTATTATTATTGTTTTGTTGTTATTAATAATAATAAGATTAGTAGTCGATACCACCGGTGGGGCGTGATCCCACGTCTCTCTGCGTTAGCAGAGTGTTCTTACTGTTGAACTACGACGGTTAGAGTGTAGGACAGATCGGGCTGAGACAGCAGCCCGATGACAAGATCAGACAGGGAGATATGAGGAGTGAGAGCCGAGGGGCGAGCACTCATCGTTACTCTCGCGGCACTCGGGTCAAAGGACAGTTCAGCGGGGCCTTGCTATGTCCCGCTGCGGAGAATCCGCTAGGCAGAATAGCCGCCGCTGAGGATCCGTCAGCGAAACGTGAAGGAGAAGGCTCCGTGGCGAGATCCAGACATGACAATCTCCCGAGTTCCCTGAGCAAAGCTTCTGGAAGAGCTTTCTCGAAGGATGCGGGGATTTCGACTATTTGGGTAGGCGTGTTGGTTCCGGGGACATGGTATCCACATTAATATTATTATTATTATTATGCTTGCCATCCGACAATGTGTACAGTAGTTTAGTAGTGTTGTTCCAAAAAGACTGAGAAACAGAAAGTGAAGGACTCTCTAGAACCAAAGCGTAGCAGTATCATACGACAAATCAAACCCGACGTGACGCACATGAAGACAACCAACATCCCTCCGTCTCGCCCACCAAAAAACGACCACTCCCCTCCTTAAGCAAGCGCTCCCTGAGAAGCATCTATTAATACCAAAAACCCGCTGACCATAAAAATGGTTGGTTTATAACTGTAATGCGCATGTTTCGACGCGCAGAAGACCGTGCGGTGTTCCTGGTCTACGCTGCTATCGGTAGTAATGCTGTACCTAACTATAGGAGAGAGTCGCTGCCGTTTTCCTCTACTCTGTAGCTCTTCTACCTCCCTCTCCACTACAAAACCCTAGGGCCATGCTCCCTCGCGCCCCCCCCCGCCACCGCTGGAAAACCGAAACACGAAAGTCAACATCGGCACCGACATCTCCACCACCAAACCCCCGGGATATGCCCCGCGCGTCTACCTTTCCTGCTCCCCTGGAAAACCTAGACACGAAAGCGAAATCGGCACCGGCACCGCCATCTTTACCACCAAACCCCGGCAACATGCCCCTCGCGTCCCCCTTCCCGTCCCCAGTCTCCTTCCCTGGAAAACCGAACCACGAAAGCGAAATAGGCGATCGTCTCGAGCAAAACGATCTCCCCTCCCACTACAGTACAGCCCTTCCACCTCCACCGGGCGGCTCATAATACTTTCATTTCTCAAACGGAAAGTCCAATACAAGAACGGGGTTTCCATTCCACCAACATCCGAGGGGGTAAAAAATCACGCATTATACGCACGTAAGAAATGTCAAGAGGGGATTAAAAACGCGTCTCATAGGTAAACAAACGAAAACCAGTAAAATAGGAAAACCACCATTAACGACGACAGCGAGCCAACCGCGGAGGGCTCTCCTTGTGTTCTTCAGATCACGCGGTTGCCTCCGTCCCCACCTGACGCTGAACTACGGTGCCAAAACAAAAATATCATTGCTGCAATGGCTGCGGCAAGTAGCAAGACCGACCGGCAGGCAGGCAGGCAGGCAAACAGGCTACCAGACAGGCAGACAAGGGAGACGAGCGGTAAAGGAAGCACGCCGATCAGCCTAAAGTGGGCACTGGGTGTGAGCGGGCGTGCACGAAATGTTCAAACAAAAAAGGAACCGTTGAACTTTCGCGAGAGGTCTGATTCGCTTCTCGCCACAAATGTACAAAACGAATACGCACGCACACGCCTCCCTTCCCACCCTGTCGGCAAGGCAAGCACAGGACAAAAAAAAAATACTCTCGTTTGGTTTATTTCGTCCTCTCGTTCTCTAAACTACTCTCATATTCCCCTCCTTGCTCTCGGCTCAGTTCCTTTCTCCCTCTTCTTTGTCTCTTCTCTCGTATCTGCCCCCCCCCCTCCATTATATACCAGGTATAGGTTGGGTTGGCGTCCGTTAGCAACGATACGGTAAAACATGCCGCTCACTACTTACTTGAGCTAGACAACCAGGCCACCGCTTCTTTATTTTTACTTTTTGGCGCTTGGTCACAGCCGGTTGTCGAGTTAGATCGTCTGTACGAGGTGAACAACCCCGCATAAGCGGGAATGATCGTATCACGTAGTGTTTATGGTAAGACACCCAAGAGGCAGCTACATCGTACTCCCATTGCTGTCTCTGGAAGTGACCACACCGGAAATTAAATGACTCGTCCATATGCAAGTCCGTCTCACAAGCGGTTTTAGGAAGATGTCTTCATGCGACCCGCCGGACACCTCACGGCGCTTCGCGCTTGGTGCAAACAATGCCTACCTGGTCGGTGAAAACCCGACATGCTCCGTCCCGGCAATGTGCGAGGGTCTATGGTCACACGACTACGGCCATGCATGAGATCGAGTACATCTCTCCTATCGAGTCCCCCCCCCCCCCCCCCCCCCTCCCTCCTCCCCTTTCCCTCTCCCTCCCTCCTCCCCTTTCCCTCCTCCCCCCGCTCCTGCTGATAGTTGACGTACCGTAGGGAGCGAATCACGGTACGCGAGAGGCAGCAGCCGCGCTCCTCCTACCCCGTGCCCCCCCTGAGGAACGCCGCGCAAAAAAGGCTTCACTGGCCTGCTCCATCCGGCAAAGTGCGGTGGCGGTACGGTAAGGTACAATAGGGTCCGCAGAACGCAATAAACAGGCGGGGGTGGGGGAGAGGGGGGGCGCGAAACGAAAAGAAGCGAACAAAGTGTGGGGCAACGGTGGTGTTAAAAAACGAATATATGGGGCAATTAACCGTTGATGCGCATACTTTTGCTGCACATCCTTGACCTCAAAAGCAAAAAACCAAACATACAACACATCGTCGTACTGGTCCGAAAAACAGCAGGACGTAAAACGGCAATCGGCCACCGGCTAATCAACCAGCCAAAACAAGACAAGTGAAAATAAAAAGCACCAGTGCTTGAAAAAAAACAACACCAAGCCTGAAAAAAAACAGCCACAGCAGCAACAGCAACCACGCGCCGAGCTACTCGTGGCGCCTGCGGTTACATTTATGATAAGTTGGCGGTGGCGTAGATTCACATTAGGTTAACAGTCCCGTACATCTACAATAGGCTAGCGACGGCATACATTTACGATAGGTTGGGGTCGGGTGCTTCACTACTGTAAATTCACCTTGAACGGGCGCCCGCTTCTTTTCCTAATGCCGTGCAGGGATGAAGAGAAGATAAAATGGCGAGAGGAGGCGAAGAAGAGTGTCACGCGCCTCCTTCCCTCCCGTGACTGAGAAAGACAAAAAAAAAAACCGCGGCTCACTCAGATGCTTTCTGAACAAGAACATCGACCTCCCCCACCCCCCCCCCCCCCGCCCCCCCCCGCCCCCCCATTTCCCCTCCTCTGCCCCCCTCGCCGCCTGTGTGAGAGGAGTAGCACACCGTGGGACTACCATGTTGGGCAGTCAAATAAATTTACAATAATAGAGAGACAGACTGTCTTTCGCTTGCGAGCATGGCCCGGTATAGGGCAATACGCTGATGTGAGGCAACATAAATCAGTAGCAACAACAAAAAACAACAACATCAACAGCAACAGCAAAACACAACACCTGCCGTGAACTTTCTCCAAGGAGCTATTAATAGTCGTACCGAACACGCCTCTCACTACGTGAGCTAGACAGCCAGGATACCATTTTTTGTTTTTGGCGGTTACGACCGCTGGCGGTCGAATTGGATCATTTTTGTGCGGGAGAGCAATTACTCCGCACAAGGGAGATGATCGTATCACGTAGTGCGTATATGGTTAAGTCACCTACGAGGCAGTTACATAGTAAACCCATTGCTGTCTCTGGAAGTGGCTACATCAGAAATTAAATCAATTGATTGACGCTGTCATCTATATGCAAGAAAATCCGCCTTAAAAGTGGGAATCAGTAGGATGCAGCTAACATTTCATGCGACTCGCCCAACACCTCACGGCGCTTCGTGCTCGGTGCAAGCAATATCTGCCTCGTCGGCAAAAAAACTAACTTGCTCCGTCCCGGCATTGTAGGGATGCGAGGGTCTATGGTCATACGACTACGGCCATGCATGACAATAAGTACACCCCGCCCCCTCCCTCCAACCATGCTGGATGACAGCGTCAATGAAACGATTTATTTTCTGGTGTGGCCACTTCCAGAGACAGCACAATGGGTTTACTATGTAACTGCCTCACGGGTGCCTTGCCATGTACACACTACGTGATACGATTATCCCCGTTATGCGGAGTTAGGGTGCTCCCCGCACAAAAATGATCGAACTCGACCGCCAGCCGTGGTAACCGCCGAGAATATTTAAAAAAAAACTGTACCCTGGCTGTCTAGCTCACGTAGTGAGAGGAGTATTTTACAGCATCGTCGCCAACCGATGCCAACCCAACCTATATACAGTATACCAGGGATATATCATGGGGGCGGAGACGGGGAAGGACAGCGTTAGCGCCCTTATCCCTCCCCATTATAGTCGACATAGCTCGTGCTGTAGTACTGAACACTCTTCGTCGAGTTCAGTGTTTATTTAGCCAACGAACCGGACACTCAACGGCGGACCCAACAATAATGACCTCGCCTCCTACGAGTACGAATCAACAGCGGTGTTCACAACTGGTCTTGGACTGCGTCTCGGGGCCATTTATTTATCCAATCATAAGTCCGTGTGATCTGACCATCCTTCGAACAATACGATTTTGTCGAACTGGAATGCCCCTATTCCGTACACGAGGGTACACGACGCGCACTCACGATATAGGGGTATACCGAAGTAGCACATTTTGGCCAAAACACTTCTGACCGTCGGGGCTCCCCAGCTGAGGGAGTTACTACCCAAGATGGTCCCTCCATAGTGCCGGTTGCCCGCTGTATATAGTGCCTGTGGAAACGCTCGGCACAGATGGGACTCACCAGTGTGGTACTACTGTATGTAGTGTGCGGAGTATTTCTGGTTGCCGCTACATATAATGCCGGTATTGTTGGCTGGCGCATATCATACCGGCACTATAGAGGGACCGGCACTACTGTAATATGATTCGTTGTCCAATACCAACGAGTAGTAGGCATGGGATTCTTCATCGGCTCATGCTTGGACTAATTTCTCAATTTCGGTTTCAGGGTTGGGAGATATCGGGCAAGGAAAAAGAGTCCACCCCTGGGCAGATCATCGATCGGTTCCCGCTTCATGTTATTTATCTAGGTGTTTCAAGGCAGCCCCTAAGCCCCGATCCTGGCACCAATTAGCACCATGTTGCCGGGTGGGACCCGTAAAATCTGCATGATCCGTTATTATAGGACATCAGAGCGCATGTTTCCTGGGTTAGACCTCTGTACTATGGAGATCCTGCGACATACATCACAACGGCAGGCGAAGAACTACAGTAGATTGTCTGCAGTATACTGTCTAGATCATGATCTGTCTGTCTGAGGTGTGAAAGCGTTCCTTAACTCTCTTGAGACTTTAGGGGGGAAAATAGACGGAAAAAGCGAAGATTGCGGCGACGGAAACTGACTGCGTGGTTTGGGGGGTGTGACACGCATTGGTGTCCGAGTTTGCACTGCAAGGAGTTGTACGGTGTGAGCGTAACATGGTCCTACCCGCACCTCTGGACCCTCACGCTGCTCCCAAATGGTTGACAACATCAAAGTTACCAACCATTGCTTTGGTTGCAATTTTGGTGAAGGGGGGGGGTAACCTCCCTGCCGTAGCCCGCCCCCCTGTTATTACTACTATTATAGTCAACAAAATTACTGCAGTGCACCAACGTGCTCGACGTACTGTTGTGTTTGTTCATCCGGCATGTCTATTACTACAACGCTTCATTCACTGATATGCCACTCAAAATACGCCGCCACACACAGCGGTGTTACGGCAGCAGAATGGACATTTCGCGCTCTCGGTTTCCTGATTGGTCAATTGAGGTCGGAAATTTTGATGGGTGGAAAATTATTGGTCGGCATGTGTCGTCATCCGGAATCGTGACGTCGCTTTCCGGAAAAAAAACAAAATTGGAAACCTGGCCGTGGATGATGACGTCAGTGGATTGCTCCTATTGACATGAGACGGAAGGAGTTACATTATTATCAATGACGCTGTAAGAGTGGCGCTGTTCCGGACATCAACGAGACCCTTTTACGTGAGATCCCCTTACTTGAAGCCGGCGCTCTTCCCCCGCCATCACCGTCGCCGCACGATACAACCCCCCCCCCCCCCCCCCTCTCCCCCTTCAACACTTCCACCCCGATGCATGCTACAGTCGACGTCACTGCCAAGCAACAACGTCCGAAGGAGTCTGTCGTCTGTCACCCCCGCGAGATAACAGCACCATAATTTCAGCACACACAGAAGTAAGCACCAGTATCAGAGGGTTTCCACGCCACGGGGGTTGGCTCCCGTTAAGGTCCCTTTGCATCAAAACACCGCCCACTCGGAAACCCACAATCCGCATACATATAAACCCCCATATACTTACGTAATAATCTCCACACATATATATATCAGGAATATCGTACATATACGTACCCAAATCAACCCCGCCATGTATCATATAGCTGGCGAAATCGCATCGATCTGCCACAGAGTACTACAGTAGTTAGTGTACAAACCACAATATAGACGTGAAAGAAACACACGCACCACGCACGACGCTCGACTAGTTAACATTATCAAAAGTAGGAATTCGGCAACACGGACGCTGCTGCTTCTTGTCTGGCCTTGTCTTCTCGCCCTATATACGCCCTTCACCTACCATGATGACCGGAAATATACGGAATGCTAGTGTATAACCATCGACACCTACCTACCGGTCCTGCATTTTTCGGCCGGAGTGTTTCAACTCAAGAGCAACACCGGCTTCCCTCCCGGCCCTCAATCACAAACGCCATACTCGTAGCCACTTTCCGAACATGCCCACCTCACGACATACCTGCACAAACAAAATCCAGCCGGCTTCGACCTCGACTTACTACTAAATAGTCCCTCGCATGACCTGTCTCTACCACCACTTTTGCTGCCGTCTCCTGGTTCTTACGTCACCGTCAAGGTATATTTGTGGATGAACGTCGAAAAGCATCGCGGTTTGGAAACCAACAAACCGTGACATGCCTTCCCTGCCCACCCCAACCAAAACACACCGCCACCAGACTAACCGCAAACAAACACAGCAAAGACGTCAACTCCACGGGTTGGCTACAAACGTCATGTACTGTATTTTATACCTTAGGGTTGGTCCCGTTCCCTCGGACCCTTGCTTCGGCATCAATCTGTGGCGGCATAATATATCTGATCTTACGACTGGAGGTGGGAAGGTATTCATAGTTTGGAAACCAACAAACCTTGACTACCTTCCCGACCCCCGGCCTAACCAAGACAACTCTAGTGAACCAGGACGCACGGCACCCAACGTGTGCGCAACAAAAACAATCATGGACGGACCTACCCCCTGACGTTGTAGCCGCCAAGCACAACACCAATCGCTTGCAAAGCACATCGTCGACCGGACAAGCCGTACCCTATTCACGACTACTATCCGAAAAAAAGACCGTTTGGGTGTTCATGTTAAACTCAAAAAGGCTCTTAAATTTGCAGATAGAGAGTGATAGTCATCAGCATCTAAGCATTAACTATCAATAGGTTCAGCAAGTTGCAGACGTTTGTGATAAACTGACCGACTTCTAACGTCGTCGTCGCCCCATCGTACTACAGCAGTATACAACACTACATCACCGGTCATATCATAAAACAAAAGGCGTCAATTCCCAGCAACTCCATCCCGCCAACCTTTCCTACTAAAAATAAAGTGCATGTGCGCTCCATGTACGGCTATTTTGCGGACGATCAGCGACTCAACTGTCACCACCATTTTACCGCCAACCTTTCCTACTAAAAATAAAGTGCATGTGCGCTCCATGTACGGCTATTTTGCGGACGATCAGCGACTCAACTGTCACCACCATTTTACCCTTGCCCCCTTACCGCCCATCCTCCAACCTTTTGGCACCAGGAACGCGGATCAATCCGCCGTGACCGCGCTGCTATCGCAAGTGCAGACCACCAGTACAAACACCCCTCCTTCCAAGTATAGACCACTGCTAGCCATGAAGACAGTCGCAGTACAGATCCTAAGAAACTCGCTATTTTTTTTATATACCAGGTATTGTATAATATTCCGGCGGACTGGTAAACACAAAGCTACTACTGTACTACTACGACACATCTCCTTGCCCCCTGGTCCATCCCCCAATCTTTTTGAACCAGGAACACGATCCCCCCAAACTACACGGTGATCGCGCTGCTATCGCAGAGCAGAGCACCTCAAGAGGAATTACCTCGCCTTCGAAGTACAGGTCAATGCAAGCCATCGAAACAATTAGCCCCCCCATCGATACAGATCCTAAGAAACTCTCACTAATTTTTTATAGTTTTTTTTCATCCTCCGGCGGGCGGGTAAACATAAAAGCTACTAAACACCCTCTTGCCGCCAAGCCCTCTCCCCAACCCTCCTTTTCCCCAGGAGTATGAATCATTCCAACCCACATTGGTGATCGCGCTGCATTGTCCCAAGTGTAGAGACACCTCTAGAGGAACCTCGCCTTACAGCTACACATACCTGGGAGCATCCTACTGTGACACAAAACCTTCTTCAAACACAGATGACGACAGGCGTCAATGCAAGCTATCATGGCAATATGCAACCCCGCCCAAACAGACCCCAACAAACCCCACCGCCAGTACGAAACACCTCCCCGTCTCCATCGTACCCTCACGACTTTGCAGGACCATGACCTAAGTCTACCCCCCCCCCCCCCCCCACCCCTCATAAAATCCCGGAGTCTTACCGAAGGCCAGTTGACACAACAACCATCGATCAACGAGCCATAATTCCGCACATCGGAGACAGATCAGATCAGATCAGATGGATCATCTAGATCCTAGCCTGCCGTTATGGAATGTCGTACACGATCTGTACAGCATAGATCCAACCTAGGAAACCTGTCCTAAACCATGCTGGTTGTACGACTCGCCCACGCGGCAACATGAGCTAGATCATACAGATCAGGAATGGATCTATTTATCTTCCCTCTGAAATATCTAGATCATCAAGTGGGAATGATCTGTGGATGATCTGCGCGAGGTGTGAACCATTCGACGGCACGAGTGGGTCATAGTAGACGTACTTCGTATGCCGCCAAAAGCGCCAACACGCTCACCAATTCTCGTGTGCCCGACAACCCGCCGATCGAAAGCCTCCACCACAATACATTTTTATCTTTTTTTTTTTATCATCACTTGTACTTTCCAGCTCAACTCGTAAGATGTTTAACCGTCGAAGGCCTTCTGGACAAGCCGTGATAGGCACAGGTGTCTTTCCTTCTTCCCCCCGGCATTTGCCTCCGTTTTTACCGCGCATAGGGCCCGGTGTTCCCACTGCACGTCGATTTCCATCGAATTTTGCTAACTTGCGCCCTCGCGCTTTCGGCAAAGGTTTAAGACAAAAACTGAAAAGAAAAAACAATGAAAGAAGACTTATAAACTAAAAGTGAAGCGAAATCACAACCACGAATATAGTACAAGAGGGGCATTCGAGAGAACTTATCACAGCAATGCACCACTCCTGGAATGCTTTGGAACACTCCAAGCACGGAAAACCAAGGTATCCTAGGATTCACTTCTTCAGAAGCTCATGAACTTCCCCCTGCTGCTGGCGCCGCGTCCGATGGTGGTGGTAGCCTTCTGAGTCGACCTGGAGAAGAGGTGCACACAGTATCAAAACATAGCATGCGGACGATCAAAACGAAGCGTCAAGCATCGGGGTGGAATATTCGGTGAGTATCTGCACTATAAATATTATAGGTAGGCGTGTCGTGTACCAGTATTGTTATGGTTGATGTACCTATTGCGGAGGACCTTAGTAAATAGGACCAAATATTGTTCGCAAAAATAGGTCAATATATAGGTTTTTATTATACCCTAGGTCCTATTAACTATGGTTCCAAGTAATAGTATACCCGCACTATTCATTCTTATAAATACTATTATTATTGTTACTATTATTGCTATTATTATTGTTACTATTATTTGTTCATTTTTTATATTGTTCTTAATGTTGTTATGTCTGCGATCCGACAATGTGCTTCAACGTTGATCAACCATAAATATTCCCTGAGATATTAACAACAATAACATACATATATTTACTATTAGAGTCTTGGCGATATTCCAATTTGGTCGGGTCACAATATCATACTTGAAACCGACCAACATGAGGAGCTGATTGATTAAACAGGTGAAACCGACCCACAGAGTTACCCAACCCAACAACACTTACTTGGGGTTGAAAACGTCATTTTGGTCACTTTTCCCCACATCACTTTTTTTTCGTGTGCTGGGATTGCTATTAAATAGGAAACAGACTACCATAAACCCGACCCAACAAATTCATCCGCAAACACCCTCCTATTGCTATTTTTGCCACCATCCGACAAGGTGCAACATGAACTTCAAGGTCGATCACTCGAAAGTCAAAACCATCTCCAGAAATGACAGTACTGCACGGCTATGGCTATATACCTCCCCCCCACCGCTCACCTACACCAGCCAAACTCAGCATCTTTCTACCTATTATTAATAGTAGTATCTCCTATTAATACTGCTTACCGACGGGTGGAAGACCTGGTCGATCTGGCGGATGCGGCTGAAGGGACGGCACCGACGGATACTGCGCGCGAGGCGCCCGGCGGGATGGCTGCCGCGTTCTTCTTCTTCGCCATCCCCGCAGCAGTAGCCCTAGATGCAGACCTGAGCACTCGCCCTGACGGTGCAGCCCCAACCTTGCCTCCGCCGTTGCCGGACTCGCGGGCCTTGACGACAACCCGGCTGCTGGGGGCACCACCCCGGCCAACCTTGATGTCAGGCCCCTTGTCGACAAACCTCGTCGCCGACCGCAGCACTCGCCCCGACGGCGCAGCCCCCACCTTGGCCCTGCCGATGCCGGACTTGCACGCCTTGACAACCTCGGTGTTGGGGGCACCGCCCCGGCCGAGCTTGATGGCAGGCCCCTTCTCGACCGAGATGCGCTGTACCACAGTGCCGGTCACTGCCGGCGAGCCGATCGATGGCATTTCCTCGGTCATGGAGGCGGTGCGCTCTACGGCGGGCTCAGTAACCACCGTCGAACTACGCCTTTCCACAGTACCGGCCACTACCCCCGCGGGGAGCGGCGGCACTCCCTCGGCGATGTGGTTGGTGCACTTTCCCGTGGCCTTGGTCATCAGCTGCGCGGCAAGCAAAGCGGTCGGTCCCCCCGCTGCTTGCTTCCCTCCAGAGTTGAGGCTAATGGCCCCAAGAGGAGGGCGGCGGGTGGAGTGCCGCGGCGTTTCGTCCACCTCCTTGCCCTTAGTGGGAGTGGCGGCTTGAGGGAGCGGAAACGCCTTGACCTGGTTCTCGTCGGTGGCCATGATCTTCTTCCAGGCCTTGGACGGTGTCTGCCAAGCGCCGGAAGGCGTTACGGCCGCGGCGGAAGTTACCATCTTGCCCTTGGTGGGGGTGGCGGCGGGAGGGGGCGGGGTCGCCTTCCCCTTGGTGGGGGTGATAGCGGAAGAGAGCGGGGTCGCCTTGCCCTTGATGGAGGTGACGGCGGGAGTGGGCGGAGTCGCCTTGCGCTTGGTGGGGGTGGAGGCGGGAGTGGGCGGGGTCGCCTTGCGCTTGGTGGAGGTGATGGCTGTAGGGGGCGGGGTCGCCTTGCGCTTGGTGGGGGTGGCGGCGGGAGGGGACGGGGTCGCTTTTCCCTTGATGGAGGTGATAGCGGGAGAGGGCGGGGTCGCTTTTCCCTTGATGGAGCTGACGGCGAGAGGGGGCGGAGTCTTCTTGCCCTTGGTGGAGGTGATGGCGGGAGGGGGTGGGGTCGCTTTGCCCTTGATGGAGGTCATGGCGGGAGAGGGCGGGGTCGCCTTGCCCTTGGTGGGGGTGGAGACGGGAGAGGGCGGGGTCGCCTTGCCCTTGGTGGAGGTGATGGCTGTAGGGGGCGGGGTCGCCTTGCCCTTGATGGAGGTGATGGCGGGAGGGGGCGGGGTCGCCTTGCCCTTGATGGGGGCGGCGGTGAGGGGGGGCGGAGACGCCTCGAAGCGGCTCACCGCTGACCCGACCAAGCCCCTAGCGGGTGTCGCCGTGAGGGCACGGGCTGGGGAAAGGGTGCGCGTCGCTATCCCAACAAACTCAAACTCTGCCGGTGCGGAGCCGACAAGGGTGTTGCTGGCGGCCAATGTTTCTCCTAGGCGAGCCACCTCCGCCTGCAGCCGACGGTTCTTCTCGTTGAGCTCTGCGTTGCCACCCAGCAGGCGCTCGTTCTGCAAGGCAAGCTGCAGCTTGCCCGCCTCGACTCTCTTGAGCTGCTGGCGAATCTCGGCGTTTCGCGCGGAGAAGGCCTTCACCTTTAGCGCCAGTGCCTTTTTTTCGCAGTCCAGCTCGGTGTTGCGCGCCGAGAAGGCCTTCACCGTCAGAGCGTGATCCCTAACCTCGGCCTTTATCGTTTGTTTGTGCGCCCATCGCTCGGTGTCAAGCATGGCGCAAAGCTTGCGCTGCTTCTGCCTTTCGCTCAGCCTTTCCTCCTCGCTTGTGGAGAGCCGCTGGGTGAGGAAGTCCAGCACCATCTTGACCTTCCTGGTGGTCAGTTCCTACGATAGTTAGATAGACACGTCAGGAAGGAGGTACCAGGTGTACAGACACACGGGCAAGGGATAGTGAGCGGTAACTGTCAAGCGGGGGGTGTCGTAGAGTGGTGGGTGTCGTTTCTATTCGTTGGGTGTTGTTCTGTTTCGATGTGGCGCAGAGGGCACCTGCAGGTATGCGCACCATCGTTGGGGATACCACCCCCCCCCCCCTCCCCCCGAAACTATAAAGATGGGCTATGACAGGAGCCCATAGCTCTGGAAAGGACACCTAAGTGTATATATACGTACTAGTGTCATATATATATCATGTTCTATCATGTGACATTTCATACCAGGCATGGTACAACAGACGTATGCCACACCGGATGGGCGATGGAAGGATAGGAGGAGAGGACTTTTTATTCGTTTCAGAATCACCGCGCTTTATTCAATTCACGATTTCTGTCAAACCCCATCAAATGCATACACCATCCAAAGCCGATTAGTTATTCTCGTCAGGCACGGGTCGATTGGTACGTATGGACCGTGGCCCACAATTCCTACCTTTCGCGTTCGTCTCGTAATTTTTGAAATACGAGGACAACGAACTGAAAAATAAATCACCCTTTAGTCACACATACCAGGTGCCAGGAGCACATAGACACATGTTGTACACACGCAACAACGTCTCGAGGGGCACAGTCATCAACCGGTGGCGTGTTTCACTGTTGGCAATTAATTCGTGTGTAGACCCGGCACAGAGATAAAAGCGTTTCAAGGGTGTGTAGTAGGGTAGGAACAGTATTTTCGCGAGTATGGCATTAGGGTCGATGCTAAAGTTACCTGACTACATACCCGGCTACCTGGTATATTATAAAAAACTCACGTATTGGGTACTAGGGAGACGGGGGTGGTATCGGAGGGCTGTCCTTATGTGATTGTAGGTAAGGTGCACCCTTTGTTAGGTTTGCTCCCGTTTGACCCTTATAGCAACAAGGGTAAAAACCTGTAGTTGACGCTGTAAAAAAGGCCATCCGATTACCCGAGTGCATTATCCAAAATATCACACGTAATGCGTACTATTACGACGGGTATGATACTGGGGGACACCACTGCAGTATCAGTATTTTTCACCCGTTATGTAGTGGGTTATACCCGGGTAGGTGGGTACCTCAAAATACCTGAAAGTACCTAGCCCACACCTTTGAAACGTTCCAAGTCGAGAGCCCGTTTAGAAACATTTTAAGGGTGTTTCGTGGGGCACAGGACACCCGGGTATCTACCCGAGTATTGTGACCAAACAAATCACGCTTGGTACCCGGTCACCCCAGAGTATACTATTAATACTATACCCCCAGAGTATAGTGTTAATTAGGACTGTGAGTCGGCACGACTTAAGTCGCCGACTAGTTTCTAGTCGGACTAATAGTCAGTCGTGAAACGGACGTGCCGACTTTCCGACTTGTTGGGTTTCCTTAACTGTAGGAAGGCGTTTTTTATGCGGGATACAGATTTTTCCCTGCGGTACTGCAGCGCGCGGCGGGAGATCCACACGCACACACACGCACCCATGGCGGAACAGGCCATCTCTCTCTCGATACCAACGTTACCAACCAGTACACCATTTGAAAACAACGCATTGGATGATGGCGTCTTTTTTTTCGACTACAGTAGGGAGTGAACAAGGAAAGTGGGGGCAGTCTGCTAGGGCTGGCGTCCGACGAATCAAGCGCCTGAGTCTATGCCGTACTGCTGTAGTTGTGAGTCCATCGAGCAGCTTCCTCACTTAATATGATATGTCTCTGTTTTTTTGCGAAAACGCTTTGTTTCACGTATGATATTGAATGATAGATGGTTTAGGACTTGCCGTCGTCATCGATGCGGACGTTTCGCGCAAGGTTGAGAGAAACACTGAAAAAACATCAACATCACGGAAGGGTTCAAGATCCTTTCTTCTGGGGATAATGTATGCACCGCTCGCTTCGTCATGACTTCGCTGTTAAGATCGTATCCCCGGCAGGTAATAGTGCGACTGAAACAACAGCTGTCACGGGGTCCTCTAGTCCGGGGTGGAACTGCCTGGTACATCTATTGTGCTGCTCAATTTTTTTTACTTTTCGTGTGAAAACTGAACTTCTTTTGTTATTTTTTGTTTGGAAACGTACGTGAATCTAGGCCATGCTTTTGTGTCAAATGAAGCCAAATAGCGTAATTTTCGTATCCGGCGGGCCCTCCAGACGCGCCTGCAGCGGGCCCCGCTGCCGTTTTTTTTTTTGTGCTCGCCTGACTGTAGTCGGCAAATCGTCTGGCACGACTATAAATAGTGCGACTACAGGAATTATTAGTCGTGAAATGCTACCGACCCACAGCCCTAGCTAGTATAAAGGTGTCCCCTGCTAAACACACTTGCATGTAAGGTTTCAAAACTGGCGCGTACACTACAGGCTCAATAAAGGAGCTTTTCAACTGCAGATTATTTTTCTTTAGACCTCCAAGGTGAGTAAAGCTATACCGATGGGTGAATTGTCTATTACGGGGGTCTATAGTTAATAGGACCTATGGTATACATAAAAACCTATATATTTAGGTATTTTTACTAACAATATTTGGTCCTGTTTACTATGGTCCCCCGTAATAGGCGTTGTACAAAAGGCGCCCAGCTTGCCTACCCGGATAGGTAGTTTTCGTCATCAAGTAAGTGCAGATACTTCTCAATGATAAGATTGTACCTGGCGCGGTACATCACAACAACCTTACGTATTTCTAAAATCTAGCCTGTAACCGTCACAAAAAGCCACAAGGACTCCTCTCATAGGTGCTATACGTACCGAGCATAGTTACACCTCGGCCTCGTAGTATTTTCCGATATCTAGCGGTTGCACCAGCGCAACGTATACAACTACCCGCGCACATATTTCGGAATGAAGCACTCAGAATACCCACTATTAAAATAGTCGGCATCACTCGTTAAGATCAAAGGTCGGGGGCACTTCATATCCTTTGACAGGTTTGCCTATTAAGCAGGTACTCGTTGGGACTCACTTGTGTTGTTTGCTTAAGAGATAGAAGAAGAGCAGCTTCATTCCTTTCGTGCACGTGGAGACTGAGGGCAAGGCTCGTGCCTCGCTGGGAAAATAAACCCCTGGTTTTCCGTTCAAGATACGCCTCCCAAGTACTACAAATCGGTCCCAACACCTGAACCCAGGTAATTACCGGGCTTTCAGCCTCATTCAAAGCAGTACCACAACACAGCAGGGTACAGTACCCCCGGCCTTTATCGTAGGAACGTGTGGGTATTGGTGTCTGATACAGTACAAGAGGAGCGGTGATACTGTCAATACCCGGGTGGATACCGGGGTACCCTCAAAGCATTGACACCCTTGGTGGACACGAAAACACGATGCGATACTTTTCCTTGAAACGCGACAGTACCGTACATTTTTACGAGTCGACCGCACTCCGAAAGAAAACAAGTCTGATTCCGAGCATTTTTTTCCCGAGCCGGGGGTGGGTGCAGTTATTCCGTTTTTGTATGTGCGCACGATGGATATTTTCCCGGCTACTGCTTAGTGTGATAGCAGGTACATATTTTTTTCCAATAATAACAATAATAATAATGATTATCGATATTATTAATATTATGATTAATAATAATAATAATAACAATAATAATAACAATAGCAATAGCAATAATAATAATAATAATAATAATAATAATAATAATAATAATAATATCAATAATACGTATTAAGACCAACTATTATGGGAAATTTTTGAGACGTGATTTCTGGAGATTATTTTTCTAGTTCTGAGGCTCCAAAAATATGTGGATGAAAAATGAGAACCATCTATTATGGCTTCTGATCGTCAAAACTGGTTTTATATACAGTACCAGGTAGTATTGATTGGTTGGTTTCGTGACGAGGCGTCCGAGAGCTGTTCTTTTTTTACATGGCTGTGGCCCGCGACTTTTTCATCCAAGTTGTTTCTCGGTTGTCTCGGCGCGGCTTCGCTCGTCGCGAACGTTTCATAGCGGGCAAGTCGTCCTCCTCGTCGTCATCGAGGTCCGCGATTGCAGCGGCTGCCGCGAGCGTGGTTTCATATTAATAGTACTAGAGGATCATCGCCGGCCATGTCGAATCGGCATCGCTGCTGTTGCTCCTCCTGCTGCTGCTGCTCTGCTGCTGCTGCTGCTGCTGCTGCTAGCTAGTAACTGCTGCTGACGCTGCCGCTGCTATCGCTTCTAGGTGATGGAGAGGCCATCTCCCACACGAGCACCGTAGGCCGTACGTACAGCTAGCCGTCGGTGTGAGTGGAAGGTGTATGTACTGCTGTGGTGGACAGGTGGGCAGCAGCAGGCAGAGCACCCAAAATCCAAATTTCTCAGTTCCTAGAGGTACGCGACACCGCTCAGAACTGGGCTCAGTTCTGAGAGGATTTGCTGATTTCTGCCCCCTCCAGGAACTGAGACCAAAAATATCGATGTTTTTCTGACCCATAATAGATGGTTCTTATTTCTGAGCGTCGGAGATCGCTGAAAAATCCAGAAATAACGTCTCAAAAATTTCCCATAGTAGTTGGTCTAATAAAATGAGCAATAATAGTCATAATAATAGTATTAATAATATGATAGCCTGTGCACCAGGTTGTTGCCACAAGAAAGGTTCAAGCCTTGCTCAGGTATGTACTATTATAGTAGTAGTATGTGTAGGCGTTGCTCGTTGGCGGGTCAGTACTCTGTACTATTATTATGTATCATACTACCACACTATCATAGGGCAATCTGTTTCGTTACATGACCGCCAGCAGACTCAAGATGGCGCGGGACTATCTCGCGAGGCAGTACATACGCCAGTAGGTGTCGACCAGCGGGGGAGGAAATGCAGGAAGAGTTGAAGAAAGCATAGTACGGGCTTCGCGTCAGCTTTCTTCGAGCTTCGGGTCAGCGTCGAATCTTAAAGTGCATTTTCTTCAGTACCTCTCCCTTTTGACCTCGCTGATGGACAGGCGTTGTGCTAAGTGCAGTGTATGAAGTATAATAATACCCTAGCACGAAATAAACCCCTTTACCACTGCATCTCCATTAAGGGCACACCACACTCTAAGTTAGACTACCATTATTTTGGAGTTGGAAAAGGGTTAAGCTTGCCGGCGCTTATGCTCTATATACGCGCTTGAGGGCTCCCTTCGCCCACCCAAGACACCTTGAGAGTGATAGGTTCCTATCCTGCGCCACCAAAAAAAAAAGAGGCTGGCGGCGCCGCGCACGCGACAACGCAAGCCTTCGCTCTCGTCGACGCTCGTCGCAGTTTGTCGGCTGGGCGTTGTGTGACGCGGTGCGTTTTTCTAAGGTACTCCGTTTTATTTCTTGTTTGACAATCAATACGCCGTTCCTCGATAGAATACAAACACGTTTTTTTTTCGAAATCAAATTAAGATTCGTTGAAATTAAAAAATAATTTCCAAATAAAGAAATGTAGCGTTCCCCGTTAAGATGGGCCCTAAGAGCACGATCATTTTTGGAGTTGGGAAGGGGTTTAGAACCTTCGCAGTACGATGCAGGTAGGCACACCAGGAAGGTGATGCTAGGTAGGTACCAGGAATAAAAAGCAAACAGTACGAGTATACACGCGGCTAACTCTCGAAAAAGCGGAAACATTAGTACCGACAGCATGATCACGTTGCCGTTTACTGCCGTAGCGCGGCATGACGTCACCGAGTGGCGTTCTGTCGGCGGCGGCTTCCAACGCGTCGACATGGCGTGGTGCCCGTGAACGGAGCGGAACTACCGTAGTTGAAGACATGAGCCTGTGGGATACCTCCACAGGTCAAAGTGTTATACGTAGGCTTATTGTGGACTGGGTAATCGATTGCTATTTTACCCCTATAGCTCAGCAGGTAACTCCCTCACACTTAACGTCGTCGAGGACACGGGTTCGAATCTCACTTCGAGCTTGCGCGTGCGTCGCTAAAAACATGTCTCCCTGGTCCCTGGTTCCCCAAGCATTGAAACGAACCGGGTAGGTTTACGTGCGGCCATGTACAGTACCGTTACGTCCCAAAGATCCCACCGTTTAGAGGGACCTGGGGGGGGGAGGGGTGTATTCATATCAGGGGGGGGGGGCGTACTCATTTGTTGCTTGCCTCAGTCATTCGATCATTGCCCACGTATCCCTTTCGAGACGGAGCACCGTTCAGAGGGGGGGGAGAGTACTATACGGCCTATCGTGGGCTGGGTAATCGATCGATCGTTTACCTCTAAAGCTCAGTAGGCAACACCTTCATAAGAGGCTATGTACAAACTGGTTTTTAGTGTACCATTTATTTTTTGCGGGGGGGGGGCGGGGGTTAATCTTTATTTACCCTGTAGCCCCAACATTGAAACCCCGAAACACACTAAAACCGGTCAAATATTGGCTGATCTGCGTTTTCCCCCCCACAGACTGCAGTTACCAATACTGATTGTCCAGTAAATGAGATCTAACCTGCGGCTTTACCTGTAGCTTATTCGAAGAGGTGGGCGTGGCTCTACGCGCAGTACTACTTTATACTGTGAGTATATTGGGGCGCCTATTAATAGGGGTAGAGGGTAGCATATTTATCGACCAGTTGACTGCAAGCGTTGTTGTTGTTGTTGTTGTTGTTGTTCTCGTTGTTGTCGACCAGTTGACTGCAAGCGTCGTGGGGGGGAGCGATGGAGGATGGATGGCGAGGAAGGAGATGGTGAAGGAGTGCCTGCGACAAATCATATTGGTGACAACACAGATCGTTATTTCGCGAAGGATGTCGCGGTTCAAGCTCCAGCTGAGGGATCGCCAGGAAGCGAGAAGTAGCCGGAGGGGGGGGGTGACTGACCCACGCTGATGGCGTGGGGATGGAGTATGGGCGCATCTTAGGATTGAAGAATAGAAGCTGAGAGGAGCATGTGACGATAAGGAAGGAGCAAGGACAGCAATTGGAGTACTCTAGACTCTAGACACAGGTTGACCAGGAGTAGGTACAGAAGGGGACTAGATTTGTGCATACAGTAGGTTTCCTTCCTCTTTGTTTTGACTTCCCTTGGTTTTCTTCTTTCCGGGAATATTCATGAGTGATCAACGTTGTATGAAACTCATGCTAAACATAGTCGGTTGGCAAGTAAATGCAATAATATCTACCATATATCGGTATACATTATCGATAGTAGCTGTGAGGCTGATGGCTGCAGAGCGAAGCCACGCGCTGTATCTCATACCTCATGCAGCAGAGTACTAACTGTAGTACTATTAGTAGTCTACCGCATGGCGGCCATCTATTAATAGTTTCGTTCACCATAAAATACTATCCAACGAGTACTATCGTAGACTGTTACGTGTGCTCATCCTACTCTTGCCCATGCCTGCCATCCGTTCTTGTGCAGCACCTGGCACCACACGCATGAGACAGCTTCCGTTCTTTTTCACCCTACTTCGGTGACTTGATTGACTCTATCGTAGTATAGAGGGAAACCGTGTAAAACCCAACGAATGACGATTATGGCATCGGCCACACGAAGCATGATATGATATACTACTGCTGTCTGTAGTATCATAGCCCGGACTGCTCTGGCATAGGGGATAGGGGATGCGTCCGTTGCGCTACGAAAAGAAGGAAGAGGTGGAGGAAGGAAGGAAGGAAGGAAGGAAGGAAGGAAGGAAGGAAGGCAGGAGATACCAAGGTGTACGACACGCGCCAAGCACTATACTGACTACTGGCTACTGACTGTCTCACAACATCCTACCAGGTCGATCTAAGACCTGCAGTAGCAGTATCTGCTCGCTTTTTGAGTCACTCTTCAAGTATACCTCGAGGGGCACATAGGCATAGATAAGCATTTATTCTATTATTAATAATACGTATACATGTTATTCCTTTTTTTAAAATATTAATAATTTAGAACGACGGCAGGCCTGAGGCTGTGAGTTTCAATCGCGCTGGCGCCCTCTGGCAGAGGCTGGCAGGGTCTGGAGGTTCGCGTGTACATTGTCATGATTTTTGCTCTAAACCTGTTCCCTTTCTTTGTCTCGTTCAATGTACCAGCATCTGTCTAGCTTGCTGCCCTGTGTATAAATATAATGTGTTGTGCTCTCCGCATCCAATAGTTTGGCATGATATTGCGTTGTCTCATCTGCGTTTTTTTCGATGAACCTGGTGTGTTTCTTTTGTGTGTCGTACCAAGTGCTGACTGTGACCACAGAGTTTGTATATCTCTACCAGTGGGGACAGAGAATCAACACATCAGCTGCAGCACGGACAACGCGGATGTTGTACGTGCTGGGTGCTGGATGACGACGGGTTTAAAAATCCACAAGATCCAACAGTGTGAGCGATGAGTGATGGATGGGTCGCATGTGTTTCGGCGGAGAATGATTGTAGTATTGTAGTACCCTTTCATCATAAAAAATACAAACGAACGCACACTACTCTTCCCGGTAGCATGCTGATACCAACAACCAAACTGCTACGTAGGATAAACGTATGATATACTTGGGCCATTATTACCTTTCTTTACAATTTCCAGTCCTGCTCGCCAAGTACAGATGTGGCGCTCGACCGCACTCTGAACAAATCTTTGGTCACAGGTGGCTACAGTCAGCTATCCGTTCGACTGGGGCCGCAAAGCAGCGTACCAGACGCCGGTGTATCATGTGTATGATCCAAGTGTGTACACAACCAAGTACTGATATTTAATACTAATAATAGTTTACCTATTATGAACACATATTATGCAACCAAGTTTGACCAAAACATGTAGAATAGTGCTTGAAACTTGGCGGCCATCGCTCTCACCTTCTCGTGGTGGACAATCTCGAGGGCTTGCTGGGCGTCCTGGGCCATTTGGCGCCCGACTCGCTGGATCTTCTCCGCCTATTGCGGCATACAACACACCAAGTAGAACAGACAGTCAGACAGAGGCACCGATACCAGAAAAAAAATGGAACAAGACTGTACGATGGCATACGAGCGGTGTGTTGAAAACAGCAGTTGGCGGGGGGCAAGGGGGTTGGTTAGACGACTCGACGATTGAGAGCCATCACAAGAGCTCACCTCAAACCTCAGCTCTCAGCACCCAACTAGCAGTATCCAGCAATCAAACCACCCAAAACGCCCCCCCCACGTTGCAAGCCAAGCAGCACCATTAATAATGTATCTATTAGTAGACACCAATCTGGACGTGAATATAAGGATCGTTTAAACATCAAAATGTATATAAACGGTCCTTACATTTCCGTCCAGAGTGGTACCAGGTACAGTTCTGTTCCTAA